>OU426981.1:87168286-88368286 GCA_911387785.2 Aelia acuminata | reverse complement strand
AATCTTAGGAACAATCCATTAGAACCATCAATCATAATTTTACCCCCCTACTCACATGTTGGTTCATGCTTAGTCTGAAACCCTTAGAAAGGCCTGTCATGCTGGCCGAAATTTCTTCATTCGATGAATATAGTATCCCTAGTTTATACGATTGTAAATTAGAATCTTCTATATAATTTAGACGAAGAAGACAGTTTTGGAGATATTTTTGATCCCAGGGAACACACTGAGCGCCCCTGGCTCTAGTGAGGGAAATGTTTGCATTGTCCCAAGTGGGCCGAGCTCTCGAAAGTAAGCTCTCTATTTCAGTGGGTCCCTGCGGCTATGGAGGGAGGGGGGGACTTTGTTAGCTGAGAGGTTTGATTCAGTTGAAAGCACTGTTCTCGGAATGATTCTACTTATAAAATATTTATAAAGTGTTATAAATTGTAATAGATAATAACAAACTCGTATAAAATTAGAAATGATAATATAGATAATGAACTAGTTTGAAGCAGAAATATACAAATCTCTGTACTTTAATGTGGTTCATATAACTTAAGCCTCCGATACGTTATTTCCGACCATTTAAATTGAAAATAATTATAATTTGAAGATCGATACTGAAGAGGAACCTACAACGTCTTTTAATTAAATTTGACGGATGTATGAAGTTGTTAATGGAAGTTCGTGACTCGTAAGAATAAGTTATATTTATTTATTATATTACTACCATGTCCAACTCAAACCATCTATTTATAACTACTGATTACAAAATAACTGGAGGAACTAGGATGGGAATCTCGCAAGAATAGCTGAAGATTCGATCCACACACCTTTTAAATGCTAAAAAAATACTTTTTTTTTTGGCACCAAGATTTGTTATCAAATCCTATTTCGCTTAAAAAATAATGAAAATTATTTCTGTTCCTGGCGAAATATGAAAAAAAAAATGTTTCCAATTATTTACGTCAAGACCCCATACGCATAAAATTGGAACGATTATAAAGAACAAAAAGAGAAAAAAAATCCTTTTCACGTGAGATTACAATCTCTCATACTCGATTGTGTATGTGAAACTATTTTTAAAAAGGATATAATACATAATTTATAAAAGTTATGTGACTCTATCTGATTTGTTATAACCGCCGGAGATAGCATTGTCGTCCAAACGGGACCCTGTTTCGCGTATCCGTGGACCAGCTTTTCCAGATCGGAGATAAGAACGGGATAACTACCTCCTTCCTCACCCCCCCCCCTTCCTCCTCCTTGAAGTTCTTCACCGAGTTGTCCGAAGTAGGAATGCGACACCGATGGTGATGCTTCTAATATTTTGAGCTTTTGACTAAAACATCGATGTTATGCATGCGATGTTATGTGAACATTGATGTTTGTTTGTCTCTAAAATATTAGACAGTGCAGTTTTTGCCTCAAGTATTGCAATATTTCAAGCAAAATTTACTTGAACAAATAAAGATATTTATTGACATTTACGAATTGATACTTATTGTTTCGATATAAACAAAGGTGGTTTCACTATCGATGTGATGACGTAACCACAGATGGTTTTAACATCGATGTTTTTATAAAAGCAATGGTGATATTAACCAGGGGCGGATCTCGGGGGGTATCTCAAGGGTCATGACCCCTTCAAATATTTAGGCTATTTAAAAGTTTTTGTTAAAAAAAAACAATACTGCGCTTACATAGCTACTAACCCTACATTTTGCCGCTATTTGTTATTTATTTTTTGCTTTCACTTACCTGTAAAAGATATATATAGTAAGGGGACGTATTGCGATTGTAAGAAATTACGAATTTCAACGGAAATACACTTTTTGGGGTCCTCTGAGTCCAAATAACGAAGTCCCGCGAAATGATCTGCGTGTGTGCGTGAACAGTCTACCGGAAAAACTATAAACTGAACGAACCTGAAATTGGGTATTTAGTGTATGCATATGCCCGCGATGTGATAGAAAAATAAACAAAAAAAAACATGGATGTCGAACCAATAGAGTGAGAGAGGTACTTCCTTGTCCGAAAACCGAAATACTGTTTGTTTTTTTTAAATGTATATTCATTGAAGTCAAAAGGAAACACTAATAATGACATTGAGAGGTTTATGAAAAAATCTTCCCGTTGATAGCACTCAAAATTCAAAGTTCTAAATAATTAGATCTCTAATACAGAATGAACGATGTTCGGAAAAAGTGAATTAAAAGGGAATGTACATTATTCCATATTTAGCAATAGTTTTGTCTGTGATCCAATGTCAATGCGAACTAACCGTCAACAACAAATAAAGGGTTGTATAAATACCTAATAGGTTCTGTAAGGTTGTAATAACTGTATTGCTACAGTGCTAAAGTGACACAGCTTTATAGGTAAATAACTTTTTACCCTGCTAAATTTGTTATTGTGAAACTTAAGGAGGACCCGCAAATAAAAAAAAATTCTCATCTATGTAAACATAAGTAAATAAATACCACTACCACCATAACCCACAAAGGGTGTTGGGTGCAGTACAGTGTAGGGAAGTCCTGTTTCATGGTCAGCGGAGGTGCAATGAAGTGATTTGACCGTGATCTCGCTCAAATGTCAGGTTTCCCCCTTAATTTTTCAATTAAGAGTACCCACGTTTTTGAGGCTGGGTTGGCTCCAGTATGGTCTCTCGGCCACCAAGACGAGCGATACGTATTCTCAATAGAATTATGGTAAAAATAACAAACTAAAATTATGTAATATGTTACCAAAAAAAAGAAAAGTAATCACAATGAGTAAACAAGATTTTTAGATAGCGTTTGCAATTTTTTTAGTTTTTAATTCATATCATTCATTAATTCAAACATTAGATTCAATAAATATAAAAGAGAGTATAATGCAGTTTTTAAAATCTTCATAAATCAATTTAAAAAAAAAAAAAAAATTTTTTTTGCAAAAGTGTTTCTTGATAATTAATTTTCATTTGTTTTTCTCTTTATGGTGTAGAGATTTTGCCAATCTTTAGCCGCTATTAAGGTATTCTTTGTTGTGGCTTCCTGATGGATTGCATTGAACTTGATTTATTTTTTATTCAGACCGCAATTTTTTTTATTTTAACCTACTAAATTCCATCCAGTGTAAGCTTGAAACGATCCAGGAGGACAAAGGGCTTCTTCTTTTTCAAATAAAAATATTTTAAAAATCGTTTATATTTAAAAATATAAAGTATAAGGGAGATTAGCAATCGGACTCAATTTAAGATATGAGTAACATTCCATCATAGGTGTCATCAATTCAAAACTCACGCTCTATCTATCGAGAACTTGAGGAAAAGGAAAATTTTTGGAGGAAAAGAAGTTCGAATATGATGAATGTCAGGTTCTTCACAACAGAATGCGCTGTGAGTGAATTCAAAGTTATATAATGTAATAATAATCCTTTATTTGCATTAAAATAATTTTACATATAATTATATACATTTATTTACGCATTGCGCAAAATCAGCTTTTAGCTGAGGATTTTTGAGAGTTCGGTTATTTTTATACAAAATTAAATAATGAACTGTAAAATTTAAGTAATGAACTAAGCAGAAAACAAAGAAACTAAATCGCTATTAAAAACAAAAAAACTTTATCCTTGCTGCCAGAAGAGGTAGCGAACATGCCCTAGTCTTCTCCATTCTTCAAGGCACTTGGCAACCCTGCTCTAGGTACCTCCTTTGCATGTTGCCCTCATCTCCTTGTCCCAGTTAGTGGTAGGCCTACCTCTTGCCCTCCTGTACTGCCTTGGCGTCCACTCCATGATCCTCTTCGTCCAGCTGTCATCATTCCTCCTAATGGTATGGCCCGACCATTTCCAATTCCTCTTAAAGACCATTTCTATAATATCGATTAGTTCTATTTTGTTCCTAATCCATATATTTGTTTTCCAGTCTTTTCTGGTTATTCCCAGCATATATCATTCCATGCCACGTTCCGTAGTTTTTAGTTTGTTTACGACTTTTCTACTCAGTCTCCAAGTCTCACGTCCATATATAAGAACTGGTGGAACGGTTGTTTCCCACTATTTCTTCTTCAGCTTCATATCAGTCTTGCTTTTATGAAATCCCTTGTGCCTACACGGGTGCTAAATGAAGGTGAAAAAGGTGGTGGCCCAGATAGATGAAGTTATCAGCAATTTCACTGCGGAATTCAATTTGTTAAAGTACATTGTCAAATCCTTGTTCCTTTTTTAACTCTCTCTCCATCTCTTATATGGACTGATAAATAATAGGTAGAACAAGTAGCTTCAAGGAACATAAATATTGTTAGTAGTTAGTTTTGCAGAAACATAAAGGTAAAGAAGTTGATAGTCGGATCCAAAGGAAGGGCTGTGAGGACTGCAGTTCCCTCCCGGCTGAATCCGCCCATGCTCACATATAACCTATTCTTTATTTATTTATTTTTCATTTAATACTTTATTGCCAATCGAACATGTTTAATTTAGTCTCTCCACATATAATTACGTTATGGATCTTTTAAGAGTACCTGGCATAGCACTGTCCGGAGGCATCTGAATGTGGCATAGCCACAGAATTTTTACTCTCATTAATAAAACTTAGTGCAATCTGCCGGGCCACGAACCCGCGACGTTGTATAAAAGTAGTTGCCTATGCTGACCATTACACTACAAGTGGCTCCCGCATATGACCTAGTATCTTAGTTTTTTACATCATTTTTCGCAAATAATTTATCCGATTGTGTTGTTGATTGAGGCTAGCGGGAAATATTGAACTTGTAAAGGTATTTCTAATAAATTTTAATGCTACAAATTGAAAATGATGGAACTGATAGAGCAGAAGTTTTTTACTTTAAAGAAATGAAAAGTGTCTAGGATTCTTAGACACTTTGGTAAAGTTTTAATTTTAATAATAATTATACATAAGACAAAGCTTTAATATTTATATTAGCTGACCCGCGCGAAGCATTCGCTCTCTAAACTTCTTAAATCCCACTTAATTAAAGTACATACCGTATATTTCGTAGTGTATATATCGCATGTTTTTGCTTGTAACTTGCAAAAGACAGTGAAAATCGGAAAAGTGTATATAACCAAAAATGTTCGTCTCAATAAACTGAGAAAAATGGCACCTTCGAGACAAAGACCTGCGACCATTTTGAAATTTTCTCTGAGAATTGCAGTTTTTCGCTTACAAATCGCCAAATATCGCCAAATACCAAGGGTTTAATAAAAAAAAAAATGTATATAACCGAAAATGTTCTCCTTGAAATCACGAAAAGATTGACACCATTTAGAAACCTCTACTATCAAACCTGTATTACCAAAACCTCTAACTCCCAATTAGCTGACTACTGCGTGGAAACTCAAATAAAAACGTAAAAGTATTCGTAGTGCCTACTTCCTGCTAAGACTTCGGTTTTTGAAGTATCAGGGGATTCGATAAAATATTCACAAAAATAACTACTTATACAGGTATGTGTTTGGCAAAATTTATCTTGAAGAAGGTTGTTTAGTAGGTCAAAATAACTTATACTTAAAAAACAAGTTTTCGCACTACGAATACTTTCATGTTTTTATTTGTATATCCACGCTAATGTTGTACGTAAGGAGCTTGTTTCATGCTGAATTTGATGCTCTGCAACTTTTATCTAGAACATTTTTCATTTGAACTAGATGTTTTTGAGTTATAGGCGTTGGAACATGGTTTGCACCAAAATCGTAAAAAATACAGATTTTGGATGTTCCAAACCCGGCTAAACCACTAAACCGATTTAAACTTCAAATATATCATTTTATTTGCAATATTATAGCCTTTTATAGTAAAGTGAAAGCAATTCTGTATGATCTGTATCTGTCGATTTATATGCGAGAAACTGAAAAAAAAAATCCAAAACATTTCAAGCACTAAGCGCTAAATACGTTTACGTTTTAATTAATTTTTCTCCTCGGGAATCGGCTAATTTTAAAATTAAATAGCTCTTTTTACACAGAATTGGATACTCTACAACTATTATAGGTAATATTTTTTGATTTGGAGTAGCCCTCTTCAAATTGCAGACTTTGGAACATGAGCGTAATTCATTTTTCCGCTAAAGTGGCTAAATTGATGGTTTTGGTGAAAAGACTTAACTGATTTTAACTTTGAGGAGCTCAGTCGACGCAAAATGTTATGTACTTTTATTTTGAAGAGAACACAATTTTCTCTGCGATAAATTGTTTTCAAGTTATGAGCAAAAAATTGAAAAAAGTTGGAAAACTTCGATTTTGTTTGCCTATAAAATTTGATGGCAACCGATCTGAGGTGGCAGAAGTAACTTTTGTGTTCTGAAATGAGTGCTTTCAGCCCAGAGTTGGGCAAATTGCAATCTTAATAATGATTAATGAATATGAATAATTGGTAATCATAAAACAAATGAAAAATGAATAACCATTATTCATAATCAGTAATGAGTATTTTTAGTGATAATTGAGTGTTTATGGTATTGATTTGATACCAGTTATTCATTATTCATTTCAAATCAATACCATAAACACTCAATAATCAATAAAAATACTCATTACTGATTATGAATAATGGTTATTCATTTTTCATTTGTTTTATGATTACCAATTATTCATATTCATTTATCATTATTCAGATTACTATTTGCCCAACTCTGTTTCAGCCTTTATGATCAAAAACTTTCTTCAAATCAGGCACCTTTTTGGCCCTCAGCTCCCGGAATATGACGATTGCATTGTCTTATTTTAGCTCTGAACATCATCTTTGAAGCTTGAAAATAAACATAAAATTCGCCTGTATATTAAATTGGAATTTGTATCTTTTGTTTTAAAACATATCTGTTGCAGCTACCGCTAGGCAATAGAAGTTTGACAAAAAGCCGGACAAGCGGAACCCACCGTGAAGTTATTGCTTCCTGTTGACGATCACTTCCCCCCTCTGACCCAAATGATGTCGCAACATCCTACAGGAGTGGTTGGCTGTGCCTACCTAGATGTCCTTAAGCCTGGGAAGGACCATAAGAAGAGTCAATGAATGAGGTCGTAGAACTACGAAAATTCGTAGGGACTGAAAAGAAGAATCATTTCGAAATCAAGAATAAGAAGTCTAAACCTTTTTTTTTATATATTCATACCTGTATCGTTAAAAAAATGTTTTTCTAAATATTATAAAGAAGGAATTAATGATAGTGATTTATTTTCTCTTTGGGCATCTGCTCCCATCTGCGGACTTACCTGTGTCGTTCCATATGAAAATTTAACAAATAGGAACTTCTTCATAATTATTATTATTATTATTATTATTATTAAATACAATTCATTTGTCTAGATTTAAAATTTGCAATATGCAAAATTGCTTTGCAATGAGCAAAGTTTGTGAGCTGCTTCGACAGCGTTCCTGTGCAGGGGTAGTTATTAATTTAAATGGTCTCTTGGCCTCCGCCGACGAAGTCGTCGGGGTGGGCTGTAAGGGTGGTTTAAGTTTTTTAAATTGTCTGTCAGTGGGTTATTGTTGTAGACCAGTCTTTGGTGAAAGTTAATGTAGTTGTCTTAGGCTGTTGCGAAAACTGTTGGAATGTTTAAGTCCATATGTATAATATCGTTGCTGACATAATATGGCGCGTCTACTATTTTTGTTAACACTTTCGACTGAAAGGACTGAATTTTTTGGATGTTCTATTTCTTGGCAGAACCACACAGTTCTACACCGTAAGTCCATATCGGTTTTAAAAGAACTTTATACAAGGTTAGTTTGTTAGCTAGGGATAATTTTGAGCGTCTGTCAAGCAATCTAGATAAGAGTCCAAAGCGTCTATTTAATTCTTTTCGTTTGAGTCTGACGTGAGTTTTTCAAGTAAGTCGTTTGTCCAGATAAAGCCCTAAATATTTCATTTCATTTGATTCCGAAATCGGAATTTTATTGAAGAATATTTGGAGGCAAAGACCATGATTAAGTGTGAAGACTACATGCACACTCTTTTTCTCAATCATTTTAATTTTCCACCTAGCGGCCCAGTCAGCAATATCGTCTAGGTAGTTCTGGAGAGTTTGAAATGCAATCAAGGGATTTTTATCTGAACAAAGAATTGCTGTATCGTCAGCAAAAGTGGCCAAAAGTGTATTTGGGTGTTCTGGTAGGTCTGACATATATATATTAAATAATATAGGACCCAGGACACTGCCCTGAGGCACTCCTGCTTTAATAGGTTTTATTTAAGAAATTTCAGTCCCTACTTTTACCGAAAAATTTTTATCTGTTAAATAAGAAAGTAAAGTTAAATAGTAGGTCGGGGGGAGTAATATTTTAAGTTTGTAAAACAACCCTTCATTCCAAACTTTATCAAACGCTTGACTAATGTCTAGAAAAACACTGGGGCAATATTTTTTGGATTCCAATCCAGACATCGCGATGTTGAAGGATTCGCTTGGTTATGCTCCAGAGAGGTTTCTCGGAGGTTGATAAACGACCGAGGAATTTGTCAAAATTTTCAGTCTTTGTTCGGTTAATTTCATCATGAAGTCTTCTTGTTAGCTGATTAAACTTATGTTTGTCTGATGGGTAGCGAGTTCTTTGCCATATTTTTCGAGCTTTTCGTTTTAGTAATGTAAGGTGTCGCAATTCTGGTGAAAGGTATCTATGGCAATGATTATTGGCATTTTTATGAGGTAGTCTCGAAACCCATGCCGAATTTTGAATGATCTGTGTCAGGTGATTTACCGCATCGTCTAAGTCTTCAGGTGTCCTTATTTTAGTATTGAGTGATAATGAATTTTCAATGGATAATCTAAATTTATACCAGTCAATTTTCCCAGGTGTTAATGATGGAACAGGAGGTTTGAATAATGGTTCCGAGTCGATTGTCAGGAGAAGAGGAGAATGGTCCGAAGATAGGTCAGTGAGGTTAGTAATAGAGCATTGCTGTATATTGATTCCCTTCGTAATAAAAAAATCCAATAAGTCAGGAATCCTGTTAAAATCCGTAGGCCAATATGTGGGCGAATATGGCGACAATAATTTACAATTCTGGGCTAGTATTGCATTGTGAAGGGCTCTACCCCGAGAATTGTTTATTCTACTGCCCCATATCTGGTTCTTAGCATTAAGATCCCCGCCACACAAAAATCTGTTGCCCAAAGAATTTAAGAGAAGATCGAACGTTTGGAACGATAAATTCTTACCTGGAGGACAATATACAGCAGCAATGTTAAGATTAAAATCAAGTACATTTATCATTACTGAAGTACATCGGTAAATCTCAGAACTCACAGAAGTATTGAAGTAGTGACTGATTGAATTCTTAATAAGAACCAGAGTGCCTCCCTTAGCTGTATTCGAAGGGTGGTCAGTCCTATATGTGCTATAAGATGGTAAATGGAATTTAGTGTTTCTAGTCAAATGAGTCTCAGTCAATAAAGCAACGTCTATGTCATTGTCAGAAAGGAAAATTTCAAGTTCATTTTTACAGGTTACTACTCCATTAGCGTTCTAAAGAATTACTTTCAGTCCTTTCATTTGATAAGTGCTGGAATAACGTGCTGCACCAATGATGTGAGCAACGATATAAGGGGTGAAACAAGGTTTTTGAATTCGTTAATGAAGTTTGTCAGTTGTGTGGTTATTTCTGTGTTGTTAGAGGTACTATGAGTTTTGAGGGTTAGGAATGGATGTGTCATATGGTCTTGTCATGGAGTGTGAGTAAGTTGGTTGTGTAGCAACGTTCTGAATCTGAGTATAGTCTGACTGTAAAGGTGGCTCAAGATTACCTTCTAAGTTTGGTGCAATATTTGAAGCTTCCTCATTTTCTTTTTTATGTCTCTTTCCCTGTTCTTCATAAAATTCGAGATTTCTCACCGGGGGGCGCTGTCTAAGTTTCTTCAACTCTTTGTGAACAGAGCATCCTCTATAATTTGCTGGGTGCGGTTCGTTACAGTGAACACATTTAGGGGACTTGTCCAGAGGTTTTTTGCAATTTCATAATAAAGAAATATTTAACTACGTTATGTTTAATTTGTAATTAAAAAACCCGTGTATATGCTTTTAACAAAATAATATCTGTTTTTTCACCAAACGAAAACTTTGTTGACTGTCATTAAAAAAGCAACAAATGACGGAAATAGTATCATGGGATATGATCCTAGAGCTGTATTTGAGCTCATTTGCTAGTTTGTGAAGATCTCTCATCTAGCGCTTTTTTTTTGGTCTACATATGAACGGCATGTCATCAACACTCTTATCCTTTATCAATCTTCTAGCATAAGGTACTATGAAATCGTTGGACGTTAATCCTTCCATAAAGGCCGCTTTTTGGAATGGTCCACGTAAGGTATAGTTAGTCACTTTCCAAGGTGGTTATGCCGTGTGCTCGAATATTCTCTTTATAATTTCAAAATTATAAATTATAAAATATAATTATAAATTGTAATTATTAAATATTAAACGTAAACTGGCATTAGTTATGTTGGTTTTAATTGCTATCTTTGAAATAAGGCGCTGTATAATAGCTATAAATTGTGGAGGTTGACAAGTACAATTGCTCATTTTTGAGATAAGAATGATTTGATAAGATAATAACAATTGATAAGCCGATTACTATTGTCAATAGCATAGTCTTCATTTTTAAAATCATTGCACATCAACAAGTCCGTGGATAGAAAATGTAAGTTTTTTATGTTCACTACATTTATTTTTTTACTTTCACTTACCTATATATTTGGGTATTTGGTGTGAGAGCGAAAATTTCATTAAAATTGGTCAAACAGAGGGTCTATTTCATAATTTTTTATTTTTTTTTATTTTTTCTTAAAAACAGCTCTAACGATTTTGATAAAACTGGGTATTTGATCTATGTATTTGCCCATGATATGATAGCGAAAATTTCACCTGAATTGATCAAACGGAGGGGGCACTTTATTTAAACTTTTTTTTCCATTTTTTCCAAAAAATGGCTTTAACGATTTTGATTAAACTCGTCATGTTTAATAAGAATCAAGTATTCTTTAATATCAGGTAGTCTTTATCATAATTAAAATGTTTTGAGAGAGCTGAAATGCGGAAGGGGTCTTCTTTGTTTTCCAATAAAGTACCTTTGTTTTTATTTATAAGGGGAAATTATCTGTCTCAGGTTTCGCCTAAAAATAAGAAAAATGATAAATATGAAATATGAAAAAAAATCAAATAGACATATTCAGGAGAAAAAAAGAAAAATATTCCGTCAACTCATAGAAAACCTTGAGCCCACGCATGCGCAGTACGCCTTTAATGACAAACGATGATTATAATTAAAGCCGTTCTGTTCATTTAATCAAAATGCTTTGTTTCATGGCAACTAAATGAAATTTTTAACAATTACATAGAGAATTATAAAATCAGACGACTTGGTGTGCATTGCCGAATTATCGAAAGTAAGAAGCCGAGCCTGTACGATGTCGGGTACTCGTTAAAGATCCCTATCCTAATTATGCCTGGATAGGCAAAATTTAGGACTCCCACTGTAGCATCGTCCTATTAGCCTTAGTAGCATAATAGGACGTTAAAGAAACAAACAAACAAATTATAAATAAATTAAAAATTAAATTTTAGTTTTTATGTTGTTAAATAAATAAAGTGTTGTTATTTATTTATTTTACAAAACTAAGGGCGAGTCTTAAATTTTGACTGGTACTGTATTAGAGTGAAAGAGAGCCAATGAATTCTTTCAATTGAAAATTTCATGACAATTATTTCAATATTGGAACAATTGAGGTTATTACAGTACAATTATTAAAAATATAATTTTATTTTAAGATTACTTTTGAATATTTATAGAGAAAAGAATACAAAACAAATATATATTTAATAAAAATAATACAACTCAATATTTTAAGCATATGCCAGTGAAGTTTCCACAAAAAGTTAGATACATGTTCCTATTGTAATACAGGGAAAAATGTGTTAAAAAGAAAAAAGGAGAGAAACACAAATATCTATTGAGAACTCAAGTAGTACTTCTGCTTACGAGGAAAAACATTAGGAAACGTATGGGAGCCATTCCAAACACTGTATCTCGCAATGGTCAGATAATGCATTAACGGTCTATTTGATTGTGGGATAGAAATCACACAAGTACAATATAAACTTCTTTTTTTTTCGGTTGGCGCATAAGCAATAATTTCTCCTCGCTGTGTGGTCTTCTTACAAACATTAGTGTTAGTGCTTGCGGGAGCACAGACAGTCTGGAGGGTGTAGACCAAACCTCATCTTGCTACTAGTCGTGGTCACCACGGTGCAGCGGCAGACTGCCCATATCTCCATAACCAATCCCATTGGAGCCAATTTGGCAGCTGCGTCAGCTCTCTCGGGTTCAAGGGCAGTGACAAACTGTTCTGGGTCCAAGGATTATGGCAGAGTCAGCAGGCCCAGAGGACCTACATTTCTTTCCCTGAATCATACCGTCCATGTGCCAAACCTGGGGGCCGTTACTGCCATCCTAGAAAACAACACCGCGATTCTCGATAAGATACGCGGGGAAGGTTTATCACTTCTACTCCCGGTCGATGAGAATCACCTCCAGTAGGCTGACGGGTTCTACATATTCGGGGGATGAGGTAAGGCTTCGACTGCGTGGCTTTCATGGGCGGGCGGGCACCCGAATGGAGCGGTCACCATTCCAAGTATTAACCACACTTAACTTTAATTACCTAGTGCAAGGCTCATTCGAGCCTTTATATAAACATTTAAAGAATTAAATTTATAACAAAATTACGGTGAAATTGTAATTAAGTTAGATCTGTGTGTTATACCATTTAGGTCTTTTCAAATCTCTGTAGAAAAAGTTTCTATTCATGTCATTAATACAATTTTTATGTATTATGTATTGTTGTTGATGACACTGAACACAATTCCACCATTTTTTATAAATTATTTATTATCGATTACATATCCTTTACCTCTCAATTCCAAGGACTGTTAACTCGACATGTGCATGTGCTTGGGTCAAATAATCTATACAAGTGCAATAATTGATTCATTTTCCTTTTTTTAAGATAACGGAACACTTCTTCGTCTCAATGTTAAATATATTGAAAACGATAGACTCGAATATAATTTATTAAATTTATGGATTCCCTTTTCCCTTATCATACATTTTGTTTTCCATCTTCCTCTACCCTTAATTTGAACCTCCTGAAGAGAACAGAGGAGAAGTTTCTGATGACACAGATCTTTTTTATTAATCAGAGAGCATTGCGTGATTTTTTAATCAATAAGAAAAATAAATAATAATAAAGTACCAACTATTAGTACCGTTTCTGAAGATATCTCCTTCATTTTATCTGAAAATTTGATAATACCTCCCTAAACGCTTTTTAAGTTTTATTCGATTGAAGACCGATACTTTGTTTTTTTTTTTTTTTTTTTTTTACTGATATCGATATATCAGATGACGAAATATCGATATATCAGTTGATACTGATATTACATAGGCCGATGTATTGGTTGTTATTAGTGTCCGATCGAAACCAAAATTTTAGCCGAAACCGAAACCGAATTTCGGCCATAGACCTAGTTTCGGGCCGAAACCGAAACCGAAACCGAATTTCGGCCATAGACCTAGTTTCGGGCCGAAACCGAAACCGAAACCGAATTTCGGCCATAGACCTAGTTTCGGGCCGAAACCGAAACCGAAACTTATTTACGTGTCTATATATAATTCATATAAGTGTGTAATATGTCTAGTTTAGCAATAATATCAATGAAAGCTTATGAAATAACAGTAATTTAACTTAATTATTCATTTAATAAGTGAGCTGGTACACAAGAGTGGTAAAACAGGTGTATTAACTAAGTTATAGGATCGAATCCCGGCCCTATTTTTGGTCCCAAATGTTAGTGGATTTAATCTAGTTTGAAAATTTATAGAATAATTTTTGGTCGAAAACGTGCTTCTTCATGGTAAATTATAATTATTAATAATAATAAATTATTATTTATTTATTATAAATTTAATTTATCATTTAATTTAATAATAATAAAATTATTAATAATAGTAAATGATTAATAGCACAGAAAGGTTCTTAACGCTTAGGTTAAAAAATTAATACTATTCTTTACACCTAACGTAAAGAATTCTGTATGAAAAGCATGCTTTCATTACATGTTAAGACTTGATGTGATTTTCGAGGACATTTCTGTTTGTCAATCTTAAATTTTTTCTCTACACCCAACTTAAAGTTTTCGATCAAGTAAAGACACCAAAAGAATGAGAAAAATCTATGTTCTACTGAAATACAATACAAGTGTAATTAACTAAAATAACAGATACTTCCCACTGTTAAATTCAAGGGTGTTAAATGCCATGAAAGAGATCGAGCTTACAAGCTGAAATCGTGTGGTCCTACTTCCATCTTGGAGATATCAGACACAGGAGCTAGTTTCGGCCTGGCCGAAGATTCGGCCAATTTTTGGCCGCAACCAAAACTGCGGCCGAAACAGGATTTTTCGGCCGAAACTGGCCGAAACCGAAACTTCGGTCGGTCACTAGTGGTTATTAATTGCTTTTCTCCCCTATTAGACCCTTAATTATAGAATAAATACAATTTATTAATGATAATAATGTATTTTTTTTTTTTTTATAATTTTAAATTTCTCCTATTGAACATTAAGCAATACCCAATCTAACCAATGATACCTGTAATAACATCAGTAACTGTCGATTCCTCAGTTTTTATTTAATGATTTTTTTTTATTTTGATATATTAAAAGTAAAAAACGACCAAATGTTGCTAATGAGTATATTGGAAATCAACGGGTGTCGGTATTAATATCATGATTTAATCATTTAATGCAATATATACGATGTATATACTTTTAAATTTTTAAAACATCACAATTAAGTAAAAACTTTTATTTATAAAAAAGAATATATAAAAAAAATATTTTAAAATATGCATTGGATAGGATTTTATATAGGTTACCTGGAACATGTTCTATCTTTACTGGAGAAGCAAAAAGCCATTTTAAAAACTTTCAAATTGATAGGGGAATCGGAAATGGAGAAGCGGTTAGTTGTAACAGATTTCAAAAGCGTCCTAACAGCATATCAAACAACTCGTTTCCAATCAATTTTATTATAAGGAACATAATAAACATGTGATGGGAGCTAAAATTAAGAGCGAAAACAGTGAGTTTAGCCTGATTTCCATCCCACAGAGGAATCAGAGGCAACGAAAACGCAGACCACGCTGCCAATTTGGCAAGACAAGGGGAAGAATCGGAACACGTAATATTATTAAAATAAGAGGTAGAGGCTAAGAAAGAAGGAAAAAAACAACAACTATGCATTGATATAAAATAAATTTTGTATTGAGAAACAATAATATCCTGAGGGCGTTTTATGGCTAATAAATACTTTAGGCTAGGAGTCTGGAATACAAGTGGTATAAGAAACATTTTAGAAAAAAAAATCGATTTAGATGCAGATTAGTGGTGGTAAATATGCCACTCTTTTGAGTTTTAAAGAGATCGGACTCCATTTAATGACAGCGATAAATTTAAATAAATAAATGTCCTAATAACCAATGTGTCAAAAACCTTAAAATCGGATATTGGTTAAAATATTAATATTGGTCCCTCCTATCGCCACCCAAAACCGATCCATGATAAATTTATGCTAACATAAATGTAGATATGAACGAGATATCTTTTGAATTTCCTCGATTTGAACTTATTATGAACCACAATAAAAATGTTGATAATCACGAAAATATGTAGTTACATTTAATAAAAATTACTGTACAATGTATTGGTCATTCTATCTAGGATATTGGTCTTTCTGTAATTTATATCGGCATGTCGGTCTATTGATTATGGGTCTATCGATAAATGTCGCTGAAACGTCGATTAAATAAACGCTGTGGTGGGCTATCTAGGTTTTATAAAAAAGTAATTTTTATATACTTAGATAATTATTATCGGTAATAATAATTGTTAAGTGATTAAAATGGCATACCAGAATGCCACAGTTTCCTACATCAGACGAACGGAGTTCCAGTATGAGTTGTCATTACGTCACTTCCTATACCAGATCGTGATGAGCTCTCTTCATAAAGTTCGGAAAGAATTCAGGATACTTCCTAATACGCTATTAATTTTCCCTTGATTTGTATTTTGGTTTGCATTTAAATATTCCCATTGTCCCATGTGATATACGAATATCTTCTATATCACTACAAAAAAAAAAAAAAAAAAAAAAAAAAAATACTTCATTCGACAAATAAGATGGAATATATGAAACTTGATATAATTTAGGACATACTCAAAAATGTACTAGCATTGGTTGGAAGGTAAATACTTAGTACTAATGAATCCCTAAAATCTAGTTAATGGACTAACCAGTCAACTCAGGCAGTATTAGAATGTAGCATCAGGTAGCATTAGAAAGTAGCTATCAGGTAGCATTAGAACAAAATAAATTTAAAACAGATATACATATGAAGAAAAATTTACTCGAATCTGTTCTAACCATCTATCCAATCAAATATTTCATTGCAATGAGAAGTATATTTTAAGTATATTCTATCAATAATTGATATCTTGGTTTTCTTTGTTCTCTTGCGAGAGATCTGTTGTATTCGATTTAAAAATATTTGATTTTTTTCATTTCCTGTGGCGATACCGTCGATAGAGAGATATTTACCTGTTCTTTACCACCAAATCAGTTTTCGATATTTCCAATTCCCATTACAAAGATGAGTTATTATACTAATTATTTTCAGAGTAGAAGATGCTACTCCGTTCCCACATTCCGAATACAAAGGTCTATGGACATATGTTTAATTGGAACAAATATAATCTTATCTTTATCAAAAAGGACAAATGTTGGAGTGCTTTGAGTTCAATGTACTTTCAGCTAAAAAAAAAAGTTATTTCATGTAATTTTAATTAAATGATTTTAGTTCTTTCCTTGATTTTTTCCTCAATCACTTCCTTGTAAGTGAACAAAAATGTTGCAATATATTTTCTAATGAAATATGTGCTAGAATTATGAATAATACAGTCTGTCGTTTCAGTGTTTAATCCTTTTATTTTTTAATTTGCGCTTCATTGTGGATAGAGATTTTTCTGAACTAATAAATAAAATATATGAACGTCATTTAACATTTCCTTATTGTTTGAACTTATGAAGGTTTCCCATTATAATCATGAGTGATAAGCGCTCATGAATCGATTCGCTTCTTCTTTATTTTCAGAGTGAGCTAACAGCAACAAATTGAGTAATATATTTCTCTACAGAGTGAAAGAGTTGGTAGTACCATTGGCGGATCCATGGGGGGGGGGGGGGGGGGGCTGTTGGGGCTGCAGCCCCTCCCTTTGGAAAATTTTTCGTCATTTAAAGATAGAATTTTACTTTCCTTAATGTAAGGAAGCAAGTTAAAGAACAAATAACGTGCTAAACAAGTAGAGTTTTAGTTGTGGGAAAGTAACATAAAGGTAAAAAAGCTGATTAGAAGATCCAAATAAAGGGCTCTGGGGCTGCAGCCCCCCCCCCCCTTTAGGACTGCAGCCCCCCCCCCCCTTTTACGATCGGCTGGATCCGCCCATGTGTAGTACTGAGCTTCTGAGCAAACAAGAGATTGTTGCTAGGCATTATTAGTATGCAGTGGAGGAAAACTTGCATACTCCAGTAAACCTTGTTTTATTGCTGATTATAAAAAAAAAAAAATTTGCAGAAGAGTTAAAAAATAAAATTCAATATAATAAATACAACTTAATAGTTAAATTTTATAATTTTTTTTAAAATTTTGATACATATTTAACTTTATATATATATATATATATATATATATATATATTTTTTTTTTTTTTACTTTATATAATCGTTGGAATGCAGCAAAAGACAGCGTGCAGATGTCCGATTACATAAAAGCTACAAGTAAAGATAAAAACAATCCAAATATTGATCATTTGAGATAAATGAATATCTCATTTTATATCATCATGTCAAGTACCTTTATTTTCTATTCTTATTTCATACTTAATTATTCAAGTATAATACTCTTGTAAATGAGTACGTATATTTCATTCATACAGACATACATAGATCCTCTGTTACGGGATTGTGATGGAAAGTGGGATTATAACAAATCAGTTTAAAGAAATATCTTTTTTTTCACATTTTTAATTCTTTAAAAAAATTGTGACATTAGATTACATGTATGAAAACATTATAAGTTCCTCTTATTTTCGCCACTACCTATGCGTTCTAAACCTTGTTAGAATAGCATATTAAAACACCAATTTTGAAATAATTAGTAGTTAATATATAGCTGAATCCGATATAACTAATTATTTTATTATTCTTTAAATCCAAATGTCTCATAGTAAATAAAAAAGATTTATTCTGTTATAACTTAAAATTTTTTAAATGGGAAAAATAAACCATTGAAACACACGCCACTATTGTTGATCCATTAGTCTTATCAGTATTTCAGAGTATTTATAGCCTATTGGAAAGTGGTCGGTGGCTTTCCATCGAGATTGCAACTCGAAAAGAAACCTATCTCCTTTACAGGTTTCACCAAGTATACGCTAACTGCAAGTCAACAGATCTTAGGACACTTCCTTGTTAGATGATAATTGTTATCCTGATTAGGGTGATGATTATCGTTACGCATAAACTATTTTTTAGTTGACAGTATATTTATAAATAAACAAGTACTGTAATGTAAAAATAAACAAATAAAATAAACTAAATGTAAAAATAAACAACAGTATTGTTATAAGCTAAACGATTTACATTGAGTCAGAGTACAATATTTATAGTCCTATTTCCCTTTGTTTATGATTATATACATTTCATTTTACAGTATTCTACCTGATCTAGATTGGGCCATATAGGTAGAGTTGTCCGGAGATAATGTATGATACCTCTCAAGTCCAAAATAACAAGTTTACACGCTTGTTACCCTAAAATTCACTCCATGATTCAACCGAATGAATAATAAACATGGATGAAATGTAGTTCTCTGAAGCAGAACCTTCTCATTATTCATTGGTATTTCGTTGGTGTTCCCTGTCAGTCCTCTTTTTGAATTTAATATACTACTACCAATGGTATTTTCTATTTAGGATTCATTTATTTATAGATTTAACTAAGAGCAAAGCAAGAAGTAATAGTTTTTGTTACTATCCTTTCATACCGTTCTTAGCGTAATTCGTTAACGCCTACGGTCTCCATATTGCGAAAAGAATTTTCGATATCGGAATCCTATTGTCTGAGTTAACTGTAAAAAAAAAAAAAAAAAAAAAAAAAAAAAAAAAACTAACAAAAGCATTTTATAATAGGTACACAATATAGATTTATATATTATTAGCGAGTTATCCAGCAGACTCCAGAACTGTGTGGTCCGGGAGATAATGGACGATTGTCGTGACGCTAGGGGCTGTTAACCCCGTTGGACCTCGACTGTACCTTCCAGTCTCTCTATGTCCTACCGCTAGTCCAACTTCCTTGTTCCGAATTATGGTCTATCTGCTTTAAAAAAAAATAATTATAATGAATACAAAAATAATAAAGTGTAGTCAGTGGCATTGGAATCATGAAAAAAAACTGGATAAAGGAAACATGTCATTGTTTAATCTGGTCTTTTTTTAAAAATTAAACATGCAAATTCCAAAATGCATAAATCCATGACTTTAATAATGAGTTAAACAAACTAGCCAACTTAAGTTTCGCTAATTCAGATATAATCAAGCGACAAAACTTACATCAAAAATTCGGAATTTATTTTATATACAGATCTGTTTCAAACTTAAATGACTTTTATGCTTTACAGAATGATTTAGATTCGGTAACACTGTGGTCCTAAAATAATAGGTTAAACTTTGATATCGATAAATGTTTTATTATTTCTTACTCTAGGAAAAAATATATAATAAAATTTGATTACGTTACAGAGGGAAATTCTTTACTTCGATCAAACAAAGTAAACGATTTAGGCGTATTATTTGATGAAAGACTCACTTTTAACAATCACATTGAAATGACTTACTTAAAATGTTCCAAAACTTTAGGTTATATAAAAATATACTGCAATAATATCAGAAACCCATTAAGCCATTAAGACTGATCACCATTTTCAACTCATTGATAAGATCACAAATTGAATATTGTTGCCTGATTTGGTATCCGAATTCAAAAAAAGGAAGGGCATTAATAGAAAAGTCACAAAAACGACTTTTAAGATTCATTTATTTTAAAACAGAGAAACTAAACTTGCAGAAATTTCAATATGTTTCATTCCAGGAGTTAAAAAATAAGTGTGATGTTCTCGACATACATTGTCACAGAGATGTGAAATGTCTATGTTTCTACACATAATAAAATTAGTTAAAGGGATTATTGATGACAGCGAATCCTTAAGTAAACTAAACTTTAGGTCTGGCAGTAGAGTAAACACTGATTTTTATGTACCTGTATGTAGAACCGGTTTAGCAAGTGCTTCACATTTAAATAAAATTTCTAAACTTTGGAATTACATAAATCATATAGTATAACTTGATTTTAGTTATAGCTTATGTACATTAAAAAGTATAATTGAAGAAATTATTGAAACTTTATGATGAAACATATCTGAGCTACACAGTTTATTTTATTTATTTTTATTTTTTTACTTAATTTTCTTTTTCTCTGTAGTTCTTTTATTTTATGTTTTTCTTCTTTATTATTTTTTAATCAATCATTTTGTATATTATATATTATTAGTAATAAGGGATAATTTAATTGTCTGTTTTATTTTTATAAAGAATAACAAATATTTGTATAGATAAGCATTATTAATATTATTATTACTACGGTTATGCATTATGATTATGTTATATTATGATGTAAGTATTGATTGTATGACCACCTGTCATTGGGCGTTTGCCTGTTGGTGGGCGATTGAAATAAATAAATAAAACTTAATTCAATGATATCCAAAGATATACTGAAGAAAAAGGGAGGTGAAACAAGAATAGTAGAAGAAATTAATGTTCAAGCGGTCATAAGAGTTAAGTCGTAAAATTTATGACATGGAATTTTAACGAAAATAATTTTTAAAAAAAATTAAATCACAGATGTAGACAAGATCCTTGTTACATAATTATAAAGATACACAATAATGGGGGAGAAGCTAATATTTTAAATAATTATTATTTAAAATTTTTACAGTTGTTAGAAACAAATGATAGAACAAAATTCCCAGAGCTTGAAGTAATATCTTAAATATTATAATATTTTGAGTAACTACACACACATACAAACTGATCCGTCGAATGTTACACATTTTTTTTCTGGTTCTAATCATTTTCTAAGCTAGAGCGAAGTGTACTATTTACGTTTACAAAATATCTCAATCTTACTTTGCGTTAATTAATAGTAATAATAAATGTCTTTATGCTGACTGTTTTGCTTAATACAGATACTGTATTAATTAATGGATGACTATATATTGGTAAAGTCAGAGATATTAGATCCCAATTAGCAATCAAATATTTCCTTTAATTGGTAGTTAACTACTTATTTAATTGGAAGATAAAGGTTATTTCAATAATTTGTTAATTTCTTTTCTAATTTGAAATAGATCAGTTCGAAATTAACTACTAATTGAGAATGTAAATCTTTACTAAATATGGTTGTTAGTACATTTAATTTTTAAGGAAAAGAGAATGTTCGACAAATGTGATTTTTACAATTCCTACACATTTGTCATGTTTTCTTTTTTTTTTTTCTAAAGAACCTTGGGAGTAGCAAGGAATCTGATGACCGTGAAGGTCCTGGGCCCATCTCAGCGAATCTCATGGCATCTATTAGAACTGGAAGATCCTTCCAGTTTTATACCATAAAATAATCTAAGCCTAAGTTCGACCGCAGTGAGCAACTGCTTAAAGAAATTTTTAACAATCATGGTTTTTTGTTGGTTTATTTTTATCTTTTCTGATAAGGGAATATAATATCCCGTTAACTCTGGGACATATATCCTGTTATGATTAACACATAATTACTCGATGATACCTAAGTACTTATTGCAGTGCAATGAGTCATATTTTATTAGCTATTAGTAAGCTTTGAGCATGAAGTATTTTTAGATGTCATGCAACAGGTTGTTTATGAAAATTAATATCGATTTTACCGGAAAACTAATTCGTAGGAAACTGATGATAGGTCAAAGTTCCAATTAGGTATTGTTTTTAGAAAATTACGTAATGCTTTTTACCCTGATTGTTTTTACTCAGCTGACAAAGAAATTAAAGAAATAAAAATTAAACCAGCCAAAGTAAATAAAACCCTACTGGGGTTACCTGTGGTATATTTATATACCTCCAATATTAGAAGTCACATTCCTGATATAGCATATTTCAATAATAAACGTCGCGGGTTCGTATTCCGACAGGTGTACCTGGGATTTTTTAGTGGGGGTAAAATATCCAAGGCTATATGCTAGGCCCAGGGACGTAAAATGGAGGTTCCGAGCCTGTACGATGTTTGGTACTCGTTAAAGATCCCTAGCCTAATTATAACTGGATAAGTCATATTTAGGACTGCCACTGTATCATCGTCCGATTAGCCTTAGTGGCATAAAGTGACGTTAAACAGAACAATCAAAGAAATTTCACTTTTAAGTTCAATTTCTTTGGTAAATAACAGAATATATTTCCACTTAATTACGTAAAAGATTACCATGATCTTTGAAATTTGAAAAGATTAAAAAAAAAAAATTCCGAGTATTTAAAAATAATTATACCTTAATTTAAGAACAATATTATATTAAGTTTAACTATCCAGTTGTTAAGTAGAGATAATTTATTTATAAAAATATGCTCTCCTGACCCTTTTATGGTTCACCTATCAGGGAAAGGAACTGCACATTACTTCGACCCGATTCGATCCTATACGGCAGTGCGGAGTAATTAAGCCAACCCGAGAAGATGAAAAAGCAGTTTTCTGTGGTTGTCCTTGGTAAACACCTTGCAAAGGCAGATCCTCCCTGCTCATTTCCACTGTAATCAAATGGAGGATGAGACTGCCAGATTCGAACCATTCGTTTTATCTTAAATAGAGTGTGTATATGGGAGGCTATCGGAGGTAAAAATATTTTTGTGAAGTCATAATGTCAAAATATTTTCGTTCCTTTGTTAGCTTAACTTTCAACCACATGTATTATATATATATTCGTCCCATTATTTAGCTCGTCCAATTATATAAATACCATTTTTATTTTATTTCAGTTAGCAGACTCATTCGATAGGTGGTTGTTGAACATCACAACTGTGAAGAGTCTAGGTGAATATATATTTATTTTAATTACATATCCATTTTATAATTATCTATTAATTATATATTGTATTAGATTAGATTTTTTTTTGTTGGACGAAATAACTGATGGGAGAACTCTATTATGTTGATGATAAAATATAATCAATTTGTGAAAATATTAAAGCTGATAGAGAGATGGCACAGAGATAAAAAGAAGCTGTTCCTCTAAATGAACAAGATAAATGAATTAAAGGAATAATGAATTTAATGAATTAATGAATGAATTAAAGTTAAAGGGATAATTTTGCTTATCCATTATTTGAAGTAAAATAAAGAGTTTTAAACAATTCCTGTCGTTAGATATCTTCCACAGCTACTGAAAACAGTGTGTATAAGGGCTTCTTCAGGTTCCTCCACAGTTTTTGGTCCAATCACTATTATTTGCACTCTTCCTTCTGTGCCATATCAATTTATTAAGATTAATGATATTTTAACGTGAAACAAAACCATATGATTAATTCTGTTTCATTGGAAAGAGTTTTAGACTATTCTGAAACGTTACATTCATGTATTAGTACGTAACCACATGTTGAAATGACTAAATATAAGAAGCGATGCATTAGGGTTCTTAATCGTCTTGCCTTGAATATCGAAGCATCATGTTACTTTTGCGACATTGGTGTGTCACTTGTAGTAACTTTTTGTAACGTTGTTCTTGATTTGAGCTTCAATTGTTTGTGTCACATAATTTTATTATAGCTAGCTATATATTTCGGCTTTCTAATAAACCTGAAAAATGTAAAGTGAGATCATAACGATTTTTACATAACAATAAAGAATATACCCAGAGGTTGGCTGAAGTTATGCAATTTTAATATGGACAGGTGTTCGCACCTGGTATGAAAGAACCACTGAGCGAAATTTGGAGAATTTAGGACAAACGGTATGGATATCCATAAAGAACAAACAAACAAACAAACAGAATTTCATCTTTATTTATATAGATTTGATGTTAAATAAAATTATTCAAAGCCACATTGGTATTACAATATTATTTAATAGTTATTAATTAATAATTTTATTCTTGGTGCAAGCTCTTCCCTTCTAATTGTTAATAATATGTAGATTAACCCGAATACTGACTATCAGACAAAGATGGCGGACCACCCCCACCTTGAAGACTAACGGTTCAAGAGTCTTAAGATACCTCGAACAACTAGGTCAGAACTGTCGCAGGGACCCGTAGATTAGTACCCTTCCTTGTTGATAAACACACTATAATAACCAAACACTATGTGGAGTAAAAACCAAAATATGTACTAAGCATCTCGAGAAACAAAATGATTTTAAGCTTGAAAATATTGTATTATGATACTGAGATGGTTCCATACAATGCTATACCCTCAATAACACTATGTAATTAATATCCATTAGCAAATATCCTTGAGCAACAGTCAAATATTAAATGTTATCAGTTAAAAACAGAAGGTATAAAATATAAATGGAAACTGGTACCTAAGATGGAATCGCTTGCGAGAAGATTGCGAGTGTTGGACAGCCTCATTTCCACATCACAGATTGGTTGATCTCCCATAAAGCAAAACAAGTCTCATACTTCCCGACATATTGAGGGATTATCCAAACCAAATGTGACCAGAGATTATGATCAGATTAAGTAAATAAAATCAGTTGAACATGTTTAATTTGATTAATTCGAATTCGATCAGAAAGGATTAAAATTTGTAAAAAAGAAAGGAGTAAAATTTTGAAAAGATTTAAATTTTGTACTTAAAAACCATTCAACCGTCCAAAAATAATCTAGTCGAAGAACTTTTTTTTCAGTGTATTTGCTTGAAAAACAAATTTTCGTCTGTATTTTCCGTATGCCACTTGAGGTAGATTACATGTATCTGGTTACCTATATGACTAAACAGTGTTTTCATATAAGCTGAGGGCTTGGGATGTTGGCCGAGAGATACAAGACTTCTTCCTACAAGCAGCTCAACCACGTTTAGTACCCTTTCGTATGCGAAATACGCCATGAAAAACAGCCCAGTATTCATACAAAAGCCAAAGCATTTTTAGTACGGAAAAACCAACCAATCAAACTTACAACCTAAAGAGAAACAACCAATTTAACTAACAAGCAAAAGAGCGAAGGACATGCGCAGTAGTGATAGCAGTTAATCCTGGACTATTTGTTTTATATAGTTGTTTCAACAAATCTATAATAAAAACTAATGAAATGATAATACAAGTGTCTATATTATCAGTAATAAGGTGCTATTTTCATGATAAATCCATGTTTTGTATATTTTTGTCTGTAATATGGTAATGTCCAGAGAAAAAAATCAATAAATGTATTAAGAGATGAACTCGGTTCGGTGTCTGTAGTCTTATCCACATGATGGACGTATCACATAATCCACTGGCCCCTTGATTACAATTTAATCAAATTTCATCAAATACGTTTTCTTGAACTTTCCCAAATGAATTAGCTTCGATATCCCTGTATCACAAAATGGCTAATTCGATTTAGTTTAACATTGTAGGATATTAAGGGATCAGCAACTTACAGATACTAATGAACTACTGATACTTTCTGCTAATGGATACCAAAAACTGCATTTTTGATTAAGCCCAAAGTTGGGGGGGTAGGTAAGTTCGGGAATAGTTGCATCCCAGTACCAGTAACATCACACCCCATTAGACAAACAAACTTAATGTAATGGTTGTGTATAAAATCACTGTTGTGCCATTGAATGGACGATGTTGAATTGTTCGTTTTTCTTGGAATATTTAATTCAGTTTTCGAATAAAATTATAATAATAGTGTGTATGAATGATCTTATTCATATTTCATTTCATGAGGGTTTCGATTAAATGCAATCAAATAAGGGATACAGGTGCATCCAGGATAGTTCCTGTTCAACAGGAGTAAAAAATGATAATTTTTTAAATGCATAACAAAATAAACCATTAAATCTTTAATTATTGTTATTGTTTAAGGGCCATAAATAAAAAGCAAGCTATGAGACTATTTAAGCTATTTTATTTATGACATTGGCGAATCCAACAGAAAACTTTTCTGTCATTTAAAGATAGAATGACTTAGAGATAGAATCCTTGACTAAAAGTAAGGAAGTAAGGTAAAGAACAAATAGTATGTAGAACGAGTAGAATTTTATATTAATCTAATCTAAATTTGTGGGTGACCACCATTTTAAATTATTTATAAATAATTTATTTATTGAAGAGAAAAGATTTGGCTCCGCCGGGAGTCGAACCCGGGTCTCCCACGTTACATGCGTGGATGCTAACCACTGCACCACAGAGCTCGGCTCAAGGCAGAGCAAATCCTTCCTCTTCACTGATACCTACTCCCCCATCTCACAAATTTTGCGAGTAGTAACGGGAGGTGGACAAAGTTTGTCCAATTTATGATATTTATTGACGTACGTGATCACGTTTACGATTACGTACGCGATTACTTTACTACTCGCAAAATTTGTGAGATAGGGGGAGTAGGTATCAGTGAAGAGGAAGGATTTGCTCTGCCTTGAGCCGAGCTCTGTGGTGCAGTGGTTAGCATCCGCGCATGTAACGCGGGAGACCCGGGTTCGACTCTCGGCGAAGCCAAATCTTTCTCTTCAAAAAATAAATTATTCATAGAGTAGAATTTTAGTTGTAGTAAAGGAACATATAGGTAAAATAGCTGATTGACAGATCCAGGGGAAGGGATGTGGGGCTGCAGCCCCCCCTTTAGGACTCCTCCTCTACTCAAGGAATTTTATTTCACATTTTTTTTAAATTGTATTATTTTAACATTATTTTCGTAATAATTTTCACCTAGAGATGCGGAACTCGATTATTATTCGCTAACTTTCTCATGGCGAAAACCGGTTCGGTCAAGAGTTGGGTCCGATGCCAGCGCGAAGCCACCCTAAGCCGGCTATTCACAGCGGAACTCTCGCCCATTGTTCCGTTGGACCTATATCTCCGTTCTGGAGGAGGAACAAGAAGAGAACGGTGTTCCCCAAGGTTGTCCCAACAGACCGCACTTCCTATTGTTTATAGCGGATCTTCAAGGCTATTAGTCAGCGATGGTATCGACCGCGTTAAGAACTGAGGATTTCGAGTTCCCCTCCATCAATAGTCAACAACGTAATGTACACTTTTCAGCAAAACTACCCAAGATATTTTTATAATGTAAGAGCATTAAAAATTTATACATTTATTAGCTACTTTAATAAATGAATAACAAAGTATGAGAAGCCCGTATAGGTTGGAACACCAACATTTGACAGCCACTTAACTTGAAAAAGATAGTCTGTGACTGACATTCTGGTTGCCACCTAGTACTCCAGCAAGAGACCGCGGTATTTCCATCTTTAACATTTTTTTCTGTGTAAACTGAACACACCTCTATTATGTGCCTCACATATAGTACAGTTTTGCACTTTTCACATTGAGGTGCTAGCTGCTTTTGTGGCCACCAGATAGATAGTCATGAGTGAGTATATGCGAGTAATGAGTACTTCTCACCTTGATGTTCTAGAAAGACTTAAAGTTTGTTAATGTGGGTCTTTTCGGCGATACCGTATGTATGTGATGCGTATGTCCAAATAGGTTTCAGTAAGTATGTCTATGTGTTTACTTCCTGTCTAAGTTTTAGTTTTGAGAGGAGTGAATATAGACGTTTCAGCAGTTGTTTCAGGCTTTCTTTTACTATGTGACCCCATGTCATTCAAGACTTTCTACCCCCAGAGGAAGAAGTCTAAAGTCAGTTCTCCACGATCTTTCATTAGACACGATATCACTACATACGCCAACTAGTAGACGGAAAGCACCATACTTACTAGACTTTTTTCATTGATTATGAGGCAGAGGGGTCCGAACCCCCCTCCTAATTTTGTACTAAATCCGCCCCTGGTCACAGGTGTTTTTCTATTATTTGTATCTTGCCTTTTTATTTCTTAATGACGATGAACCAATGAAAACGAGTTTTAACTGAAGAGGTAACGCCCTTAAGGTAAATACCAACATACATTCATTGATACCCTTGCGGTAGTTCGGCCTCATCAGTTATTCTTTTATCGTTCTTGCGTCATCCGGCTCTGCTTTGTGCTACCTGGTCGTCATAGCATCGAACTTTAGTCTGCTCTTCTAACATAGAATTACTTGTTTAGCTACTTAAGCGTTTTAAAAATTTGTGTCGGAATCGATCCGTTAATTTTATATTTATCAAATTATTTATTCTTATGAGTTAAATTTTTAAATAAATATGAAATCTATATAAATAAAGGTGATTCTGTTCGTTTGTTTGTTCTTTATAGAAATCCATACTGATTGCCCTAAATTCTCCAAACTTCGCTCCTTTTGTGGTTTTTGTGGTGGTTGTGATACTAGGTTTTTTGATACTGTGCGTGGTTTTTGATGCTAGGTGCGAACACCTGTCCATATTAAAATTTCATAACTTCAGCCAATCTCTGATTATATTCTTTATTGTTATAAAAATCGTTTTGATCTCGCTTTACATTGGTTTTACGAAATCGACCGTTTGAGTCAATGAAAGTCTCACTTTATAGATTTAAAAAATGAAATTCTCCGGGTGAAACAGCTAGTGATAAACAAATTTAGTTTCAAGATATAAATCCAATTTCCAAACACTATTAGTGATTATTAAATTCAGTTTTGATAATATTAAGTCTTTTTGAGCACGTGTTGGTACGACTTAGTATAGTACCTTTTTCCAATCTTCATGATACTTAGAAGATCAGATGGGACAAACAAAACTCTGAATGCTTAAGCAATACTGTAAATTTTCTTTAGAACATAATGGAATTAAATGCAAATGTTCAAAATTCCCCTCGTAACGTTCTAGTGTGGAAATGTATTTGGCATGCTACCAATGGGTAGTTTCTCTACACGTATTTATATAACATCATACCATATTTCCTTTTAGTGTTTCCTAACAAATATAAATTTCAATAAGAAAGATAAATAATATATAAATTTAAACGAACGTCTTGAACCTTGAAACATTTATATAATGAGTATAGATAAGCAAAATATGTAATCATTGTCTTTCGTTTTTTACCAAAGAAAAGATTTGAGAGAATTTTTTAATTACCTACCTTATTTTACCCGAAATCTTCGTACATGTGAACAATTAACAGGCAATAAATGTCAGCTAGTTTTTTTTTATTTAATCTTTTTTTTTATGCTTTAAGATTTTATCAAAATCATATTTAGCCAGAAATCAATGTATTTTGATTTGGCTTATGTTAGAAATAATCTAAGTTGTATTAAAGTCGCATTTTTGGTTTTTTAATAAATGTTCGTAGCTGGTGATAACCTTTACGATGTTGCTCCTTTATTATGTTGGGGATACTAAGAGCTGACCCCTTGATATATTTCCTCCCCTTATCACTAAAGTGCCTGTAGGATATCACCAGCTGTAAAGGATCCTCGACTACATTGCAAGAAATGTCTGACAGCTTTGAGAATTCCTATTTTGGTTTATATGATTCGTTTGAAAATCTCTAATATAAGTGGATTATGTGTTTTGCTATATGCATATATATAGCACTTTTTATCTTTTTTTTTTTTTTTATTCAAGCACTCTTAATAATAGTTAAGTCGTAACTTCTATGACCAAAAAATTCTTTTGCCTTCAGGACCCAAAAATGCGACCTGCTTTATTTCCAAAAACATCTTAAGTCTTATGTTTGGGAGTATAAATTAAACATTGACTCATTTAAGAACTATATTATTTTTTTGGCGTTATGTGTTAAGGTAATCTTCAAAATGATTACCCAATTTTCAGTTTAGATTATTAATTTTGGGGACGTAATAGCAGTTACAGTTTTTAGCAGATCTGTGGGTTTTAATAACATATTTTAAATATTTTTATTTTGAAGAAAAAAGATTGGGCTCGACCGGGAATTGAACACGGGTCTCCCGCGTGACATGCGCGGTACGCTAATCACTGCGCCACCGAGATCACGCGGGAGTTCGACTTCCGGCCGAGCCCATCTTTTTCTTCAAAAATAAAAATATTAAAAAATTGTAATAAATTGGTTACACACGAAAAATGATTAAAATAATATATTTTAAATTAAATATTAATTGAATTAAAGAAAATTGAGCTTTTCACAAAATCATTGAATTCATTCCTTATCCAAAATTTGTCTTTGAGGCCAAAAGTAAACATAACCATTAGACATCAACTTTGCAGAAGGGACCCAAATTAGGCATCTCTGTTAATTTCTAATATCTTGGTCATTTAAACTTTAATCTCAAATCATAACTGACTTAAGTGGTAAGTAAAAACGTATCCCTTTAAAACTTGATGTTGCTTGCTCAACTTTAAAAAAAAAAAAAAGAGCATAACACTTAAGTTAAAGACGAATGATTATTCACTGTGTGGTCAGTAAAAACCATTACGATGGGGAAAATTTTCCGCCATTTCCTTATCTCATTTTGAACTTTTTTTTAGCCTTATAAGGGGATTTTCCATTAGACTATTTAACTGGTCCGATGTAATTCTTGGGAAGGCACAAGCGGTAGCTGAAGAACAACTTATTGGAACAATAAGAATTCTAATTTCCAGTGTTCTCGTAGCTATTTAGGGTAGGGAAGGGAAAATAGTTAAACCCAAGATATGGGTATAACCCATGCAGGTATACCTTACTACTTACCTGAGCTTCAGTCCACTTCTATCTGCCTTCTTGTGCACTTCTATAGAACTCTGCTGACCAACAGGTATCGTATATTTCTGGGTATCTAATTTAATGATATAAGAATAATTAATGTATAATTTTTAAAATAATACTCATGTTTAATTATATTTTTTTTACATATCCTGTTTTTAATTTTCTTACGCTATTTAAACCGATCAAGGAATTTTTGATTTGCTGAATTCGTTCAGTTTAAACATTCTTATATCTAAGATATTAATAACTAAGTATCTAAATATTTTAAAACACGTTAAGCAGATCGGATCTAACAAGAGAAACAATCATATATTTGACTACTTTTTCGCTTAAAAGCTGAAGAGAGTTTGATAAATGGTGTAAGCTAACTTTAATAGTTTTCTTGGCAAGCGAAAATAAATATTTATATATGGTAAATAGCAACCATTTTTATTGTTATATGAATCATTGCGAATATAAAAGTAAATTAAGTAAATAGTTTCCTTCGTTTCGGGATGGTATTTCATTAAATACGTAGTTGTGTAAGTACTTAATATATTAATTGTATTCGTAATGAATCGCTAAGGAGCTAGTTAAACTTATTTTTAAAAATAAGATCACAACTCTGGTTTTTTAATACTCATAAGGATTCTCTTATATTACAATTAAGTATTTCAGTAGTAAATACACCAAGTTAACTCTTTTTCATCTTTATTACTTACTTATGCAACATTTAGAATTCTTAGGATGTATATGGGACAATGTGGAATGCATTTTTTAATTATAAACTAAATATCATAATAATAACATTAAAATCTTCGATGTATCAACCCATTTAAAAAAGTTTAGCAGCCACCCCCCACCCGAAAAAAAATAAGGATTCGTAAATGTTATATTGTAACTGTTTCGCCTAAAATCTTTGCATCCCCTATTTGGTTTGATGCTAAGAAAGGAATGTTATATGCTACTCTAAAACATTATTTATATCTTTATTGCTTATTCAAACTTCATTGATTCTAGATAACAAATTAGTACTTAGTACGGGGTTCTTTATATAGCTATTGGTATTTTGTCTGAAAATTACAAGTTTTGTGATCTGCTTTAATCGCCTTTTTTGTTATTGGTATTTCTCAAATGTAGTGTTTTTACTCCCAGAATAATCGGAATAATTTTTATGTCTCTAAATACCTACCAGTATTGGTTTTTCCCTAAACCTGCTCCCAGGTCGGACCTGCCTTCTTGGAAACCATTCGGAGTTTAGAACTCTTTCAGGTCAACGGCCCACTGTGAGACCTAAAAGCAGACAGCTGTCTGGAATCATTGTTGTTCGTTTTGGAAAGGTATTTGGGAATCCCTAACTGAATATGTAGAACCCAGGTTCCAACGCTAGCCAATCAAAGAATAAGCCGTTGAGTGTTTTCAGGTCTTTTTCTGTACCGGTTACGTATGGTTTTAGTTTCAGTTAACTAAATATTGGAGTTTTTAAAATAAATAATGTTAACTGTTATAAGGGAAGGATTTTCGCTAGTTTCCATAGGAATAGTAATATGATTCTATTTTCTCTTTCACGTACATTATGACATACCATTATTTAAAAAATATGGTGCCATAGGCGCAAAACACATCTTTCACCTTCCAATCTTCTTTGAATAGAAATTGTCGTGTTCCGATGTGTAAATTCTATTCAGCATCTTCACAGAAAGCAGGTCTTTAGCGACGCACACAGGGGTATTTGACCCGAAAAGCTGGCCAAAACTATTTCCTTGCATTTTATTAATTCAAAAGTCCTCAAAATGGCTTCTATATTTGTAATAGACATTAAAAATGTTTTTTTAGCAGTTAAAAAAATACTCTAAGGAGAAAATTTTCATAAAATAAATTTTTACATAACTCCACCGACTGTGAAATAGGCATCCATTGGGTTTACAATTTATGTTCATATTATTTTCTCTTTATGCATTGCACCCATGAAATATGCTTGTTACTAATTAAAGATTTATTATCATTTATATATTACTATTATTTTTAAAAAATGAAAATAGTGTATAATAGGTGAATATAAAAAGTTATGGTGATAAAGAAAAAAAAATGTGTTTTCCTAATTCATTGAGAATTGTTTAATACCTCTTCGAAACACAACTTGTATCCCAGGAAGAAACGCACCAACCTTTCTTGAAAATGCATATGAAATATAATTATTCATTATTCACTTTCCTCGTCACTTAAAGAACTTTCGGAATCACCGCTATCGGTTAAGTTGATTGGGGGAGACAACATTTCTATGTCTAAACCTGATACCTTTTTTCTTAAACTTCTCATACCTGTGATAACTGGATCTGATGTCTATATTAATCTATTAATTACATCCAGAATTTTCTGGTCTTATTTTCTCTATAAACCCGGAAATGGTTATTTCGGGTTTCTTCTGCTTCCTCAGATAAAAGACTAATATGAAGCAAAGGGCTTTTTATCACTTCAAAACCATCCCTTAAAATTTTGTGAACAGATGGTGTCATAGCATACCATTGATAAAGTTTCTTCGTATCCGTTGTCAATTTTAAAGTAACAAATGATTTTTCAGAGCGTCCACCAGATCTTGAGCTTTTGATTGATATCGTCCCACTTAGCCATTTCTTGTTGCTGTTTCAAAAACATTTCTTTTCCTTGAAAAAACGTTCTATCTCACTTGGAAATCATGCTTCAAAATGGATAATTTTGTTTTAGCTCTTTCACATGCTCTAGGTTATTACAATATTTCCCAATGAGAAAAGACACCAAAAATTCCTTCTTTTTTTTAAAAGCTAATGTTTATGACTTTAAAAATATGTCAAATAATTCCATTCAGGTTACAGTTATTCTTCCTGAAGATCCTAAAATACTAATAAATGAAAATTTAATTTTTTGTATTATTTAATGAAATAGACATTTTAGTAATAAAAAATTATAAGTCTCCGAATCGCAGCTATTCGCAGAATTTTTTTCAAGAAACATAATCTACGATAATTATACATTATCATAAAAAATATTTCGTTGCCCAGAAATGCCCAGAAGTATAACTTTTTAACCTTCAAATTTAATTTTTAGCTCTAAAAGATACCTACAAAAAAACAAAAAGATATTGATACTAGTATTGAATACAAAAAAATTATAACTATCTGGATAACAAGTACAAACCTGGCCTCGAACTATCCATCATATGATAATGCCGATACTTCAGTAAGAACAAAGAAAATTAATATATTTTGTAGACCAATATTTATGAGCACAGACGATTTAAAGAATAAGGTCAGATTTGAATTAGAATAGCCACCGGATTAAGGGCCTGGAAGAGATAAAAACCATCTTGCATGATCCAACAGGTCCTCTACTTGAACTTCCAGTCATTATTTACCAGAAATTTTAAATTTCAAAAAATGGGTTTTGGCCAACTTTTAGGGCCAAATACCCCTGTGTGCGACGGAAGGTCTCTCCCTTGATCCGTTGCGCCTGTTCTTCATCATTGTTTCAATACTATTTATATATTTCTTGCCGAGACTATTCATAGAGGAAATAAGTATATATTTTTGTAATCAATTTGATTTGTATTAGACGAATTTTCTCATATTATATTAATAGTCTAGAATCTAGACTCTAGATCTGGCATATTCAATTTAATTGGAAAAATGATTTCATTGATGATTTACCTTACGTATTATTTTCCATTACAGAAAACCGTTACTGCCCATCTCCTATTGATTGACTTCGAGCAAAACTTGACTGCAGTTCTTGCTAACAGCGTCTCACGAACGGCCGAGTAAGCTCGGTTTCGAGCTTCTAAAAAAGGTAAGATGTTTATCCTTATATGTATTATATATGTGTATACTGTAAGTAAATAGATACATGCTTTATGGATTTCATGCCTCCAACTTAATGCTGAGGCACGAGACTTCTAATTGTGTGGACTGAATTAGAATAATGGAAAAAGTTAAAAACAAAATGAACTATAAGCAGGATAAGTGTGCGGGGTTATTGAAGATAAAAACATAATATAATGGGTTAGTAAGATCATGATTATCTTATTTTATTATTTTTATGCTCGAGGATTTCAATTCTGCTAAAAATACGACTTACCATGTGCTACTGTGAATGAGGTCTTGTTAGGCCTTGTCTTGACTCCTCTCCATACCCTCCGGCCGGGGAACATCTCCTCGCACATACTCATATTTCTGAAGTAGAACTTACAATAAAAGAAAAAGATAAGAAAGTCCTTTTGTTTCTAGCTGGACTGTTGCACTTCATAGTGAGTTCTCTTCCTCTGCTCACCCGGAGAGGTCGCCGGTGGGAGCATTCAAATCTTGGCGTTCCCGCCGTTTGATTTTTCCTCCCCCTTTTGGTACAGCAAGTCATGGGACGAGCTTTTGGGTATCCGAAACTTATACCATCAAATAAATTCTGTTATCGTTTAATCAATGATTAATGTCAAATTTTTATTATTTCATTAATGATAACATGAATAAAAAATTCTTCATTGTGGAAAAATAATAATTATTTAATTTGCCCAGAAAGTAGTTCATATGAAGTTGAAATATTTGAACATCCTTTTTATTTATTTTATCCTTTATTGATTTTAACGCATTACTTTTAAAATTTTTAAATTGAAAATTGTACTTTGGATTTAAACACTAAAAAAAACGTGAAGTTCACCGGTGTAAAACCCTACATGGCACGTCTTCTAGATAATATTTATATGGGAATTTTATTTTAATAATTATTCTAATTAATAAGCGATTAAGAAATGATAGATTTGTCGAATCTATATCTATGTTTTTATGCTTACAAAGCATAAAGTAGAAAAAAAAGAAAAGAAAAAAAACAGCAAATTATTCTGCTCTCTAAAAGGACTAGACTATTTTCGATTAAACTAATATACAATTAAGTATATTACATACATATGTGAGTTTGGAACGATTTAATTTAATTCTAATAATTATGATTTTTTTTTTTTATCTGTGTCTATCCTTATGATATACATTAAAAACTGAACAGAAACTTCAATTATTATTAAAAAGATAACTCTTCATATCAACAACGTAATCAGATGGTAATATCTTTACCATTCTTCAACTCAATTTCTTACTCAGCATGCTTTTAGGTAATTTACAGAGAGTAAAAATATTAATTACCAATAAAAAGCAGAGTAGTTTTCAAATTCAAAATATTTTACTATTTTAAGTATAGAACAATGACCGATATGACTTGAAAGAAAACTTTTTTTTTTTTTAAATAAAACATATCAATAAGATAACAGAATATGAAAATGTCCCTTGTGATATAATAGATCACTAACCATGCCTAGAAGAATGGTATAATATTATTATTAATGATTTTTTAGTATTATATGGTATTGTAAATCTTGATTTCGTGAAATCCTCCTCTCGGGGATGGACAAGAGAAGAGCGATAAAAGAAATGCTGGAGGTAGAGGTTGTGGGACGGAGTCACGTAAGGTAGGAACCATAAAAGAAACTTAAAAAGAGGGACAGCTGTCTCAGGCAAGGGGAGTCGATGTGAGTTCGTCCTCGCCGAGAAAAATAACTCCTTTCTTTCTTCTATAAATAAAAATAATTCATTTAGATGGAACTCAAGAAAGAGAAAGCACGTTGTGAGGTACTTTCCAAAGGAAGGGGGCAGATTGTAGTCCAATGGATATATTTCAACTTCCATTTTTATGTAGGCTTGCTTCGTTAAGAAAGTTGTGTGGATGTAAATATCGGAAATGCTAACAAGCATGTTCTTTTTTTCTTCCAATTAAGATCGTTTGAGCTTTCTGCACGGTCAAAAGGGCGATGACCTGTTCATGGATACTGGATACAAAAACTAAGAAATATGAGTTTCTTGAACAATATGTAATTTATTCATTACTTATAAATACTGTTAAATTAAAAAGGAAAGAATTGCGTATTTTCTATTGATTATTATGTGAATACATCACATACGATACACTTATACGATAACTAAGAAAAACATACATTTTCCATTAACGAAACTAAGTAGGTATCTTGTGAGCGTCTCATCTCAAATCATCGTCATTAATCATTAACGTTATTATTAAAATTTTATAATTACTTAACCATATTATTAAATCATAGATTTCGGACGATAAAACGAAAATTGCCTCTCCTTTAATTTTAGAAAGAAATACATTAGAACAAATAGTACTCTCCACCCCACAGTAAGGTAGAAATAAATTGCGTCACGTCAAATGATATAAAAAGTTTTAAAACAATTCTTTTTAAAGACGGAATAGTGTGGAACGCTGTTAGCTGACATTTTGGTTTTATATTCTACAGTAGATAATACAGTAGCAATAAAGTGACCAAACTTGGTAATTTACCGACGAAAAATTATACCACCATGAAACATTGGTGCAGAACTCCCTAATAAATAGTAAGAATCGAGATCCGCAGAGTCTGCCTAAAGCCGCATTCCTAACACTATTTTTTTTAAGGTACAACCATGTGAGTAATCTTGATCGATTCAGAAACAAAATAAATGTAAACAAAACGAAATTTTCGGAAATCAAATTGGAGAAATTATTTTACGACCATCTAGCTCTCGTTTACACTGGGAAAGGCGGTTTTCAGATACAAATTTTGACTGAATCCATAGATGTTAATTTCTATTCTATCAAAATGTATATAGGTATTCACGTCTATATTGGAAGCCTTATTACTTGTATCAGCCTGGTGCCACAAATTATTAAAACATCAGATTTTTTAATTTTTTTTTTACATATTTTGAAAATATATATTTCCTGTAAACGTACAAATTTTACTATTATTTAACGTGAGAAAAGAATCTTGTCGTATTACTGACCACCTATGCAACCTTATTATAATTTTGTAAGATATAGCATCATTCAGCCGCAAAACTCGTTTTTTCAAAAATAATCCGTAATAACTCTTTATCTATGGGTCGTATCGTCATGAGATTAGTCTCATTGTATTAAAAAATGTCGAAATTATTTTAAACAACGTATCACTTTACTCACTTTTTACGAAGCTAAAGTTGCTAAAGTGGATTCTTCCCTGCCCTTTTACCTTCCCTGCCCCTTTACGGGGGGTCGTTCCCGATGTATTCGGGCGGGCTCTACAGATATCGATTCTTACATCTATTAAAAAGATATGAACAAAGTTTCATGGTGATACAATTTTTTGCAGGTACTTGGTATATTTTTCCTCTCTGTACTACAGGTCAACATAGGAATTGAACATTAATTTTTAATGTAATGTTCCCCTATTGTTAATTAATCTCAGGACCTATGAACATTACAATTTTTATGTTAGTGTTAGTGGTTAATCACCATTAGGCGAACTTAATTTACTAAAAAAAAACACGTCTTAGTTAGCCGTAACTTACAAACTTTTTCTCTATTTAATTTTTAAATCTTCCAAAAAATATTACTCATTTTGTTTGGCAGTAGAGGGCCGAATTATTCATGAGGGACGAGGTTGGGGCGGTAAACCTCGCCGACAGCTAGGACAAATCGGAAAGAGGATAGGGTCAAATCGAGGAGGAATTTTAAATAATATAAGGGCACTACCTCCTTTTCTTATTATCCCGTTGGTCCGTCCGTTTTCTGTTTTATAAGTTTCTTTTTCCGAATAGTATGAATTATATTTTAGGAAAAAAAATGTTAAAGTGCGTCTATTAAATTTTTCAGCTAACAGTTTAAAATAAAAAAAAAATCTGGTGCGATGAGCGCAACACACAACTTTCACTTACCAACTTACTTATGTTATAAATCGACTGTTTTGATAAATATTTAAATGCCATTCAGCAACATCTCATATTTTTCCACATTTCTTTACTTATTTTTGTTTGACTCCAAAAGTTGCCGAGTACTACAATTCGTGTTGCAAAACTTGAAAATTCTCAGCAATTTTCGATTCAATATTGTTTATTTTTGTTTTAAGGGGCCTAAACAAATCCTGAAAGTCGAGTTTTTTTATTGCTTGTTTGTTTTTTAGCATGAGTTGCATTTTGAATATATATCATGAAGGTGATTTTACGGCTCAGAGTAAATTACAACTTAATTTTAAAGTGTTTTCTCTTATGCCTTTCTAGAAACCGAGGACGATTACTGTTCCTCTAAAGTCACTTTATATTGCATCTAGAAATCTATCTATTCAGGAACCAAAGTTTATAAAGTAAAAAATAATTAATTAAAGTTTATCTTGTATCATATTTTTTTTACACCGTAAACTGTTTTAATTTGAGCATCCCGTATTTTCCCTCTGAAGTACTCTAAATTTTTTTATTGTTTAATAAAAGTTTATACTTATGATAATTCTGGAATGCAAGGAAACTACTCCATCGCGTCTGATTTTATTTTGTTATATTGAGATATTCACATTACTCCGCATGTGTGCGTTCAATGATGTTCAACGAACATAAATTCACAAACAAGAAACTGTCATCCCTTTTCTTAAAAAAACACCGTCATCCTTAAGTAAATTGTTTTATTTAAGATCATCATATGAACAACTATATATCTTTCACATAATTCTACTCTCAAAACATATGTTTAACATTAAATATATTAAATAATTAATACTGAGTTGGAATCTTTCTAGCAGGGGTATAACAGACATCATATACTAGTAGTATTTATCAGGTCGTTTAAAAAGTTTCCTAAATATAAATTTCATGTTTAAAAATTCTTGGTGATTTTGGAATTCCTCTTTCAGAATATTTTCATTATCGGATTTCCTCCTATTGAAACATTCCTCTTGTATAGACCTGGTATAATTTTTATTAAATCTTATATACAGTGGCTCACAGTCAAAATGATGCAAGGAATCCACTTTGAAAAAAAAAATATTTTATACCAAGCCAAAATTTATTTTCAACAATTTTTGTTTACAAATATAAAGTACAAACATTAGGCTAGAATTGACAATACCTAGAAGTTTATTCTAGATCAAATCCTAAAATTAAACTAAAACTTCATAAAAAAATATACACTTCTAAGCTCACAGTGAAAATGATGCAAAATTAAAAACATTCAAAAAATCAAAAATATTTTGAATTTGAGTACTTTGTAGATAAACCTTTATTTTTTATTACCTCTTTCAAACAGTTGGGCTTGGATTGGAGAAGCTTTTCTTTTTAAGTTGGGCTTAACTTGTCCCATTCTTCTTGAAGCACCTTTTTGAGATCTTCTCTATTTGAAATCTCATGTTTCCTCAATGCTGTTTCTAATTTACTCCATGAATTCTCTATGACGTTTAAGTCTTGTGATTGGGGAGGTGTTTTTATAGTTTTGGGGCAATTATATAAACACCATTCACAGAACTGTGGTCTATTAGACCGTCAGTCCGGAGCTGGCCTTATACATTTTAATACATAACTAATATTACAAGCAAAGGTACCCACAAAAAAAGAAAAAACAATTAATTAAAATAAACATATATAAAAAATATAACTTAATGTACCGCCCTGACACTTCTTATTTATTACTACTAATATCTTTTTAAAAACAAATAGTACAACAATAACAATAAAACAATTTTGTGTTTTTGTTTTAATTATAATTAAATTCTTGAATAAGGTTGTATCTATATTGCCATGCCCTTTTAAAATCTTTATATAGCGCCAGCCAACCTTTACCATTTAGGTAGTATATAACATCTTCCCTATTTAAATAACTCCTACCAAAACAACATCTTCTGATTTCCGCTAAAATAGGACATATTGCTAGGAAGTGCAAGGTGTTTTCAGTTTCTTTTTTATTACATAATGAGCATATTATATTACTGTTTTGATAAAATCTGTTATAATTTAAATATAATAACTCACATCTAACTTTGAATATCCATTTAGCGACACTGAAATTGATTTTATGGTCGTGTAGGTAATTTGTTGTGTAATCATAGTTTTATTGTTTATATTTTATCAGATTTGTAAGCCTTTTGTATAAATTTTAATTTATAAATTTCTGTTAAGGATTCTCTAAAATCCTTTAGTATTAAGGCCCAATTATTTTGATTATTAGATTGAATAATTATCTGAATGTTTTTCTGCCAGTTCTTTCAGATCTTTTAGCCTATAGACCTTTTCTTTTATTACTTCATTATTCAGAAAACTTGGTAGCCTATTATTTGAATACGATATAAGTTTTAGAATGTAATTGTGATGTATTTTTAAGATGTCAATAAATATGGGAACTATTTGGTTTCTATGTGAATGAGATATGATGGCGTGGGTTGTGGTAAGTTAAATAATTTCTTAATGAAAAAATAAAAAAGTTTTTCGATTTCAACATATTCTTTACTTCCCCAAGCCTGAGCCCCATATCCCATGAAAACACTATTAAATACTTGAATTTTTGATTTAAAAGATATTCTATTGTTTGATAGGAAGTTTTTCCATAAAGAGTTGATCGCGATTTTAGCATTTGATAGTTTTTTTTGTTATTGATTTTTTAAGGACAGTGTAGGTGTAAGGTGAATTCCCAAATACCTGTATTCATTCACAACATCCACTGTTTGCTTATTGAAAAACCATATTTCATTTCGACCTCGTTTACCTCCTCCATTTCTGAAAATTACTATTTTAGACTTATTTAAATTTACTTCTAAATTCCACATTTGGCAGTAGTTCTCTAAATCATTGATCATTAATTGTAGAATTTTAGTATCAGATGCTATCGTTATGATGTCATCGGCATAGGCTAGTAATTTTATTTTCCTTCCGTTAACATTTATTCCACCACATATACTGTCTTCTAATTCATTTCTGAAGCAAGAAAATAAAAACGGGCTTAAAATACAACCCTGACTAAGTCCCATTTCGGTTCTGAAAGGTGAGGTTAATCCTTGTTGGCCCCAAACTCTAGTCTCCGCTTGTTATAACACCATTATCTTGCAAGATAAGAAGAATGCTTGGGATCGTTATCACTATAAAAAGCAAAATTATTTATTATTCCAAGCTCGGTTGCACTTGCTTTAAAATTTTTCTTTCAGGATGTGATGTGAATATAAATGTCTATCCATTGTTCCTTCAATAAAATGAAGATTTCCTACCCCTGAGGCAGCAATATACCCCCAAACCATGACATGACCACCTCCAAGTTTGATGGACGGGCGAAGATTTTTTTCATGTCGCTCTTCATTTGACTTTCTCCAGACTAAACCTCTTCCATCAGAGCCAAACAAATCAAATTTTGACCCATCTGAATACAGAACACTTTACCAGAAGTCCATGTCTTTTGTTAAACAATCCTCAGCAAAATTGATTCGAAGCTTTTTATTTTTGTTACTGATATAAGGTTTTTGCCATGCGACTCTACCGTTGTATTGTTTTTTTCTTAAGACCATCCGAATAGTTTCAGCACATACCGTTTTATTTAAATGTTTTTTAACTAATGTGGTCAATTTTGAGCACCTCATTTTGGATTATTTGTTATTTGGCTCAAAATCCAAAGTTCGTCATTACCAGTAAATAATTGTTTTGCACTCACACTAGGTTTTCTTATTATTCTTTTTTCGTTTTTAAAACTTTCAATAATATCTTAAATGGTGGCATAACTCCTATTGATATTAGAGGCGATTTTTTGTTGGGTTTTGCCCACTTAAAAATTGTTAATCACTATTTCTCGTTCTGGGGATCGGAATACAATAATTAATTGTAAAAATCCGAAATTAAAAAAAAAAAAAAAAAACTATTTCTCGTTCAGGAATAGCTGTGTGCTCACTCATTTTAAGCAAATGCCCGAACTAGACTGATTACTTATATTCTTAATGTTTATTTTTATTTTCATTGAAAGAATGAAAAGGGATTAAAAGGTTAATCTACTCATTTAGCAGATAACTGAAAAATACTTCTTACTTTAACTTTTTTCTAAACGGAAGTAAACATTGCATCTTTTTCACTGTGACCTTCAATCTCTACGAGTTTTAATGAAGAATTTGTTTTCTATTTCTAAAATTGCTGTTGAGTTGATTTGATTATATAAATTTAATGTATGACGATGAATCATTATGTCCTCATGTGCATTGGTTTTAAATTTTAACAAAGAAGGAGTAATTAATATTTAAAATAAAAATATTCGTTTGCATCATTTTGACTGTGAGCCACTGTATGTGTATATATATTAATAATGTGTGTATATATATACATATATATATCCTTGTTAGGATATTGTTATTAGTATGTTAGCGTGAAGGTTTGGGCTTGTATTAATGAATCACCGATAGCTAATTTAAAGGGAAATTGACATCAGTCCGTAAACACTTGAATGCTATTGTCTGAAATGTTGTCTTAGCACTTCCTGGCGTGGCGTCATGGCGATACAATGTCTGCTTTTTAAAAAAGGATTGCGAATGGTTGCAGCTTTTTTATTTTCTATTGTGCCAAAGTATCAAATTTGTCAAACAATTTAATGAAATGTTGGAAAACTTTTCCTGTGTTTGAGAATGGGACCAATACACCTTTAAAAGGAGTGGTATTAAACGTCAATGATTTGAAAAATGTTGTAAAAAGCATGCTATACCTAATCCTTTAGAACATAAAAACTTGGATAAAGATATTCCATACTTCAACAATGTTGTATCCACCACCGAAAACGAGGCTGTCTATGTATGTAAAAAAGCTTCTTGAAGAGCCAACATTGCTGTATGAGGTTAAACTTTATGAAACTGGCAAAATGTTATAACACAACGTGGTAATAAGTATTAAAATTAGTTGGGGATGTCCGACTAGCAATTGCATTTAGCGTGAATTTTATTTTAATCGCCTTGGCTTGTAAGCTACTCGTCTCATTCCGAAAAATTAACGTTAAAACGTGTATCAAGCCAAACAACTGATTGTTGTTTATATTTCATGCCACTTTAAGCTGGTGTGGCTAGTCGGACGGTGCTACGGGAGGAATCCTCAATTTTGTCTATCCAGGTACAATTAGGATAGGGAACTTTAACGAGTGCCTGACATCGTACAGGCTTGGGACTTCTATTTTTCGCCCCATTCGACGGACGCATAGCCAAGGGTTTTCTACTCCCTTTAAAACATCACAAGGCCACCTGCTGGGCTATGAACCCGCGACCATCTATGAAGTAGTTGACTTCGTCTCCTCGTAGAACTACAAAGGATTCAATATTCGTCGTTCAAAAGGCGAATATTTCAAGTTTAGGCATTTTATGGCTTAGGAATGATATGTAATAATTTCGTTTCCGATTCATAAGTATTCAGTCTACCTTGATGGGTGGGGACAAGATTCCATGATCTAACTGTTGATGAAAATTACTGAGTTTGTCCGAAAGTAGCCTGAAGTGGCGCTTTAGAGAGAGTTCAGCGAACGGAGGGCGAAATCCGCGAACAAATAAACCTGATTATGAATTCGATTATATATTAAATGGATCCTTCTGCGAGTTAGCGGAAGTCCTAAAACGCGATCAAAACGATAAGATGTAAAAAACTGTTTAGTTGGAGTGACACTTGTCAAGTGTTGCCATACTTTCTTTTATAGAATTATCAAAATATGATACAATTACTTTTAATAGTGAAAAAGAATAGGATTTAGGAAGGGCGCTATAAGCCGTCACTGATATAGCTGAAGGAATAAATAAAAGCTGGAGGGTCGGAATGCCATGCCGGATGAATCGACTGAATGCTATGCCACTCTTCGGATGAATGCCCCCCAGCTCCCCAGGAATGTTGGTTCCCTAATTCTATTTACTATTTATTCAGTTCCTAAACAAAATTAGATCAAGGCTTAATAAATAATCTTCTGATAATGAGAAATAATCTAAATGTTCATTATTTTTATTTTTTTAATTACTTTCGATAAATGAGTATTTATGAAAAAAAATGAAAAAAAAACAGGTTTATTTAAGTATATTGTTTTACTACATTTCAAACGCTGTTATGATTACTATTTAATTTTTTTTTCGATCTTGTTAAAAAAATATATTAAATTTTTTAGTTAACAAAAGCAACGACTGAGGCTCAAAACGTTTTCATATGCCGTCTTTAACTTTAAATTTTAAAATTATTTTTTAAATCACTCAGTTGATGTATAATGATATCTAATTTTCGTATAAGTTACCAGAACAAAGGAATGGTTCTTTTCTGTTCAAAATAATTGAAGAAATATTCTATTCAAATTAATTATTTACATTTTTTGAGTTGAATAGATTCACTTTTCCTTATTGGCGTCCAACAATAAGTATGTATGTATTGTTTTAAATTTGTATTGGCGACAAAGGTATATAGTATAATAAAATTTGTGGGCCCCATATTTGCATTCACAGTTATAGTCTTGTTTACAATAATTTCTAAATTATGATCCAAATTTACCGTACAGGTTAAAAGTTATTAACGAACATTTTAATCATAACGTGTTCATCAAATTATATTGGAAAACTTTAATTTTTATTTTGACACATTTTCATTTCTGATATTTTGGGTGTAAGCGTGAAGATTTCGTTATAATATCCTATCTGTAGATAATTAGGCTAAAAACTTTACGTTTTAAGGATGATTTAATGTCTTTACCTTGGATGACAAGGCTACCCCATTGTTGTCACCGTTCCAAATGGTTGGGACGCGACGCCGCGCCACTATCGGTCGCCGATCGGCTGTGCAAGGACTGCATTGTGTTGCACGGCGGACAAAGAGATGCTATCTTCGCTAATTAGGCTACTGACGTTTCCCAACACACAGCCTGGGCTCTTCAGTCGCAATGATTCATATATACACGAAGGCTGGTTGTCATTTGTCTTTCCAACCCATCCATTCCTCGTAGTCAATGGTTCTCATCCATATTCCTCTCTCTTCAACTTGCGGACTTACTCTGATTTCATGAGAAGCAGGTAGACTACCAGGTTGTTAACTTTGTATCGTTCTCGGCTTACACCCCCAACCACGTGCATTGCATCAAATACAATGCACCCATAAAATAAAATTAACTGTGACTCTCTTCTGTTCTTTAGATATCCTCATTGGTGGAATAGCACTGAGAACTTATAAATACCCTTCGTGATATTTGTCGTAGGTTTTTCTTCTTGAGCATTTCTTACAGAGACCTGTGTGAGCCACAGTACTTACCTAGTCCCGATGAAGACCCACATATTTATTTTATGATTTAAATTCCTGACTATTAATCATCCCTGAGAATCCTATAGAAAACAGTCGACTATTTTCCACCGGGAAGGATTTCAAGGATTCCTGATGGATAATAGACTAATCTTCTCGTTTTGCTTGTTTGAACTATGGAAAAGTTTCGGTGGATTAGTAATCCGAAAACATTTCAGGTACATTAAAGCAATATTAAGTAGCTTCCATATTTTGGCATCTAAAAAACCCTTAAAATAGTAGAAGCTAAAAAACCTTACAATCCTGTTTAAAATAGTTTCTCTGAAGGCAGTTGTAATCAATGGGGTCTGTCAATAATTATCTTGCTGTCAGTTGATAACTAGGTAAATACCTAAACATCACTTGTGCTCTTAACTCAATTGTACATTTAGCCAAAATGTGATGTAATGATGTTTTGAACAAATATAATTTTGGATTAATTGCTTCTTTTCCAATGGCGTGGAATAGCCTTTGTCCTCATACTTGTGATGTGCCAGCCAAGTGGTATCGATTGCTGGTTTAAAAAAAAAAAAAAAACAGATGCTGACTTTGCATATACTATTATTCTTGGTTATTATTCTGAACTAAACACCTTGGCTTGTGGACGCTTCTGACTGGCTGACTAACCTGTGAAGGTTAGCAGAGAAGGACATTTCGCCTAGATGCGTTGTACCAAATCATACAATATTAGTTTTAACATTCCCTTTAATATTTTCAATTTGTTACCTAATAATCTTGCATGACATCTTTCTTACAATATTGCCTTCCTACTGATGCGTAATAATTATGATCTTACGTAAAGCCACAGAAAATTAATAATTTTTTCCTGCAGTATTTTGATGAAATTCATTAAGTAGAAATGAAGAAAATCACTAACTTGTATTGTCTATTACAGGTTCCAGTGCGATTCGGAAGAAGAGAACTTCATATTATCTCTACTCATTTCGTAAGTAAATGAGAATTTAATTTAATGATATAAGTAATGAGAAATTTAAATCAGTAAATTAGTCATTAAATTAATGCGGCAGGTAGAGTTAATAAAAAAGAGTTCTGAGTTATCCGATAATATACAGATTTTATTAGACTTAGGTACTAGGTTCTCACTAATAAGTGAAAATAAATATATTTTATTTCCCGTTCAATCAACCGCCTATAAATCATTAACGGTATTTTAACAAATTAAAATTTTCATTTCTGAAAAACTAGAAAAGTAATAAAATAATGTAGTAATGTCATTAGGTATTTAATTGTTATCTTAGAAATCTTAAATCTTATGGGGACTAAAATCATTTTACTTTAATCCTATTTAAAAAAAACAATTAGCTTCTTTACCACAACTAAAATTCTACTTGTTTTGCATATTATTTGTTATTTACGTTACTTCCTAACTTTAAAGTAAAATTCTAGACAAAAATGTTAAGTATAATTCTATCTTTAATTTCCCAAAGGAGGGGGGCTGCAGCCCCCACAGCCCTCCCCTTCGATCCGCAAATGATATTGCTCGGGGCAAGAAAAGAAATTAGATTTAGGGTTTTATATGCTACTGATAAGGAATATATTACTAGAATTTTGAAACGGAATTATAAACCGATTTCCTGGTGACTGATTTCATCTTTTGCTGATGAAAAAAAAGTTTCGTTTCTGGGTCGTCAATCACTGCCAGTTTACTTCTGTGGCTCGCTCTCGTATGACCGTCTTTCACATATAATACCCTTCGTTGGTCCTTACACTAAGATTGTTCTGCAGATTCGTCATACCACCCTCTTCGCCTTGATTTAATATCCCTTCTTGTAACATATGAATCGAATGTACTTAGGTCTGCGACGCATAATGAGACTGTGACTCACAGCGAATGATGATTTTTTATTTATTTAAGTTCATTTTCTGCTACTATGACTAATTGGACTATGCTACGGAGGGAGCTTAAAGCTTGGCGAATCGGTGGGTTCAAAGGGTGAGCGAGGAGAATGGATTGACATGGCTGGGACAACGGCCAAGACAAGAAGTAGCGTATTTGGTTTGCGCACCACGATGGAGATGTGGAGACCCGGGTTTTGTCCCGGCCATGGGTAATCTTTTTTCTTCAAACAAAAACATTTAAAAATAATATGAAGATCACCTTCAATCTAGCCATTGCTGTCGATACCTGAGTCATGTCCGACGTTTTGTCTATCCACGGCAGTATGGAGGTCTCGAACATCATATGGTGAATATTAGTCTATACCTGTTAGGCATACTGCAATGCAATTAGTTTCATTAACGCCTTTTATTAATTAATTATCGTTTGACTAATCCATAAGGTAGGTGCCTCCAATAAACTTTTTCAGCGGCTCCTCTACATGGGGTTCCCTGATTACCTCCGATTTCGCCAGTTTATTTAGTGCTATTCCTTATAGTTTACCTAGGGGTAAAGGAACATAGCTGTGAGATTTCAATACGTGATGTTTTATTTCCTAATGCTGAAATCATTTGAGAGTATTTTTTAACCTAAGGTGAAAAACTTGATACTCATATATGAATGATTTTTTTTTTTTTTCACGTATAAATATGCTGATAACCAATGTTTGTTCGGCTCTTGATCGACATGATGGTTATTGAACATGAGAAATCATTTTTATCTCTTCGCGGAAAAGATTCTACAGAAAAAACAAAGGTGTGGAAGAAAGAGCGAAATTTTCAGCATTTATAATTTTTTTTAGCTCATCGAGTCAATTCTCATTGTGATGTTTTATTACATGAATATTAAACGAGCCAAATGATAGCTTGATTTTTGAAGAAAAAATTAAATAATTTAAAAAATTCAAGTCGTGTGCTGCCAGTCTTGTACTTCCCCATTTAGTACTATACTATAGCCGTACCGTTGCAAAAACGTTGTTACGTTTCTTGCTGACCCCTAATATGAGACACAATTTGATCAATATTTCCGGTATTTTTAATTATTTTTTATTCCACCATCACATTCCCGAAAATATTTTCACTCTTCTACGCAATATTTCTTACAGTGGATTTTCACTGCCCCCGGACAGATAATCCTATGAATAGTCCACTATATACAGAATAGTGAAGCACAACATAGCTGGCGTTAAAATAGTCAGTCATCGTTTTCGTTTAAATTTCATAATTATCTCCACATTACCTAATTATCACCTAATACCTTCATTACCTAAATTTGAGTCCAGATTTTAACATCTGTAAAGCGGGACACCATTGTCAGGGGGGGGGGGGTCTTGATTAAAATTTTGGTCTACATGGAGCAGCAAAAATTTTCATAGACCAACAAAATATTACTGTAATGCATATTTTAAAATTTCAACATCAGTAAAATTTACAAATAAAATAATTTTAAAATATAGTTATAAGTAGCATTATTTTATCCTTTGGAATATATCACAAAAATTTGTTAAAGTATATTTCAGAAATAAATTGACTTTCAAAGTCTCAACTGTGATATGTCCACCAAACTTTATAATATATAAAAAACGCCTTCAGCCTCAGCATTAGTTTCTGGTGAGAACAGAGCATATTTCGAAAATTTGCTTCCATTATCGTATGGAATATTGATGGTTTTTAAAACGATTGAAACAAATTCAGTGTTCCCTGGTTGATCGGGGAATTTTTTAAAACGCCAGGATATATTGTTAAAAGATTATGATAAATTAATTATAATTTAGGATGAATTAAAAATAATTTAGGAAAAATTAATAAAAATTGGCACATCTGTTCACCCAAATCTGTAACGACCTTTTCAATACTATACAACTAATATATTTTTTATTTTTGTTTCAGGGCTCGCTTTGAAATAAATGAGGGCTTGGCTTATTTTGGAAGTGCTTTCCTTAGTGGTGGCAGGGGTCTTCTCCTTTGAGGACTGCCCACACCATTGTACTTGCACCCAATCCAGCTTTACTGGTGGAAAAGCGAAATGCACTGTCCTCGATCCTGCAATCCAGAAGTTCCCATTGGATATTGTCCACTTAACTGTAGAAAATTATCCAGATGAGCGACTTCCCGCTAGAATTTTTAGTGATTTGGGATTAAGTCAACTAGTCACACTTCGCATTGCAAATGGCTCTCTTCGAAACATTAACCGCCATGCCTTCCAAGGCCTCACATATTTAGAAGATGTTAATCTACCAAACAACAAGATTGAAAAGTTAGACCCTCATACTTTTGAATCTCTGAATATCAAGAGACTCAACCTAGATGGCAACCCACTTGTTATGTATGATTCCAACGCCCCAAAAGAGGCAAAGCAATTCCTAATATCAAATTCCCTTATTGAACTGACTTTATCAAATTGTAAACTCAAGTCAATGGAAGACATTCAAACTCTAACGAACTTGGCCAATCTAGAATACCTAGATCTAAGTTATAATGAACTGACTGAACTGAAAGATGACATGTTTTCTTCCTTAATCAACTTGGAAGAAATCAATCTGTCATATAATAAAATCAAGCACATTGATCGAGATACATTCGCTGACATTGATGATCTTAGTACACTCAACTTGCGTGGTAATCCCCTCGTTACCCTGGAAGGTATTGAAATACCTGGGCTGAATGAACTGGATGTAAGCCATTGCAAATTTGAATTGCTATCAGCATCTACACTGGAAGGATTCCCAGAATTGACTTCACTTAACCTTAGCCAAAACTTTATCATGAACATCGATATGGATACATTCATGAGTGTTCCTGGACTGAAAAATTTGGATCTCTCATACAATAAACTGAGAGGACCCCTTAGTGAATTATTATTTGAATTCAATAAAAAGTTGGAGACACTTTCATTCAGAGGAAATTCTGAAATCAAGTACATGCCTGGATTCAAAGGAGAATTCCCCCTCCTGTATACCTATGATTTATCGTACTGTGGGCTAACCAGCATTGGTAATGAGACATTTAAAGGAATGAACAACCTTAACACTGTAAATGTGAGTGGAAATTCCCTGGTACATATTGATCCAAGAACTTTCATATTTCTTCATTACCTAAATGTTCTGGATCTCTCCAGCAACTTGCTTCATGTTCTTAATAGCAAAATCTTCTTGGCAAATAAGGAACTTACCAAACTTAATCTGGCACGAAACTTTTTTAAGCATTTGCCAGCAGTTCTCTTCTTGCCTACTCCCAAATTGCAGTGGTTAGATCTGAGCTATTGCCGTCTCACCTCCCTCTGCAATATAAGTGAATCATTCACCATGAGAAATCACAATATTTTGAGCCGGCTAACTTATCTTAACTTATCAGGAAACAAGTTGACAAAACTTCACAAACACTACTTTGTCAGTATGGTAAAACTAAAGAAATTAGACATCTCTAACAATCCGATTGAATGCACTCCTGACTTTAGCCATGTCATGCAGTGGTTAATTATCAAAAGAGTGATGCCTAACAAGAGTACAACTGAAAATCCTGCTAGTCTTGATTTGATTGAGAATAATGTCCAATGGGATGACATTCTAAAAACAGTTTGTCCATTGGATTCCTCCAACTACAAAGAAAATAATAGTGTAATGTTTGGCTCCAAAGTAATACACATACCAGATATTGGTGAGTTTGAAACAGTGAATAGTGACATTGAAGTGCCAATAATAGAGGAAGCTACACCATTTGGGCCCATGCTGGTCGTTTGGGTATCCTTGTTCTTATTACTTTTCGCTTTGATCAATCTCATTGGTCTCACAATATACAGATCAAGGAGAAATTATAAAATAGTATCATCTGCCTTAGATGGTCATTTTCAGGTAAGAAGAGGAGGTCGCCAACAGTATCAGAAACTTTATGAAGAATGTTCAATTCCGGTACCAATCCATAATGAAAAGAAAATTAGCATTGTCGCTAGCATAATAGGAAATGCCATGGGGAAAAATGATAATGTTTGAAAAGATATATAACAAAATTTATATATTTTTGTACTTAAATTAACTAAGTCAGTAGATTTTTAACTGTTAAAACACTTGTTACCAGTAATGAGAAGGTTTTTAAAGTTTTTGGACCATTATATTCTGCCATAATTTACAGACTGAAAAAATTTAATTTAGCCTTTGATAATTTCAGTAAAAAACCTTATGAATTGACTTTGCCAATTTGTGTTATCTATGTGTCTGTGTTTTGTTTGAGCGAGTTATTAGTATTTTTATAATGCATTGATTGATGCATGAAATCATGGATTGTTTACTGGTCCAGTTAGGGATCAAAAATATCAAGAGGTTTGTCTAAAATTTAACTTATCAAGGATATTCAACTTTTTGGGTACATAATGTGTTTTGACTACTGTTTTTTATCAGTAGCTAACTAATACTAGTTCATAACTAAATACTTATGCGTGCGTATATGTATATGATTATTTACATATCTCAGTGAGAATGGAAAATTATCTAATTTAATTCTTGTGTGCTGCATTTACAAGAATTAGAGATGTTCAACAGATCACATAACTACAACGTACACAAAAATATATTGGAACCATTTGATCAAGTTCAGAAAAAAAAAAAAAAAAGTGTAAGTTTAACTGCTCAGTTAGTAGAAGTTCAAAAAATTAAATAAAAAATCAACTCTAAGAAAATTTACAATGTGTTTGGTAGTGACATTTTCTTTTATTTATTTTTTTCTCTTTAATAGAAATCAATTTTAAATGTTTTGATAAATAAATTATATTGTATAAATCACTTAATATTCACTTCTTGTGCTCTAACATCATAAATTTTATGTACATAACTATTTTAGTTTTTTATTGTTATTAATTAGTTTTTATTTCCTTTAAATGGTTCTTTTTGCAATGTAAATACATAGATCGTGCTGATACTTTTTTTAGAAATTCATATCCCATGGTTATTAACGTAGAGAAACCTTTATTTTAAGAATGTACTATATAATATGATTTCTAAACTTCAATAAAATTGTTTAGTTGTTTTCCTTTTATTTTATTTAACCTTTTATATTAAATTTACAACACAAGGCAACCTAAACATTTTTTGACTTATTGCCGCCAAGTTTGCTGAGTAAAACATTTACAATACAAGATTAAAGCTTAATAAATAAATAGAGTTTTTAAATTAGTTTATTAGAAGATAAAAGATTCGACCAAGGCCGGAAATCGAACCCAGGTCCTCCGCAGGTCCGGAGGACCTGGGTTCGATTCCCGGCCATGGTCGAATCTTTTATCTTCTAATAAAATAATTTAAAAATTATAAAATAAATATATAAGCAAAAGATCATAAATAAATATATCATTAAATAAATAGAGCTTTATGAGATTTTTGAGTAATATTTTTGTATGAGTTTAAACTTGAACTCTTGGGGAATCAGGAAAGAGAGTTTTAATGAATAGATCTGAGGTTTGTCAAATTTTAGCTGTTGACATAGATATGGATAACAGACCCAGAGAAACTTATCCGTCAGCAATGAACCACAGTTGACTTATTTGGAATCCCTCACCAAATAGTTAAAAGACTTGCAGCACAACAGAATACAAGTGTATGGACACTTAAAGACTTGTAAAAAAGGTAGATCTATGGATACCTCATAAATTTCAACAGCAGAAGCTTAATGTGACATGTTTCAATTTTTAGTAGGTGAAAAAATGAACACTTTCTTGAAAGGATAACCATGTGACAATCATTGGTTTCTGTGTGTGGTCAAAAGATATAATAATTTTTTTCTCCTCTTAGCAAGAGGTGAAACCATCACATCAAAGTCCTATTGCAGTGGTACTGACAAAGGTATCAAAAACTTTGCTCGAAATATTCGCCAGACTCTTCTCTAACAGCTTTCCATCTTATTTATGTAAAGGCTCATTCTTAACACTCTGGGGGCCGGGGTGTCTTGTTATATTTTTCTTTTCATATTATATATTGTTAAAACAATCAATAAATTTAAAAAAAAATTGGCTTCTTTTTTTGACCTTGTGTTAATAAATAAAGAATATTAATGTGGGAGTTCATTAAATATTAATTTAGCATTCTTCAACAATTGGCATAAATGAAATTTGATACATAAATTTAAATATTTCAGGTCATCCTATAAGTAATGTCGGTTTTTAATGTTATGGGGTGCTATAAGGTATAGGATAAAATCAATAAAACAAATTCAATCTAAAATGTATTTACCATCTTGAAACCAAATTTTGAATGCCTGTTCTGAGAATAGCCTTTCGTTTTGAATTAAAGAAAGCTAACACCTTTTTTTTCACCATATCGACTGAATTAATGTTCTTACAGCTTAATGAGTTTTGGAGACAGCAGAAAAGGTAATAATCCGAAGTCGCCAAGTCTGGGGAATATGGTGGGTGAGGAATAATTACCCATCCAAAGTCCTTTAATTTTGCAATGTTTGTTTTGCAACATGGGGCCTCGCATTGCCATGATGGAATAAAATTCCTCGTCTACTGATTAGTGATGGACGTTTCTCCTCAATTGCTCGCTTCAATCGGTCCAGCTGATCACAGTACAGATCTTTAGTGATAGTTTGGTTAAGATCAAGAAATTCATGATGAAGGATTCCTTCCATATCCCTCTACATCATCATTTTTTTTGGATGAAGTCCTTCTCTCGCTTCTATCCTAGGTGTTTCTCCAGGTCCTAACCACTGCCGCGACCGTCTAACATTCAGATAAAGATATTTCTGCAAGTTTTCGGTAAGTTGAAGCAGCATTTTCTCCTTTATCGAATTCCCAAAGCATAACATGGCGTAAATGGTTTCTTGGGGGATCCATTTCAAATGCACAGAATAAATAAGTTTCACCAACCAAAACATCATAAATAGAAGTGTATTTAATGCTATAATAAACAAAAAATGTAAACAACAAACAGCAATATTAAAAACCAACATTAATTACGGGATGACCTGATACTTAGATAACATTATCACGATTTATGCAAAGTTTAACACAATTGAAAATTAATAAAAAATTAAAATATATTATGAATCTTTTAATTAAATCTTCTTCATTAATTTCTGTTTGTTCTGTGAATTTCGGCCGTGGGCCTGGTTTCGCGCCAAAACTTATTTTTATATAATACATGTAATTGTGTAATATATCTAGCTTAGCAATAATATTTATGAAAGCTTATAAAAAGACAGTAATTGAACTTAATTATTCATAAAGTACGTGGGCTTGGTAATGAAGAATGGCATAAGAAGTAAGCACTAGTTGGGGCAATGGGATCGAATCCCTTCCTACTTCCTAGTATAGCTGATCCCCACGGGATTTATCATATCTAAATAATAAATAATTTAGTATTATTTATTATATTGGCACAACACCTCGTTGACAAGTCCGGGCCTCCTCTAGTCTTCTCTGTTCTGTGCCCTTGTCATCTAGCTCCTGACTCCCAGGATATTTCTAGCGTCTCCCGCCACACCATCAGACCACCTGAGTTTCGGCCTTCCTCTTCTAGTGCCATGGAGGAGTTCAGTTAATAACTTTTTAGGGATTGGCTGGTTGTCCATTTTAGCCATGTGGCCAGCCCATCGCAGCTTTCCCAGCTTCATTGTCAGAACATCTTTTTCATTAAAAATTGAATATATTTCATGGTTCGTCCGCCTTCTCAAGTTTCCGTCTATATGGAGTCCTCCGAAGAATTTTACTTTTAAAGAGTAAGAGGTCTTGTTCCATTCTTTTGCTTGTGATCCATGTTTCTAATCCATAAAGAAGTACTGGGCGGATTAATGTCTTGTACGGATGAAGCTTGGTCTGCCGGGATAAGAGGGGGGAGATGAATTACTTTTGGAGTCCAAAGTAACACTTGTTGGCCATCAATATTCTTCTCACTTCAGCCGCAGGTGAATTATCTTGACTGACCAGTGACCCCAAATATGTCAGGCCACTTTCTCAAAGTTGAAGGAGCCGATAATAATGGTCTCACTATGACGAGCGGCTTTTCCTGTTACCACGTATTTGGTCTTTTCTTTGTTCACCTCTAACCCTAGTTCTCTGGCGGCCCACAACAGAGCTAAAAAAACCCTCTCTAACTGACTCCGACAATCGCCCCACAATGTCAACATCATCTGCAAAAGCTAAGAGTTGGACCAAATAATTTAGTATATATCTGCCATAATAAAGCCGATGGAATACAAAATAATGGCATTCTGAATACATAAAGCTGTATCTCAGACATTATTTAGTCTACTGAGTCAGTTTTGGTCTCAAAATTTTGTGAGTTTAATCTAGTTTTCTGGAAAAACATGCTTCTTCGTGGTCAAAATGGAAAGAAGTTTTTGGGATGTTATCAGTGAGTGATCCAGCAGGGGGTGGGGGGGCTGCCAAGGTCAAAAAATTGGTTTTTGCATCTGAGAAAAGAAAAAAGAACAAAACCTACTACCACCATCTGATGCAACTTGAGCCCCATTGTTATGACATGGTTACTGACTAAATTTTTCGATTTTAATCTGTGGCATGTTGGGTTTCTCCAACTTACTAACTTTAATTTAAGCTTTTAGAAGAAGATATATATATATATATATATATATATATATATATATATATATATATATATATATATATAATAAGATATTTATAATAAGAAGAAAATATAATAAGGAGATATATTCTTATTTAGTGTTACTCTTATTTTTTTTTAGAAATCAAATTATTCATTTAAATCCATTATTAATAAGCAGATAGTTAAAAGTAAAAAAGGTTCTTAACGCTCAAGGTAAAGAATACTATTCTTACACACAACGTTTATAAATCTGCAGGAAAAGAATGCTTTCGTTGTTAAGACCATGTAATTTATGTGGCACATCCCTCTTTATCATTATCACACAAATGTCACCACACCTTAAATTTTTAATCAATTAAAGGTTCCCAAAGTATGAGAGAAATCCATGTTTTATCAAATGACAATTCAATTGTAATTATATAAAATAACAGATACTACTCACTATAAATTCAAGGGTGCACAATAAATGAAGGAGATTGAGCTTACAAGCTGAAATCGTGTATAGTCCTTCTCATTTCTCAGAGATATCAGACACAAATGCAAGTTTCGGCTTGGCCGAAGATTCGGCCGATTTTTGGTCGAAACCGAAACCACGGCCGAACAAGGTTTTTCCAACATTTGGTCGGTCACTACTTATAGTTCTTACATGCTACCACCAATGGCATAATGGACATCTCATCAACATCATTGTAGTCAACAGATTGTTTCATCTCAAACTCTTAACAATTACTGTTATAAAAATTTTAAATAAGGAATAGAAAACTAAACAACAACAGCTTATAACATTCTGTATTTCATCAATCAAATCAAAATTAAATTATAGCACTTATATACTTATTAAACATTACAGTTATTTACAATATTAATCAATATATTTCAATTTAGTCTTGATGAAGTTTACGAACAGGTTGGGGAGGAACATATGGCTCATCTTCTTCTGCCAGCTTTTTGGCGAGGAAATAAATTTCTGCTAAAGCAATGATGAGAGCACAAATCACACCAAGGAGTAATCTGAATCCAAAATCGAGTTCACCAGTCATAAACTCAACACCAAGGAATCCAAACATAAAACCAGCAGCAACTGAGAAAACAAACTGCAGAATCGCTATAAGTTGTCTGTTTATCTGCTTCACTGAAAAAAATAAAATGCAAATATTAATTAAGAGTCAAAGTAATAATGTAATAGATAAATACAATGTAAATGGAAACAAATAATAAATTACAGTAAATATTGTGTCCTACCTCAGTGTGGTGTAATAGCCTACTTTACTACTGTAATAAACAGAATAATTCCTTTATTGCACACACTATTTGCCCAAAGTATGAGATCATCAAACTCTATCACAGAATTTTAAAAAATCTGGTGTGATGCCCACAACACACAATTTTCACATATCAACTGACTTAGATAATGTGTAAAAGACATTTAGCTACTTCATAGAAAATAGCTTTTTCCACACATTCATTATTATTATTTTTTTTATTTTTTTAAGGAGCAAAAAATCCTTCAATCAATAGTCGATTTTTTTAAACAGTTTTTTTTTTTTGTAAATATGTATTAAATGAGATTCGATAGGCATCTAGTAAACTGAAACCTAATTTTTAAAATTTGTCTCTAATACCTTTCCAGAAACCAACAATGACAACTGTTCCAGTAAAATCACCTTATGTTTCATTCAGAAATATATTATGGAACTAAGTTTGTAAACTAACATATTATTATTAAAGATTATCTTGTACCATATGTTTTTTATTCCAAAAAACTGCTTTAAATAATTTGGGTATCACTTGCTTTTCTACTCATTCATTTCTACTGAAACAGAAAATAGTTTTTAATTTCATCTGTGACAGAATGGAATACTAACACAATACTCCATGATGTCTGATTTTATAATTCTCTAGTTAGGTTTTATTAAAACTTCATTTAGTTACATTTTCCATGGAAACAAATAATTTCCGGTTGGGTATCACATGGTTATTTCGGTTGGGCATCAAATAATTATGTTCCGACAAGTACTTATACCAGTTGACAATTCTTTCGCTTGTGCAGTAAAACTTAGGGCGGATTCACACTATCGCTCCGCTCCCGCTCCACTCCCGGTCCGCTCAAATATTCTAAAGAGAAATAGACAGAGAATTCCACTATCGGTACCGTTCCGGTCTCGCTCCACTCCCGGTCCGCTCTCGCTCTACCCCATTCACACTAGCGCTCCGCTCCAGGTCCGGTCTATCTGGCAAAATATTCTAAAGAGGAATAGAGAGAGGTTAATCACAATATTGGCCCAGGTCCAGCCTCGCTCCGCTCCCGCTCCACCCTCGCTCCACTCTCGCTCCGCTCCTGCTCCACTCTCCTAAAGTCTTTTCATATTCACATTATATAATTTTACACCGTTCACGATTGAAGCCATTAATAATCGAAACCGTCTGTATTTGGATTTTAATTAATATTTAACTTTCAGTTATTAAAGTATTTATTTATTCATCAATTTTACGGCCAAAAAAGTTCAACTTTAAAATATATATATATATATATATATATATATATATATATATATATATATATATATAATTATAAATTAATTTAATTAATGGTGAAGAAATAATTTAAATTTTTTTTCCGAATGTATTCGAATACGCTTGAAATGATAAAAAAAAAAAATTACCAACAATACGCGCGGTTTTTCGACTTGAAAAATTCATGTTATGTTTGAGATATATTTTGCTATGAATTAATGTACTCGTAAAAAATGGTCACCGATTTATTTATTGACTACACACTCATTGCTATTAAAAAATAATGTTTAATTTGAAACGAATAAAAATGCAGTATATTATGACTTAAAAAAAAAAAAAAAAAATGTCAGATAATTAACAAAAAATATATTAAAGCAAAAAATAATTAAAATATTAATCAGGAAAAGAAGAGAACACAATCGGTAAATTTGTAGCATTTACCGATTCCAACTTGAAATTTTCAAGCTTTTCTTCACCATTAATTAAATTAATTTATAATTATTATTAATAATTATCATTGTGTGGCAATATATTCTTCTTATTATATTTTTTGATAATATTATCTTCTTCATCAAGAAAAGTACACTTACCAGCTATTTCTACAAACGAAAAATTGTTTTGTTTTTTTTGGCCGTAAAATTGAAGAATAAATGAATACTTAAATAACTGAAAGTTAATCATTAATTAAAATCCGAATACAGACAACTTCGATTATTAATGGCTTTAATAGCTTAAACCTTTCAAAATTGAACGGTGTAAAATTATATAGTGTGAATATGGTTACATTCACAGACATTAGGAGAGCGGACCGGGAGTGGAGCGGGAGCGGAGCGCTAGTGTGAATGGGGTAGAGCGAGAGCGGACCGGGAGCGGAGCGAGAGTGGAGCGGGCGTGAAACCGGTAGTGTGAATAGGCCCTTACTTATTCAATATGGGCTGTTAGTAAAGGCATATTGCGCATGCGACAGAGTTGTGATAAAATTTATAATATAAAGTCCCTCCTATATTTAATCAATTGTGACAAAACTTTTACTATATACCTACCTACCTCAAATTCCTAATTTCAGTTTTTGTGGGTTTTAGCTAATCTTTCACATACAAACCATTTCGCGGTATTTCGTTGTTTGATCTTATGGGACCCCAAAAAGTGTATTTCTGTTGAAAACCAGAACTCGATATTTTTGGATATAGCAATACTTTTTCTTACTATATATATTCCACACACAGGTAAGTGAAAGCAAAAAAAATAAGCAAATCTTTTAATTCAAACCTTCAAAAAGTACAATGCCTAACTGCCATGAGGATTCATAAAGTTGATAAATGCTTTGTACATTTTTTTTGTTTTCTGTTATATATAAATTGTACAAAACTGAAAATATGTATTTGATATAGAAAATGAGTAAATGGAGGGGCACTTTATACACACTTCTTTAATCTCATTTTTGATTTCTTAACCCTCCGTCGGGCGCGTCAAGAATGTTCCGCTGTCGAGTGCGTGTATCTCTGAGATCCTCTCAATCATAATCATCATAAAACATATTATTTAAACTTGTATAATTTGTATTTTACTTAAACTTGTATTTCATTTTATTTAAACTTAAACGTTAAAATCCTTAAGCATGGAAAGCGTTAGTTTAAAAAAAAAAAACATATTTAAAAAATTGAAGAGTAAAATGAAAAGAAAAAAAGATCATGGTAGGTAAAACAAATATCCAAGTACGAAATTGGATTTTATTATTACAAACAATGGAAAACTGTATCACAGTTTATCAATGCAAATTTTTTAAAAACATACAAATGAATTTTCAGAATATAAAAAGACTATATGTAAATAACATGTCTGACACAAAAAAAAAAAAAAAATACAAATATTTTATATTAATCATTTCCAATCTGGAAAAATTTGTCCAATTACAATATGATGCAATTTAAAAATAAATAGGCTTAAATAATTACAAGGAAACACCGTTGTATTTAAATTATTATAAAAATGTTGGCCGTTTATTATTTTTTATCACAATTCTCGCCTACCTCAGATTCGGAGTACCCATCCCTTTCTTCGAAGACAATACTAGCGTCAGTATCGGATAGCTTCACCGTCGTTGTTCTGGTGAATTTCATGATCACTAACACCATTCATTAACAATTTATGAATAGCATTTACATCTTCCAGTTTATCCAAATCGAAAATAGTCTTGTATTCCATTCCGAAAAGCAGAAAAAAACGACACTGGGCACGTGTATCTCTCCGATAATAGGCTTTACAGTAATTCAGATATGAAATAAAATAAGAAAGGTATATATGTATATTTTAATTGTTACATAGAGACACTAAATCAATAAATAAAAAAAAGAAATATGGAATTGAAAAAGTTAAGTGAACGGGCGTGTTGTATCAAGCAGATTAAACATAATAGCAAGTAAATCAAAGAACACTATCCAATGCAATTGTACTACTAAACTTTACAGAAAGACCTGTGGAACACATAACTGGGAGCACAACACCACCAGCCTCAAGAAGGCAGTTTGGTGAATATTTTTCTTTAAAACCTGTATCACATAGATAATGCGCCCGACGGAGGGTTAAAAACGGCTAACTATTTTGAATAAACTTGTAAAAATTGGAATGAAGTATTCTTAAATATGAGGTAGGTTTTATCATCATAGAAACGACCTGATAGGTTTAAATTGCTAAGGATTTTTATTGAACTTGTCATATGGATCAACGATTAAGTACTTTTTAAAATCAGATAGCTTTTATCTTCATAAAAATGGAATAATAATGGTGAAGAAAGATTTCTTCCAAGTACCTTTAATTTTGTTAATAGGGAGTAATTAAAAGTTTTTCATCAACCCTAGTCATAAGAAATGGCTAAATATGAAATATGAAAAACATTGATAATCACGTAAAGGAGAGAAAAAATTAAGTTTTGGTCCACTGTTAATGAAAGCATTAGAATATATGTAAAATGTAGAATTGAATAGCTGAGAATTTTAGAAAGAATAATGTGCCGATAAATGAGGTAGATGACGAGGACGACAAAGACACATAATAATTTCAAAATTCATATTTTTTAACCTTATCTATTGGTTTCCATGGCATTATTTATAATTATATTAAAACTAAAACAAAACATATAGAATTGTAAACCATAATAGAGAACTTTGTAATTTTGTTATAAAGTGGACAAAAAAAAAAAAAAAAAAAGAGCTACGGTACAATTAGTACTTTTGTGAGAGAAGTCGAGAAGTGTGTGCAGCTCAAGATGTATACCCATCGGTATACATATGAAATTCTGTAACCTTTATTAAATAAACTTTAGTTTAATAACTATTACCAAAACTATAGATTTAATTAAAGAAAATTGATAGATCCTACTAGACAAGAATTGATACTGATGTCATTTTCTGATGAAGACTTATAAAGTTCCATAAGTAAGTTCCAAGTAAATATGAATATAAACTTCCAATTTATTATAGGCTGTTAAGCTCCCTCCACCCATTCACGATATAAAATCGAAAAGTGGTATCAATCATTCTTGAGCAAAGGTTTGTATATTGATAAAATCAACGCTATATATTTTTGAGTAGCATATATATATGCTATTTTTTGTTTTTAAAATCCACAAAAAAAAAAAAAAATTGATAAATAAAAAGTTAATCGAATCCCAGGCTATGGAGTCCCACAAGCAAGTGGAGCCTACTCCACTCCCAACCTAGGTACACTACTTCATGAAACAGTGATGAGAAAGCACTTCCATATCGAATAAATAGAATACTGTGGAAAAAAAAGTTGTATGAGGGTTCCTTTCCAATAGTATTAAAAAAAAAAAATTCCATTTATAATCAAAGAGCGGAGAGTGGTAAATGAAAGTTTTGTTATGCATGTGCACCTTACCAAATTTTTGTGTAACATTATCAGATAGCAAACAATGTTTTTTTTTTTTTTTAAATTAGAATAAATAATAGGCCAGTAGCCACAATTAACCTACTCTGTTTGACTTTATTTATTCCTGACATTATGGCTATCTTGAAAAATGAATGAAAATTTCAAAAGTAAAAAAAGTATCCGATTTTCATTCATCTAATCTTTAAGTACCGACCAACACTGGTTCAAAACTGACATCACCAATAAAGAGGCACGGAAACACGACAACAAAACCGAAAAAGAAAACTGTCTTTGTAAATAATTTAAATGTTTTCATTAAAAATGAGGTCTATGTAAAGATGAAGAAAAATATAATAATAGTTTTTGTATTTGACAATGGCTTTAGATAGCAAAAACATTTGAAATAAAGAAAGTTAAATAAAATATACTTATTCATTGCCATTGGCCTATGAATAATTTAAATAATATAAAAAAGAAAGAACAAATAATAATAAAAATCACCTAGCTGTATTCTATGTATGAATTACTGCAAATAAAGTTAAATCAATTTATTCAACTTACACTGAAAACCAATAGAATCTTCTTGTATTCGGGCACGCTTAGAACTTTCTACATTTTTTATCATTCTCCTGTATTCTCTTTCTTCTTGTTCTGCTTTCAAACGTTGAATTCTAGCTTCAAGCTCTGGATTCCTAGGAGTTTCGATTGGCTTGGGTAATTGTAATTCACAGCCAGATATCAGCTCATGGAAAGCTGGAGTGCCCTATAAGGGATAGTAAAAATATTTTTTTGACAAATTGAACCATAAATATGAACATTATTAACAAGAAATTATAGAAATAACAAATTCATTACAATGTTTTGCAAGGAATTAGAAATAGTCTTAACTTTGTAAGTGACTGTTAATTACTTCTAATAAATTAATTAATTATATCAGTTGTCTGGAATGTCCTGATCAGAAGACCTTAACTTGGTTTTTTATTGGTGGAAAACCTTGTAATTAAGTGTTATCAAAAAGAAATTTTTTGAAGCAGGATGGACTATAAAAATTTAACTTTTGGGCCTTTGTCCGATTTATTCTGCTTTTTGTCATCACTATCTGCCCCGCTCAGTCAATATGAACAGGTTGAAAAATGTTGAATTGCTAAAAATCGAGAACGTATGCTGCCTCAAAAATCTGTTTTGTTATATCAACAATATTGTAAGCTAAAGTCATTCATCTTTAACGAATAACTAATACAATAGTAGGTTTTAACAATCTTTAATTAACTGTACCAACTATTTACTTTCACTTTTTATTAATAAAAGAGTACCGTAATAAAGTAGACAAAATTATATATGAGAAAACAGTAGCTCACTCAACAAATATGATTGATAAAGAGTACTTACTGTAGGTCAAGCAACACTAAGTTGTATTTATCAATAAATCAGAGGTTTTTCACAAATTATTTTCTCAACCTCCTGAGGGTACACAAATTCTCAACGGAATCGGACCATCCATCAAAGGAACTTATTTATAAAAAATTATATCTAAATACTCCTCCCAGAATTTCTCCACTAAGAGCTGAATCACCCTGTAGAGAACTCAATTTGTAGTTTCTTATTACTTTTAATAAACAATCATTATTATTTAATCAGAATTTGATTATTTATTTTTAAATATAATTTTTATTTCTTAACTATGTAAAGTGATATATACAAAGGAAAAATATTATAATTTTGAAACCAATTGGTCAACCAAAAATCAAATGTTATAGTCCTATTTACAAAAAAAACAAGTCTTGCAAAATTGTTTGTGAGCATATGGACAGCGGTATTCAAAACAAATTAGCATAAGCAAGTGTTTCAGCTCATTACTGAAGTAAACTTAATTAAAATGGCTTTCTGGAAGCGCTACTTTATATGATGGTATATATAATTTTTTACCATTTTCTCAAAAGAGCTCTGAATATTTATAAAGCCTGTTATATCTAAGGTATTTAATATCAGTGAGATCTTCTCCTTGTTGGAACAGTCTACCAGGGCTATAACCCTTAATTTTAGTTTTATAATTACAAGGTTTTAGATAAACTATTTTTTCTACCTTTTTTTTAATTCAATTTATAAGGATAAAATTAATACTTCATTTTATCACCTTTTTATTGGAATGAAGCCAAGTTATATCATCAACAGTAGCTAGGTTGCCTTCTTTAGAACACATCTTGATACTCTCTGGGATGTCATCTTTCCCTTCCATTGCTTCTTTAAAGGCCTCAGCCATATCTCTATTCAGTTTAATCATTAGTTGAAAAGAGTCGCTAGCAACTGTCATTTTGATATATGTTCTCAAATCTTTAAAGGGTCAAATGTTTCTCTAAGTTTTCATAAAATGAAATTATATCTTTTTCGTGATCGTCAAATTTTTTTTCTACTCTAGCATACTGTTCATTAAGATCTTTTTCGAATTTGTCCCACCTTTCTTTACGAATAGCACGCTTACTGGCTAACAATGTATCCTAAAACAGAAACAAATTATAATTTAACAATTAATAATTATTTTTTATTATCATAGATGAAGTTCATCTGTAGATTGTATTAGGGTTAAATTTCACTAGCAAATAAAACATCAAGGCTTATAAATAGTTGCAGCAATATAGAGATTTAAGACTATAAAATTCAACAAAAACCAGATGGCTTCTTCTTACAAAAATAAATCGGAAACGAAACCATGATTACAAATAATAAGGAGCATATTAAAGCAGAACTTCATCTTATTTCAAATGGAAGTGATTTAAATTAGTATAAGAAACTTCGTAGATTTAAATAAATAATTAATTTGTTAACAGTGGCTAGAGCACAGAAAAACGACCCCACAGTCCTATTAGAAATCAGACCCTGAAAATATTAAATTGCCAACTCAAAATTTTTCAGATTAAGTTCTGAAGGATGCATTACTTGAGAATAAAATTATAACAATGATTTAAAAAATACATAATTACTAGAAGACCCGGTCATGCATTGCTATGGCTCAGTAGCTATAAATGTGTTGAATTACTGATAAAGATAAAAGCATTTCAGCAAGTCTAAAAACCAAAGGGATTGAGAACAGAAAGTTACGCCAAATTTATTAGTGTTTGGTAAAGAATTAAGGAGATCTAATTTTTTTTTTTTACATCTCATATTTAACTGTTGTATGAATTAATTGGTTGATTTATTGGTCGATTTATTTATTACTTAATAGATTAAGTCAGCAGAGGCGAGATCAAATATAAATAATACACATGTAAAATGAACTAATAAAGAATATAATTGGAATAAGCTTAGTACAACCATAATAGACAGTTAGCAAAAATGTACCAAATTAATTTTTGCAATATGTCGGAATGATCTAGATCTTTCTAAATTGTTCCATTTTGGACTAAATATAAGAAGCTATGGACTAGGAGCTTAGTCTTACCTTGAACATCAAAGCATACGGTGACTTTTGTGTCACTTGTAGTTATTTTTGTAATGTTTTAAATAATTTGACCATTTATTGTTTGTTGACAATGTGACATTGTGAATTATAACTTTACATCAATAAACATTATTTAAACCCACATTGGTGTTACAATTTGGATGGTACCTTGAGATCTAGCATAATCATGCAGGAACGTTACCCTACTGTGTCTCTGCTCGTGTGTTGTAACTTTTGCTTCAGGACTTTGTTCAAATGTATCAATTGTAGTCTACAGCAATCTCCAGTGATGGTTAGAATAGGCTGAAGTAGCTCATTATAAACAACACAATGCTAATCTCACCAAAGCAAAGCATTAACTTCAAATCATGAATCATTGCTTTTAAAGAGTTGAAAAAATTCTCTACACATTCAATATGATAAGAGCATAATTGCTATGTTTCCACAAGACCCCTATGCCCTCTCCATCTTTATTTCAGAAGCAGTAATGTAATCAAATCACCCAAAAAAACAGCTCTGTATGTAAAAAATCTATAAAAATACATTTCAGTGGTCTCAGTGATAACTATATTGAGACTAGACAGCCACCAGTGTCTTGGTTATGGCAGCTATCCCTAGATTTCAATTTATTTAATATAGTGCACAATCAAAGAGCAAATTTGGGGTTTTTTGGTTAGTTTAAAAATAAATTAAACACATATTTCAAATTCACAAATAATTTTTTTATGGAAATTAAAATAGTTAATGCGATGGGTGGCCTTGTCGTTCCATACACATTTTATAAAGTAATACTATTATTAATATATTATGTACTCAAAAAAATATCAAAGCTCAAGAGGACAGTTTAGGAAACACGGGACTGTCTCATGAATTAATCTAAAATAATTTTCAAAATGAGACTGTTAATTACTGAAATCAGCCAGTTCAAATAAAAAACTTCTATAGCTTTACATATTAGAATAGATATTATCAGAATGAGTAAAACAAATAATGAATGAAAAGGTCAAATACAAAACACATAGTTGACTCAATACTGAAATTCAAACTCACAGATCAATACAGCTCACTAAGTGAAATATTTTGAAGTACAGCTAAAACTTCCTATCATCCTTCATTTACACTTACCTTCTAAACCATCATTTTGAATTATAAACTAATCAGAAATTAATCAGCCTTTGTTTTATTTCAGTTTGTTACTAATGCAAAAAAGCCGAAAAGACTAAAGAAACAGCAAATCTTCCATTAAGAGACAAAATAGGCACGAAACATCTCAGTTTTAGTTCCTTTATTTTCAACAGAAACATATGTACCAACCCAACAACCAAATAAGATATTACGAGTGGTTATAATATGGAAATTAAGGTGTTTACTACAAAAAAAAAAAAAAAAAGAAAAAAAGAAACCTATTATAATCAAAACATGACAGCTACTTAGTTTTACTATGTGGATTGTATCCAGTCCGCAACAATTAGCTTTACGAGATTTAATATTAATGGGATGCAATATTCTTTTTCCATTTTTTTTTTTCAGAATTTGATTTTTAGTCGCTGTCTAAATATTTTAAACTGTATATAAATGAAAAACATAATAACATACTATATCAAAATTTTCCTCTCCTTCCAAAATAGTGTCGCATGTCTGCAAGGCAATATCAAGTAGAATGTTCTCTTTTTTCAGATCATCAACTGCATTACAGGCTTTAGGTATTTGATTATGTTGAATTTCATTAATCCATTCACCAACATCAGCCAATTTTACGACCTCCCTATTTCCTCTTGATTCCTAAAATTATAAAATTTGGATGATTGATTCAATTGCAATAGCTAAAGAAAAGTACTTTTATTATTAATAATAAAAAAATACCTCAAATTCTTTAACAAAATATTTTATTTCTCCACTTAAAAAAGGTCGATGATCAAACAGCCTGTTCCAAATATCACCAAAATCTAATAACAAAATAATAGAAGTTTCAAGAAAAAGGGACACGCCCCTTCCAATTTTTTAATGATTAGCATAGTTTATTGTCAATATATAAACAAGTTACCAAAATTGGAGTTAGGTATATAAAGAATATTTAATAATTTAGAGAAGAGGAAAGCATAAATAATTTTTCAAAGAAAATTTAAAGAATGATATATTATCTTTCAAAACTTAATATTCTAGAGAAACTAAATTAGTTTTAAATAATTACATAAAAAATGATCAAAACAGAAACTTGAGGCTAAGATAGTGGAAAGGATACCTTTGGCAACTGTAAATAGCATATCTAGAAAAATTCTTTCATTAAACAATCCTGTCACATAATAATTTGCTTTCTCCAAGTTGGGGCTAGGAAAGAGGTTTCTCCATCATAGGTTTCTTTACCAAGCCTGTCACTAAAGGCCTGAATAATAATAATATATAGTGAATTTTTTCAGGTAAATCTATGAGTTATAATATATCTATGGTCAAAGAAAGATTTAAAAAATTATGTTTTTATTTTTATTTTATAGGTATTTGATAGTAAACTGATCACAGTAGTATATCAGTTATATTCTATAATTCTGTTATGTAGCTAAGAGTGCAGCACTGTAAACACTTCAGTACAAGATGGATGTCAATCGGACCAGATATGTCGAACTTTGTTTATTTTTAACCCGCTCCCTAGATGTTATTTAAATAATTCCTCAGACAGATGTGGATGAAGTAAATAGGCAACCCTACCTTCTCGATATAATGCCCGGACTTATTGGCGTCAATGAGTTCGTTGACGAAACAAGGGAGGATTACAACTCCCCAACAACCTCAACATTTGTTTCTCGGATGCCCCAATGTAGACAGACAATATCAAATTTAGAAGAGGTATGTTGCCTAGCTCAGTATCATTAATTTTATGCTCTGCTTAATTCAATTTGAAGTATTATATCCTTCAAAATGATCGCGACGTAGTTGACCAATTAAGGATGGTGATATCATATGCATATTAATGTGTTTGATTTCTCTTAGTTTTCAAATCTTGTATCCTTTCAGACGCTTGATTTTGACAGAGATGGCCTTACTAAGCTTAGGAAAGCTATCAAATCAATTCACAACTCAGGGAACTGTAAGAAAACAGTCTTTTTTGGATTTGTAAATTTGATAATTTCTTCATGACTACACTCTTTATTTATTTCCAGCTCATGTTGACAACGAAATGTATTTTGCTAGAATTTTGGAAAGGCTTGGTGGGAATGCGATGTCCAAAGATCAGGAACCTGATATAGGTGCTGCTTTTCTCAAATTTGCAGTAGTTACTAAAGAGCTCTCTGCTTTAATGAAAACTTTGGTATTTCTACTATTTTGATCATTGTTTATTTCGGTTTTAATTTGTTGTTTTGTTCCCAATTCTTGCTAAATTCTGTTTCTAGATGCAAAATATAAACAACATTGTGATGTTTCCATTGGAAAGTTTATTGAAAGGGGATCTTCGCGGTGTGAAGGGTGATTTGAAAAGACCATTTGACAGAGCTTGGAAAGATTATGAAGCCAAATATGCTAAAATAGAAAAAGAAAAAAAGCAGCAAGCTAAAGAAGCAGGGTTGATAAGGACAGAGGTGACATCTGCTGAAATAGCTGATGATATGGAGAAAGAAAGAAGGCTTTTTCAGCTCCAAATGTGTGAGGTTAGTGATAATATTGTCATTTGAAGGTATGCCACTTTAGTGATATATGTTATCATTCTTATCACTCTTCATTTATAACTTGGTTTTTCATGGAAAGAATTTTAATTGTGGTGTTATTTTTAGTATTTGATTAAAGTAAATGAAATCAAAACAAAGAAAGGGATTGAACTGCTTCAACATCTTGTAGAATATTACCATGCCCAGACAAAGTGAGTTTTATATTGATACGCACTACACATTGTACTATTGTTTTTTTATGTTTTTTACTTGTAATTATAATTTATTAAAATAGTAGTTAGATTACTTTAATATCTATTTAGCATTTATTTCAATTTGCTTGATATTTGAAAGTGATATTATCAAATAAAGACTTTAAATCACATGATATGGATTTAAAATCACTAAATTTATTGCCTTTAGTTATTTCCAAGATGGTCTGAAAACAATAGAACACTTTGGTAACTATGTCGCTGATTTATCTCTAAAGTTGCAAAAGGTGAGGCAAAAGCAAGATGAGGAAAGGAGGCGACTTACAGAGTTACGAACTTTGTTAAGGAGTTCACCCGGGCTTGAAAAAGAAGTAAATGCATTATTATACCACATTTAAATTTAGAATTTTTATTGCTGGTTTTATAATCATACTGTTTTTTTTTTTGTTTGTTTTTTGGCAGCATTGTAATAATTTAAAAAATAATTTGTAATGTTTCCATTATTCTTTGCTGTAAAAATATGATTTAAGTTTTCTTTATCAGGAGCCTTTGTGCTGCTGTTTGTTGTTTACACTTTTTGAATGGTATGTGTGTTTGAATTGAAGCCTGTATGGACTGAGCTAAATATTAACTTTATTTATTTTATTTTTTTTCTATTTTTTAAAAAGACAATTTGTCGTTTTAGTTCTATAATAATCATTAAACAATATTAGCTTCATCCATAATTTAAATTATGTATATTTCAATTATACTATTTACTGAGTATCTAGAACTATATAACATCTTAATTTAACCATCATTGTGGGTAACCACCTATTTTTTTAAATTATTTAAAATATATAACATCTGTTATTTTAATATACTTTAGTCTTGTCCCTTCGTAATTAAAAAAAAAATTAAATCACATACATAATTATTCTTAAATTCTCTATTATAATATCATATTTATTGTGATAAATTTTGCTTGTGTGCATGATTGTCTCTAATCGTAATTTCAAATTGATGCCGGTGTTACCCTTATTTTATAATTAATGTTGATTAATTGAAAGGAAAAATAATATTTTTTTAACTTGAAAATTATTAATAGTACTTTGACTGGCTTTTTGGCTTTACACCTTTTGGTTATCATTATTGACTTCTGCTTGATAATACCAGCTAGAAGTGATACTTTTTTATTTTTTTCATGAGCTATTGCTGCTATCTTCATTTTAATCCTATTTTTTCCCTATTATTTTTATCTTTTATTAATTTCCTATTTTTAAGTGATAATTCAATTCACAACTTATAAAAAAATTCCTAGTGATTAAAACCCACCTTTAATATAACTTTCCCCTCTCACAAGTTTTATGGTAAATACATATGAGAGGGGAGGTAGTTTATTTAATTTTTAAATTCTTCCTATATATATTATTTTATTTATTCCTATATATTAAATGTTTAAATGTAGATTGAAATATATTATATTTCATTTACATATTACATAAGTTATTAAATTAAAAAAACAACAACCTAAATTAGTAATTTTAACACCTATTTATATACTTTTACTACTTCATGTCAAAAGGAGTTTTGTCACTAAGATGCTAAAAACTCATTGTTGAGTTATGTAATGTCTCACAAGAGAGAAAAAATTATTTTAAGAAAACTATTAATTTTGCAATTTGACAGGAACCATAAAATTTAGGATTATATTTAAATTATCATTTAGAAATAGATAATTTACCTTCAGTTGGTCATAAAACATTCAAAACGAAAAATGTTCAATAGTTACTTTGTTAATTAGTTCTGGTAGACCAAAGTAAGATATTATTTTTTTCATTTTTGTTTTCTTTATTAGTAGGTTTACTAACACTATATGATTGACCAAGCTTTCTTTTCGACCTGGCTTAAGACAATCAGGGAAATTTAATTGCTTTGCTAAATACAGGTTTCGATGGTGATAGGTTTAGAAGTTTAACTTTCCTAATTTTAATGCTTGACATTAATCTCCTTTTTTTTCCGTTTTTACTCCCAGTTCAATTGGATCTAGCATTTCCTTTTCTATATTTTAGGCTTTTTTGATCTAAAATATATTAGCACGAGTAGGTTTAGATGCTATACTTTATTTTGTCTTTGGTTACTTTTTAATATCAGATTTGAAAATTTTAGCCAAACTAATAATACTAATACCTAAAACGTTCTGTACCATTAATAATATTTTTCTTAAAAATAACTTAAAAATAAAAATATTTTTATATTCTTTTGCTCTCATGAGAAATTTAGCCTAATTCCTATGTTTTTAAGTGTGCTGAGTCCGAAATTGAAGTCAGAAAAGTTTCATCAGGGACCATTTTTAAGAAAAATGAGGTTGAAGTTGAAAAAACGAAAATTTTGAAAATAGTATGTTTATTTATTTTTTTTTATTTTTTTTTTGTTACTTTTTAAAGTGATGTCTCTTTTTACTGTATTTTTAAAAGATGTATATTTATTTTTTATTTATATGTTTTTAAGAAGTATCTATTTTTTTTATTTTTATGATTTCTTATTAGACTTTTTTTTTTATGTTAAGTTCGGTAATGGTTAAGGATCAACCATATACTACTTGGCCCTAAGTCGTGGGAAGGGAAGGAGTTGAGTACTGTTGGACTAGATTTAGCTGACCCCAAGTTTTAGGCATATTAGGGAGAAAGTGTTGTCAGCACTGGATTTAAAATGACTGATTGCTCTCTTGTCTAATATCAGCCACTCATTTTAAAGTAGACGTGACATACTTAAGAAGTGACCATGCCATTGGGTACTTCTGTGAACCAGTCAAGATATGAAACTATGTTTCATAGCTTAAGTACTCTCTAGTAGTCCACAAGGCTGCATTGGATTTCTATCAATGGTATCAGATTATTTATTATAATTCTTAATATACTTTGAAGGAATAATTGATTGAAAAAAAATAATTTTAAATATTTGTTTGTTTTTTAATATATAAAACCACCTGCTACATATCGGAACAACGCATGTGTAGGTAGTATTTTTCTTTATTTCATAATAATCCATGTTTGTAATTTATATTAATAATATTGCTAAAAATGGATACTAATCTGATTTGAAATTTGTTCCAAGAACAGGGTTGGGCAAAAGCCAGTACACCAATACATTTCTTAACAGCTGCATAAGTCAAAACATAAAATATCATTCAGAAATGGGTGAGATCGTTCCCCTCACCTTATTTCAGGTTGCAATCTGAATTCCTAGTTTTCTACTTCATTAATACTCTTTGAAAATCATTTCCTCAATACTTATTTTCTCATTAAGTATTGTTATTGTGTTGGTAGGAAGTGAGTCATCACAACTATGAGTCATTTCATTGTGCAGGAGGTTGAAACTCCTTAATTTTCGATTAGATATTTCATAGATCAAATTCATTAATTTTTCATTTTATTAGTTTTAGCTTCATTATAAAATTTCAAAACCGATGAGCACCTCTAAATTCATGACTGATTGATCTCAAGAAGAGAATATTAAAATTAATTATTGTTGAAAATTTATTCTTTATCAAATTTATTCAAAATATTTCCTTGATTTCTGAAATTTAGAATTAAAAAAAAAATGAAACATTTTCAAACTAAAATTGTCAAATAAAATCATCCAATAAAGATGATTAAAGCTCCGGTCTCCGGTATTTGTTAATTGTTTTATATTCATAAAATAAACTATGATTCATAACTGATGGGAAAAGTGGATGAGGTGATAAGTGGCATTATGATAAGAATTGGATAGTTTCTAAGTATAGTGGAGTACAATGATTTTTTTTTCTTTATTTTTTTTTCCATTCACAAAAATTCATTATAATATGTGGTTAGAATCTAATTGATAGAGATGCCCATTGCAGATATACACCTGTCTAGTAGTAGTTAAGGTTATTCAAATTCAGTTTCTCAGAAATAAAAAAATTATTGCTTATTATCATCTTCAATTTACTTATTATGACATTTCAATTAGAAGAATAAACTCTGTTCATTCTTATTTTATTTATATTAGATTTACTTCAACAAATTCTAATTTAAACTGTATTTTGTATTAAATAATATTTTTTATTAATATCAGTTTTTGTTGAGGTTCAGGTATTTATTTTTATTTACCTATTGTGGTCTAAATGAATGATGTAGACTTAGCATACTATTTTATATTTACATGTGCTGATCGAAGTATCAATCCAGATATGTTTCCAATGTTTTATTTTGTATCAAAAAAGAAATCTGTAGTTTCATTTCCATGTAGATTGGAGTCATTATTTTCCCCTATCTACTTTTTAAAAAAATTATAGTTATCCAATACTATTGATAGAAATCTGATTATTTTTATTTATTCTATTTTTAAGGAAATATGGTAGACTGTTGGGTAGATTGTTGGTGACTTTGGAATGTATGAGGATTGTGATTTGGCAGATATTTTCTTGACTCGATCCTAGAATGAGTGCTGATAACATCATAGCATTTAAATAGACATATAAAATCTTATGTACTGTATCCCTGAAATTCTTGCTACATTGTTTTACTGTATAATTTGATAGTAAAATAACAAATATAATTTTATAGTAAAACAAGTACCTAATTTTTCACCTTGTTTAGGAGATAACTTAATTTGATGTTTATAATTGTGTTAGTTTGGTAGAACTCAACAAAAAATTGTACTCTTATGCCTCTTTTTTGTTGATTCAGATGGGGCACACTCCTGAGAAGGGAGTGGGTTATTCACTTCATCAACTGCAGGGTGACAAAGGAGCTGGCCTCACCAGAACCGGGCATTTGTTGAAGAAGTCTGAAGGAAAGATGAGGAGGGTTTGGCAGAAAAGAAGGTGTTGTGTCCAAGCTGATGGATTTCTCGACATATGTCATGGTGACGAGTCCAAACCTCCAGTTAGAGTTAACCTTCTCACCTGCCAGATCAAACTTGTGCCAGATGACAAAAGATGCTTTGATCTAGTGTCATGTAAGTATGAGTTTGAACGACAAGTGATTTATATATTGCATCCGTTATATGTAAGTTAAGAATATAGGTTTTTAAAAAAAATGAACAATTGGCTATATTTGAAAAACTGATAGAAATTATTATTCCAAGATAATAATCTATTTTTTGTTGTAATTTCTTTCTTTTTCAGACAATCGTACGTATCACTTTCAAGCTGAAGATGAAAATGATCAAAGAGCTTGGATGTCGGTTCTTGTAAATTGTAAAGAAGGAGCTCTTCTCAAAGCTTTTGATGATGGTAGCAAGTCATCAGGTGGTGCTACGACTAATCCAAGTCTTCTAGAACTTCAGCAGGCCATCATTAGGCATATCCAAAGGTTACCAAGTAATGACAGGTGCTGTGACTGCAATTCACAGAATGGTGAATTTTATTAATTTAATTTATTCTTCAAAATATATTTTGTTAGAAGTTAAATTAATTCTATATATATATATTTTTTTTTTAAATCAGACACCACATGGCTGTGTATAAACTTCGGAGTTGTCGTCTGTATTGAATGTTCCGGCATCCATCGAGATCTTGGGGTACACATTTCTAGAATACAGAGCCTTACATTAGACCATCTTGGAACATCACAGCTACTTCTGGCCAGGCACATGACTAATCAGGGTTTTAATGAAGTAATGGAGGCCACATTACACTCAGGGAGCAAACCAACACCATCAAGTTCCATGTTATTATTCATTTTTTGATATATAAGTATAAACTTTCTTGATAGTTGAAGTAGTTTTAAAAACTTTTTTTTATAACTAATTTTTGTTTCTATCTCCATTTAAACTCTGTTAAGTGAATTGACAATACCAGTTTGGTTTTATTCAATCTAGTTTTTACATACATTTTTGACTACATTAACTCCTTTAATATGGAGTATCTGTATTTAGAGCTGGTTATGTGTTATAAAATCGATCGCTGTGCCCAGAGCGAAATTTTTTTAGTTCTTTTGAATAAAAGCAAATATATTGATCTTATATTATATAAAACATGTTCTAATAAGTAAAGCTTGTTTATGTAAAAAAGTATAAGCGACTCACTGCTGGGTCACTTGGTCAACTGATGATTTGCTATTAGGCTGATCTCTCATTCCATTGTTTTTTACTGAGTTTACTGTATCCTCATAAATCATATACGTGCTAATGGGCAACCACTAGCCTGGAGTTCCAAGGTTTTAGGAGTGATGTCGCCAAATGATGGTCTTGTATGACTATATTTGACTATTTTATTTGAACACTTTGCAGGAATGATCTCCTTTGAAAACCCTATAGTTGTCATCCCGTTTCTAACAACTCGGATGTCCCTCAAGTCAGTCTCTATTCTATCGATACATCTCAGCTTAGCTCTGCCTCTTTTCCTAGTCTCGTAGAGTTGTTCTGCAAGCATTTCCTGTTGTATTTCATTATCTTTCATCCATGTCAGATGTTCTGCCATTACAACCTGCCCAATTCTAAAATCCGGGCAATGCCAGGCTCTTTGGTTGGTAAATATTTGGTATACTTCCTGTTTTGTCCGTCTTCTTCAAATCCTATCCACGAACACTCCATCAAACATCCTATAAAATCGTATGATCTTTCTTTTAATTAATAAAGTGGCTGTTTTCATTGTTAACCTTATAAGTCTTATAAGCTTCTCCAGAATCTGCAACTCTTCCATGGCTCTCTAAAGTTCTTCTCAATCGACAGTCAACTTAGAGGTGATGAGTCATGATATATTTGTATCCTCTCCCCAAGATTGTCCTTTCTTATGCTGAAGATTTGATCAGTATTGAATTTCCTAGTCTGCGGCCGCTCTGGTAGGGTCCTATCAGCATATGATGGGAGGCGCTTGGACTAGATGTTTGAGAGAATTTTATAATCAGTTTGCAATCTATATTTGGTGAATACTATGTGTTATTAGGTTTATTGAAGAACAACTCTATTTACTTCATGCCATAGTATGATATTTTTTGTTTTCATTATGGATGTTAGTTTTCTGTTATTTTGATTAAATTATGTGATATTTTTGAATTCATAGCTAATTATGGTTCCAATGAACTAATTTTTTTCTAAGGTTTTCCAAATTTATTTGATAAAATAAAATTATCTACCTTCTTATCTTCAGATTAGACCTGGCTCACTTCTTTTTTCAATTTATTGACAAAAAAAGTAATTGAAATTCTTTTGTTTTTAACCCCTTAACGGGCACATTTCGCTGTTATAGGTGGAAGCAAATTGGTGTTGTATATAATTCCCAGGGTACCTCAAATGATTAGTTTTGAAATAATTTTGAAAAAAAAAATTTTTGCCGGAAGTTGTGGGCGATTGCCTCTCTAGAGGCTTACGCTCACACAGAGCATGCAAAATACAAACCTGCCATGCAGCGCTGCGCTTCGTGTAAAGGGCCGCGGCGCTTGAGCCCTCTTCCCTCCTCACTTCTCGCCCGCTTCCCAAAAGAAACCCCTGTCCTATTGCTATTCAGTAGTATTAAGACGAGAAGTAACAATACACTTATATGCAATAGGTTGTAAAACCAACAAAACCTTTTTCAAACAAAGTTCCATGCGTTTTTTATACTTGAGAAGAATCTTTTTATACTCTCTTGCCATCTTCTCCGTTATCAGGAACCAAAGATTCTTCAGATCCTCTTCGTCATCCAAATCAAATTCATAATATAATCGATACATTTTATAAATGTGATTATTGAATCTGCATTACACAACGATTTTGATCAAACTGAGTATTTGATGTATGTATAAGCCAAAGATGTGACAGCCAAACTTTCATCAATATTGATCAAACGGAGGGGGCACTTTATTTCCTAATTTTTTTCCAATTATTTACCTTTTTTTCGATTATCTCAAAAACAGCTTTAATGATTTTGATCAAAATAGTCATGTTTAATAAACATATACAGGAGAAAAATATTCCGTCAACTCATAAAACACGTTGAGCCAACATATGGGCAGTACGTCTCTAATGACAGATGATTGTTTAAAATTAAAGACGTTATGTTCATTTAATGGAAATTATTTGTTTCATGGTAACTAAATGAAGTTTTCAAGAACTACATAGAGAATTATAAAATCAGACGACTTGGAGTATCATGCTTGCATTGGCGAATTATTGCAAGTAAAAACTTTTATTTAGTAATAATAAAATTTAGTATACTTTAGAGAGCAAAACAAAAATAAGAAAAGAATGTGGAAAAATGTGTGACTTTAAGAAATGACAATTAACGAAACCCATCAATTTCTAATCCAAGTAAGTTAGTGAAAGTTGAGTGTTGCGCGCATCGCACCAGATTTTTAAATTTTAGAATGCCTTCAACTTTACCAATTTGTCTTGATTAGAATAGGTATTATTATTTAATTTTATACATTTATGTCGGTAAAAAAAAATTATGGTTCTAAATTATTAACCCTTGAACCTTTCAATGATGCTGGAATACTACAATTATTTTTTTTATTCATCCTAATCACATTGTATTGTTAGGAAAGACACATGTTTTCATTGTTTTTTCTATTTTGGAAATAAAAGTTTTTTTTTTTTGTTCTATTTTCCTTCAGGGAAGAACGGTACGATTTCATAAGGGCTAAATATGTGGATAAAAAGTATGCAATGACAACATGCTCCGATGAACATGACCTGCTGTCAGATTTAGAACACGCTGTCAACAATAAGAATTTATATCATCTGCTCCAAGTTTTTGCTGAAGGAGTAGATTTAGGTGCTCCTTTACCATCATCGGTAATTAGCCAATGATTTCCATTATATTTAAAGTAGTGTTGTTAATAATACTTGATTAAGAAATGTAAATATATTAATATTCAATTAGCTATTACAATTTATATATATTTCTTTATAATTCATAATTATAATAACATTTTATTCAAATGAGTATAAACTTTTTCTTGTCTAAATAGCCTTTTTCATAACTTGTAATTTTCCTAGTGATCTTTAATATTTATGTTGCTACATAACAAAGCGTTTCCAATATACTGTATACATTTAAACTTTTTTGAACTCGAAAGGCGGGGGTGATCTGAATTTTTTGTGATCTGAATTTTTTTACAAGTTTCCAACCCATTATTTCCTGTAAAGGAATGTTCTATTTCCAACTCTTTTTTATAAAACAAAAAATACGTTTTTTAGTTACCTATGAATTTTATTCTTAAAAATTAAAGTGTAATAAGATGTTTTTCATTATACAAAAAGGAAGTGGTAAGCATTGGTTAGAAATTTATTATCATTATTTTTAAATAAATGTACCTAATTTTCATGTATTCTAAACAGGGAGTGAATTGAAAATCAAATTTCGAGTTTAAAACTGCTGAAGATATTTGAAAAATTTTATTTTTAAATTCATGCCTTTTGCACATTTTTACTTGCTTTCTGTTTGTCTCTCAGTGAAATTGTCCAGAATTAACACGTTGAGCGCCAAGCGGTACGATCGTACCGCTGTTGGACTATTGGCTGGGGCCGAGGCGGTCCCCAGGTACCGCCCGCTCCCGCCAGCTAAAAGATTGTTCTGGGCCAGGGGACCGCCTGCCGAGCGTGATTTCAAGGCATATTGGACCGCTCCGGCCCCGAACAATTCGCCAATGCAATTGGCCCAAATGTTTTTTTTTTTTTTTTTTTTTTTTTTTTTTTTTTTTAATTTGGGGGGTATAAATAAATAAAATAAATTAATTTTATTTATTTTTTTATAAAACAAAATATCTTATTTATTAAAATAACATATTTTAAGGGGACAAGGGTTGACGTCGCGGTCATAACCGGGCAGCCCCCGTACTACTATAGGTAGCGGGCTTTACCCTGGGGCCGGGCGGTACATACGTACCGCTCACAAAATTATTGTTTAATTGCCAAAATTAAACTTTTTATTTATTTCTTTTGCAATTTTTGTATCATTCTAATCATATTAAAGTTATAAATTAGGAAAAATTGCTTTGGCCCCAGGCAAAAGTACATCATCTTTTCCCTGGCGCTCAACGTGTTAAAAACCACTGTAGAATTTTAAAGCTTATTGATGTTTCAAATGTTTCAAGTAATGAAAACTATATCTTGATTGAAGAAGTTATGTTCACATGAAAATTTTACTGCTTTGTTTGACCCATGACAATTGCTTTGCACCCATGATCAGTTAGCATTTCATATAATTACTTTCACTTACCTATATATGAAATATATAGTAAGTGGAAGTATTGCGATCGTGAAAAATTTCGACTTCCGGTTTTCAACGGAAATACACGTTTTGGGGTCCCCTGAGTCCAATTAACCAAGTCCCGCAAAATGGTCTGTGTGTGTGTGTGTCTGTGTGTGTGTGAACAGACTAGCTCAAAAACTATAAATCGTGCGAATCTGAAATTCCGTATTCAGTGTAGGTATATGCCCGCGATGTGACAGCAAAAATTTCATCAAAATTGCTCAAAGGGAGGGGGTACTTTATTTAATAACTTTTTAAGTTTTTTTCGATTTTCTCAAAAACGGCTCTAACGATTTTGATTAAACTAAGTATTTGATCTATTTATATGCCCGAGATATGACTGTAAAAATTTCATCAAAATTGATCAACTGGAGGGTGGACTTTACTTAATAAATATTGTTCCATTTTCACGTGTTTTTTTTATTTACTCAAAAAAGGCTTTAACGATCTTGATCAAACTTGGTATTTGATGTATGTACATGCCAAAGATGTGATAGCCATCATTTAATCAAAATTGGTCAAACGGAGCGGGCACTTTATTTCATAATTGTTTTCCAATTTTACCTTTTTTCGATGATCTCAAAAACGGCTTTAACGATTTTTATCAAATTCGTCATGTTTAATGAAAATTAGGTGTTATTTAATATCAGGTAAGCTTTATCATTATTAAAATGTTCTGAAGGGCTTTTTTTTGGGGAGGGCGCCTTTTTTGTTTGTTTGTTTGCTATAAAGTACCTTTGTTTTTGTTAATATGGAGAAATTAACCCTCTCTCGTTACGCCTAAAAATAAGAAATGGCTAAATATGAGATATGATAAAAATAAAGAAAACATAAAGAGGAGAAAAAAAGAAAAATATTTAGTCAACTCATTAAACTCGTTGAGCCCACGCATGCAGAGTACGACTTTAATGACAGACCATTGTTCATAATTAAAGCCGTTCTGTTCATTTGAGAAGTAGCAATTAACAAAACGCATTAATTTCTAATCTAAGTAAGTTGGTAAGTGAAAGTTGTGTGTTGCGCGCACGCACCAGATTTTTTTTATCTACATACTGAATACCTAGCCATATTGAAAATTTAGTGCTCTTTTGAATGGCAAAAACTGAAAATTTCTATTTAAGCTGTACAAGAGATTTTCAATAAAAAAACAACTACTAGCTGAAAAATTACAAAAAATTCGATTAATCGAAAAGAGTGGGAAATACATATATCATACCTTTACAGGAACTTCTTGATAGAAAATTTGATGTTGAATTGTTTTGTTGTTATGTATGTGTACTTATTCGGAACACCCTGTAAACTGTAAAAATAATTAATTTGATTGTTAATAGCAAGAAATTTATTTAAACTTTTGATATAGGATTGTGGTGAAACTGCACTTCATTTGGCTGTGATTAGGGAAATGGGTGCTTCCCTTCATCTTGTTGACTTTTTAGTACAAAATATGTCTTCATCAGGCATTGACAGGCAGACTGTAATTATGGGTGACAGGTAAATAATGTTCATTAAAACTATTAATTGCAATTTATTTCTACTAATATTATTGATTGCCTAATGGTAAGCTTACATGCCACCTCAGTTGTAACCAGTTTTTTTTTATTAACCTCATTTAATGCTTACAAAATATTTACAAAAGTCACTATATACACTGTATCAACATATACATAAGTCACTATATTACCATGTGATCTTGAAATGTATATATATATATATATATATATATATATATATATATATATATATATATATATATATATATGTTATATATGTTAATAATTAATTAAATAGAAATAATAAGAGTGTAAGGTATAAAATATAAAATGCTAATTTTAGCTGCCTAAATTAGTGATTCAGTGTACTAACTGTTCATCGTTGGCCTGCCAACTGTAACATTATACTGTAGTAGCTATAATAGTGGTTTTTCGGAGTTGTTCAGTCAATGAATTCCCATTAAATATTGTTATAAATGTGCAGGGGAGGTGATAGTGCTCTTCACATGGCTGCGCTCCACGATAAAACAGAATGTATGAAGCTTTTGTTGCGGAGCGGTGCTGATCCTGTGTTGCACAATGCGCAGGATAAGACACCCCTCGATATTGCACAGGAAAGGGGCCACACATCATGTGAAGAGTTGGTTAGTACAGCTCTTACAGTATCTTATAAATAAAAAAAAATCTTTTATCAAAAAATCACTGCAAATTAAAAAAATATATATATTCGTAGGCTTGTAATTAAAGACATAAGTGGATAAAGAAGTTAAATAAGAACTTTTGGTTATGATTTTTATTTCATTTGATAGAAGGTCTTGGTAGTAACTTTTGTCCTTTTACTTTAAAAATCCAAGATTCTTGTTTAAGTAGACGATTGCCTCATGGATTAAATAAATCTTGAAAAATTGTTTTAAAATGATAGATTGTCATTTTCTTAAAACTTTCAATGTACATTACATCTTCATCTCATTTATGCCTTCAATTATCTCTTTAAAAAAAAGAATTATAATAAATGAACCGAGAAACCATTCTTAATAATTTATCAATAATCTTATGTATAGTATCCAAAGATGAGTTGATTTAAAATACACCTGTCTCTCCATTCCAAGATGGTTATCTCTCCTCTCTCTTAAGGCCTGTTTACTCGTTTACATTTTCAGAACAAAGTTTGGAATCAAACATTCCTTCGCTATTTGACCGCCAGGGGTGATTAGAATGGATGAAGTAAACCTGTTTGTACTGTAACGTTAAATTGTTGAATATAAAAACATATGATTTAAAATCCCAGACCGTTTGTTGGAATAAACTTAGGGTTGGAGCAAACTGTTTGGATCTAGATTGTTCGAGCTCCATCCTTATCGTTCCACCAGCTTCCATGAATACCTTGAAACTTCTAGAATGTTTCTTCTATAACTATATTTAAGGAGCGAGTGACTGGACCAGTTAGTCTTAGTCTTTGTCTTGACTGTGAAGCTGAAGTCATATGATTTGTGTGCTATAAAATTATCATTTTTGTAACCTACTCGAATATTTATGTTGTGATTCGTGATATTCGAAATGTGAATTCGTTTGGCATTGATATTGTTATCTTTTCATTTAATAAATATTTGTTAACCCACAGAAATGTTACAATTCAGTTCAGATTTTTTATCAATTAACAGGTGATTATTATTATTCTCATTAACTGGCTAATGAGTGAACTATAGCATTTTCATCCCAGGATTGAACAAAAAACTGAACTGTATAAACAGGTTTACTTCATCCATTGTAATCGCCCCTGGCAGTCAAATGGCGAAGAATGTCATTCTGAAAATGTTACCGTGTAATCAGGGTTTAGGATTAATTTATTATTATATATTTTTTTAAAATACTCATATATATTTTGGCTATTGGTTAGCTGTATAAAAGGTATTTCTGGGATTCACAAGTCTGCAGTTTTTTTTTTTTTTTTTGTTAAACTTAGTCTCTGGGTCTTTGCCTCAAACGTCATGAATCTTGTCTACAAGCCAGAGGTTTTATTCTACTTAATGAGGTATACTGGTGTGAAAGGTATCCTATTTGGCCGACACATTTCTATTTTGGCATAATTTGTAATCTTTTTGCAATAACCGGATGCTGACATGCAGTTTTAGATTTTTTTTTCAGCATTACCTTAATTTTTGTTCATTTATGTTCCTTTGAATAGTCTTTACATACACATTGTAGATTTATTATACAATATACCAACCAGGTTTAGATCTGGTATAGAGCAATTCACCCCTCTAAATATCATGTCAAAGCATTTTCAGTATATAATTCATATAGGTAGGTAAAAGTGACAATGGCACATATAAGATAATATGTGTACTTGATAATATATGGAAAGACTGGTGTATGGAACTGATCTATAATAATTTCGTTATTAAGTAGTATTATTAATATATTTTCATCTGTTTAATGAGAAATCAGAATAAAAGATTGTCTAAATATTTTGACATGATAAAATTAAGTTTTTTTGAAAATAATTAATTTGCATTGATTCATTTCATTAACATCATATGCCTTTTGTTGAAAGATTCGTCATGCCCTCCAAAGGCAAAAATCGCTATTTGAGAACATCAACATTGACTGGAATTTAACTCATGATGATGGCTCTACAGATTTTTCTGATGACGAGACTATTATAGAGGATAGGGTAAATTGATAATTTTACAATAATTTTATATGTTTACCTTGTTAAAAATTTAATAGTATTTATTACAATAAAAAATCATCTTATTAATTAGTCAGGTTTTCTTAAATATATTTTTTTGGGTCTTCATGAAAAAAATTACACAATTTCTTGTTTATATAAAATTGAGATTCCAGAAAAATTCATTAAGAACTTTCTTATATTTAATTTTAGAATGGCTGTGTTACACCTGAGAGAAAAACAGCTTCTCGGCCGCCAAGCTACGCCGAGTCACCTGTAAATATGAGGTCACGGTCATCTACCTGTGATAGTCTTAAGTCAGGTAGTTTTCGTCAGCCACCTCCACCACTGCCTCATGCAAAGAAACCTCAACACCATCAAAGTGAGGCTATATTTCTCTTTTTCTCATTTTTGAATAGGGTCGCTGGAATTTTGAAAAAAATATAAGTTACAGTTAAAAAATAGCCTTTACCAGCTTTGTTTATTGCGATTATCTCCCAATCCAATTGGCACACATTGAAGAAATTAATAACTTAATGCTTTCCTCTATTAACTCAGAAAGAATAAGTATTACATGGTACCAAGCTCTTCACAGTGTGTGTTTTAAGCTTCTTTATGGTCACAATGTAGCTTTTTCTAGTGAAATTCTTAATTTTTTCAATCAATTTCACACCTAATTTAATGATATACCCTGAAGAATTCTGGTGGAATTTGGAGGGGATAAGATTGAAGGAATTAGATATTTGTCAGTGATGTTTCGTCTATGCAGAATATCACAGTCTCAGTTATTCGCCGATCTTTTAATGGTATACACTGTAATTTTTGTAACTTCTTTGTGGCTTAAAAATCAATAAGCTCCTAATCTCTCTACAGATGTCTCTACCACAGTGTCTATATGTCTTCAGCTGATATTCTTTGTTCTCCAAATTTCGCTAAGTGGTTTTATCAGACCAGGTGCGAACACCTGTTCATATTAGAATTGCATAACTTCAGCCGATATTCTTTATTCTACAAATTTCGCTAAGTGGTTCTTTCAGACCTGTTCATATTAAAATTGCATAACTTCAGCCGATCTTCAGCTGATATTATTTATTGTTATAAAAATCATAATGATCTCACTTTACAATGTTTTTTCTACGAAATCGACCTTTTCATTAGAAAAATTAAATTCCCCGTGTGAAACCGGGATATACAGCTATATTCTATGTATATAAAGATGAAATTCTGTTAGTTCTTAATAGAAATCCATACCGTTTGTCCTAAATTCTCCAAATTTCGCTCAGTGGTTCTTTCAGACCAGCTGGGAACACCTGTCCATATGAAAATTGCATAACTTCAGCCGATCTCTGGGTATTTCTTTATTGTTATAATAATTGTTTTGATCTCGCTTTACATTGGTTTTTACAAAATCGACCGTTTGAGTCGATAAAAGTCTCATTTTATAGACTGTATAGATTTAAAAAATGAAATTCTGCGGGTCAGACCGGGATATACAGCTAGTAGACAATATTTACAAACAGTATTTATATATCCTAAGGCTAAAATTGTTACAAAACAAGAATAGATCTACATATATTCTCCAGGACATCTTCTAAGATATTACAACACCTTAGTTGTCTAGCATGAGTGGTGATAGTTCATCTTTGCAGGAACCTGTGAACCAAGGATGAATTAGATTCCGCAATTTTATTGTGAGAGATATTGAGTCTTCATGTGCATCTTCTCAATGTCCAATGGATAGACCATTAAACAACGAACAATGAAGAATAAGAGAGAGATATTATGTAAATTCACTACCACACAAACAGTTGAGTTATTCGTCGGATTTGTTGAATGAGTGTATAAAGTTTATAAAAATATGTATCAAATGACTAAAGTTGTTGATAAAAAAAAACAAAAAAGAGATGGTACCCAGAGTATAAACTTGACACTGAAAACTGTTGCTGCAATATAGGAGGTAATAGAAGAAATAGCTTACACCTTACCAAAAATATAAAATAGACAGTCTCAGTACAGCATGGTTAAAACATGCTTCAAAAGAACATGACCGCATGAAATTGAAGTTGGCCATTGAGCAAAGAAAACAATACGATCTAGATCTAGATCTTGAAAGATTGATATCCAAAAATTGCTCTATCATCGTCTTCATCAATGAATCTGGATTTAACTTATTTTTAACAAAAATGGGCTTGGCCAAAAGCTGAAACGAAAGTTTTTTTGACTATGCCGCAGCATAAGAGTGCAACACGATTCATCTTGGCTATCAATAGCCAACAATTGTAAAATTGTGAAATTAATTGGAAAAATATTAAGTTTACTGGTAAAGCTATAAACATAACTCATTTTGGCCATTTTTTAAAATACCATCCCTGGGACCAATGAACAAATTTGTTTGATTGAAAATTTTAAGCCTAAAACTATTATAAACTGTATATATGACACCAAATTAATCTGAATATTACTGCCAATATTGTTTTTGTTTTTTTAATGATGAACAAAATTTATACGACACCCTGTCCTATGTACTTAAGGGGCTTCTACTGGCATGGCAACTTCTTAAACAAAATTGTTGCTATAAATTATTGTAAAATTTCTTTGTATTTAGATTACTTATGAATTGTAAATGAGCTGCTATTTTTATCATTGCAGTAGCTTGTCACCCAATCAGCAAAAAGCCTCCAGCACAGGCGGTGGTTCCTGATATGGGTACGCTGGGCTCAGTGAAGAAGAGAGCCGCACCATTACCACCTCCACAGGGCTACAACTATTCTACCTTGCCTGCTACCCACAACCGCAGCCCCTCCGATCCTAACCCATCCTACCACAAGAGGTCACCATCAACTGACTCAACTCGGGCTCTACATCTCGGTAATTAATTCTCTGATGTCTTTTTAATTTGTTATCAGGATTTGTCAACTTTTTAATGTAATCAATATCTAAAAAAATTATATATAAACCATAATTATTATTTTTAACTTATTTTTTTAAGTATGATTTTTTTGTGTATAAAGCTTTCATTAGAACATTACATTGTGATATATATAATTGCAGCTGGTGCCAAATTAGTCATACCTCCAGGGGAAATACCAGCTCTTAAGGCCACGGGGATAGACAAAACAGGTAAGCTGTCTATATTGATATCTTAGCAATATAGAAGTTTTTTATTGAAGAAGACATAATTATGAAATATGTCTTTTCTCATAAAATATAAATTATAAAGTAAATTAAAATACTTTTGAAGAGGACTCGTCTTTATCCTAAAAATATACCTTGTTAAATTATTTTTTTATTTATCAAATATCTGTAGTAGCCAATCTTTTCAATTTCAAAGTTCGAACAAGTGATTTAAATTTATAATAATTTGTATTTTCTTTCCTAATCATCAGGAAGCATTCAGAGACCAAGAGGACCCCCACCACCTGCTCCTTCGCCGCGGCTATCGAACGGGCAGTCGACTGAGAGTATCACCTCGTTAGCTTCCGATGTGGAACCACCAAATCCTGTACCTCCTCCAAGGAAGGTGAGAGATCACTTTATATTATGTCTTATCTTGAGTGTGATGATCAGTTAAAGAACATATTAGTGAACCTAAAGGAGCAGGAAAATGTATGATATCATACTTCTAATCTCACCCAGCAGAAAATCTATTTAGCCTTTACCTCCCTAGATATCCAGCCAAATTTCAGCCATCTTTATGACACAGTGGGACGACTTTCAAACAAATAATTTCAAAAATGTGGAAAGACAGTTTTTTGTACCATTTAAGTAACATGTGATCAATTTATAATATGAAAGGAGTCATGCCTTCTGTATGTTAGTTGTAAAAAACTGCAGCCTCTGGTTTTGTCTTTAGTCACAATATTATATTTATTATTGTAATAATAATTATATTCCTGGTATATATATGTACCTACGAATATAAATTCATACAATTTCTAGAATTGAGAAAAAAAAATGGAAAAAACATTGAAATCTTTTTTAAAACTGATATTATATATAAAGCTAATACAAACACTGTTATTAACATGATAGTCAGAGACGTCAGATTTGCTAACATCTTGGATAGGTTGAAAGCTTAAATCTTCACAGAATGCAAGAGCAATTGTCGGAGGGTCTAAAACGACATATCACACCCTACCGCCCTAGTAACAAAAGGCAGCCCATTTCATAGTAGGTAAATTTACCTACCCACTAAGCCACGTCGGCCCGGAGTTCTTATAAATTGCTGAGATTTTTTCTATTGCTGCTTTGTTACAATTGTAAGATGTAATGCTTATTTACATAAAGATTCCTCCCCCTTTTGAAAAATTTTATATTCCTGTCAGCATATTGAAATTTAGTTAAATCTAAAAAAATAAAATTATGTTTTTTATTTAATATTATGATTTTTTCTCTTAAGATATATAACTACTTCATAAGCCGAATATTAATCAAGTAGAATTCTTTTATATTTTCATTATATTTTGAATTCCTTATGATTAAATCCTGACTCCCTGAGAATGGCTAAATCTCTTTTTACAGAAAAAAACAGATGGTTCGGTTCTAGAAAGCTACCCTGAGGAGAATGAGGTAAAGACATTCTCTCGACTTGGTGTTGTCTTGTTTCGGTTAAATATTATTTTGCTTGGTTCATGTTCATATGTTTTCACCAATTCATATTTGTTTTCGTTCTGTGAATAATTTGTTTTTTATTATTATTTTTATAGTGTTGTAAAATTTAAGTTTTTTTTTTTTCTTTTCTTCTTTAAGGAACCAGAACAGATATTGTTATCTAAAAATTTATTTAATCATGTAGTTTGATTATTTTGCTGCATGTAACTGACAATATTAAAATTAAGATTGTTGCATGATGCGATTGTTACTTGAATAGCATCATGTGCGATTATTATTTGTTTACCCTTTTGTTATTTATCCACATAATATATTATCTACTTATGTTATAACAATAATAATTTTTGCTTTTTTTACCCTTAACAATAAGTTTTATAACAAGAGCATGTGGGCTTTATTTTATTAAATAATTTATTTATATGCCTGCAATGATTTATATATTACAAGTATGGTCCTTATTGGTAGTAAAATTATTCTTTTATATTCCTTTTTTCCAAATATTAATCTATCAAAATATCTTCTTAAAAAAATTTATTTTATACTTGAAAAATATATTTTTCTTATACATTAAGTGTTTCATTGATGTATATTAAAGCTTTCACCATATCGTCATTTTCTCTTTAAAATTATTTAAGTGGACACTTGGGGGGGGGGGGGGGGGTATTATGGTTGATGTTAAAAAAGAAAAATAGATAAATAAGATTCTTTCCTTATTTCCTGATACGAGTTACGTAAGCAAAACTAACTGCTGTTATGTATGTTTAAAAAGCAACTTTCCAGTATTGTTTATAATTTATTGAATTAATCCTTAAATTACTAATAGTTGCATCATTATTATTATAATTACATCATATTTTTGTTGAAAAAAAGGAAAATAAAAAGACGGATATTTTCAAGCTCAAAATAATTTCCTTTTTAGTAATAATGTACCAAATATAAATGAAATCATAATTATTTTTCTAAAATTATATCCTCTGTTTTTCTGTTAAAGCCTTACTTTTATTGCCCACTGGAGGAGACACCAGGTCCCCCTAGATGTCGCGCCCTCTACGACTGCCAGGCAGATAATGAAGATGAACTCTCGTTCAGGGAGGGAGATATCATTCTGGTGACATCCATGTCGACAGAGGATGAGAACTGGATGGAGGGTGCTCTGGAAAGGGAGCCTTCTGTGCGTGGCATGTTCCCTATCAGCTTTGTCCACATGATTCAGGATTGAAGCGATCATTTTGAACCTGTTCTCTTTTAGATTGCGCCTCTTCTGATGCATATTAGTCCTTGAGATTTTAGCCTTTGGTAAATACCTTTTATGATGTGATAATATTTTTTTTTATTTAAAAATTTTAAGTTAATAGATGTCCGAAGTATATTTATTTTAATATGTAGATGTAGTAAGTATTTATTTAAACTTGTAATTTAGGTAAAGAGTATTTCTATTATGTGTTTTTAAATGTATTAACTAAAAACAATGAAAATTATGGTCAGATTGTAGAAAAATAATGTTGTGATGAATAAGTATAATTTTAGAAAAGTATTAAAATTGGTAATATTAGTAACTCAGTTTTGGTTTTATATTTTTCAATTGTAAGTTAAAACTGTGCTTAAGTATGTGCATGAGACTGGATGCTTAAACAAATCTTAATCTTTGTAATTATTTTTTTTCTCTTCGATTAATCAATTTTTTTATTCACAATTAATTTAAGGATCAGCACAGAAATCAGACATTTGTATAATGATCTTGAAAAGATGTGAACCAATTGTGCAATTTTCGGAGACTGAATAATTTAATGGAAACTTCATTGCCACAAATTTCTATGATCTGACAAGAAATCGAGTTCATTTACACTATAGTGTTAATAGCCAGTAGACAGGCATTAAAATCACCTCGCTGTTTAACTTAATCATTAAAGTCAACTTAATCATTGACACCATTTATTGGCCTTTCAGATCCAAGCTGACCAAAATATGTAAATTATGCTAACTTTTAATGCATTAGTTATTGTAACTTATCTGATTTACTATGCATTTAAACTTAACAACATACCTAGTTGGTAATTGGTATAAACTTACCTAATTATATTTCAAAATTTTGTTTTACTCTCTTATTATGTATAGGTTTACATAAATAATATAAGTATTTAATTTTTTCTTTTATTAATCTGAACTTATTTTAATAGCTGAATTAATACATGTTAATAGATAGTGAGTGCCTTTCATACAAGGATCCATGGTAAATCAGTATTTTTATTATTATGTTACTCATTCCACTCAACTGTGATTTTTCTCTATATATAACATTAATAACAAGTATATGTTATAACACATAGGGCCGTTAATTTGAAGTTGACTATCAACACTCAACATTAATTACAAATAATATATATTAATTGGAAATACGCGAAGCAACCGGTATAGTAACCCATCTTGTGTTGTCAGAGCAGCCATGGAAAAAACTTGTGAATCAGTATTTGTGTTGCTTCTGTGCAATAAACAAGTCTTTCTTCCACTACTTTCATTATGTAATATAAAATCATTTTAGATTAGTTATAAAAAATTCATTGACTGGAATTCTGAAAACCGAAATCCTCCGATTGGTTCCAAATTTTTACCATCTGGTAGTGTATCTACCTATATACCTGAAAGGATTTCGGCAACTCGAATCGGAAGGATTTAAATTTTTCTGTATAATTTTTCTTTTTTGTATAGCTATCCCTTCTTTAGCGAGCAGTACTCATAAGTTGGGATTAAACAAATTTAATCAAGGACCATTTTAATCGAATAGGATGTGATAGGAGTTCGCCAACCTTACAACCATATAACCGGCACAACTTTTTGCAATATATTGTATTAGATAAAAATTCGAACCCAATCAGAGGATTCCGAACTCGAGCCAATTGATCCATCAGAAGGTTACATTTAAAATAAACTAATTAAAAAGATATCGAAGTGCATTTAAAACATGGAAGGTTTCTGCTTTTCTTTTTTAAATTATAATTTTGAAAAAAATAAAGTAGTAAGGAAGTAGAAACTCAATCAGCTGTTTTATTATATTAACTATTGTATTATATTTTGAACAATAATTAATGATATTCAACATAAAATATGAATGAATATTTAATAGGGATTGTCATTAAATTTTATTCAGAGAAATCAGTTTGCATTTAAACAAAAAAAATTTGTGACTGAGTTTATACAATATTAATGTTGCTCTCAGTTTTGTAATACTATAGTATGAAGTATATTGATTTTTTTCCTTTCGTTTGTTATTATAATATGATTATATATAATATATGTCACATATTTTCTCCTATTTATTGTAACTTATTTGTGTGCATTTTAAATAACTTTTAACCAAATAAGCTCATCGCTCTCAAGGGAATGTGTTGTGAGTTAAAAGAGGATTAGCTGGAAAAGTATTATTGATATTTTGTTTACATAATATAAAAAGTAATCTTTAAAACGTTTTGTAGTAACTTTAGATCATGACAAAGATTACCTTCAATAGGTTCACCTGCGATTAAGATTGGCTGTTATTTTATTTTGTATTATATGTGTTAAAGTGGAATGTACATATATATATGTAATATTGTATTTATATAATTACATCATTAGATATGTTCCCAGAATATTATATAAAATAGTTCGCACATGTTTCTTTTACACATGTGGTAATGTGTTTACATTTACCAGTGATTCGTATTACCATTAAATCATACCAAAGAATTTGCTCTGGCGGTAACTAAAAGAGCTTACTTCCTATCTGTTGTAAAATTTGTACATAGGTTTTTACAGTTTTTATTTTGCAATTGTTTGATAATGTCTGTAATTTTCTCGGGCAGAACTGTTTTCTCAAAGTCAAAGCCAGTGAAAATAAATTTTTATCCGACGCTTTTCTTTAAGATAAACCTATAGCTAATATATTACTTCGGAAAATGTGTATAGAATTATAAATGTATTATATATTATATATTAAACAATGTTGAATTATAGAGAGTATTTAACATTTGTCCTGCCCGCAGATAAGTAAATAAAAAAATTAGTGCTATATATTATACAAAGGTTGTGTAAATAATTATAAAATAAAATTCAAAGCAAAATATATATATTTAATTAAATAAAGTATGTGTCTACCATAATATGTGTTAAGCAAATTAACAGAAAAAATTGTAAATCTTTAACCCTCTGTCCAGCTTGATGATAAACTCAACATGTTCGTGCTCCATATATCAGGAATCAGATGATTTTTAAATGATAAAAATTTATAACCTTTCTGTTTTAATTTGTAATAAAGGCAATCATATATATATATATATATATATATATATATATATATATATATATATATATATATATATATATACAGAGTAAAGGTACAATTTATTTGTACCGTTTTGCATTTTAAAAAATTACTTAAAACACTTTGCAATATTAATTTTTTTTTTTTTTCTAAAAACTTTTAAGAAATTTGTTGCGAGAAAAATAACTAAGAGGTAAAATGACATCCATGTAACAATAACATTGAATTGTCAAATATTAAAAAAACAAAAACTGACCATCCAAAAAATAGTTAAAATACTAATCAGAACAATAATTATTCACTTTGAATTTCAGATTTAATTTTGATAGTACAGGCTTCAAACCAACAAGTAAAATTAATATAAAATTATAAATATTATTTCTTAAAAGTTTTTTGATAAATTACATAAATTTATCAAAAAATTTTTGATAAATTATTACAAACTGTTAATCCTTTTTTTTATCATAGGAATAAATCATGAAATATATGCTAAAACAAGGCCATATTATTTGTTAGTAAGAATAATTGAGTTTATGCCTACAGATCATTCATTCAGTTTGCTAATGGTCAAGTAGAAATAAAAAACCATGCCTAAAAAGTGAAATATATTGCGTCTGACAGAGGGTTAAAAGAGGAAATCTAGTAAAAATTGTATGTGTTCATAATTTACACTATAGATACCTCATTGAGGCACACAAAACATATATGTATCTATGTACTATAACTATTATATAGGATGCCAAAACTGTTTTGTATTCTATAACATGTTTTTACTGTTTCTACAAATATCTCAACCAGCCTACTCTTAAGTATTTCTGAAAAGGTTTTTCACTTAAAGGAGAAGAAAAAAAGTTTTTCTTGAATATTCTATATCTTATACTTAAATTATGTTTTCTTTTAGTCAGTCTTTCAATTTGTTTTCACACTTTTAATTTGTTGCAATACAACCTGTCGTTTTAGAAAAAAAAAAAAAAAAAAGGAATTATTTTAACACAAGTATACATTATTATCGATCTCATTGTTAGACGAGTATATACATACCTATATGTATTTTTAGGCAATTTGTTAAAACAAAAAATTATTTTAATTTAACATCACATATTATTATATTTAAATAATGAATATCTTTGTTAAAACTTTTATCTGCCATACTTTTTACCATTATGTTATTTTTCTTTGGTACTTAAAAATTGTGTAATCTTGTCTAAAGCTCGGAATATATATATATATATATTTTATTTTTTGCCTTCTAGTTAAATAAAAAAGAATTAGTGAAGCCATAGTATTGTTTATTGTTATTTCTATTGCTCGTTTTTTCAAAATCAAACAAATTCAAACTTCATCCCACATATATTATTTCACAAAGCCTAAAAATTGGTTTTTCATGAATTATAAGGTCCTGTCATGTTCGAATGCCATAAATGTGGTATTGTTGGATTCAGAATTTCACGGAGCTTTTGCGTATCACATTATCATCACATTGGTCCGAATTAAAATATCGACCTAAACATACTGATTCAGTGGATTGAAACGAATCAAATTGGGTTTCATAAATTGTGATATGAGCATTAAGCCCCATATTAGTTCTTAAAGAACTAAACTGGGGTTTGTGTTTTAAAGCCCTAAAATATATCATTTTTGAGATAACACCTGGGTTAGGCCCCTCCGCCGCACATGGTCAACTACTTATTGTATTAATTTGAAGCAAATGAAGGTCCTGTCATGCTTAGGTTCTATAAATGTGGTTTCGTCTGATTTAGAATTAATTGTAGTTTTAGAAAATTGCACTTTCACATTTAGCAATTATAGTATACTCCCACTTAACCAACTCCGCATAAACCGACTTACGCTGTAAAAGATAAAAAAATCATTTTAACATCCTTAAAATCATTTCTAACTTTGTCATATTCTCAATCACTTGTCGAAAATCTTGTTAAAATTTTTATTGTGTTGCGGTTTGATAGATCTTTATTAAATTGAAATGTAGGAAAAAAGTCTTTTGTTTTTTTATTTTTTGGCCAAATTCCAGTAAAACAAATCTCTACAAAGTACCTAAAATTGATCTTGAAACAAAATAAAAAAAAGAAATTAAGAAGAAATAGCTTTGTATATTTAGACAAGACCGATGAAATGACATTAAGGTGCGTATAAACGAAAAGAAAAAAAGAAAGATTTTGTGAAAACTGAGTAGATTGATAGTGTAACTTTTTGTAAATCGTTAAATTAAATTAGCCAAAAAATCTTCTTTAATTAATATTTATATAATCTTTGTAAACTAGATTGTGTGTTTTATTTGGGTTTTATTGTAATATAGAAGTTATAATAATATTTTTTTTTTTTTTGGTTATTTTTATACGCTTTTCCGGATTGACCGGCTCTCCTGCTTAAACGGCAATGTATCGGTTCCGATGAGGACAGATAAGCGGGAGTCTACTGTAGTCCAAAATATGTATAAAATAAATAAAATCTATTTATTATGATTTGTTAGATCAAGGTGAAACAAATTGGGTTTTATCAATTTATCTTTTTTATAGCAGGAATTTAGGTAAATTAAAGGATCGAAATGAGAAAAATGCATTTCAATGGTTTCTACGCGGGCTTTATGACCCATGCACCTTCCACCTTTAAGGGCCAGGCGTTTTAAATCTCTGAAACTTGATGTTTTTAAGAAAAGGCATGGATTATGCCCCTCAGCTTCACAGGTTACTTATTGTTTTATTGCCATTCCATGGATACAAACTTATTTCATGTCGAAGATACCACTAAAAATACTACCTTCTCCTCCATTCTCAGAAAAATAGCTGTGAAAAACAACTAATGAACTGTTTTTGAAAAAACAAAATAAGGTATATAAAGTGGGCACTTCAATGATATAGACGCATATGATTTTTATTTGTGACTTATTAGGTTTTATATTTTTCAACACATAAGAGAGGAAGAGACTATGCCTTCTTTCACACCAAAAAACTTTTATTTGCTTTATTGAAATTTAATCTATTTCCTTAATACTTCAATTATATAAATTATGTTTCATAAGAAAGGGTAGTTAAAATCAGAATGTTGAAAGATTAATATCCAGGGACTATGCAATATTCTTAGTGATTTCTATCACTTAGTATAATATTCTATATATACCAAGAAGATTATAGGAAACTTTTGAAGAGAAGAACATCAGAAAATGAAGTCCTTTCTTAACTATTAAACACTGCTATAGAAAAATAATTTCTCCTTAAGACCAGGGTGGTTGGGGGGGGGGGGGGGGGGAGTGAACAGGGATCAAAAAAGTTTATTTCATAGTTATGTGAAACCTAGAAGTAAAATCTGATACATATCTTCGTGCGAAATGCTTCACAAGGGTTCAGCTAGTATAATTTAATTTATAGAGAATAAATGTTTTAAAAATAATTTGAGAAATACTTTTCTTTCTAAGATTGTGAGTAAAATGTGTTTCCTTAACATGATTTAATGTAATATCAGTAAGAAAAAATGGTTTTAAAAACAATTTATCTACTTGGTATATTAAAAATAAAACAAATGGGAAACCCTAAATAGAAGTTGATTGACAAATCAAAACTGGTGATACTGCCTCATCATCAATGTCTTCCCGTAACGCTTATTAGGTTCCCATACGCATTTCTGTTCGCAAATTCAGCTCCATTAGATTTATAATACTTCTTGTAAGACCTTTGTCCTCTTGTTTTCATATAAATATTTTAACCTGTAGATGGCCTACAAATAATTTTAAAAACATAATATTGATTTTAATTTATAAATATTTCCTACTCTTTTGTCTCTTGGAAAAAAAGAATTTTTTTTAGTGATAAAAATAAAACTTCAAACCAATACCAAACTGCTACCCACAGAAGCCCCAAGTATGTTATCAGCCTGACCGCCTTCAACAAAAGAAATAAGCTAGATCCACATTGATCGCCAGAAAAAATTATTGGTCTTTAAAATTTATTATGAAAGGAAATTCTCTGACACACTTGTCATAAAAGGTCTCAACTATTGAGCTCAATCATGGACTCTCCAAAAAATTGCATTAACGGATATAATAAAACTTGAGAAAATAAAGTACAGAATCAAACTCAATAATCAGGGACATCCAGCTGATTTTAAAACAGGAATTACAATGGGGTGACCGATAAAAGATGGACAAAAGAATTAATCTAATAATGGCACACAAAAAGACCAAGACAAATGATGAGATGACAGAAAAGATTTGCAAAAACCTAAAATATTGGGTTTCATTCAGAAATCATTGAGATTATTTTATACAACAAATAGAATCAGTGAAAGAATAGTTGTTTTCAAAGAAAATAGGTTAAAAAAATTAAAAACAATTATAGAGGGAAATTTGGTCGAGATGAGCCATTAACTGCGAAAATCAAAAACATAATAAAGTATAACAGATCAACATTTACTGAATAGAGATATACAACATAAATAAAGAATCTGCAATTCAATTTATAAGATGGGGTTGAAGACAATCACTTAACATACTTAAAATTAAAATTATCATTTATTTTTAAAATCATTTTATAGATTACAGGGTACAAGTCCGGAACAGGTGGGCATCCAGGCACAAACAAGACCACATCGTTCAAACTTTATTAAAAAAAGATGGAATTCTAAAAGTATATGCCAGCCGAACTACATGTTTTTTATTTTTGAGCAATGAAAATGGCCCTCTTGCAATCCTATTTGATGAGATCATAAGTAACTATTAAAGTTATAACCGATAAATTGACATTCTTTAAGTCATACAATCTTATATTATTAAAACATCAATAATTTTAATAACTACAAATAATAGTATCAAACAGGATTATTAGTAATGTTTATAAGTTTAATTTAAAAACATTTTTACTGCTGATAAATTAAAAATGTGCGGAAAAAGGAAACCTCTGCCTGCTTATGAAATTTCTCTAGAGCATAATCATGTGCCCATCTTCCTGAAGTGGAGCACCCTAGAACTATACTTATTTCAGAATTGGTTACATAAACTATAGATTATAAAATTTTCGTTATTAAAATAAACTGAAATATCATCAGAAATAATAGCAATTAACATTTTAAGTATAAACATTATTCACCTGAGTGATTATACAATTTTAAAATTAATAATCTTTTAAAAAAGTTAAGACAAAACAATTACTTTCACTCCACAGCTGAGTAAATAAAAACTGAAATCCTTTTAGTTGGCACATACATGTTAGTGATGCTAGTAAAATAAGCAGAACGAACACTTCTTACACCTAAAAATGAAATCTTATTCAAAACATCTAAAAAATCCAAGTTGAAAATCATTCATTTTAAATCCATAGAATTATAAAAATTAATCAAATAAACACTATTACGAACCTAGATTCCTATTTTGGTTTGGTCAACTAGTTTCAGTCAATAGAATTAGATTTTATAACAAATCTATTCAGATATTTTGGTTGGCCAAGTTAGAGTGTTATAAAATATTTCATCATTCTCATCAATACTGGCAAGAACCAAATTTTTTCTAGTGAAAACACTAACTCTCGAATTTGAAACTAAATCATTGAGCTTGAATTCTTCATCAAATTCAAGGCATATTACAATATAGTATGCATGGAACTTCCAAGGTTCTCCTGAATCACAAAAAACAATAAAAAAGTAAAACTAACATTGATAGTCAAAATTGTTTAAATTTGCTTGCTTTGGAATATATGAGACCAAAGATGTTATTAATATTGGAGAAAGACTGACTAATAAGAACTTAGATTACCTGGATAAACGAGGAAGTCTCCACCAAATTTTGCACAAGGTGTCAACGAATAACCTTTTTCATAAAGGTCTTTAAAAACTCTGTATTTGAGCTTTTCTTTTGATGTTTCTGGGTAAGTCCATTCAATTTGTTCCAGATCTTCATCAGTTAACCAAGGACTAGCTGAGTTCGTTGAGATATGGTTAATAGGATTGCCAATTGTGAGACACTTCAAACAAAAATAATTTAAATAAATTTCACCTGTAGGAATCTGTACCAGGTGGGAAGCAGTGGCCGCTTTCACCTTTCTATCAATCTCAGTTTGTATAAGTGCTTCTCTATCTAGTTCTGGCTCTGGAGTACTTTCTTCCGTGCTTTGTGCTTTTGACAGATTTTTCTTTTTTTTCTTGCCCTCAATAATCAAATCTATCCTTTCAAGTACTTGTTCTCGGCACAATTTTTTGTAATATGCCTCCTGCAACATTTCATTACTGGTTTATTATTTTCAGAGGCACCAAGGAAAAAGCATACCAAAAGAAAAGTTTTTTTCTTTCCCTAACATACCTGTTCCTCCTTATTTTTCCTTAAATATTCACTATATTCTGCCTTCACTTTATCACTGGGAAATTTCTTGCTCTTATTATACCTGTAAACTTTCCCAAGATTCTTTTCGACTATCAGTGTCACTTCTTCTGGGAGAAGTAGCATAGGTAGGCCATTTTCCGATACTTGCTTAGGAAAATTTGCAGGTGTTCCTATGAGTGTTCCATGGATTCGATTTTTTACAAGTTTTAACCATTCTACATTAAAAAAAAAAAATTTTAACTAGAGTAAGTTGCCATATTCAAATTGTACGAATGATAATTTGGCACAGAATTTAAATTAGAAAATAGAGTTTGTAAAGAAATAATAAATTATTCTTCAAAATAGCTTTATAATGGGCCATAAAGAAAATAAACTAGGTTTTCAACACATTATGCCAAAGATAATATCGAACATTTGAGGGCAGTTTGGTTGTTCAGATTTCAAGACAAAAATAATATTAAAATAAATCAGATAAGCTTAATAATTAGTTGAAAGACAAAGAGCCTTCTTTTTATAGTGTTAAGTTTCTGAGGTAATTTAACAAGGTTGCTATACATCCTGTTGTATAAATTAAACTTGATCAGATAAGAAGTTTTGCTAATCCATGTTTAGGCCTTTTCAGTTTTATTTTATTGTAATTGTTTTTTGATTTTATTTTAATGTGCTTTTAGGTAAGCACCCTATACAAACATAGTCAATATCAAATTATTAATATTTATAGGAATACTTTTTTTAATTTTTAACATGAATAAATATAAAAACTTCAAAAATTCATTTAAAATTATAAAATTCAAAATTCAGCAACAATTTATTACTTAAAAACAAGTTATAGATTAAACATGTTCTCAGCATCAACTGTAAAATATCCAAACTTTAATATTATCATGATATAGATTAACCAGGAACTAATAAATTGGCAATTTATATATCTGACGTTATGCACTATGGATATTGCTATATTAAGTTTATCCAACCAGGTCTCTATAGTTTAAAATATTGGCCATAAAATAAAACAAAATTTGTAAATCCTTAAGCTTTATGGTTTAAAAATTCCCAGTTCATTAACATTTTCTATGCCTAGGTAAAAACTTTCCCTTAAATTAAAATATGTGGGGCATACAAATAGTATATGATGAAGTGTTTAATATTGCACCTTTTGCACTATTGCAGTGAATTAAAGATTATAATTTTATTGTTTACCGACATATTTATTCTGTATTTACCCAACAGTAATAAATAATAGGAGATTTGGAAATTATTTGAAAAAATATTAAAATGTTCACTATAGGTAGAATAATATAATCATTCTATATCTGTATCTAATAAGTAGAATTTATATCAATTCAATATTCTATTGCTATAAGCTTTCATCTTTGCTATGTCAATTTCAAATATTAATTCACCCTCTTCTATGGTATCAAGCACATTTTGCAGTTGGGAACACCAGTTGTATTTAGGCAGAATAGGGTTAGATGAACCCAATTTGTTTTGTAATGCTAGAAACATATATTGTAGCCTAGGTGCACAGAACGTGTATCTAGTCACATTAAGAAATCGGGGGTAGTTTTGCTGAGAACATTTTTTTTTGTAAAAATTTATGCTGGAATTTTCAATGAAGTCTATATAACAAGGCACCATACTTGGGCACAATACAACAAGGGCATGTTAATAGTTTTTCAAGGTTTTCCCTTGCCTTTCATGAATTGATTTTAGCCTTTGAACACAAGTTTATTACAGTTCCTCTCATTTAATTTTATATAGCCTTCAAACTGGGTGTTCAAACAAAACAAACTAGATAAAGAAAATTGAACATCCAAACAATTGTAACTGTTAACTATTCAACAATTCTCATTCCAAATAGGTACTGTTATATTTCTTTGATCATCCCCTACAAAAATTCATTATTTTAGTTTTGTCAATGTTTGTTATTAGCTTATTGTCTGAATAATATCCATGAAGAGCATTATTTTTTAGAAGAAAGGAGCAAGATTTTGCATAGATAACCAAGTAATCCGCAAACAGCATAAATAGAAAGACAAAAATAGACCATTAATTATAGGTATTCCTGACGGAACACAATTTCAAAAATGTGTCTCTAGATCTGATGGGAACAGATTGAATAGCATATGACTCAATGTTTCCCTTGTACCACTCCTTCGGTAATTTTTATCTTTTTCGATATTCCCTCTGTGTTTTCTTTTATTTGGATAGGACAATACAAGAACCATCAAAACTCAGATAAATTTTCCACACAAACCTATCGAGAATAGTTTATTTTTTTGGAACAAAACAAAAAGAATATGAATAAAACTTTGGATTTAGATAATAAAACATTTTGTTTTGTTTTCGAATAAAGATATTGATGACAAGAACACATTACAGTAGAAGAAAGAGATACAAAAGTGATGAGATCATAAAAATGTTAAAATTAGGAAAGTTATATAAATAAAAAAACTATGCATATGATATACTAAAGAATAACAATATTAATTTTAAATGGATCCCCACCTCTTTTGATCGCAGTCGATCTCCAGCAGTTGACTCGACAGGTATGTTTTATTTCTTACTACATATATCTTTTGACTTTTACCCATCTCTTTTTCTATTTTCACTATTCCATTCGCTTCCTCGCAACATCTATTCCGTATCCCCCAACCATTTAATACTGTTATTCTTTAGTATATCATAACATCTTTAGTATATCATATCATAACTTTCCTAATTTTAACATCTTCATGATCTCATTATCACTTTTGTATCTCTTTCTTTTACTGTAACTTGTTCTTGTCATCCATATCTTTAATCGAAAACAAAACAAAATATTTTATTTGTTCATACAAAGTATTATTCATCTATATCCAAAGTTTTATTCATATGTATTGTTGAGGCCAGCGGGGGTAGACAAAGCGCCTATTCAGAACAATCCATTCGTTGTTTGGCACGGGACTGGTGGCCGGCTAAGATCAAAGACAGTGTTCTATGCGAACGTAGAATCTTCTAGAATCTACCTAATACTTACGAATACCGGCTTTAACAAGGCTCAAGGGAGTTGTTTGGCAACACCCGTCGAGTGCACTTCGAAGTAGTCAGTGATAAGTGATAAGTTCTATTGTGATAAGTGTTAATTTCTTGTGATAATAGTGTATGCCGTAGAAAAGACTCTAGTTTTAACCCGTGCGGTTTGTTGTAGGTTACTAATAACCTAAGAATAGGCTATGTATGTAGACTCTAAAGTTTACATACATAGCCTATTCTGTATCTAATAATAAGGCAGTAATTACCATTGTAAGTATTGGAATAATAAATTATAGTTTTAGTGCTAATTGTTTTATTTTACTGAACCGAAGCCCGTAACAATATTTTTTTAATATCAAATTCTAAAAAATTTTTGCTCATATTATTTTGTTCTGTAATTATTAACTCATTTTCATGAGTATATATATATATATATATATATATATATATATATATATATATATATATATATATATATATATATATTATTTATTTAATTTTTTTTTTCTTTTCTTCATATATATTTTATTGCTTGCTATCTTGTTTCATATTTACCCCTGATGATGACCTGAATCTCGGGTCGAAATGTCGGCACAAAATATATATGCTATTGCACATGCAGTGTTTCATTTGACCGCACCCCCTACCATTTCCATCACGTATACTTCTACAGTCAACTAATTACCTTCATTGCGGTTTTGATCTTTAATTTAGAAATTTTTTCTGTACAATGGTATTTAAAACAAAAACTTTATCTAAGCAACTTCTCTCACTCTTAAACCCTGATTGCTACGACGAAACTACTCCACATAGCCCATAATATAATTCTGTCAAGTGAGGTGTGAGCAAAAATTTTTGAAGATATATTATGGTAATTATGTGGGTTTTGTCTATCTTAATATTTCATTCCTAAACTTAAAATTTCCCTCCAAGATTAGGCATTACTTCTTCGTCCAGAATTTTATTAAATAAGCTCTCTATGTACATATACCAATTAGATGGAATGTTCTTGTAATGTTCTTAGGGAATACCATCAGCTTTATGAAGATTACAATACAGATTGATAGATTTTTCAATTTTTAACTTTGAGGATAGCCCTGTTGATTTCCCCAGAGGAAATGTTACTATTTATTACGGGGTGACGACTGTAAAAAAAAAAAGTAATTGGATGTTAAGCAAGGGGGGTGTAGCATTCCGAAACGGTTTGCCCACTTCTCTTTGGCAATTTTTGGTCCCCAAATTCTTTTCCTTATCAATCGTTTCATAATACCCCAAAATGTAGAACTGTCACTGAAAGTTTTTTTTTTCTGTAGAACTTATTATTCTGGCCAGGCAGTTTCATATCTAGCAGAAATAATGGACAAAGATGGCAGACAGTATTTGGTTTCAATTCCTACCACAAAAACCAAATTGGAGTCAAACTTCTGTTTCAATCTTAACATAAAGCGAACAAAGTTTACAAGAGGTTTTTGGAATTCAAATCAAATCAAATGTCAATAGACCTAAGGTAGCGATCTGCTAGAGCAGCAATTGCGCAAATTGTTTTAGAACATTAGGCCTGCTGTTTGCACCTAGCATTACTTATCACATGGATAAAAAAAAAAAATTATAATAATGAAAAAAGCTGAATTTCCGAACAGCATAGTTAAAGCAGAAGACCATTCCCCAATTATTAATGAGGACTGTGGGGAAGATGAAACTTCTTCTTTGATCTTTACAATTTATATGGCCAGATCCGATAATAGACAAAGTTACTAGTTAGGTCCTCCTAAGTTCTATAGTTTGGTTGCCAGCACTCATCATTGCTGTTCAGGCCTCAGCCATATTATAGAACTGAAGGAGAGAATATGATTGACCTTCATCACTCAAGCAGTGTTCAAAATGAACAAATAAAAAACTAAATTAAGAAGTCATCTGGTTTCCTCATTAAAAAATGATGAGAAAACTGCAGTTTTGATCCTAATTTCATATTTATTGGCATGTGTACCAAACTTTGCTCTCTTATAGAAGTCACCATCTCTACAAAACTTATTCAAGAATAAACAGAGTGACAGATTATCAACTGATTTTAGGGATTTGGGGACAAAAATTAATAATTAATTTATCACATCATTCACATAATGGGTAAAATTTCGTTTCCCTAGTGCTATGATTTATGAGGCTATCAACCAAGTTTATCATTTATATGCATTGTGAGGGAGAATTTCAAATTTTTAAACAACAATAGTTAAGTTCAATACTCAGAAATAAATTTCATAACATATTTAATTCTAAACCCCTCATGTTTATCATATGATTTTGTTCTTAGTAATAAATAAGGAATTCATCTATAAATATATGCATGTATTCCATTAATTATGTAAAAGAGGTCATCAAGATATGAAATCATTTATAAATTTTTTGTACCTTCTGCTTTCCAAACCAGAGGTTTATTGCAAACCAATTTTATCTTGACGGAAATATCACCGATCCGAGATAATGTTTTTTCAAATTCTGAAAGAGATTCTGATTCATCACAGACATCGGATGTATTTTCTGACAACGAAGCACTTCCCAGTTGCTTGGAAAAAACACCTAAACATCCAGTCATATTTGAATCAGCCATAACCGTTTTTTTTTTTTAAACTAAAAATATACAACACTAAAGCCGCCGGTAAAACATAATTTGGTAACACTAAAGATAACCACTGCTAAACCTACTCCTGTCATCAAAACACAGAGACATGGCAAAGTAATTCTTAAGTTTAGAATTATATTTCATTTATACGTACATTTATATTTCATTTATATTTATATTTCATTTATTTATATTTATATTTCATTTATACGTACATTTATATTTCATTTACGTACATTTCTAAAAATGGTAATAGTACCATCGATCTTATTTGGATTAACGAAAATTCCCTGCAAGTGGTTGATGATTTGGAGGTTTCCGTTTTCTCTGATTTTTCGGACCACTTAGCGTGTATTATCACCATTTGCTTTCCACATGAGCATGTTATAAAAATATGGAAGCCATTTGAATATAAAAGATGGGACCCGGACAAAGCTATGGTCTTCCAAGACTGTCTTCGCAACTCTAGAGGAATATATTTCTATTCTGAAAATAGTGATGACTTGTACGTCAATTTCGTCGAGTCTATGTCCGAATCTTTGGCAAACAGTGGGCTAATGTTACGTAAAAATAAGTCATATCTCCAAAATCGCGTTTTTAAAAATAAATAGTATGATAATGAGTGCCAAATACTTAAAAGAATCTTAAGACAAAAATACAGAATAATGGTTAAAAATAATTATTCGGAAACTTCACTTGAAACTTATCTTACAGTAAAATATAACTACAAGGAACTTATCGAAAATAAGAAATCCAGTTACCGCAATATGATCACAAATAAACTACAAAACGTAAAAAATAGTTGTGAATTCTGGAAAGTAATTAGGAATCTTAAACCGGGAAACATGCACACTAATGAAATAGAAATTGATAAGTGGGAAGAACATTATAAAAATTTATATGGACCAAAACTGATATTGGAAACACTTTTCTTTTCAGTAACCCACCCTCTTTTGGACACTCCGTTCTCATTAGAGGAACTCCAACTAGTAATAAAATCCAGTAAAAACAAGAAATCCCCGGGTCACGACAACATCATCTATGAGGTCTTCAAAAACTTAACTCCTGAGTGGGAACATTATTTATTAAACTTATTCAATCAAATAATGGAGACTGAAAAATTACCAACCGCCTGGTCAAGAACTAATTTAATTTTAATGCACAAAAAAGGTGATAAAAAAGATCTAGACAATTACCGCGGGATATCATTGATTAATAATATAACAAAATTATTTACAGGCATTCTAGCTCAAAGGATTCAAATCTGGACTGAAAGTGAAGGCTTAATTCCAGAAGAACAAGCGGGATTTCGAAAGGGAAGAGGTTGTGTTGAACAAATTTTCACACTTATGTCGCTTATCAATATTAATCTCCAAGTTAAGGGTAGTTATGTTTTTGCGACATTTTTGGATTTGGATGGAAATGTCGCAATTTTGAATTTTTTTGGATGGAAGCTCTTGACTCCATTAACCATGAACTGCTTTGGAGAAAGCTATTTGATTTTGGTATCAGCGGCAAGATAGTAAGATTGCTTAAAGCATTGTATGATACAGCAATAATGCAAATAAAAATTCGGAATGAGGTGTCAGGGGAAATCGAAATCAGTTCAGGACTACTGCAAGGCGAAACTCTAAGCCCGATTCTTTTTATTATATTCGTCTCAGACATAATAACCTTCTTTGAAAACAGCGGTGCATCGGGTTTACCTATATATGTATAATAAAAATGAAGTTTTGGCTGACGACATAGTAATGTTAAGTAACTCCTGACATAGCACCCAAAAAAAACTTCAGATCCTTGAACAGTATTGTGGCCAAAATTCACTGGTTTTAAACGCCGAAAAATCAAAAGTTCTGGTATGCCATAAGTCTCCACGAATGAAAAAATTAAAGTCACTGTTATGGCAAAAAAAAAAAACACTGGAATTTACAAAATGTTATAATTATCTAGGAGTGCCATTTTCAACATCGGCAAGATTTTCTAAGGCTGCTGAACACTTTATTCAGAGGTCGAATGTTGCAGGAGCAAAGGTACGAGAAATTTTAATACGAGGTAAGAGCAATGCATGGGAAACCAAAATTTCTCTCTTTGATTCAATGGTCTCCTCATCTCTTCTTTATGCGGCAGAAATCTGGGGCTTAAGATATTTTCAATCAATCGAACAGGCACAAGTTAAATTCCTCAAACAATTATATTTTTGGCCCAGAACAACGCCTAATTATATAGTTCGACTGGAAACCGGCCGCTCACCGATTCTAATGGCAGTTTTGAAGAAAACTATAAACTTTTGCATAAAAATATCTTCATTGCCAGACCATCGACTTCCTAAAAAGTGTTTGCAGAAACTTGTGGTTCTGGATACTAAGCAGCCTAACCTCGAATTTAATTGGATATCACAAATTAAAAATTTAGCGGCTTCCAATTTTGTTCAAGAGTACTTTAACGACTTTTTCGATCCAAAAGCATTAATTAGAAACAAAAAAAAACATTTTGTTATCTGTATCTAATAACTTATTTTCTAAAGACATTGAACGTGCATTTAATTCAAACTATAGCCACATCTACAGGCGGATCTGTTGCTATAATTACCCAGAACCTGAAAACTACCTCAAATTCATAACCTCTCTACGAAAGCTGCGAACTGTGAGTCGCCTGAGAGTTTCGAGTGAAGAACGGTTGGCACTGTACCATGGGAATATTGCTTATCTTTTAAGGACTGAAGAAGTCTGTAAGTGGTGCGGCCTCCTAGTCACTAACCCTCTAAAGCATTTGGTACTGGAATGTTTATTTGTTGAGACCTATAGAAAGAGATATCTCGACAATGGGAGCTCCAATGACTTATCACTGATGAGGGTTCTAGATATTAAAAGCCTAGAACACTTGGATAATGTGTTCTACTTTATTATGTCGTCACTTAATATTTTAAGCAATTTACCTGAAAACCCATAACTATGAAATAATCTTTTGATTATTTGTATACTTGAATTTCATACAAATAAACAAATTGCATATTTTGGTACCCTTTTAAATGGCAACAAGTGCATCGCATCAACTAAAAGAAATTTATATTTAAGAGAATTTGGAAAATATTTTATTTTATATAAATGGTGGTAGTTATATAAAAAATTTCTGTTTTTCAGTTTATTTTGTTATTTGAACTATAGTTAAATTTAGTTTAATCCTGATTATGTTAGTCAGTAAACTTTAATTTTTTTTTTTTTTTTTTATATTACAGTATCTCTCATATCTTCTTCTTATACAGTGCTCATTGGTTTATTTGTTTAAATTTTTGTTTTGTTTTAATTTTATTCAAGCCTGTTTACTAACTCTACTAACATTGATTGGGCCAGACTCCATGGCCACGCTGTATTATAAGCCAATAAATAAATAATAATAATAATATGTACTAATATGTATTTTAAATTAGGGCCTTCATTACTCATGAAATGTAAAAAAAAAAAAGTGCGCCCCCCCTCAGAAAATTTCTGGATCCGCCACTGTATGGAAATCCAGCTTCTTCATGTTACCAAGGGGACCAACTACAGTGGCTCGCAGTCAAAATGATGCAAAGAATTTACTTTAAAAAAAAAAAAAATTTACACCAAGCCAAAATTTATTTTCAACATTCTTTGTTTACAAATATAAAGTGCAAACGTTAGGCTAGAATTGACAATACTTGAAAGTTTATTTGAGATCAAATCCTAAAATTAAACTAAAACTTCATGAATAAATACACACTTCTAAGGTCACAGTGAAAAGGATGCAAAATTAAGAACATTAAAAAAATATCAAATTCTGAATTTGAGTACTTTGTAGGTAAGCCTTTATTTTTTATTATCTCTTTCAAACAATTGGGCATGGATTGGAAAAGCGTTTCTTATATGGTGGGCTTATCTTGTCCCATTCTTCTTGTAGCACCTTCTTGAGATCTTCTCTATTTTATATCTCAGGTTTCCTCAGTGCTGTTTCTAATTTACTCCATAAAGTCTGTTTGACGTTTAGGTCTGGTGATCGGGGAGCTGTTTTTATAATTTTGAGGCAACTATATAAATACCATTCTCTTGCAAGATAAGAAGAATGCTTGGGATCGTATTGTTATAAAAAGTAACATTATTTATTATTATAGCTCGGTTGCACTTGCTTAAAAATTTTTCTTTCAGGATGTGACAATATAAATGTCTATCCATTTTTTCCTCAAAAAAATGAAGATTTCCTACCCCTGAGGCAGCATTACCCCCCCCCCCCCAAACCATGACGTGACCACCTTCAAGTTTAATGGACGGGCGAAGATTTTTTTCATGGCTCTCTTCATTTGATTTCCTCCAGACGAAACCTCTTCCATCAGAGCCAAAATAATTAAATTTTGACTCATCCGAATACTGAACACTTTTCCAGAAGTCCATGCCTTTTGTCAAACAATCCTTAGCAAAAGTGATTCGAAGCTTTTTATTTTAGTTACTGATATAAGGTTTTTGCCTTGCAACTCTGACGTTGTATTGCTTTTTTCTGAAGACCCTTCAAATGGTTTCAGCAAATACCATTTTATTTAAATGTTTTTTAACTACCTTGGCGTAATGTGGTCAACTTTGGAGCACCTAATTTTGGAATATTTGTTATTTGGCGCAAAATCCAACGTTCATCATTACCAGTAAAAATATATTTTGCACCCACACTAGCTTTTCTTATTATTCTATTTTCGTTTTCAAAACTTTCAATAATATTTTGAACGGTGGCATAACTTCTATTGATAGTAGACGCGATTTTTCGTTGTGTTTTGCCCATTTTTAAATTGTTAATCACTATGTCTCGTTCACGAATAGTTGGATGCGCACCCATTTTAAGCAAAAGCTCGGACTAGACTGATTATTTGTATTCATATTATTTATTTTTGTTTTCATTGAAAGAATGAAAATCAATTAAAAGGTTAATAAACTCTACCTGATAATTGAAGAATTTTTGTTACTTTTACTTTTACTGAACGGAAGTAAACATTGCATCTTTTTCACTGTGACCTTCAATCCCTACGAGTTTCAATGAAGAATTTTTTTCTATTTCTATAATTGAATGGGTCCGCCGAAAAACGTTCTAAGCGACAAAATTGCCGAAGTGGCACTTTTGGGTGAATGTATTAAAATGTATAATAGTACGTCATAGTATGATCTAGTATTCCATTATGTCATTTTACATGAATACATAGCAAATCACATGAGAAAAAAATTCACCTACAGAACTAACAATAACTTTAGACTATGATTTTATTTCACTGATTACTCAACATTGCATATTTGTCACTTATAACGTTTTTCGGCGGATCCATTCAATTGCTGTTGAGTTGATTTGATAATATAAATTTAAGGTATGAGAATGAATCGTTATGTCCTAATGTGCATTGTTTTTTAAATTTTAACAAAGAAGAAGTAATTAGCATTTGAAATAAAAATATTCATTTGCATCATTTTGACTGTGAGCCACTATATTAATTATTGCAAATTAATTTCTCCCAACATTGTATTTTTTATGTCAACTGTTCAATTTCATTAAGGAGGTAGTCAATTGTTTTTGTATTTTGGGTGATTTGCCATAGTCATTCATAAAGTATTGAGAGGATTCCATTTTTCATGTTTCCGTTAGAATTGGTATAGTTGTTTGGTCGTAGTTTAAATGGCCACTTCTAACACCAATATTTTTGAAAAATTCAGTAGTGGACACCAGTTGTCCACTACTAGTGTTGAGGGTTTAATTTTTTTTCTCTCTTATTTCAAGGCTTTGAATGCACTAACCTTTTGAAAAATCTAGTAGTGGACACCTCCTGTCCATCTGTCATATGGGATTTACCATATGATTGAATTGTGTAGGTTACAAATAAAAGTTTAGTTTTATCTGAGCGTGGTTAAAACATTAAATGTTTTTTTATTTATATATTAAGAATAAAACATGGCGCAGTCAGAATGTGTGCATGGATTTGTAAAATTGCCGCCTAATTTACGTCGATGGTGAAGACGTTGCATCCGAATGGAAGTTTTGGAAACAGTCGTCTAACGATTTCCTGGTAACAAAGGGGCAGGATGAATCACCGGATAAGGTAAAATTATCGCTTTTACGTAACATGATGGGTACAGAAGCAGCACGCATTGACGCTACTTTACCTTTATCTGAAGAGGATAGCGTAGTTAATAGCAGAGTCATTCAAGCGATCGATAAGTATGCTAATCCGCGATCCAATGTAGTATTCGACAGATTTTTATTTCATGCTCGCTTACAAGCTGATAATGAACCATTTGACCATTTTCTAACAGATTGTCGTCGGCTTATAAAACAATGAAATTTTTCTGATATCACAGAAGATTCCTTAGAAAATCAACTACTTAGGGATAAGATTGTACATGGGGGTACGAGAAAAAGGTTTACAAGAGGCTTTATTAAGGCAAGATGGGTTAAGTTTAGTTGGCGCCATAAAATTTTGTAGGGCAAGTGAACAAAGTAAACAGCAAGTAGAGAAGTTAACTGCACCAATGCAAGATGTGTCAGTTGTTAGGTCTAAATTTACTGAACGAAGTCCTGCTAATAAAATAACAGTAAAACCGATGATTCACTGTCGTAAATGTAATCGCACACATGGGCCTCGCCAATGCCCAGCGTTTGGGAAGACGTGTAAAAGCTGAGGTCTGAAACTTCATTTTGCTTCATCATGTCCTTATAAAAAAGTAAAATCTGTCGATCAAGACGCTGATCAATTTAATAATCCCGAAGATGATAATAGTTTAAATTGCTGTACGATTTCAGCAAACACTTTCAGTAAAACTCATTCATGGTATGAAAATATATTAATTGAAGATGTGGTAGTTAAATGAAAATTGGACACTGGGGCTGACGTATATGTAATGCCCTTAAAAGTTTTTCATAAAATCAGTAAATCGGCTGGTATAGAACCTAAATCTACTGAGATTAAGTTAAAAGGATTTGATGGCTCAGTGTCTATGCCCATTGGAAAGGTTAGCCTTAGGTGTCATTATAAAGGCAAAGAGGCCTTTGAAGATTTTATGATTATAAGGGGTAACAGTATGCTACTGGGTCTACCTGGATGTCTGGCTCTCAATTTGGTAAAAAGAGTTGAAAACGTTTCTAAAGAAAGTTGCCAATCATCCTCAGAAAATTTCATTAGAAAGAACATAGATGTGTTTACGGGTTCAGGAAAATTTCCCCATCCTTGCTCGATTCCACTGAGAGTTGAAAACCTTGAAATATTCCACCCACCAACTCGAGTTCCACATATATTATTGGAACCACGGAAGAAAGAGTTGGATAGATTAGAAACGCGTAATAGTAAAAGTTGACCAAATTTGACCCGGAGCCTGCATTAATAAAATCGGAATAGTCGAAAAGCCGAATGGGAAAATTCGTTTATGTCTAGACCCACGGGATTTGAATGAATTTAGAGTCAGGAAACCGAATATCATGCCGACAACTGAAGACGTAGCCCTGAAGCTCAGAGGAAAAAAATATTTTTCTGTCTTTGATCTCTCGGAAGGTTTTCATCATTTACCACTTACTGATGATTCTTCATGGCTGTTTCGCCACTCTTTTTGGAGCTTTCCGATATATAGTTCTTCCTTTCGGTGTTTCCAACGCTCCCGAAGAATTTCAGGAGGCAGCAGAGAAATATTTTGGAGACATTGAAAATGTGATAATTTGGATAGACGACCTTTTGGTGGCGGGGGAGTCTAAGGAAGATCATGATATTACAGTTGAAAAGAGCTCGCGAAGTTGGTGCTGTTTTTAACAAGGGGAAGCCGCAATACTGTCAAACAGAAATGAGGTATGTTGGGCAATTATTCAATAAGGAGGGTATGAAAATCGATCCAAAACGTATTGAAGCCATTATGAAGTTAGAATCTCCAAAAAATATAGAGGACTTACAAAAGGTCATTGGTTCTTTTAACTATGTCCGAAAGTATATTCCGAAGATGGCAACTATGCTAGAACACTTAATGTCTTTGGACACCAACTCATGAAAAAGCATTTACACAGTTAAAAGCATTTATTTGTGATACACCAGCACTAGTTCCATTTGATCCTAAAAGGAAAACTATTATGCTATGTGATGCAAGCAAAAATGGAATCGGAAGTTTTCTCTTTCAAGAAGATAATGGTCATCTGAAACTTGTGGCATGTGTTTCCAGTCAGATGAACTCAGAACTGAATTATAGTCAGTGGGAAAAAGAATTGCTTGCGATATATTTTGGGTGTTCCAAGTTTCAACGGTATATTTATGGTACGCCTTCAATTATTTTTCATTCTGATAACAAGCCTCTGTCAACAATATTCCAGAAACATATTTGCAAAATTGGATCAACAAGACTGCAACGATTTAGAATTAAACTACTTCGTTATAATCTAAACGTAAACTATAATCCTGGCAAACAACTTCATTTTCCGGACCTACTTTCAAGAAATTTTCTTAAAGAAACTGAAGAAGACTAAGAAATGTTTGAAATGGTGCATAGTGTCAGTAAAAATCTGCCTTTAAGCAGTGAGCAAAAGAAGAGTCTGCGACTGGCCACCGCTTCTGATAGAATACTAGTTAAGGTTCTAGAATACTGCCGGGATAGTTGGCATAAGGAAACTAAGCTACAAATGGAACTTTTACTTTTTTCCATGATACAAGAAGATCTGTTTTTTGAAGATGGTACATTGTTCTATCAGGATAAAATAGTTGTACCTGAGGGTTTTGAAAGTGCCGATATTACATTCTTTACACAAAGGACATCCTGGAATTACTAAAGGATTACAGAAAGCAAGACAACTGTATTTTTGGCCATCAATGAGCCGTGATGTCGAATTAATTGTTAGAATGTGCAGGACCTGTGAGAAGTATAGCAACCAAAATTTGCCGGAACCCCTTATGCCCCATGAAATTCCTGAATTGAGTTTTAAACAGTTGGATGTAATATTCTCGAGTTTGCGCAAAAAGTTATCTTGTTGTGATCGATCACTTCCCCCATTGGATTGAGCTACGACCTCTCACAAACAAGTCTTCATCAAGTATAATTGATCGATGGACAGAAGTCTTCACGCATTTTGGCTACCCTAAGAACTTTATAGCAGGAATGTCAACAGAAAGGGATAACACTTATCAACAGTACCCCCCCCCCCCCATTATCCAAAAAGCAATGGTATGTCAGAAAGGGCACTGGGTATTTCCAAGAAAATGTTGAAGAAAAGTTTTGAAGATGGAAGTGACTTTAGAGAATATGTCTTTGAATATAACAACTCTCCTGTAACCGGTCATAATTGTTCTCCATCTCAAATCCTTAACAGTCGTGTTCTCACATCAGAATTGTCATGTGCCAGAGAGATTCTCCAGCCTCATGTTCAAAACAATATCAGAGAACTCCTAAAGATCAAACAGGGCATAACCAAGGATATTCATGACCGACACCGACTTAAAAAGGAATAATCGTTTATAAAAGGAGATATCGTTTTCCGAACAACGAATGACGAACACTGGATAAAAGGGAAGGTGGAGAGAAAAGGAGAAGAGCCTAGATCCTACTGGATTTCAAGAGATGATGACAAGAGGCTCCTCAGGAGAAATACTTCTCAAATGAAAAGGTCTTTTACTAAAGCTAACTCTAGGGACAGAACGACATCAGCAGAAATGCTACTCTTTCCTGAAGCAGAGGAGAACACTGAACCTGAAAACTCAGAACATTTTTCGCCTCAAGATAAACAAGAATGTAAAGGACATAACTTTCAGGTAACCAGATACGGACGGATTATCAAGCCACCTAATCGGCTTGATCTTTAACAATCTTCGGAGGGAAGATGTCATATGGGATTTACCACATGATTGAATTGTGTAGGTTACTAATAAAAGTTTAGTTTTATCTGAGCGTGGTTAAAACATTAAATGTTTTTTTTATTTATATATTAAGAATAAAACACGATCCATTACTAACACCACGCATTTTCACTACTAAATAAACTGATTTGTGAAAGTTGTGTTTTTTTTTTCTTATACGATGATAAGTTGTGATATTCTTATGACATGATATAACTTATCTAAGAGCTTAAGAGCCATTCTACATAATTGTATTTAACAGAACTGAATAAGTAGAGGAAAATAGATATCAAATAAAAACATTGTTCATTATTTTCTTAAGGCTTCAATAAAAATCTTCAAATACCGCGTTCGGTTACCACAGTGAACAAAAATGAATCACATTGTCTTAACAGGGCTCAAGTGATATTTTGGCCTAGGCATATTAGATGCGTTCAAGCAGAAATTGTCTCATTATTATATGTTTGGAAGCAAATGAAAAGAGCTTTACCAGAACGTGAGGTGATTCTACATGCAAATGAACATAAGGAGGTTTACAGAAGATTGACTTAAGACAGCTTACAAGTCAGTGAATCGGAAGAGTGTAGGCACAAACAATGACTACTTATTTTACAAGACACCGATAAAGCAAAACACTCTTAAATTTTGACAGAAGAGGAAAACAGCAATGTTGATAACAACCATAATGATCAATGTTTCATAAAATTCATACTCATTCTGAGCGCTTTTAAACGATCTATTGAGTGGCATAAGAAAGCCAATGAAGTTATCCCAAGAAAGAATCTGGACACACTACTGTAGTTCTAACTTCTAACAGAAAGATGAGACAACAGTTGGAGGAAATAGAAAGAAAATAGACAAAAGAGAAAATGTTACTGAATCATAAACCTAAAATGAGAAGTAAAAGGAAATTGATCAGAAATTTCTCATAGGACGATAATTCTTGGATTACTTCAGGTTGTAGTACCGAAGGTGTGAGCTTTGGATTTGGTGAAGAAGATGAATACTGTTTGGATATGGAGGGGTGTTGTAGTAGAAGCGGAGCATGCAGAGGAAGGGGGCAAGGTCGGAAGTGATGTAATTTATGAAAATATTTTATGATCAATGCTTGGGCCCTTAGAGCCGGTGCACATGAGGGGCAAAGTAATCAGGACGCCAAAATCATTTCCAATCAAAAGGCAGAAATATGTTGGCAGTTTAGGGGAAATGCACATGGGACGCAGATAGCTGCCTGTCACCCTCCGCCCGTCTCTTCAGGAACCCTGGCTCCCGCAGGCGGCAAGCAAAGTAATCTCACTGTCTAGGAACATAAGAAACATGGAGGAGACCAGACACGTCAAGTAGCATCATATATATGTCAGTTAATAATATTTTACTTTTTTTTCCATCTTTTTATACTTTTTACTTTTGAAAAAATAATCTCTTACTGTCATTTTAATTTACCTATTAGCCCATTACGCTAGAAAATAAGCAAGTATTCAATTTATGCATTTTAAGTAACAATAATTTGGACTTTAGGTAAAAAAAAAACGGTATGTTTACCTTAAACATAAAGAAAATATGAATATTTAATATAAATAAAATTTATTAATATGAATAACTTTTATTGTGAACCCATATGTGAATTTCTTGAACCACCAAAATTTCAAAAATCCTCAAACTTTAAGTTTTTAGAAGTCTTAATTTGATTTTAGCATTCACTTATTATTACAGTATCCACAATGAATATTAAGTTTCGAAGTATGGAATAATTGACTTAGATATATAATGAGGCGATCTAGCTTACGATTTTTACTTTCACCGTTGAACACATCCTTGCCTTCATGGACAGAAGTTACGTGGCTGTTATGTGCTCTACCGGCGACTACACCCGCATCAAAATGACAAGGATTTCGCTACGGCCGAAATTGGAGTTGCCTAGGTGTGTTGCGATATCTACAGGCAGGAAGCCAACAAGTACAATTCCGTATGTCCAAGTGAGGTATCAATTCAATTTTTAAACGCTTGGAATCATAATTATAGGATTTTTCAGAAATTAATGTTTTCATTAAATCATCTCTCTAGATCATAAGCTGTTTACTTTTGATGAATTATTTCTTTATATGAACATCTTCATTTATAATGTCCAAATATTCCTTCTCTTAACAAAAATGTTTTTTTACCTCTGTAGTATGTCCCTGCTGGGATAGAATCCAGTCAATACAAAGATGTCAAAATGTGATTTTCGCCTGATTTCGTTTTGAGAGTTTAAAATACCGTCAGATAGGGAACCCAGTCCGCCAGAAACATTAAAGACGTCAGGGGCAGTGTGAGTGAGTGCAAGCCTTAATGGTGGTTAATAAAATCGGGAGGGATCCTTCATCCTTGAAGATAAGAATAGTCGTGGGGGAACTCCTTCCCTTCAGGAATATGTTCTGAGTGCTTTTGTCGAAAAAAAACGAAAAATCTGTATATGAACTTGCGGAGAATTTAATAGTCCAAACGAGCATTTCTATTATTGATTATTCTATAGTAACTCTTTATGAAATTTAGAGTCTCCATTTGAATTTTAAAAGTTCTGGACAATGACACGGCGAAGGAAAAGCAGTAAAAGATTTTCTAACTCATCAAAGAAGGTAATTGTTACTGTGGTGGACTTTCGGAATTTCGGTTGATTCAATATAGCTTCTTGGATCCTGTCGAAACAATCAATATAAATATGCTTGTTCTCAAATTGATGCAAGGCATCAGAAATTTGTATTTATGAAGCCATCTTTGGTCAATCTGAAACATTGGCGGATTCAGGGGAGGGGCTGTGGGGGCTGCAGCCCCTTCCTTTGGAAAATTTTTCGTCATGTTAAGATCGAATTTGACTTTCCTTAATGTAAGGAAGCAAGTTAAAGAACAAATAATGTGCATAACAAGTAGAATTTTACGTGTGGGAAAGGAAAATAAAGGTAAAAAAGCTAATTAGCACATCCAAATAAGGGGCTGTGGTGCTGCAGCCCCCCCATTAGGACTGCAGCCCCCCTTTCTGATCGGCTGGATCCGCCCATGATCTGAAATGTCCTGCTACCTACTATGGTTGTTTAGACCTTTCGCCAATCGACTGCATTTTTTCTAGACATCTGGAAAAATTCTTAGGACAGATTCCATAATCAAATTACAACAGAAAATACGTTTTTAGGATTTTTTACTACCAAAGACTACATATACTATTCACAGAGCATCAAAAAGCTGTTAACTCCTTCGCTGAAAGGTAATAAGTTTTAATAAATAGCGTTTTAGATTATTTATTTTATTTTTTCAATTCTAAAATAATAAACCTGCACAATTTTCCGGAAAACCCAATACTACATATAACACAAAGTACCTGCACACATTTATTCTTTGTTCTCGAAGAATGGGTAAACAACTTAAGGGCAGTGGCGGATCTAGGGGAGTGGCGCGGTGGGCGCGCGCCCCCCCCCCTGACATGTGGGCACACCAATTAACTATTACTATTTCAGTACACATAGGGCTGTTTTTAGTTATTTTTTAACCACATAAATGGGGCCAGGATAGCCGAGTGTGTTTGAGCGCGACCAGTTTTAGCACGCTCGAGCCGAACGGTGGCGGTTCCAATCCGCCCTGGGATGGTTGACTTTTATTTCGTGGAGGCCCCACGAAATAAATCTCGACCTACCCACCATGGTTAGAATAGGTTGGTTACACCTCTAGAGTAACCCCCAGTATGCCACACATGGGGAGGAAGGGGTACTCAAAAAAAAAAAAAAATCCTTAAATGAAAAATGGATTGTATTTAAACATTTAATAAAACTTTAGAATGTAACTATACGCTAATATTTTAAATTAGGACTTTCATGAAACATAAAAATTTAAAAATAAAAAAGGGCGGCACAAAATGATGAGGGAAGAGTCGGGGGTCTTAGTGTATGAGTGTCAATGGAGGAGAATCATTCACCAGTACACCCTGGACGAACGGAATCAGAAATGGTTAGCGACATCAAAGAGAGTTACACTGACAAAATATTCCCAAAGGTCTCCGTGATTTGGTAAAAAAATGTTGAAGGTCCAACGCATTTCTCGTTGGGAAGAAGAGGAGGTCCTGCGCCAGGAAGACCACCAGACAGGGGAGCGGTAGAAGAGGAAGACTAAGAAATAGGAAGGGCAGGCAGGCTGTGTGCACAGCTCTTTAACAATGCTGTTACTGTTTTACTAGCAGCCTTTGGTTGCTACCCAGGAATGGATAGCATCTAACTGCTGCCAAAAGCTGTATTGCCTATCAGGCACGCACGGTAGGTTTGGCAATAAATACATAAATCTCCTTGGATTTCTTTAAATGAAGGAGTCTCTTCCATGTGTTATATATATTTATTTGTGCCAGCGTTTCGGACTGTTTGTTGCCCCATCCTATGGGGTTATCTATTTTACAAATCTTTTGATCCATCGCCAATTGTCTTTATTTAAAGTTGTTATATATGTACATATACTATCAACTTATTTTTAACTTTTTTTGGCTCTGGACTATTTTCACTGTCACATGTTCTCCAACTCTCTAGTCCAGAGCCAAAAAATATTAAAAACTAGCAGACCCGGCCACGCGTTGCTGTGGCTCAGTAGTTATATCCTAATATTTTTAAACAAATACAGTACAACCAATGTTCATTGATAAAGACGAAAACCTTTCAGCTAATCAAAATCCAACGTGATTGAGAATAGAGCATTACACCATTTAAAAGTATTTGGTAAAGAATATAGGAAAGTTAAAGTTGTTATTTTTTACATCTCATATTTCAATGTAGTTTGATTAAAAAGGAGCTGATTGTGTTTACGACTCACAGAGCTGCCAACACTATCGCCCTTTTTTTATGAATCGGTATAAACTAACTTGAAATGGCTATATTTTTCCACTAATTTTAAAAAGGATGACTGAAGTAAGGTTTGGTAACCTCAGTCATTGATCTATTGATTATTGGCCTAACACTCTTGGTAATGTTAGTTTAACAACGGGTTTAATTTTGCTCAGGGTCATGCCAATCTTGGTTAACGCGTCATATATGTCCTTTTGATAGGCGTTTTTCTCAATTTCTTTGAGACCTCGATTTCGCAACCCTTCGGCTAATAAGTGTTTGGTAGGAGGGTGGTGTGTTGAAGTTTTTAATTTAGCAATATATTTGAGTGATAAGAAATCTCTTCTTAAAGAGGTTTTTACATAATACAATTAAGAATTTTTATTTATTCAAGTACTAATTTGTTCAAATGTTTTGGGTTAACCTGTTTTTTTTTTGTTTTTTTAACACAAACCAAAGATTTGATGGTTTCCACACACGTGAGCAGGCGATACCCATTTCCCACGTGAGTTATGCCATTGCCCAAGGGAAAAACACGGATTTTCAAAGTCCAAGTGGACATTGTTTGCCCTTGGGATTTGTTTATGGTCATGGCAAAAGCCAAAGGAATAGGATATTGAAGCCTTTTAAATTTTATTGAAAATTCTGTCGGTTCCAGGGTAATAGGTGGCAACAGGGTGACATCTCCTTTAAACCTTCCAGGCAACATTTTTCCTTCAATAACATTTGAAGATTGTGATCAATTCAATAACATTGTGATCCTTTGAGGTGGATTTAAGTTACGAAGAAGAATGATCGGTGAGCCAATCTTCAACTGGAGATTGTTTGGGTGTATATCCAGGGAATTAAAAAATTCAGATGGGAAATTTACGGCTTCGTTTACATCTAGAACATTGTCAATTGATTCTGGAAGTTTATTTCATCGAAATCAACATTTTTTTCTGCCAAAATAGCACGACTACCCAGCCAATTATAGTCCAAATAATTGTTCAAAATATCAGGAAAGACACTTTATACTTCGTAGACAGTTCATTTTTCGTCTCGTTCAGAAATTTTCTGGTAATTTGATAAATTTTTAATTCCGATGCAGCTCTATTTCAACGTTTCCAATATAGAGCAATTGTTTAAAAAATATGTCTGCCGATGGATTATTTTGCAGTAGTACTCTCATATTTATGGCGGATAAATCTGAAACTTGAAGTTACCCAAATAACAATTATTCCTGTTCAGTAGAGGTGTAATAATCATTAAATGTAAAATTTAAAAAATGCCGCGATTTGTAATCCTTTCTTAATCAACAATCATTTAAAGATAAGTAAAAAATTGTATTCTGGTAAAATTAACAACGAAATATCATTCCCAATAATAGCCTACTTTAAATTAAAGAAAGGATTAAAATCTTCACTAACATTTCTTAAATTTTACATTTAAAGATAATTACAACTCTGCTGAACAGGAAGTAACATCCTCTATTCAATGGGATTAAATTTTCTCAACTTTTAATTATTGTTGATAAAGGAGGAATTACAAATCTTCACTGACATTTTTTAAATTTTACATTTTAGATCTCGGGATAAAAATGATAAAAAGGTTTGGTAAAATAAAAAAACACTATATTTAAATTATAATAACAAAACGAATAATGAAAATAAAGAAACTTCTGTTAAATAAATCAACTGAAAATATAATATTAAAGTCTTAATTATGCACTTCTTTAGCAAATCACAAAGTATCCCACAACACCTAATCAAAAGACACTCTTCTTGTGAGGGAGTTTTTACGACTGGTTACCCGCAGTGTAGCCAACTAACTAATTTTCACTAATTTTTGGCAACACTGACTCCCCAAGTCAGGTTTCTATTAGGTTACACCTATGACAGTAGGTGCTGTTACAACATTTATAGAGTATTATTTCAAATAATAGCCTAATTTAAATTATTAAAATGTATTTACTTTACTAAAAGTTGATATCAGGGTGGGCCACAGCAAAGCGTTTCAGCGCTTAGCTAGTAATTTAATTTAAATACAAATAAAAAAGGAAAAGGAAGAAAAAGTACCTACACATTTGAGAATTTATTGTAACCTTTTCTTGATTTATTTATTCTTTAATGAAAATTAACAATAAATACAAATTTGTATTACTATTTGTCTGTGGAAAATAATAATATAGGAACAAATAACTGCACTCACATAACGCAATACAAAATTATAATAATGATAACCTGTATTACAATAGCATGCTTATAAACAAAAACATTATGAAATCGACATATGACGCCATGTTAATAAATCGAAACACGACCTATTGTATTTGCAATAATTCGCTATATAAGAATTATTTTGATCACTAATCAAGTTAAAAACTATCCGGTCCGTTAAGTTGGCCAAAACTATATACATTGTGCCAAATTTCAGTAAAATCGGTTGAGTAGTTTCTGAGAAATAGAGAGACAAACATCGGGACACGAGATTTTTATATATATAAGGATATAAGGATAAGTTATATGTACGTATAAAACAACTTCAAATCGCAAATAAAGACAATTGGCGATGAAACTAAAGATTTGTAAAATAGATAACCCCAGAAGATGGGTCAACAGCCCGAAACGTTGGGACAAATAAATATATATATAACACACATAGATGAGACTCATTTAAAAAATCCTAGAACAAACCTTTTATCTCTTCCTCCCTAAAATGAAACATAACCAAGTAGAGAATAAATTTTCTTCTTTAAATAAATTGTGAATCGTTTACAAATTGGCAAAACTTATAATTATTATGGAGATATAATTTTAATGCAATTAAAATTATATATATGGTTGCAGTGGCGTTGACGATGGGAGGGACGATCACAATATAAATATGTTTGGAGAAACCGTTTTTTTTTCATACTAATAATAGATACTGTGAACAAAGTTTCAAATACGTAACTTACGCTGCATGTGTTAAAATATGGCTCTTTATGATAATGTTCTATTTACAAGAAAGATCAAGTCTTTAATTGTGTTACGGCTTTCGAATGAGTTGAAATGATAGATCGCTGAGCATATGGGATTCTAGAAACGTACAAAAAAAGCCCATAGAAAACTTAATTTTCACACGAGACAGATTCGATCAGTTTCGCAAGATTTCCACCTCAGACATAGGAATTGATTTTACGGAAAAATCAGCGTTACATCACTTGCACACTCACTCCTATACAGAAAAAGGCGACTAGTCACTTTTCACTGCTCCTTGATGAAAGCAAGCTAGACAAAAGGCTTCGACTAAGCACTTCGTGGTCTCATTGTAGCTTCGTGGCTCGGAGGATATCATCCGTCTCCACAAAAGGCTGTAGTAGTCCCTAAAATTCAACGATTCCCAGGTGTACGATGTCGGGAAAGTTTTCACAAAAATAACTTTCTAACGGCTTTCAAATGATAAAATAATAATAAAGACTTTCCAATGCTTTACGATAATAATAATAATTTCGAAGACCTTGAGTACTCCGGGATTTCGAGTTATTCTCCCAGCTCCTATAAAAAAAATCTGGTGCGTACGCGCAACACACAACTTTCACTTACCAACTTCTTAGATTAGAAATTAATGCGTTTTGTTAATTGCCACTTCTAAAATGAACAGAACGGCTTTAATTATGAACAATGGTCTGTCATTAAAGGCGTCCTCCGCTTGCGTGGGCTCAACGAGTTTTATGAGATGACTGAATATTTTTATTTTTTTCTCCTCTTTATGTTTTCTTTATTTTTATCATATCTCATACTTAGCCATTTCTTATTTTTAGACGTAACAAGAGACAGTTAATTTATCCATATAAACAAAAAAAAAGGTACTTTATGGGAAACAAACAAACAAAATAGGCCCCCCCCCCAAAAAAAAAGTCCCCTCAGAACATTTTAATTATGATAAAGCTTACTTGATATTAAAGAAACCTAATTTTCATTAAACATGACGAATTTGATAAAAATCGTTAAAGCTTTTTTTGAGTAAATAAAAAAAAAACACGTGAAAATGATACAAAATTTATGAAATAAAGTCCCCCCTCCGGTTGATCACCTTTGATGAAATGTTGGCTATCACATCTTTGGCATATACATACATCAAATACCCAGTTTGATCAAAATAGTTAAAGCCATTTTTGAGTAAATAAAAAAAAAACCGTGAAAATGATATAAAATGTATTAAGTAAAGTCCCCCCTCCGGTTGATCAATTTTGATGTAATGTTGGCTATCGCATCTTTGGCATACACATACATCAAATACCCAGTTTGATCAAAATCGTTAAAACCGTTTTTGAGTAACTAAGAAAAAACACGTGAAATTTATACAAAAGTTATTAAGTAAAATCCCCCCTCCGGTTGATCAATTTTGATGAAATTTTTACAGTCATATCTCGGTCATATAAATAGATCAAATACTCAGTTTAATCAAAATCGTTAGAGCCGTTTTTGAGAAAATCGAAAAAAACTTAAAAAGTTATTATATAAGGTACCCCCTCCCTTTGAGCAATTTTGATGAAATTTTCGCTGTCACATCGCGGGCCTATACATACACTAAATACCTAATTTCAGGTTCGCACGGTTTATAGTTTTTGAGCTAGTCTGTTCACACACACACACAGACCATTTCGCGGGAATTGGTTAATTGGACTCAGGGGACCCCAAAACGTGTATTTCCGTTGAAAACCGGAAGTCGAAATTTTTCACGATCGCAATACTTCCACTTACTATATATTTCATATATATTAAATCTATATATTAATATAGGTTAGCATATATATATATATATATATATATATATATATTAATATATATATATATATAGGTTAGCAGCAAGATGGGTAGAACCTGATTATTGGGTCTCCCAACTACTAACTGGACATGGTGGCTTCCGCACAAAACTCGTCCAGTATGGGAAGAATATTGATCCTCTGTGTCCTACCTGTGGGGTACCCGAAACAGCCGAACATATAGTCTTGGACTGTGCCACCTATGAGGCATTGAGGGCAAAAATGCTGAGAGAAACTGGTCTCTATGTTCTGACTGAAAGCCATTTCCCTCAGCTAATGGCACAAGAAAACTATCCGCACTTCAAGGCCTTCGTGACTGGGTGGAAAACGATCACGGGTCCAACGCACTTCTCATTGCGGAGGAGAGAAGGTCCTGTACCCGGAAGACCACCAGAGAGGGCAGAGGCTGAAGAAGGTGATTTATAAACTAGAAGAGCAGGCTGTGTGCACAGCTTATGAAAAATTTTGTTATTGTTTTTCTGGCAGCAGTTGGTTGCTATCCAGAAATGGATAGCATCCAACTACTGCCAAAACCCGTATTGCCTTTCAGGCACGGTAGGGATGGCAATAAATAAAAAAAAATAAATATAGATAAGTGGAGACAATATATATAGGAGGTGGAAGACAATAATAAGGCAGAACACATTAGCCAATTGGAATCGGAGATGGGTTGATACTTTAACGGGGGCAACCTTAAGGAAGTGTTTTCTTTCCGTCACCTCAAGGCTAGATGCCTCCTGGGTCATACCGGACTACTGGGTCTCTCAATTCCTCACGGGGCATGGGGGGTTCCGTGCAATACTGGTAGAATATGGTAAGGACATCGATCCCCTATGCCCAAGTTGTAGGGTACCGGAGACAGCAGAGCACATTTTACTGGCTTGCACCGCCTATGAGGCACTGAGAGCAAAACTGCAGAGAGAGACAGGGCTGTATGTTCTGGCGGAGAGCGATCTTCCTCTGCTGATGAGTGAGGAGAACTACCCGTACTTCAAATCCTTTGTGTACGGGTGGAAGGATATCATTGGTCGCTCCCACTTTGCCTTGGGAAGAAGAACTGGAGCAGTCCCAGGAAGACCACCGGACTAAGTACGAGGAGTGAAGGAAAAATGAGAACAGGAAACTTGGCACAGACAAAAGTCAGATTTGTATATAATTGTTAACATGCGGCAGTGAGGTGTTTTGCGTGTGCGAAACATCTCATTGCTGCAAAATCCGTATTGCCTCAAAGGCAAGGGAGGATGTACAATAATAAATAAAAAAAATCTGGTGCGTGCGCGCAACACACAACTTTCACTTACCAACTTACTTAGATTAGAAATTAATGAGTTTTGTTAATTGCCACTTCTCAAAAGAACAGAACGGCTTTAATTATGAACAATGGTCTGTCATTAAAGGCGTACTCCGCATGCGTGGGCTCAACGAGTTTTATGAGATGACTGAATATTTTTATTTTTTTCTCCTCTTTATGTTTTCTTTATTTTTATCATATCTCATACTTAGTCATTTCTTATTTTTAGACGTAACAAGAGACAGTTAATTTATCCATATAAACAAAAAAAAAAAGGTACTTTATGGGAAACAAACAAACAAAATAGGCCCCCCCCCAAAAAAAAGTCCCCTCAGAACATTTTAATAATGATAAAGCTTACTTGATATTAAAGAAACCTAATTTTCATTAAACATGACGAATTTGATAAAAATCGTTAAAGCTTTTTTTGAGTAAATAAAAAAAAACACGTGAAAATGATACAAAATTTATGAAATAAAGTCCCCCCTCCGGTTGATCACCTTTGATGAAATGTTGGCTATCACATCTTTGGCATATACATACATCAAATACCCAGTTTGATCAAAATAGTTAAAGCCATTTTTGAGTAAATAAAAAAAAAAACCGTGAAAATGATATAAAATGTATTAATTAAAGTCCCCCCTCCGGTTGATCAATTTTGATGTAATGTTGGCTATCGCATCTTTGGCATACACATACATCAAATACCCAGTTTGATCAAAATCGTTAAAACCGTTTTTGAGTAACTAAGAAAAAACACGTGAAATTTATACAAAAGTTATTAAGTAAAATCCCCCCTCCGGTTGATCAATTTTGATGAATTTTTTACAGTCATATCTCGGTCATATAAATAGATCAAATACTCAGTTTAATCAAAATCGTTAGAGCCGTTTTTGAGAAAATCGAAAAAAACTTAAAAAGTTATTAAATAAAGTACCCCCTCCCTTTGAGCAATTTTGATGAAATTTTTGCTGTCACATCACGGGCATATACATACACTAAATACCCAATTTCAGATTTGCACGGTTTATAGTTTTTGAGCTAGTCTGTTCACACACACACACACACACACACACACACAGACCATTTCGCGGAACTTGGTCATTTGGACTCAGGGGACCCCAAAACGTGTATTTCCGTTGAAAACCGGAAGTCGAAATTTTTCACGATCGCAATACTTCCACTTACTAAATATTTCATATATAGGTAAGTGAAAGTAAAAATATAGGTAAGTGAAAGTAAAAATAAATGTATATTAAATTAAATGTATTGATTGTAAAAAAATGCGAAATGGATAATTAATATGGAATATTATATGAATGATATAGAGGGTATAGCACTATTGATTATATAATACTTAATAAATAAAATGTGAATATGAATTTATTTAATTTGTAGTTTTTGTTTTTCATATTTTCTTGAGGGCGGGGGGAGCTACCATGGCCCCCCTGCGGAGGCCCATGCCTACTTATATATTTAACAAATTTTATTCATTAAATCTATATCTCAGTGATTTCTCTTTATCTCAATGAGTGTTCGACCGGGATAGCCGAGTGTGTTTGAGCGCGACCCGCTATAGCATGCTCGAGCCAACGGTGGGGATTCGAATCCGCCTTGGGATGGTTGACTTTAATTTCGTGGAGGCCCCATGGAATACATCTCGAGCTACCCACCATGGTTAGAATAGGTTGGTTACACATTTAGAATAGCCCCCCGTATGCCACACATGGTCAGGAAAAAAAAAATTCTTGGAGTAAACACCATTTTTTCCGAATAGATAAACTTCAGTTTCTGCTTTATTTAAACCAAATGTTTTTTACCACCTTAGCCTAAATCCCTTAATCATCAAAATTAGATATAAACAGCACAATGTGCTCCCTAACTTTTAAATTGCATAGGAAACCAAGGCCGTTGGGATGCTCCATAAACCTCCCATAATTAAGGTATAACAGTTTTCCACTCATTCCTAGAATCCAAACTAATGTTTCCTATTAATAACTCTTCTTCTTAAGAAAATTGACATCTTACATTTTGTTTCTAAAACAACAGATTCTTGAGTTTTTTCATCAAATTTTTAAATATTTTCTCCGACTCTTTGTTTCTTTAACTCTTTCTAAGGGGTATACTTTATCTTTATTATTTCAGAGAAAAACGGACAATACATTGTAAAATTAGTTTTGAAAGCTTACTATGTATATTTCTTCCCAACAGTTATCTAAGATTACTCTGGAACTGATTTCTGGAGCTCGAGATAAGCTTGGAAAAGAACGGCCATGACACAAAAGACAGAGCGAAGAAAGGGTATGACAAATATATTGTTATCTGGCTTCTTTTATCTGTGCCATATCCTAGCAATATAGAGCTCTATGGGACAATGATAATCCTGGACAAACAGATATTGCTTTTATCATCTCTAGTATTCCTTCAGTTGTGTCCTGACATTTGTGTCTCAAGTTTATAGGATAGGAGTAAAAAGGGTAAGTCAAACTAAAGATTTTCTCAGCAACAATCTTAAAATTGATTGTTACATCATTTAATCCGTAAAGCATATTATGGATGGTCGGGTCCTGGATTCCATTTAAAAAAAAGTTAAGCATTAAAAAAATAATTCCTTCATGCTTGCGGAAATGGGTTAGGGGCGATACAACTGACTTGGCCATCCACGTACTCAGTTATGTAACAATGGTCTACTTCTGAGGGAGAAGCGGACGATGGTGATACACAAGGGCGTCCACAGGACTTCGTCAAGGGGGCAGGCTGGTATGGGTCAAGGTAATCTGACCTTTTAAGGCTCAATTAATCGTTAAAATCAAGCTTATTGATATTCAAATGTTAAAATATGTGTTTATGTATTGTTTATAATAGATATGGTAAATGAATACGAATTTATTTAAATGGTAGTTTTTGTTTCTCGAAATTTCTATAGGGGGCAGTCCTCCCTTGCCCCCCCTTGGACGCCCTTGGTGGTACACTAACTAAGGTAGTCCCTCCCACATTATTTAATTCATTATTTTTACCTTGAATTTAAGTTTAAGTAATAGACGGGAAATTCACAGGCTTTGGTGATCCATTCAAAAAATTATAATATCCGACTGAGTAAAGAAGGGAATAGCCCTTCAAAGGTTAAAACCAAGTGAATTTATTGAAATAGGCTATTACCGATAAATCATCAAATTGTCCGAACGTTTCCAAAAAGCTTTAACAATAAAAGAAACTTTAAAATATCATTGTATTAATCCGATTTCTTTACAGCAATTGGAAGCAAAACGGTTTTCATCTTGCGAAAAAAAGGATATTGTAAAAAATTTTAAACAGAAAATGTAAACATTGTCTTATTTTTAAATATTGTATGTAAACATTCCAAATATTGTTCTTATTAACTAATACATTATCGAAATCTTAATAAAAAAATTTCATTTTCAACAATGTTTTTTATTTATTTTTATTTATGTATTTTTTCTATTTTTTCCCATCTTCTTGGCTACTAAAATATGTTTTTTAATTAAAACAATGAAACAATTATTTGTATTTAAGAGATAAACGGTGTAAAACAAGAATATGAGCCGTAAAATGTGACTCACTTGTCGATGTGACGTACCGCGCTAAATTAATTAATTTTTTTCTTACAGTAAAAATAACGTTTTTAAAAGCGTTTTCGATAGAAAATTTGACGCAGAATACGATAAAAATAGTAAAAAGTTGATTCATGGGTGGGGCCACTGTTAAAAACCGATTTAAACATTGAAATTGTTAATAACAATTTGAATTTTTCGGTAATCTCTTTTGAAAGTATTTTTTTCTTAAAGCTTGTCTTTTTACCTTCAAAATAAAAAAAAATTAGATTTTTTAGCTTAAACAGAACCGGAGTTATGAATTTTTGAAAAATAGGCTATTACCGATAAATCATCAAATTCACGAATTTTCGATCTTGTTTATTTTTCAAAATATCGAAAATAAAAAAAAATCCTCTTACACGTATCTCTTTTTTTTCGATATAGAACCCGTAAAAAAAGTTTCAGTTAAATCTAAAATGTGTCGGTCAGAAAGGTGTTCGGTTTGTAAAAGAACGTCCCATATGCCCTCGATGTGACTGCAAAAATTTCATTAAAACTGGTCAAACGGAGGTTTTTTTTTTCGATTTTCCCAAAAGGCCCAAAATATTTTGATTAAACTCGTGATTTTTAATGAGAATCAATTATTCTTAAATATCAGGTAGGTTTTATCATCATAGAAATGTACTTAGGGGGCTTAACTGGCGAAGGAATATCTTCTGGTTTGTTTATAAGAAGATAGGACTGTCTCTTATTAAACCTAAAAATAAGAAATGGTTAAAAGTTTTCTTCAACTACGAAATATGAAAAAAAATCGAGTTAGCCTATACTGAAGGAAAAAAAAAAACTATAAATACTGCCATAAACCCACGCTTGCGCAGTATGTCTTTGATGATAACGTTGTTTATAAGTAAAGGCGTTATTCTCATGGGAAAGAGTCAACGTGTTTTGGACAGAGTTGGGCATATTTATATTTATAAATACGAATATGAATTTATTTTTATCTTAATTTTAATGTGAATATGAATATAAATTTATTTATATCACAATATTTGTGAATATGAATGTAAATAAATTCGTATTTACAAGTGTGAATATAAATAAATTCATATTCACAGGTGTGAATACGAATTTATTCATATATATAAATTTTTCTGTAAATAAAAAAAAATTCACAGGAAAAAATGTGAATATTCACAAAAAAATGTGAATATTTATATCTCAGCTGTGAATTCGGCCGTATTTACAAATAGAGATGTGAATATGGAAAAAATTCACAAATTGAGATGTGAATTTCTACTAAATTCATAATTTCCCAATAAATTTATAAAATTCTTTTCGGATTTCTCCATATTGGTACACATTATAGAGTTAACCCTTTTTATGGAAATCACATCAGAAATTACCTGATATCGATTACTAGGTTTTTTGGTATGCTGATTATGAAAATGATATCGATTTTGAGATTCCACAATCAGGTATCGATTTATTACAACTTGCGCGATATAATCAATCTTGGTGTCGGCTATAGAGTTATCTGAGGTGCTGATTTTGAAAATGATATCGATTTTGAGATTCCGCCGTCAGGTATCGATTTATTACAACTTGCACGATATAATCAATCTTGGTGTCGGCTATAGGGTTAACTATACGTTTATAGGTATATTTTTTAATTTAAAATACGAATATGAATTTAATTATACTCTGATTTATATGTCGATATGTGTCAAATTTAATCATTATTATTATTATTATCATTATTGTACCCACAGATAACCCTTTAACCGTCACCAAGATCGAATAAATCGCGCAAGTTGTAATAAATCGATACCTAACTGCGGAATTTTAAAATCAATATCATTTTCATAATCAGCACCTCAGATAACCCTATAGCCGACACCAAGATTGATTATATCGCGCAAGTTGTAATAAATCGATACCTGACGGCGGAATCTCAAAATCGATATCATTTTCATAATCAGCATCTCAGATAAAACTATAGCCGACACCAAGATTGATTATATCCCGCAAGTTGTAATACATCGATACCTGACGGCGGAATCTCAAAATCGATATCATTTTCAAAATCAGCACCTCAGATAACCCTATAGCCGATACCAAGATTGATTATATCGCGCAAGTTGTAATAAATCGATACCTGACGGCGGAATCTCAAAATCGATATCATTTTCATAATCAGCACCTCAGATAACACTATAGCCGACACCAAGATCGATTATATTGCGTAAGTTGTAATAAATCGATACCTGACGGCGGAATCTCAAAATCGATATCATTTTCATAATCAGCACCTCAGATAACACTATAGACGACACCAAGATTGATTATATCGCGCAAGTTGTAATAAATCGGTACCTGACGGCGGAATCTCAAAATCGATATCATTTTCAAAATCAGCACCTCAGATAACTCTATAGCCGACACCAAGATTGATTACATCGCGCAAGTTGTAATAAATCGATACCTGATGGTGGAATCTCAAAATCGATATCATTTTCATAATCAGCATACCAAAAAACCTAGTAATCGATATCAGGTAATATCTGATGTGATTTCCATAAAAAGGGTTAACTCTATAATGTGTACCAATATGGAGAAATCCGAAAAGAATTTTATAAATTTATTGGGAAATTATGAATTTAGTAGAAATTCACATCTCAATTTTTGAATTTTTTCCACATTCACATCTCTATTTGTAAATACGGCCGAATTCACAGCTGAGATATAAATATTCACATTTTTTTGTGAATATTCATAATTTTCCGTGTGAATTTTTTTTTATTTACAGAAAAATTTATATATATGAATAAATTCGTATTCACACCTGTGAATATGAATTTATTTATATTCACACTTGTAAATACGAATTTATTTATATTCATATTCACAAATATTGTAATATAAATAAATTTATATTCATATTCACATTAAAATTAAGATAAAAATAAATTCATATTCGTATTTATAAATATAAATATGCCCAACTCTAGTTTTGGAACATAATTGAAATTGTTTGTTTCCATGGTAACTGTTTGACGTTTTCAACAACTAAATAGAGAATTAAAAAATCAGACGCGGTGAGGTATTATGCTTGCGCTTCCGTATTATCACTTATAAAAACTTTTATTTAACCATAGGGGAAGGTGAGGAAAGATAACAAATTCAGTAGTTCTTACAGTCAATTCAAAAAAGCAGCACGCTCTAGGAGTAGTATAGGAGCATGCAAAAAATCTCACCCATAGAACATACACCTACAAATTTCAGCATAGTTAGAAACATCAGAATTAAGTGCGAAATCGACCGTCTGGCAGCGATAAAATTCTTACTAATGCCTTAAAAATTAATTTGAATAATTAATTTTTTCACAAAAATTCACCCATAAAACATACGGCTGAAATATGGCTTAATCGTTAGGTTTTTATTTCTATAGAAAGGGAACAATCGTCTGGCAGCGATAAATCTCTTACTAGTGCCTGCCAGACGCGCGCGAGCGGTGCGCGAGAATCACAAAAACTCACCCATAAAACATACGATTCATTCTTGTACCAATTGATTCAAAAAGGTTCCTAAATACGAAATTCGATCGTCTGGCTGGTTAAAAATTCTTACTAATACCCGCCAGACGCGTTTATAAGTCAAAAAATCGTTCCGATCCAGGTGAATATTAGCGTTGTTTTTCCATTTGATTTTATTTATGAGCATTTCTAAATGTTCTTTGAAATGATTTTTAGGGTCCTAACATTCATATTTAGTAAAAATAATTATTACTATCGATGCTAATTTTTTATATCAGAGTTTTAAAGCAGGAAATACATACTACCAAGCATTATTTCTTGGGACGACGAGGAGTTATTGTCCAGTCGATGTATTTTTTTTGCCCCAAAATAACTTCCTGTATGATCATTGATTAGTCAATATGAATATATATAAATATGATGTTGTAAGCAAATTCTTTGTAGTAATTACGTCACCTTTTAAGAGTTTATGTTTATTAATTTGCCATATTTTTGTAGATTTTATGTTTAAAGTGTTTATTTAAAGGTATTTCTTTGAGTAGATTTAATGTAAAAATTTTCATTGTGCCATAAAAAGAAATTTTGTTGTAAACATATTAAAAAAACAAAAACAAACTTTTTTATAATGAAATATATAAAACCGGAATCATTCACCTTATTATTATGCAAACCTTATTATAAAATACCAAGAACCGAATTAAAACAATAATCGTTGTAGGAAAATAAAAACCGTATATATTATGAATATAAGAAACGAGTTTTATTTAACACAAAAAATATACACATATTAAAAAATTCGATATAACATAAAACACAATATAACATATAACAAAATGGATATAGAAATGAAATTAGAAGAAAGTCAAATTTAATATTCGCCATCTATCATAATCAGCATAAATGCATTGTAAGGAAAGTGTGGTGGGCCAAATTTCTAAAGCGCAGCCTGCATTTTGCGCTTTCTCTGGCTGCAATTTTACAGGACAGGAATTTTTTGCAAACACTGAGGACTTAGGTATATTTAAAAATTCTACTGCATATCACATACGGATAAAGAAATGAAATTAGAAGAAAGTCAAAATGTGTGAAGGGGTCCAAAGTCCTTAAGCATCCATTTCACGATTTCTCCGGTTTCAATTTAACAGAGCAGAAAAAAACTAAACCAGTACATTTTAAGGAATTGCTAAAAAAATAAAAACTACCTCTATTAAGTACATAAGAAACGATTTTCATTGATCATCAAAATATAAACAAAATTAAAATTAAAAAATTGCACTCCTTTTCACATAAGGATTGAAATGAAACGAAATGACAAAGAAATGAAAGTCAAAATATATATTCGAATATTTCATCTCCGTATTACCGATTTGGCCATCATGTTCTTGATTTTCTTTTGGGTTAATAGGATTATAAGCAAAGAGGTCCTGGATATCTTAAGAAGAAAAAGCTTGCTATGCAGGCTGCCGTTTTGATATTTGGACCCCTCACTTTTTACACATTCGTGTTGATTACGATTGATGGCGAATATTTATGTTGACTTTCTTCTAATTTCATTTCTTCATCCGCTTCTTGATATGCAGTGCAATTTTTTAATATGCCTAAGTCCTCAGTGTTTTGTTGGGGCCTTATCGCCTTAATGGCCTCGTACCAAACTTCATCATTTTTTATTTGATTTTGTTAAGAAGAACTGAGTAACATTAGGGGTACGCTGATGTAACAACTACTCTTTGTAACTTTGATGATGAAAACACACTTTTCTATTCATATTCTCTTTTGTATAATAATCTTGTTTAATCAAAAGAGAAGCAGTTAACACCATATAAAGGGCAGACAAACTCTACCTTTTCGATCAATTGAAGATAGAATGTTCATTGAACAAGATGTAGAAAATTCCTTAGAGCTTTGGATTTTTAAATATACCTAAGTCCTCAGTGTTTGCAAAAAATTCCTGTCCTGTAAAATTGCAACCAGAGAAAGCGCAAAATGCAGGCTGTGCTTTAGGAATTTGGTCCACCACACTTTCCTTACAATGCATTTATGCTGATTATGATAGATGGCAAATATTCAATTTGACTTTCTTCTAATTTTATTTCTATATCCATTTTGTCATATGTTATATTTTGTTTTATGTTGTATCGAATTTTTTAATATGTGCATATTTTGGTGTTAAATAAAACTCGTTTCTTATATTCATAATATATACGGTTTTTATTTTCCTACAACGATTATTGCTTTAATTTGGTTCTTGCTATTAAAAATATGGCAAATTAATAAAAATAAACTCTTAAAAGGTGACGTAATTACTACAAAGAATTTGCTTACAACATCATATTTATATATATTCATATTGACTAATCAATGATCATACAGGAAGTTATTTTGGGGCAAAAAAAATACATCGACTGGACAATAACCCCTCATCGTCCCAAGAAATAATGCTTGGTAGTATGCATTTCCTGCTTTTAAACTCTGATATAAATAATTAGCATCGATAGTAATAATTATTTTTACTAAATATGAATGTTAGGACCCCAAAAATTATTTCTAAGAACATTTAGAAATGCTCATAAATAAAATCAAATGGAAAAACAACGCTAATGTTCACCTGGATCGGAACGATTTTTTGACTTATGAACGCGTCTGGCGGGTATTAGTAAGAATTTTTAACCAGCCAGACGACCGAAAATCGTATTTAGGAACCTTTTTGAATCAATTGGTACAAGAATGAATAGTATGTTTTATGGTTGAGTTTTTGTGATTCTCGCGCACCGCTCGTGCGCGTCTGGCAGGCACTAGTAAGAGATTTATCGCTGCCAGACGATTTTTCCCTTTCTATAGAAATAAGAACCTAACGATTAAGCCATATTCCAGCCGTATGTTTTATGGGTGAATTTTTGTGAAAAAATTAATTATTCAAATTAATTTTTAAGGCATTAGTAAGAATTTTATCGCTGCCAGACGGTCGATTTCGCACTTAACTCTGATGTTTCTAACTATGCTGAAATTTGTAGGTGTATGTTCTATGGGTGAGATTTTTTGCATCTGGCTCCTGTACTAGAGGGAAATGGTTGCCATAGGAGAGGGGAGGTTTCAACTTCCGAGCCAGTTGTCCACGAACTCTCAGCAGGTAGTGACAACAAGTGACCCTTTTCTTGTTTACATTGTGATAAACAGAAATTTGCACCCGCTGAAGAGCAAACCATCACAAGTCTAAGCTAAGTTTTTAAAGTTATTCTCCTATATATTATGAAAGTACACTAAAAGACCTACAAATTCATGTAGGGTCCTTCTTTCTATCTAGACTCTTAAACGGTAGTAAACAAGTGCTCAATAAAAATGGCGAGTCGTGGAAAGATGAGGAATTTACAATGGGGTAAGATGACGAACAGACCCATCCCCTCAGCCCCAGTCTCTACCGCCCACAACTCTTGTTGAGGCAACAGAGCGTACTCCATCTACTTCTTCAGCGCTTCCTCCACTTCCAGTAATTACAAAAAAGACTGATAGAAAACCAAAGAAGAAACTGCCATCCCTCCTACTATCGGGAAATACTGTAAAACAAGCGGTATAACAGAAAAGGAAGGTACAAGAGGATAAAGAGCAGAAAAGAAAGAAAAAGAGAAAGGAAAGAAAAGTAAAGAAACCAAAATCAAGACCAGACGTCTATTTTTCTGCTCTTCATCTTATGATAACTAATCACTGTGTAGACACTGATGACGATATGGATTTCGATGAGGATAATTTCTGTATCATATGTGGGAAAGATGGAAAAGATGAAGTATGGTACAACTGTTTTAAGTGTCTCAAATGGGCTCAGGCCGAATGCTCAGATTGGAATCTGAGCCGCCCAAACACCTTAAAATTGTGACTTTTGTGCTAATAAATAATGTTTCTATAATTAATGTTTAAAATAAAGTTTGATGTTTCAATGTTTCATTTTTAAATAAAGATAGTTTTTAATATGTTCGTAAAAAAATTTTTGTTCGGCATTTTACCCCTTGACCGGGCTAAGATGACGAATAATAACTTTTTCAGAAAAAAAATTTGGATCTCCTCCTTGAACTTTAATAACACACTTTTAAACAAGGTTTACATCAGGTAATATTGAAAAACTTTTCATTACATTTTCAGTTCTCTCATTCATTCAGAGTTGTCAGAAAAAAACATGAAAGCTTAACCTCGTCATCTTACCCCACCTTCTCCTATACAATGTTTGTGTACTTTAGAGAGCAAAAACGTGATGCTCAAATTATTTGAAGGAATTTAAGGTGTGATAATCTTTCATTCATTATATTTTGGCTCACATTTTTTTTTTTCCATAATAGATTACTGAATATTATATAAAGTGTCAATTTCTAATCTAAGTGTGTAAGTGAAAGTTGCTTGTTGCACGCATCGCAATAGATTTTAAAACACGGGTATCCTCCCGTTTAGCTTTTAATACAAGAGTAAGAAGCATTCGGTTCTTACCTCAATACTCAACAAATAACGGATATCAAATTTGTTTTATTAGTTTCTAGAAAAAACATTATTATTGTAAATCATTACTTATGTACGAACTTATTTATTATTGTGTGCGAAATAGATTTTTAAGTGGTACTATTTTTCTTTGTTGTTTTTTGGGTTTTTACTTATTTTTATATGTCATTTAATTACAGCAATTTGTCCATAATTAGCTGAGAAAGATAAGATAATTTAAGACGTTTTAATGGCAACAAACCTACTTCACATTTACATCACAAATTCGCGAGGTAAATAACTTTTGAATAACATATTCTATGACGTTTAATAATGTTGTAAAGAATATTAAACAAATATTATATAACAGTCAATCCGAAATAATGTCGCGATATTTTAATAGTTACGCAAGAAAGAGACTGTGATCAACAAAACTAAGCTCTTATTAAATAGAAAATAACTATTCAGTACGAATAAATTGGATTAATGTATATCTGTTTTTTTACATGAATATAATGAACTAAAACTTAATTGTGGCGATAGGTTGAAAATTCACGAAAACCAATAAACAAAGTTTTGTAAACATGGGCGGATCCAGCCGATCCTAACGGGAGGGCTGCAGTCGTAAAGGGGGGGGGCTGCAGCCCCACAGCCTTTCATTTGGATCTACTAATCAGCTTTTTTACCTTTATGTTCCTTTCCCACAACTAAAATTCTACTTGTTCTGCACATTATTTGTTCTTTAACTAGCTTCCTTACATTAAGGAAAGTCAAATTCTATCTTTAAATGACGAAAAACAGTCCAAAGGGAGGGGCTGCAGCCCCCACAGCCCCCCCCCCCTGGATCCGCCAATGTTTGTAAATGATGTAAGAATATATGGAATCAAATCTCATTTGCTTAGGTATCCATATTTTATTCTGATATTAAATCATGATCCGATAGGGAATAAATATTCATAAATAGTGATGAGAAGACAATACAAATATACAAACTAAATGATAATGATGAACTGCATGTTAAAAAAAGTGAGTATTTTTTAAATTATTTTACTAATAGAAGGCATTATTTAAAATGAAAGAAAAAAATATAGTGCGATGCACACAACACACAACTTTCACTTACCAACTATTTATATTAGAAATTGAAAAAATGTAAACGCCGGTTAAAATTCACACATTTTTTCCAAACTTAATTTTGGTTTGTATGTGCTCTCTAAAGAATACTAAATTTTTATATTATTAAATAAAATGCTCCGTTGGACCAATTCTGATAAATTTTTTATTATTGTTGTTTGTTTAACGTCCCTTTTTGTTACCAAGGCTAAACGGACGATGCTACGTGGGAGTCCTAAATTTTGCCTATGCAGGTATAATTAGGATAGGGGTCTTCATAAGTACCTGACATCGCACAGGCCCCCTTATACGCCCTTTCGGAGGGACGACGTAGCTAAGGATTTTTCACTCCCTTTAAAAAATCCTAGGGCCGCCGCATAGTGGTCCAACCTGGGAAAAAACCTCATAAATGAAAGTAGCCCAAACCTAATTTTTTCTCGGTTTTCGAATACTTAGATACTTGTAGAACAATGGAAAGAATATATTTTTTTAACTAGTTCAAAATTAAAATGTGTGTGCACCAGTAAAATTGAACTTTTTAATGATTAAAAAAATCGTACTTTTCTACCAACATAAATTTTTTTTCTAATCTGTATAAGATTAACAATAAAATATTCCCCAATACATCAGGAGTGTGTCATCTATATGTAAACTGTTATGGACTAAACATGTTTAAATAATATCAATAGTTAGAGAAGAAATTAATTCTCGAAATCGTTGCTGAAATAAGTATGATTTTTTGACTTTGTTGGTTTATAAAAAGTTTGCGTTACGTTGCGTTACGTTCGCAGTGGATTAATATGTAACTGTAGGTAGTAGAGGAACTGTGGTAAAATTTTCAGCGCCAACTTCCGCCAACTTTGGGATTTATAAGGATTTAAACATTTCGCTAAGGTGCGAGTGGCGAAGAACTATGACCATTGGGGAGGAACTATTAGTTAAGAAAAATCCTCCTATAGGTCTATACGGTAGGGGGTCAGGCTTAGAATTAAAATAAAATAAATCACATGTTATTTTCATTTTAATTCTAAAATACTAAAAAAAAAATTGTTTTATTTTGTATTTTAAATAATCAAATAAACTACAACCACAAGTAGGTGTTTGAAGTTGCACAGTTTGCTTGTAGTGTATGGTGATCCTTTGCACTAGAGCTCTCACCCCTGAAAATTGAGGCGGTACATTTATTTCAGTTTGATGCTGTTATTGTTGCAAGTTTTTTGAAAATCCTTCATTAATTGCGCAAATTACAGGGATAAATGAAGAATTAACTATGAGATTAAAAACAGTCCTAGATGTGATTTTCTCTCTGTACCCGAATGATACTGCAGCATTTCGCAAGTATGCAGCGGAAACGGTTGAGATGGCAGTGACTCGGTACCCCTGGTACTATCTCCCATCGACCGTCCACAAAATTCTTTTCCATGTAGCAGACATGATTGAGCATGCAGCTCTTTGTATCGGTTCCATGTCAGAAGAGGCTCATGGAGAGTAGGAACAAAAATTATAAGCAGTAAAGGGAACATCATTCCAGGAAGATATTTCGAGTCGAAACAAATGAAGATGTTTTCCACCAATTATTTGTAACAAGCGACCCATATATTATGGATTTAAGACCAGTATAGAAGTATAAAAAGAAAAAAGAGCTAACTGAGGAAGCATACAATTTATTTAAACAAGATAAAATAATTATATCCTATTTGTATTATTGTACATAAAAATGTTAAACAAAAAAAAATCTATTTTAACTTGAGCTGATGCTCTGATGTCCTTGATATTGATTTCATTAGATTCGGCACCTCAAAAAACATATACGACTATACCAAACACGAATTTTTTATATTTTCGACTTTTTGACCACAAATTTGGACTTGATCTGGTGGTCCCATTGCACTGAATTTCATTAGATTTGACACCACATTTGACTGGTGGTTCCAAGCCGCTAGCAAAGTAATTATAATAGATATTAGTTTTTTTCCCATTTTCAGCTTTTTTGGACCACTGTGCGCTGTACAGTGGTGCCGACAGGGTCAAAACCCTAAAAAATGATGGTTCTCCAACCATAACTCCAACCGGAACTTTATGGATATTTTTTGAAACCTAAATAACTCTAGAGCAAGGATCCATACCAATTTTTTAGATCGATTTTCATTAAACCTTTTAAAAGAAGGTAGTTTTTGGCATCTTGTAGGAATGATACAAAAAACATTTGTTAACGTCCTATTTCGAAGTGATCTTAGGGAAGTACAAATTTGTCCGAGGCCGTAATTTTTCGAAAATATGTTATTTAGACATCCTAAAAAAGAGGTATTCAATCCTAGATTTCAAGGGGAAAAATTAAGGGCGGATGGAAAAGAGAATCGGGTGATCTCTTCAGACAGGCCATAAGTAATATGGTTATTGATCTTTTTCAATGTTAGCTCCGTCGAACTCCGTCTTCTGGTTGATATTAAATCAATCCAGAGGTATTACTGAAGATATTCCAAAAGATTTCAGATACGAAAACATCCGAATTGTTGAATGAGATCATTTCATAGTTAGGAATGTGTGAGCGGGAGTGCCGTTTGTTTATGTGTCCCCTCTACAGTTGCAATTCAAACATTTTTGTTGATTGGATTTTAAAACCGAACGAATTGATAGCGTTTAATACAGCTTATGAAATGACGGGCCAAACAAATTCTAATAATCATCTCAGGTGACGAATATTTTAGCACATATTTATAATCAGTATTAAAATTAATTTTGAGAAAATGTCTGTCAATATCAGTAAGAAACATCATTAAAATGCTATAAAACTTTGAATCAGCTGTGGGGCCGGAACTGTAGACTGTAGAAAGTGCTTCTGTATAAGTATGGTTATCATAGATAACACTTGATAAATCTTCCCAGGGAAAGTTCCACCTTAAAAATAACTATTATATGATAATCATGAAATATAGAGCTATGTTTACTTACAAATAAGAAAACTATGATATATTTGCTATTGATAACTATGATATATTAGTTTTGAATCACTTTATTTATGTTCTAATAAAAATGGCGGTGAAAAACTAATTACATATAGAACATACCATTATAGAATTATAGAACATACCATTAAATCCAAACGAATCAAAATCTATTGAAATGAGAATAAAAATAATTGTAACCAACAGGAGACCAATAAAAATACCCAGACCTAAATTATTGATAATTGATTTTCGCTGTTATATTTTCAACTAACTTTTACCTTCATTGAACATTACTTTAACAATTCATTTCAAAACGAATTATAACTACAGGAAACTGGCAGTGATGATATTGGCGAGGACTTTACAATCGATAGTTTCACAATTGTGACAACGCCATAACGTCACCATCGTCGTAATCGAAAATTAGGAAGCCTGATGAATTATTAATGAGGAGCTTTCGGGGCTGGAAGCCATTGTCTCAGTCGACGGCGAGGATGGCTGGAGTGGCCCTGTGCCTCCTGCTTCCTGCCGTGTCTTGCCTCACCTTGCCGGTACACCAAGAACACCACTTCGATGACCACCACATGGCCAGTACTGCGTCGGCCCTGAAGGCTCGCTTGGGGGCTGTCGATGTCACCGTGAGCGGCACCCTGGATCATCGGCCGGGAACGATCAGGCACCTCCAAGATGCTCTCGGACCAATACAGATCTCAAGGCTGGGCGATCTCTCCTCAAAGCTCACCATCTGCCTGATTAAAGCGTCTAGCGATACTTTAATATTTCTCAATAAAAAGTTCTGGAACACTGAATATTATTATCTATTAAACTTCGATAGTTTCGAACCGGGGATCGAAAATATCTTCTACCATCTTTGGGACCAGCATCGAGTTCATAGAGTATTTTCTGTTTTTCAAAAGACTGATATATTAGAAACCTTCGATCCTGTAATCAGAAAAACATACAGTATACCTATTGCTGTTTTAATTAACACTAAGTTGCTGAATCGAAGATTACCTGATTGGAATAAAACTGATTTTTACGCCGTGTACGCTGGACTCTATGCCGATAAGTATAGGAATTATCGCAGTTTTCTTGTTGACGGGCTTACTCTAGACGTTGTAACAGAGCGTTTAAACATGCGCTTGAAAATGAAAAATACTACTGACAGTTCAGTCAAGTTTGGATTCAGAAGTGAAAATGGATCATTCTACGGCACTTTCAAAGAACTGGTGACACACAGAGCGAATATGACTGCCCAAGCTCACTTTTTGAAAATGCATAACATTTTGGACAGTTTGACGTATTCAGTATACGTACGTGCGGATAAAATATGTATTGCTGTTCCTAAGACTGAACAGATCCCTCGATTTGTCGAGAGCTTCAAGTCGTTCAATATCACAGTCTGGTTTTCGATTGTATTCATATACTTGATCACAGCAACAACATTGATTTCTTTTAGACTTTTCTTTCTTAGAGTAAACCGGCGTATGATTTACGAGACCAATCTGCCGCTCACCATGTTCGGTATTTGTCTGGGCCTACCTGTGGACTATATGCCTAAATTGCATTTTGAGAAAATGGTATTGAGTTCCATTCTGTTGGTCAGTTTTGTGGTGGTTAGTATTATGCAAAGTACACTTAACGCTATATTAAGCACACCACCCTCCTTCTACAAATTCCCGAACACAAGAGACGAACTCAACGAACAGAGGGTAAATGTATGGACATCCTCCAAGGACTTGATTGATTCTTACATGGCAGCAGGTTACACCGGAGTAAATTTTCACCTAAAGACAGCGGCGGAGCAGAAGAGGGATTTCAACGCTGTAGTTTATCATGGAGGAATTCTAGAGAAGACGGCTGATTTCTTGCGCGCTAAAGATTTGGAGTTCAAATTTCTCAAGCTACAAATGACGGAAGCGTGTCCCGTGCAGCACAACATAGCCTATTTGTTCAGCAAGGGGTCGCCTTTCGAGGAGCCCATCAACTGGATATTGTCTCGTCTTGTCGAGTCTGGAGTCATGTTAAAGTGGGACAAGTTTGTCTACCAGTTCCCCAACAGGACAATGCAGTTCGCCGGGAAGGTTCGCGAGGTGGTAGATCTGAAGCCTCTTGGTGTCGAAGACCTAGGGACCCCGTTATACATAAGCTGCTGTGGGTTTTTCATGGCTTTTGTTGTATTCATCTCCGAGATATTAATCCATAGAGTTATGAAAAACTTTATGACTGATCACTGAGTTCAGGTTTTCAGACTTTATATGGCAATGACATAAATATTATTCCCACTTGATCAATTATCTTATATTATACTTATATTCTAACCGTTTTGAAAAATGGTAATGTAGGTTGACTCTGGAAATATAAATTCATCATTGTGCCTTTGAAGAAGAATAGTTTGATCAATGAACAAAGAAGTCTTCAGGGATTACCTCTCAATCATTTTTTTTCTCAAGTAGTTCAGCTGTCAACTGTATTATGAAAGCACTTAAAGGTGAATTAATTATTTTTCGATTGCCACTTGAAAAATAATTAAAGTGTTCACTTTTTTCTTTTGTTTTTCTGATACTTGTCTGGCGCACTCAACTGACAATGGTAGCGTAAAAAAAAAATTCTTTTGTTAATTTCATCCTCTTCAAACCTTTAAGATAGAATTGAAGGGTTCGGCCGTAAACATTTGTATACATGTATTATTGCACTTCGCTACAATCATTCGTGCAACAGGTCCAAACGTTTTAAAATATGAAATGTCTTGGTATTTTTAAAGCTTCATAAGCTTATCGTTTTCTCTTATTTTGTGTACCTACCTTTCAAATCTCAACAGGGGAAAATTACAAAGCATTTGACATTGTTCAACACTCTATGTGAGTGCGTGAGAGCAGGCCTGATTTATATATTAGTGTCTTCATTGTCCAAGGGATACTTCTAATATGCTCCTAAAGCCCGTGATAGTTCTTAATGACTGCCATCATTCTATGCTGAATCTTCGACTTCATGTTAGTGGTAGAGTTCACCTGTGCTCAACACTCAACACGGTCAAAATTGAATTATCCAATTTATCAATTTCTCCTTTATTAATTCCAATCACATTTTTAAATAATTTTATTAGAAGAAAATAGACCACAGCCGGGAACCGAACCCAGGTCCTCTGCTTCCTCAAGGTCTCTGCAAATAATTTCATCTGTTGCATTAGATGTGGATCGACCTTAGGGCTGAAACACCCTTCTGTGCACCCCCATCCCCGCCAATCGATGCCCTTTTAGTAGTTAATTGATTAATGGAGAAAACCTGCAGCCCACCACTATCTCTGTTAAATCACCTTTCACAAAAAAAGTATATTCAAAAAATTTTTATTTTATATATGTATATCTAAATAAGTATGTAACCCAGAAGCGTATGCAGGCAAGTTCAGGACTAGGGAAGATCCCAGCGCTTCCCTCTTAATCGCGTCATTGCTATTTAAAACAGAGGTAACTTTTGTCACAGATGCCGATTACTTAATTGAAGAATCTGGCCAATATTGGCACTACAATGTGTACAAGTATATACAGGGTGTTTCGGAATTGCACGGCACTATTTTAGGTACGTGTTCTCTAACACAAAATAAACAAAAAAGTTCATATTAACATATATCTCAAACTCATTTATTAAACAGATATCAAAGGTTAAAGATTTATTATTTATTTACTGCATTAAGACTGACTGTACAACGTTTAATGTGTTTAATACTAAATAAAAGGTTTTAATCACCTGATAAACAAATGAACGATAAGCAATGACAGTAGTTGCTCATCTGTTTGTCTAGTTCTGTGTGTTTTAGTGTGAGTGAATCTTGTGACACAGTTCAATTTATGATTATCATGGGAGATACCACAAATTTATTCACTTTTGATGAACAAACAGACATGCTTTTAACTTATGGCGAGGTACATACAAACGGTGCTGCTGCTGTTCGAAGATATCGTGAAAAATTTCCTAACCGAAGAATACCAAATCGTAAAACGTTTGAGGCCATTGAAAGACGTCTTAGGGATAATGGTACGCTAAAACCTATACGAGTGAACGCCGGTCGACAACGATTTCGACGAACTGCAAACGTAGAAGAAGAAATACTCGATGCTGTTCAGTTATCTCCTACTACTAGTACCAGAAGATTGTCACGTCGTTTCGATGTTTCCTCTACCAGCGTATGGCGAACTTTACGCGAACAACAATTATATCCATTTCACGTATCAACTAGGCAAGATTTGTTACCACAAGATTATAACAAGCGCAGAAATTTCTCCCAGTGGTTAATTCGACAATGCACACGAGATCCTAACTTCCTGAACTGCATTTTGGTTACTGATGAATCTTGCTTTACAAGAAACGGGATTCTTAATTTTCGAAATACCTATACTTGGGCCGAAGAAAACCCTCATACGACTGCTGTTGGACATTACCAACATACATTCTCTTTAAATGTCTGGTGTGGTCTTCTAAGCGACAAAATCATCGGCCCATTCTTTTTGCCACCTAGGCTGTCAGGTATATCTTACTTGCATTTTTTGCAAAATAATCTGCATGATATTCTAGAAGATATTCCGCTAGGCATTAGGCAAAGGCTGTGGTTTATGCATGACGGTGCTCCAGCTCACTTTTCTCATAGTGTCACTGATTATTTAAATGCAACTTATGGAGACCGATGGGTTGGTCGAAACGGACCTGTTAAATGGCCACCACGATCTCCGGATTTAACGCCATTAGATTATTTTGTGTGTGGCTGGATGAAGTCTATGGTTTATTCTGCGGCAGTTGACACGCAAGAAGAGCTAAGAAATCGGATCGTGGAAGCCGCAGTAACTATCAACCACCATCCTGATGCTATACGAAGAGCCAGAGAAGCATGGATTCGTCGTGCTGAATGTTGCATTCAACAAAACGGAGGCGCCTTTGAACATTTACTCTAAATGTTGTAATAATCAATATATATTATAAAGCAAAGTGTACAATGTGCGTGCCGATAAGGCTCAAAAACGACTCCATGTACGATTAAGAAAGTTATGTCGTTGTTTAGCCATATAATCCCTAATGGAGAAGAAGGTTTCCGTTTTTCTCTTAAGGGTGTAAAATTGAAGAGAAAAGGACTCGAATTTTAAGGCTCTCGCACCATTTAATTAGCCTCTCTGAGATTGAGATATGAGTTTATGAATGAAAAATTTAGTTCGAGCTCCAGACTACCAGGAAGCGCTAGGGTGCTTTTCACCCAATGTTTATTGTTCATTCATCCAGTTAAATTTGTAAAGGTTGTATATTTGTTCAACTGTTCTTTTTAAATTACTAAAAAATTAAGCGAAAATAATTAGTTCCTCCTTTGCTTTCAAAATAAAATAATGATTTTACATCTCTTCAATCTAATTAGAATTAATTAGAAAACCAATTGGATTCCTTAAAAAATTAGTTTTCTCATAAGAAGGCTAATACATGATCAGCACATTACATTTAATCTATATATAATATATACTTGAGTAAATTTAATGCAATATGAGTGAACATTTCTTAGTAGACAGTGAGCGAATATCAGACATAAAAAAAAGAGATGAATTGACTGAATATAAATCGAAAATAAAAAGTTTGATGTGTTCCTTATTTGGGCGGACTCTGCAGATCTCAAGTCTGCAGAATATTGTTACCAAATCAAAACCGAATTTTCAAGTAGGTGCTAATTTTGTTCTCTATTTCCTTTAATTTTAAAGTTTTTCTGGTATTAAAACTACCACACAACTACCGGAGCGAAGCCGGGCACCCTAGCTAGTAATAAATAAATAGTAATAATAAATCTTTAACCTTTGATATCTGTTTAATAAATGAGTTTGAGATACATGTTAATATGAACTTTTTTGTTTATTTTGTGTTAGAGAACACGTACCTAAAATAGTGCCGTGCAATTCCGAAACACCCTGTATATTAAGAAATGGTCGCGGGCCCACTAACCTTCGAGTAGGTTTGTAAGGATGGGTGGATATAAATTTAAATACATGTTTTTAAGGAGATTGGTGTCTTGTTTTTTTTTATTCTAGCAGCTTCAGGTAGTAGCTATTCAAAAATTAGTTTAAAGTCCACTATAATTGGTACATTTTATAAAACAGGAATACGAGCGAAAACAAAAGTTTAAAAACCTTTTCCGAGGATGAAATTAACATTCCATAAAAATTTCATTTTCCACCGCTACATATTCCAGACGTACAGAACCAACCGTTTGTCGACACCCAGCGATGCCATTGACTTCGCTAGAAGACGTATTCCTTAGAAGATTACTCGAAGGATGTATCCCTTGGAAGGACGTACGCAGAAGAGGTATTAGTGTGTTACTGGGTCAGGAATGCGTGTGTGGAGGAGGGTCAGGTGCTTCTGTAGTCAAGGTGAGCTCTCTGAGCACGTATTCCTAGTTCTTCGCAGCCCTGGGGATAAAGGCAGAGATATAACTTTTCAAATTCGAAATTTCAAATAATTACCAAGCCAAATGTACCAATGCTCGTAATTATTAAAAATATATTACTAACTTTTAAAATCACCATTAATAAGCAAATATGGTGCGATGCGCGCAACTCACAACTTTCACTTACCAACTTAATTGGAGTAGAACCCGACGTGTTTTTCTAAATGTGTAGACCAATTTAGAAAAGTCACAGGAAATTAAATTATCCACATTTATTTACGACAAAGCTTGAATATCTTCAGTAATTTTAGATTCATTATTATATATTTCTTTTTTTAAGGGGAAAATCCTAATTTCCTCAATAGTCGAGTTTTTTTTTTTGTTTTTTTTTATCCGTTATTGTAAATATATTGTGAACGAGAATCGATAGAAGGGATATTTACGGTAAAAATCTTAGTAGAAAATTGGTTAGTCGAAACTTAGTTTTCGAATTTAAGTCTCTAATGCCTTTTCAGAACTAACGAAGATGATTGTCGATAATTGTTCTAGTAAAACCCAGCTTAATATTATTCAGAAATCTATTATAGAACTAAAGTCTTAAACTAAAATTTAATTACCAAGCATTATATTGCACCATTTACTTAAAAAAAAAAGTGTTAAATTTTTTTAGCATTTAGTGCTTTTCTACACATTCACTCACTAAAGATCTTATAAAATAGTTTGTATTTTTATCTTTGACAATGTGACTCTAAAAAACATAATATTTTTGTATGGCTTCTAATTTCTCCATTTAGAGGTTATGAAAACTTGATTTAGTTATCATCCCTAACCATCCCCGATCTTTCATAAAGTCCAAGTTTTAATTGCAGTAGTGGGTTGTTAGGGAAGCGCCCACACACCACTATGCTAACACCCGTATTGCAAAGTTTCATTTTATTTACAAACAGTATATATTGGTGTAGTGAACATTATATACTCGTAACATATCATAAGCAAATTAAGCTGTAAACTAACAGAAAAAAAGTCCGTCGTAACAATATTAGCAATGATAAATGGGTAATTCAAACGATTTATAAGAATTCATGTGAAATGACAATTTGAAACCATTTCTTGTATGTTAATATTTCTTCTTCATGGCTTAGAGAGCTAGAATCTTAGTAATCGAATCGTCACCACGCTTCAACTTTATTCAAGTTGTTCAGAAGGTCATTCGAAGAATAGTTGATTGGTATACAGAGCTTTATATAATAATGATAATATAAACTCTTAAACCTTAATCTTTAAAGCTATCAATTTTATATATTAAGAAAGTTAACTTCTTGATAAATTGATAAAAACGCACATAATATTAGTGTATGTATATTAGTTACATTAGCGAAATAATAAACCATTGTTATTAATTATCATCTATGTGACATAGTTTGGAGCGTTTTCAACAATTAATCACATTAAAGTTATACACCACCATCTTCTTTTACTGCTAGTATTTATCAGTTTTCCTTAGGAAATCATAAAACCTGTAGCTGATAACGAAATAAATTAATTCACCTAATCTCTCTTGATACCTTGATCATGATAGATAAATTGATTAAGGATTAAAAGGTATCAGAAAAAACTCAGTATTCGAACGATTTCTCGTGACTAGCTACTTCTTATCTGTTACAGAGTTAAATATACGCCTGCTACGAAGGAATTTTTTTAAATGGTAAATCAAATGAATACATTCACGAATTGTGATAAATACAATGTATACATCGTCCTAGTCTTGTCTAGATAGCCTTGGTTTGAAGAGTAAATACTTCAAATCAACAAAAATATATACTCAGTATAGGTGAAAAACGCTACACTTAGATGATATCTAAAATTATTGACATTACCTTCTGGTACGTTCACTTGTTCATATAAAATAAATAAAATTACTAGCCTACAGAAGTAAATCAATAAATACGATAGGTTAAATGATAATCAGGATTTTCAGTTTGAAAATTTTTTTTATTATCGAAAGCCAACGTTTCGGTCCAACTTGTGGATCTTCATCAGGGCTTCTGAGTCAAGGTAGATACAAAGACAAAGCAGTCAGAAAATCTTTATTATCATTTAACCTATTGTAAAGATTAACAGTTGACTATCTCTCACCTCTAAATCAATAAATAATAGTGTTATTGAATATATCGTAGGTGTATTGCAAGAAATTGACTACTCAAAAAAGTTATATTTTGAAAAAACACATTTAAAAGTTCTTATTAGTATAAACTATCAGGATTTAATCAATTTTCCGGTTTTGCATATTTTATTCTGTTTGGTTTCCGAAAATGATATGGAAATTGGTTTGTTTTGACTTTCGTGTCCTTATATTATGATACTTTACTTTTAAATACGTGCCTTAATTTATAAACTTTTTAGGCTGATTTTTCTAAAAATAACATAAGAAAAGTTGTTCCCTAGTACTGAACCATGAGCGTAGTACTAAACAATTTATTTACAAGTATACTTCAAAAGTTGTCCTACAAGTTGGGTTTTTCTGGACCACCCTGTGTATTATATAATTAATTTAACTTCATTATACTGCACGGATCTTAAAAATATTGTTTATGTAAGCTATATCAATACACATAAATCCAACCCGATTACGAATTTACTCATTAAAACGAACTCGATACGAAATTTTTAATAGTGAACATATAAAAGTGTATGGTCTAGAATGTTCGAAGGTCTATGATATAGAAGTGAGCAAGTGACGAGCGTGCCAGTCTTAAGCCTGAATTACACCTACCGAGTAGCTCGCTCTGTCACTCGGCCGAGCAAAATATTGAGGATTGGGGTGATTACACAGGGAGGAGACAGCGGGCTAGTCAGTGCCATTGTGGTTATACGTTCTTGGAACATCCGCGTAGGACGCAAATAATACAAATCAAGGAAGTTTTTAGAAATGTTGCAACTTGATCACACCTGCCATAATAGAGGAAATCGAAGATAAAATTAGAAAAAATAGAAACGGATTATGGACAAAACAATGGCTATTATGAAGAGATATTAGAGGAGGAACTGCAACTCAGTTAAGAGAATTTGAAACTGAAGATCTCAAAAATTATAGATCATTTATGAGATTAAAGACAGATCATTTTGATTTTTTACTTGAAATCATAACTCCTAAAATACAAAAGACTGACACTACCAGATTTTTCAGAATCATGAATTTTTGTCTTTTCTTGGTTGTATGTTGACCCCAAGTTTTTAATTTTATTTTTTACCTCTGGTACACTAAAGTCAGGTAAATCCATCGCCTCTATTAACTTGACATAATTCAATATCAGCAGTATTACGAATTTGTTTGTTTTTATACAGGGTGTCCCGAATTTAAATGGCAAAACTTCAGGAACTTATAGGGGATCGAAAAACTAAGACAAAAAGTCCTTTAGAGATTTGCTCGTTTTTGCTTAGTTTTGGAGAAAATCGCAAAAAAGAAACAAAACAAAAATGTTATAGGTAGTGATTATCACCTTTCAAAGTTCTTCAGGCTAGGCAGTGCGATATGTAAACACATAATGTTATCCTTTACATTCTTTTATTTGTTTACATTTTTGCTTCCTTCTAGGATTATAATTCCTAAATCAGTCTTCAGTCAGTTACTTAGATATTTTTGTGTGAATAGCATCAGCCACAATGCCACGTACATATTCTAATGTTGAATACGCTGATATGATTTTTGTGTATGGTTTCTGTAACGGCAATGCTTTAGAAGCGGGAGTAGGCGCGCCGATTTCCAAATAGAAGTGTGCCTAGTAGAAGAGTCTTTTCGTTAACTATTAATAGACTACGAGAGACTGGGTCATTCTTAATACGTAATGAAGGCGACCAATTCCAGGCAGCAATAAGAGCAGATTATCGGAGAAGAAATTGTGTCCAACGCCACTTCGATAACAATCCTGAGACTGGCATCCGAAGAGCATGTGCTGCATTAGGGATATCGCGGCAAGCAATATGGCGAACTTTGAAAGGTGATAATCGCTACCCATACCATCTTCAAAAAGTTCAGAATTTATTACCTCAAGATTATGTCAAGATATTGAATTTTAGTAACTGGTTTCTTGAAAAAATTCGCGATGATAATTTATTTCCATTAAAAATTATATGGACTGATGAAGCTACCTTTACAAGAGGAGGAATTTTTAATCAAAGAAATTATCATGTATGGGCTCTTGGAAATCCCAGAGCTATTAGAGAGAATAGGTTTTAGCATGAATTTGCTAATAACGTTTGGCTTGGAATTTGGAACGGATTACTGGTGGGACCATGTTTTTTACCTGAAAGATTGAATGGAATCACATTTACACATTTTTTGGAGAACGACTTTTCTAATTATTTAGATGACATTCTCTTACAACAGCGGATTGAAATGTGGTTCCAAGTCGATGGATGTCCAGCTCATTATACCAGAGCTGCTCGAGCTTGGCTGGATATAAATTATCCACAACGATGGATTGGACGTGGAGGAGTAGTATCTTGGCCACTCAGATCACCTGATATGACATCCATGGATTTCTTCCTATGGGGAACCTTGAAGCAGGAAGTTTATTCGGTGTCAATCAACTCAAGAGAGCTATTAAGAGACCGAATCATGGATGCAGTGCACCAAATGTCATCAGAACAATGTTTAGCTGCAATTTATCAAGTGAGTGCTAGATGTAATGCTTGCATTGGTGCAAGAGGACAACATTTTGAGCAATATTTACATTAAAAAGAACATAACATAAATATAAATGTAAATAAATAAGTATAAAAATGAAAACTTTTTTTTTTCTTTTTTTGCGATTTTCTCTAAAACTAAGCAAAAACGAGCAAATCTCTAAAGGACTTTTTGTCTTAGTTTTTCGGTCCCCTATAGGTTCCTGAAGTTTTGCCATTTAAATTCGGGACACCGTGTAGATTGCCGATTTGAAATTCCAGAGACATTCGTGTGATTTATATTCTTGTATACATTTAATTGTTGTTCCAGAGCTCCATTTAGCCATTTTGAACTTAATAAATCAAAAAAGATGTAGACGGGGAATAAATCGCTCTACTATGTTTTCTGTTTGTTTACTTTACCTTGACTGATCACACCGACCGAGTAGAGTGAGCCGGTGGTGGGGTATTCACTCGGCCGAGAGAAAATAGAACAGCCTCCTATCCATTGTACCGCCCAAATCACTCGCCAGCTACTAGTCCGAGTACTGACTTTGCTGATTACATTAACCGAGCAGTCGGCCGAGTGCACTGTCTCGGCCCAGTACTCGGTAGGTGTAATTCAGGCCTTAACCTCAACAGCGAAGAAAATAGTTACTTTTGAGTCTCTGCTAGTCACAATTCTGTTTAACTGTTCCATGTTATAAATTCGTGTTCTCATTGTTTGGTTGATATGTTTGTAACGTATCATTATTAAGCAGGTGCGCGGTTGAAGATTTGAAAGTTTTAAGCTAGCTAAACAGATCGGAGAAGAGTTTGTAGCGGAACTGAGAAGGGAATTTGACGAGCTGGTTTTAGTGGCACGCATACGTGAGTATTGCTTAAGTCATATTGAAGATGTTGAGGTAATAGAGTATGAAGATGGCTCTTTGAAGGCCATGTTCAAAAAGCAGTCCGCTCAGTTCAATGAGAAGCTGACCAAACAACAAGTTCATCTAATTGTCTGGTGACGTGAATAGGTTTTATGAAAGGTTGGCCAACCTGTTTGGCGAAAAGAACGATAATCTGACCAACATTTTGAGTGTGATGAAGGTTCACGTCACCAGACAAAGACGACCACAGACTGTCTGGCGAAACGAATGACGAGCTGGCTAGAGGGTTGTTGCATCTGAAAAGTTTGAGAGATTAGAAAGAACGCTGGATAAACAGATCCAGCCGATGGAAAAAGAAAAGGTCCAGGTGGTCGTAAGAAGGGAAGGAATTGAGCCCTTGATCACGGAGAGCCGAAACAGGATATGAGCTCCAACTTTTGATTGTAAGTCGTCCTGGTCCAATTAACAGTTATACGCTGCGAAAAGCACTAGTTGTGTTCGAATAAGTTTTAGATCGTTTTTGGAGAATAAATCGTGAAAAGGAATCCATAGAAATGGTATACACTCCAAGTAGCATAATACACCTTCCAACCGAAATGGTGAAACAAGCAGATATTATAGAAAAAAAGTACAAAAATAAGAGGGCTGTCATTTTTACAGGTAGTATGTTGTGACTGGCAGATTCTAATGTCTTTTTAATGTTATTACTAAATCATTTGAAAAATCGCTATCAAACATTCCTCAGTGGCTTTCGATCTACTTTGATTCCCCTTACAGGTTCACGATGGAGGGAGTAGGTAATGAAAGAACTTTGACCTAAGTCCGCCATTGATTGCCAAAATGAATTTATTTTTAACCTTCTCATTTTATATTATTCTATTACATATTTACTATTCTATTAGTGTATTCGAATTTATTTTAATAATGTTCTTTTTTTTTCCTTATACCAATGAAGGTTTTTTTTTTGTTTGTTTTTAAATAAACAGCGCGAGACAATAGAATCTGTCTCTCCAAGCTCTGCTTTTAATCTTATATAATAATTATAATATCAAAAAGCTGGTGCGCGCGCGCAACACACAACTTTCACTTACCAACTTACTTAGATTAGAAATTAATGCGTTGTTGTGGTCCCTCCGTTTGACCAATTTTGATGAAATGTTGGCTATCACATCTTTGGCATATACATACATCAAATACCCAGTTTGATCAAAATCGTTAAAGCCATTTTTGAGTAAATAAAAGAAATACGTGAAAATGATACAAAATTTATTAAGTAAATTCCCCCCTCCGGTTGATCAATTTGGATGAAATGTTGGCTATCACATCTTTGGCACATAAATACATCAAATACCCAGTTTGATCAAAATCGTTCAAGCCGTTTTTGAGTAAAAAAAAAAAAAATACTTGAAAATGATACAACATTTACAAAGTAAAGTCCCCCCACCGGTTAATCAATCTTGATGAAATGTTGGCTATCACATCTTTGGCATACAGATACATCAAATACCCAGTTTGATCAAAATCGTTAAAGCCGTTTTCGAGTAAATAAAAAAAACACGTGATAATGAGACAACATTTATTAAGTAAAGTACCTCCTCCGTTTGACCAATTTTGATGAAATTTTTGCTGTCACATCGCGGCATATACATTCGCCAAATACCGAGTTTAATCAAAATCATTAAAGCCGCTTTTGAGAAAATCGAAAAAAAACGTAAAAATTAGACAAATTTCTTTAAATAAAGTACCTCCTCCGTTTGACCAATTTTGATGAAATTTTTGCTGTCACATCGCGGCATATACATACACCAAATATCCAATTTCAGGTCTGTTCGGTTTATAGTTTTTGAGCTAGTCTGTTCACACAGACACACAGACACACAGACACACACACACACAACACACACACACACAGACCTTTTCGCGGGACTTGGTTAATTGGACTCAGGGGACCCCAAAACGTGTATTTCCGTTGAAAACCGGAAATCGAAATTTTTCACGATCGCAATAGTTTCCTTACTATATATTTCATATATAGGTAAGTGAAAGTAAAAACGTTGAGGGCTCTAAAAGTGATTCTTTTATCGCCCGATGTTAGTTATTAATGAAGAATAATTAAAGTAATAATCACTGCTGAGAAAGGTTTATTGCAAAGCACCATTTAAGCTATGTACTAATCTTCAGAGCATGCAATTCTGCAACAGATAAAATATTGTCGTAAGGGACTATTTCATCTTGATTTTCAGCTATTCGTTTTATTCATGTTGGTCATCTTCGTATATTTTGATTTAATACCCTTCATAGATGCCGGTAATCTCGGATGCTTCGTACCAAACACTTTTTCGTAGTCCGAAAGTCCGTCCTTTTGGTCTAGTAGACCTGGTTTCCTCAACTTCTTTTGGCTCAGATGAAACTTAATGAGATTTCTTCTATTACTTTCCTTCTGCGATGTGGTCCTTTTCGAAACAGTAGATTTTGTTGGATTTAATTTTCTAATGTCCCTACTAGTAGATTTACCGGTGCTGATTTCTGCAAGGGGCTTAACCGATTTCCGGATACTCGACGACGTGCTAGTCTTCTTTGATACAAGTTTATTTGTTCCCGAGGTGTGTTCTTTTGTTGTCATCTTTAAGGAAGTTGGGCATGTAGTATCGATGCAGGTCAGATCCTCTTCCACAGCTGGATCGCTGGAACCTCCCGAAAAATCCATGGCGATAGTTTCTCTGGACATTTCGGGAGAAGAAGTGGAGCCGTAGGTGTAGACGGGTGAGATGGAGACACTTTCGGCAACGCTAAGACCACACATCAAAGCGCTCTTAAGAATATCTAGAGCGTTGCAAATCCTTTGATCGATTTTTTTGTTCAATACTTCATCATCTTGCCCCATTTTATCAACGGCTTTCGAATCTTGTAAGTTGGAAGCAGCTCTGGTCGTTTCCGAAGGCGATAGTATATCTTCAACGCTCTCGGTGACCTCTACATCACTCAGCTCTTGATCCCCAATGTCCTCCGGATCATAGTTCACTTCAGTTACTTTCTCTATTAAGTTTTCGCTAAGTAAAGTGTTCGATTTTCTCCTAGGAGCCCACAAGCGATCTTCTCTCTCTTTTGTGAACCGCTTGTTGGCATCAATGAACCTGTGCGTCTTCGCTTCTACATTACCAGTCGGTGGTGGGATCGAATTCCCATAGAAGCCATCCCCTCCAAACGGGAGGTGGTTCAATGATTCGACAAGTTCCTGTGTTTCTGGGGAATCCTCTTCAGCTTCATCGTTATAGGTGTCATTGTAACCCGTTGCAGACCTCTCGTGTGCCACTTTGGCGTGCATTGTACTATCCTCGACTAGCGAAGCCTCTTGCCCAACATTTTGTTTTTTCAAGTTTTTATTTAAATTACTGAGCACTATCGAGCTCAGGACATCCTCAGCCCCGTCAAGTATTCGCTGAAATGGTACATCCATTTTACCGAGATCCCTAATGCCGTTTTCATAATGGTTAACACCATTATCTCTTTTCGCGATACCATCTTTGGACTTTATATAGTTTAATATCTGGGCTCTCAACGCCTTGTACATCCCTTCCACGTTTTTATATTTTTTCATTTGGTCATTCATAATGGCTCTGTCATGTAATGGTCTAAAACTTTTGATGTCTTTAATGTAAAAACTGATTGTTTTTATTTGTTCTTGGGGCGTGACCCGGACATTCGATGACCATTTTACAAAGTTTTCTGGAGCGTACTGGTTCATTATCTGATTAGAAGATTGATAATCGGGAACCAGATTTCTTATTGTCTTTAGAGTCGTCCCTTTTACTGGCAATAAGTTTAGAAGCTTTGAAATTTGATCCATATCAGGAACATTATTCTTATCTTCTGACGATCTCAGTTGCGTGTGTACTAGTTTCGGAATCACAAAAGGTCCACTTCTCACTACCGCATTTTCAGGTGCATAGAGGATATTATTACAGATTTTCTTTCGTGACGTGGGTATACGGGCGAATCTTTGAGAAACGTTGGACATAGTTTTGAAAAGCATATCATCATAAGAAAGAGAGGGTGCGGAAGCTTCGATGGAAAAACTCTGCCCAGTCGCCCTGAAAAGGAGTTCCCAATCAATTATACTCAACTGTAGGGGCAATTAGATCGAAACCGGCTTATTATTTTTTTTAAATATACAGGAAGCGCACAATTTTGGTTACAGGCGGTTTCGAACTAATATGCTTATATATTAAAAATAGATAAATATTAATTTAAATTGGAGATGGAAAACCCAGATAGAGGGAGGGGGGGTGGCCCCTCACTCAGTGGTGTTGGAAAAAAGCTCGAAAACTATCACAACATTTATTATATTTACATCAAAACAATATAGCTCGTTTTATATAATGGTCTTCTCATGTAACCTTTTACTGAGCTTAAAGTAGTGGAATAGTTCATCGAGTGAGGGGCAGTGTTGTTTTAACAATCTATAGATCTTCTTGAGGTCATACAGGCTCTATTGTTTCTAATCAATTAAAGGTAGGGAATAGATCAGTCGGAATTAAGTGCAATTACCTTCTTGCACGACCGTTGACAAACAAATAGTACTTCATTACAAAGAAATGGACTTAAGACGCGTCTTGGGTTTTTATGTCGAAATCAATATAAATTATTTTTTATGGAAATAAATCCTACATTTTTTACAATATATTAAATGTTTTTCAATGCACTACATCTTTGTTAATACGTGATACGATTGGTTGAGCTATGATTTTTAAATAAACTTCCCCTTTTATGCAATGATAAATGCACGTCACCCAGAAATATCAGGAAAAGAAAGTCACTACATCAAGGGCGTACCCAGGATCAAAACTAAGAGTGGGGGGCAAGCTATAGTCGTTCAGGTTGTAACATCTTACCGCGGAAAGGATGAATGAAACCAAAATTATGTATAATTATAGCAGTGCTTTATCAACTAAGTTATTATAATTATTTGCTTGAAAAAAAATATTCTATTACTGCTTCCCGCCTTGAAAGCTTAAAAAATTATTGCATCCAGCCTTCCAGGGGGGGGGGGCAGCTGCCCCCACCTGCCGCCCGCTGGGTACGCCCATGCACTACATACTTCGTAAAGTCATATTGATGAAAACAAATAAAACCTTATTCCCCGCGAGAAATATACATAACTAAAATGTTTGTTAGTCGGCAAACGGCTAAAAGAAACAAGAATATCTCAATTAACAAGGATTAGCTCTTTCGTAAATACGTTTATAGAGCATAATGGATTTAGTAAATCATATATCGGTGTATTATATCTAATGCTGAACTTTTATTATTTATTGAGAAGAAACTAAATATAGTATAATCAATTCCATGAGCGAGCTATTCAAGAATATTTGGAAATTGAATTCGAAGTAAAAGTACTCAATCGAAAGTAGTACCTTATAATAATAATAATAAAAGATTCAACCAACACGAAGGCTCGATGCCGACACCTCAAATCGTTTCCTACACCTTCATCCACCAGATAGACGCAGATAACTGGCGTAATTTCGTAACTGGAAAACACGACGTATTTCACACATTCAATGTCATTTTTCGTTGTTATCATGTCCCTAACATATTCAAAAGTGGCACCAAGAATATCAGTATCTCCGAAAACGTTGCCTTTTCTGCAGTTAATCCTATATTAAATCTATCCGTACTTATTTCATTACCAAAATGGTCATATTTAATTTTATAGTTACAAGTTTCATAGTTACGATTACAGCGGTATCTTATCGGCAAAACTTCGCATTCGATGGCATATTCTAGCCTAGACTTGAAATAGATTAAAGAGAACGGGTGAAAGAGAACCTTCATTTCTTATATTGTTTCGGTCTAACACTTCTCGCTAGGTATGCAAACTTTCTTGGTATTCACTCCTTAACAAGAATAATAACTTTTGGCGCTGAACAAAATCATAGAACTTTTTGAAATCGAAAAAAAAACTGACGTAAAGCATGTTTGAATTCTAATTTTATCTCTAACATTGCATTTGCCGGAGAGAAAATATTTGGTCAACAGATATGCGGTACCGTAAACCGCATTGGCGGTCTCCGATAATTTCTTCGTTCGGTGTAATAAATGATTAGACAAATCAAAGTTAAATTAAATATTTCTTAACATATGGCAAGGTGAACCGAAATAGGAATAGACTCTTTCAATACAGTTAGTTAATTTGGTATACAATCAATTTAAATCAATTTCCGTCCTAAATTGAACTATTCTTGCAACATAATATATAATAATGGTTAAATTAATTATACAAATTACTATTAATACGTACTGTAAAAGGATGCACTGTACAATTGTGCATACATATAATGTATTGAAACAGTAAGTTGGTATCTTGCTTCCCGTTTTTTAAAGGGCCACGTTTTCTGTTCTCTGAAAACAAATGTACTAATATATTATAATTATTCTGGTTAAATAAAACAACGAACCATGAACACAAAATATTGATATTCAAACATTGTACACACATATAATGAACTGTATATGAATCTTAGATATAAAACCTCCTCAAAGGATAATTTTGAATGAAAATTAGCGTTACTAAAAATATTTTATTACTTTAAAGTAAAAAGAATAAGATAACATACTATATTGACAATTCACATTATATACACATGATAAATACATTATGAGTTGTAATCCTAATGAAGAACTCGCAGAAACAAAATTAATAATATTAATATTCTGATGTCTTCTTCTTTATTATTATCCATTATTCATTCGTTCCTCTCGGCCTCGATGAAAGTCGCGAGTTTTAAGGCCTTATCAACAAAATAATAATTAACCACGACATAATCATTCCACGAATGATAAAGAAACTTGGCTGTGAAAACAGGTCTATTGTGTTCATTATAATCGCCCCTGCCGGTCAAAAACCGCATCGTTTTCTTCCAAACATTCTACCAAAAACATAACCTTAATGTGTAAACAAGCCTTTCGACTTTAGTAATTAGAACTTGTTTGGACTCCTTTATGTTCAGGAACACGTAGTAAAGGGTCTTTCCTTTATCCCAAGACTCCTCAATGCCTGTTCCTCTATCAATTTGCCTTTAGACCAATAGTGACATTAGTTTCCTTTTCGTAAACTTCGAAAAAGATTATCGGCGATTGCCTATATGTCTATAGGCATGTAGGTTTCACATGAGCTTACATGCAAAATATGTTATCTTATTGTCGTATGATAATAATATGCCACCTCGACTAATCAAGACCATTTTACAATATCTTATCCTGCTTGGCGATGTAAAGCAACGCAATCCGATGCTTGCAATACCGCCTCAACAAACCATCGGCGCAAAAATAATCCCCAATGTAACCTACTATAAAAACCCTTTATAGAGTCCTCCAGTTTATTTTTATTTTTTTATAAATCCAGTTAATTTGTTCTTTTAACATATAATCTAAATTATTAAACCTTGCTTTGTTAAAATGTAAGGTAAATCATTTTCGAAAAATTACTTCAAGTTTATTATCAGCCTGTCGATGATGAGTATTCTTCATTACATGGTACGCTGATCATATGCATATATTGTATGCCAATATTATTTTAGCAATGAGTAAATATAGTTAGGATAATGATACTACAAACGTTTCTTAAGTTGATTTAACATATAAGTAACATTGCTAAAAAATATTAATAATTTTTTATAAATAACATTGTCTAAAATGTTTAAACCGATCAATATATAAATATTATTTTATTTTTCAAATTATTGGTTTAAATGCAATAACCTTTCATCAGAAAATATTGTAAGGAAAATCTTCGAATACGTTGATAGGTCGTTTTATTAAGAATTTAGCATTCAGTGTGCGTTTTTCGATACCTTTAAAACTAAATATAAAATAATATTTTAATTAGTTTTTTAATTGCATTGAATTTTAAATGAAAAATAGCTTAATATACGGTTGGCATGTTTAAAGATAAAACTATTAGTCTTTAACTTCTTCATGAGTAATCAAGAGATAAAATTTATGGCGAGTAGGTTAACATCACCATTCGAAACAAAAATCAGAATAACACAATGATTTCAATTCCAATGAAAACCCCTTTTATAAAAGTACGGTTGTAAAAAACGATAAGATTTTATGAAGGAAAAAATTATCTAGTATTTTTCAAGATATACAACGATAAACTACTGATTTACTGAATTTTCAATGTTAAATTATGTCTTTCAAAAGAGGACTGTAAATTATTTAAGCTGTAATAATATTGATACTAAATCATTCCGATCTGATATGATGGGAAGCCATAATTGAAGGAAAATTTACACAGTAGTTCAAAGGCCTAAAACACGACATCGAAAATGTTTTTTCCAGTCTAAGTTTCAGGTACGAAACCTTGCGTCTCTTTGACTCATTTGGCTGCGGCTCTTCTTCGAAATGCGCAAAGCAGACAAGAAACATTATTTATTAGCTAGCCTTGTTAAACAACATTAAACTCATAGAAAAGAGGCACATTTTTAGAAAGCAACAATAAGCACTGATAGTTGCTCGCAAACATGTGTATCATTATCTCCGTCGAATTGCTGGGTGCCAAAATGTACTGATAATGCTTTACCAAACGAAGCAGCATTTGTATTGAATGTTTGTTCTGAATTTATTGTTTTACTGTTATTCGGTTGGGCGACTTTGAAATAAATATGATCATTAAATAAGTTAACACAGACCTTATAAGCTGTATTAAATGAGCCGTTAGTTAAACTAAGACATTCAGTATAGGTATAAATTCCAGAGTGTACTTTTAACTCTAATTATTTGATAAAAATGTAATTATTTCAGCAAAATTGATGTAAAAAAAAATACATCTTTAAATAAACTTTAATTATGCTTTGCACTTATTTGGCTCTTTTGGAGAAAAAAAAAATACGAGTTTGCCTACCTTACGAGTTCCCTCGCAGGAACTATAATGTTGCGGCCAGCGGGGTCAGACAAAGCGCCTATGGAGAACAATACGTCCATTGTTCGGTGCGGGACTGGCTGCCGGTGAAGATCAAAGACTTTGTTCTACATGAACCCCGAACCTTCTAGAATCTATCCAAGACTTATAAATACAGGCTTTAACAAGCCTCATCGGAGTTGAGAGTCAACACCCGTGAAGTGCACTTCGTAGTGAACAGTGATAAGTTAGTGTGATAAGTGGTAAGCCTTATTGTGATAAGCTATTGTAATAGTGTATGTCGTAGAAAAGACTCTAGTTTTAACCCGTGCGGTTTGTTATAAGTGATTAGAGTCTACATACACATCCTACTCTGTATATTATAATAAGGCAGTAATTACCATTGTGAGTATTGATTAATAAATTATTGTTATATTGCTAATTGTTCATTTCACTGTTCCCTTAGCACGCAACAATATCGATTTAATGGATACATTTTCTTCAAATATCAATTTCAGTATTCGAAAAAAATAATATGCAGCAAGTTATTATTAACTATAATATAGCTAATAACGGGTCATATTTTATCAGACGATTGTTTTGTTGTATTTAGTTTTTAAATTGTGTATCTATTCAGCTAGTCCCGAAAACCAGAATCCTCGGTCAAAAAGGGCTTCATATAATCACAGCTTTCGACTAGCTCTCTTCACTCGCCCAAAAGGGGTAGATAAAAACCAAGGATTCTATTAACATCGGATTGGAGCCTCACAAAAGGCCCCAAAATAAGGCACACCCAGAAGCCACTCTTCTCTCACCACCCGAAGCCGCCATGAAAATTGACACGAATGATTTGTAGCATAATAGAGTATAAATATACAGTATAAATAATAAGTAGTATTGCATAAATATGAACTTCGATAACATGAAACATCAACAATTCGAACTATTTATTAAGAGCGATTCGGTGAAATGAGGAAACATTAAACGTAATTAAATATAAAAGTTACATTTTTTTTTTTTACTTAAACGATTATAGGCAAAAATCAGTAGTCTTATAAACCAAATGAATATAAAATCCGTTATTTTTTTAACCTATAACTTACCGATCCCATTTTGCTAAATATTTAAAACTAGCTGTTCTTCTATTAGGACTCAGATAAATAAAAAATAAAAAAAATAGGTAAAGTATGTTCACCTGTATAAAACAGCGCAGTCTAGATAAACTCAAAACTGCAGGCTTAGCGAGTTTCATAAAAAGTGCACCCATGCAATCGGAACAGGCTTACGAACTGATATTACTCCTCAAACTATCCAGAAAAAAACTACATCTGCAACACTATCATACACTTTATGAAGGGTTATAATGAGGTTATATAAAGCAGCATATTTTTAAAAAGCTATTTTTTAAAAATATGATCGCTTATAACACTCTTGATATATACAAAATAATAAATGTTATTATAATACTCTCAATAAATTAATACGAAACGAATGGTACAAAAATAACTTTTATTATCGTGTTTAATGTATTTATTATAAAGATTATATGTTCATAGTGGCCTAGTAAATTAACATGTGTTCCTAGTAAATTAAAAACTCTTACATTCACTTTAAGTTGTTTCGAAAATTCACTTTTTCTGGTAGTATTACTTATCGCCCTGGCCTATTTCATGAGGTTATGTGACAGAATACGGATGATTCTCACTACCATGATGATCACTACCTATTCAAAGAACAACCCGGGATTACGGCCTCTTTCTTTAGATGTAAAAATTTTCTGTGAACAGATCTCTGACTGATGAAATGAAAATTATAGCATATTTTTATGTTTTTCTGGTCGAATCTATTGTTTTATATATTTTTTGTCATTGTCGTGGGTGGTCACCAGTAACGATTTTTCTTTCATAATATATATTTTGGCTGATGGTACTCATTTATTTAAGAAAATGTTACCCCCATTGTAAAATTACGGAAGAAGAATTAAAATAACATGCTGTTTAATCATTTGTTGTAAACGCTTAATCAATAAAAAAATTAAAAATTGTAACTCGAAAACGATGCAATTAGCGTGAACGGATAAATTATCGAATCTTAAACCAACCAAGTAGGAATTAAGTGATCCAAAGTTTTACTGTCGAGTAAAGTTATGCCTCTCTTAATTACCTTCTGCACTATTTCAGCGCATGCCGTGGTGTTCTTTCATCGAAAATATAAGTTTATGTTTATTAACACAACGTCAATGACATGACCCGAGTTTTAACACTATGAATTTACGGCTTAAAAATATTTTCTTCTTTTCCCCCTTAGTTTGCTCTTAAAAACGATGGATGACATTTTTCGACATGATGACACGTTTTGAAAATCCTTTTAAATAAATCTACAAAAGTTGAATATCTGCCCATTACGAACGGCACATCATGTTTCACATCTTCGGATATAGAACATAATGGTGGTTGAATTACCTCCGCCCCTTGAAAATAGTACCATAGTGTGTATAAGTGGCTCCAATAGTAACATTGAACTTATTTTTGCAATACGAAATTAAAAATTCCAGGGAAATCCATATTTAACACATAATTAATTTATAAATAACTTATGAATTGTTTTTTTATTATTAAATATCAATTAATAAACTCAAAGAAACTCATATAAATCAAAAGCCCACATTATTGTGTTATTTGAAAGATAAGTACTTGCTATTTTCATAAGTAATATATGGTTCGTTGTATAAGGATATTATTGTTGTATAATTTATATGTGCAACTTTTAAATTTAATTTTCACTAATATTATTTCACCATTAGACATTTCGTCCTCCTTCTAGTGATATATATATATATATATATATATATATATATATATATATATATATATATACATTAGTGACCGACCGAAACTCAATTTTTGGCCGAAACCGAAACCGAAACCGAATTTCGGCCCCAGGTCTGGTTTCGGGCCGAAACCGAAACCAAAACCGAAACTTACCTATTTATATGAAAATGTATTTACTATATTATTATATTTGGTTAGGTGTGCGAAAGGAATCATCAAATAAAAAGAAGAAACAAAAGCAGAAGAAACAAATAAAAATAGATTATATTACACAAAATATTTATATATATATATATATATATATATATATATATATATATATATATATATATATATATATATATATATATATATATATATATATATACACGGAAAAAATGTTTATTTACAATAATGCTAATCAAAGCTAAAAAATTGTGATCAAAATAACATAATTAATAATCAAGATCAAATAATTTGATATTATATGCCAAGAAAAGCAGTTTCTCAGCATTTTCACCAATCAGATTGTTTCGGTGATCTGCATAAATTTGTCCAGCAGCACTGAACATTTGCTCGCTGGGAATGCTCGTTGGTGGTGCTGAAAGGTATTTCAATACCGCCTTTCTTAACAAAGGATATGGACTGGAGTTCCAATAAGAATAAATATCTGCATTCCGTTGTAAACGAGGTTCTGAAATATAGCATTGAATGGTTTCTTTAACCATGAGTAATTTTTTTTTATCACATGATTCTATTCTGTCATAGGATTCAATATGGTCAGGGGAATTATCATGTGAATCCCACAGCTTTCTTTAGCTTTCTGAATAGTGGACTTCGGACTGATCATTTCTTTAAGTGGAGAGATATTGTCTCTTATCACACTTTTGTCGTTTTCACAGGTCTTTAAAAACGATATTATTTCTGTTATCGCAACGTCAACCTCATCCGAAGTAAGGTATTTTGATTTGAACCTTGGGTCCAATAGCGTTGCAGCTAACAGAAAAGGACGCCCTTTCACAAATGAAAATTTTTGTTCCAAGTTTCGTGTAGCGATATTTTCATATTTGATATCATTAAGTTATCTCCTTCACTTCTCTCGAGAAGTTTTCGATTTATTAAGTATAGAATAGGTATTATTATCGATACGCAAGCGTTATCATACGATAACTCCAGAGTTGCTTCATAAAAGAATTTTAAAACTCTTGTCAAGTTTTCTATTATTTCCCATTCAGAAGGGCAAAAGGTGGTAATCCCGCCATATTCAACACTGTACAAATTCACTGCTCTTTTTTGTTCGAAAAGCCTTTGTAACATTAAGTAGGTGCTATTCCGTCTCACCTCCAAATCTTGGACCAATGAATGTTCCGGGAGTCCACATTGATTTTGACATTCTGTCAATTTTCTGTAGGCTGGCTCACTGAGGTGGAAGTGGCCTACTATTCCCCTACACTTTTTTATAACAGATTTGACATTTTCATCAACAAATATGGAATTTTTCATCACCAACTGAAGGGTGTGTGACACACAACCTATTGATTCATAATGACCACGCATGGCACAAACCATGTTTGGTGCATTGTCGCGTGTCACTATAAAAATTTTGCCCGCCATTTTGCCCAAATATTCTTCGTAGTACTTTATTTTCAAAGACCTTAAGGCGTTTCTCATCCCTTACTGAATGCGGCCATGTTTCACATCCGGAAAGAACCGTTGGAAGAATAATAGTTTTTTAAATCCTAATTTTTAAGTTTCGGGACAGAAGACGCGAGCTAAGCAATTTTGCGACGGAAAAGTAGCAAGTATTACTGGCTTTAATCTAGCCTTAATTTCCTCATCGATTTCGTTTTTTATAGTTACCATCGCCCTAAATATCTAAATTCCTCCACGGAATACGTACGTATCCCCTTCCCCTTCATGCTCTATGGTTTCCGTGTCCTCACCAAGCAATACCAAATCATCGGCATATCTGAGGACCGCTAAATTCCCTCCAAAATTCAAACCCTTTTCATTACCTATGTTATTTCATTTTCGATCCCTTTTTTGAGAATCGGGATTCTTTCCACTCTTCGGGTATCTTTTGTTGTTCCCAGATATTTTAATCAAAAGAAGTATTTTTTTAAATCCCAGCTTCCCCGAATGCCTTGATCAGTTCACTAGGAATAATATCTGTTCCCGCTGCTTTATGAGATTTTAATTTTCCAATGGCTATTTCAACTTTCTCTTTACTCAGTTCAACTGTTAACGGTTAAGCACTCTGGTATTCCGGAGAGGAAGATATACTATTATTTGATGTCTATTGGATCGGCCAAGATATTGTTATTTTGATTCCTAATTCCAGTATTAATCGGCCCCGACAGTTCACGAATTTTGTTTATGCATCCGTACATGGCTTGAAATTTATTCTGGATTTTGTTACTTTCAATTGCTACTATTTAATTTTGAGATGCTTTTGCTTTTTAAATTTTAGTAATTTAGTAGTTTATTTTCTTAATGCTCGAAATTGGGCAAGATTGATTTTGTTAGGATTTAGCAGATTTCTTTTGTCGCACATGTTAAAACAATCTTCAACGAACCAAGGTTTGTTCTTTTTATTTTCCCTTTTCCCAACAAGTTACCGACCTCTTTAATATTATCCCTGATACCTTCCCGTAACTTATCAATGTCTTCGTTATCCTTTTGTCAGAGGATTCCGAAGCCCCAAACCTATTTTTGACTTCCAGTTTGAATTGTTTTCTAACCTTCGGAATTTTTAACATCTCCACATTAAAATTATCATTCGCGGTAGTTTATCAAAAACAGAGTTTTTCGTAAAATTCGAATTTAACTTCATCGTCACTATCTTCAGCAGGTGCGTGTATGTTGATCAACGCGATTTTAAACCACCGCCCCTGGAATATAGCTACCGATAACCTATCTCCGTAAAATCGAATGTTCTTCAACGCGAAAAAGAAAACTATTTCTAATCAGAAATCCGGTGCCTAAACAATAATTTCCACTCCCTCGTTCCACAAAGTGTACTTCCCTTCATTTAGCGAGCCCACCCCTAGCCGGCGGACCTCTTGCAGCGCCACGATATCTAAACTATTCCCCATAACCTCATTCACGACCGATTTTAACGGATAATCAGCGTTTCACTTTAGGGAGATCCATGACTTTTGTGATGTGTGGTGAACTTACATGTGATTAGGGGGTTCAAACCTACGTCACACCCTCCAACAAGATTGGGGAACCGCTTTCATTGTTAGTCAGCAAGTCCAACGGACTTAGCCGGGTGGAACTTCCTAGGAATTTCCACCGACTATCCCCACATCCGCCAACCGTGGGACGCTCCCCATACGCGGTAATGAGACCCGCGCAGGGATCGAGAGGCCAAGGTAAACTTAATTCTCATATTTGAAAGAGAACATTCCGACATATTACACGATCCTATTTATATGATGTCTATAAAAAGCTAATCTATCTTTTTGTATATACATTTTTTGCTTAAGTTTTAGCTTTGGTTAAGTAAAGAATCTAGTAGCTTTAAAGCTCGAATATTCTGGCACCGCTTTATTAACCGTATGGTCTTAGAACATTAAAACATTTATTCACATGAGCGACTTTTTTACTTTCACTCACATTTTTATGAACTATATATTAAAAGAAGCATTGCAATCGTTAAAAATATCCTGTTCGACTATTCTGAAGAAATACATTTTTCGGTGTCTTTTAATAAACGACATGATTATTTTACATTTTATATTATGTTACATGACCTTACCGCGCAACGTTTCTGTGTATGAAAACAATACCACTCAGAAATTAGGTATAATTTTATTGTAATTGGGGAGGTAAATTTTACACGTTTTGGTCAAAACAAAGTTACCAATTTTGATATAGTTCGTTACATGGATGAAATATTAACCATTCCTTCATTTCAGAAAGGTTTTTTGTGAAGCAATCTGATATGGCTTTATTAGAAAAGGAAAAAATTCTCCCTCTATAGTACCTTATTTTATTTTTTTATTTGGATCAATTATCTGCTTCTCATTCTGAGACAAAATAGGAATTTAAAACATCTAACGCCTATAATACAAAAAGTCTATTTAATTCTTTCTTCTAGAGGGCCGAGAGACCCTCCTGGGGCAGCCTACCCCGTTTGGGAAATTTTTTTTCATACAAGCATAGAAATTAACTTATGTAACTAAAAGTAAGGAAGGGAGGTAAAGAACAAATAATATGCAGAAAAAGTAGAATTTTAGCTGTGGGAAAGGAACATGAAGGTAAAAAAGCTGACAGGCAGATCCAGGGGAAGGGCTGTGTGAGTGCAGCACCCCCTTTACAACCGGCTGGATTCGCCCACGATTTGATTCTCCATCCCATTGACTGACCGTGGAAACAAATAGTTTTCATTGAGTAGGAGTAATTTCTACTATAATTGAGCCCTCTAATGAGGTAGGTGGGAAACCTGTACCGCCCTTTAATTTTACGTGTGGAAATATTTTTTAATGTTAATACCGTGGCTGGGTTTAAGAAAAAACAAATAAAAATCCTGAATAACTAGAAGTTAAAAACTTACAATTTTTATTTAACTCCTTAATATTATCATTTTATAATTATTAACCCAAATTAATGTCCACTGTCAAGTGAAAATGTACAATTTATTACCTATAACAATTTATCTGTGGATCATATTTTGATAACAAAAGCCAAAACGAAATTCCTGGAATAAATTTTCTAGCGAGCTCACACAAAACAAGTCAATATTAAACAATACCCGACATTGTTTCGCAATCGTCTCTTTGTCCCATTGCTTACCTCTGATATTAATTTAAATTAGGTAGAAACTAATAAATTCAATTAAATATCCTGAGATATAAATAAATAATGCCCCCCTTAGTGACTCCTCCCCGCCCAGATCTGGCGATAATTCCAGATAAAAAGAGAAAGTTCCAAAAGATAGACAATAAATAGATTCGACAGTAATGTAGGAAGGTTCTCTTTGATGTGGGAGAAAAACAGCTTCTAGAAAACATAGTCAACACAAGTCAACTCTTATTAAACCGAGGCAAACTTACATCCACTCACATCTACATAATTTATAAAACTATGAACAATCAATTTCATTATAATTGAAATTTATAAAATTTTGATAAATTGATTTTATTACCATTGAACAATACGAATACAGCAAGAAATAATGTAGTTCTATAATAAATACATTCTATTTTACTCTGTAGTTAAAATAAAAACCAATACTTACCACTTGAAGAATATCTGATGCCTTGAGTGCTGGCTAATATTCGTTATTTATAAATTTGTTGATGAATTAACAAAATACACTATACTAACAACAATAGTAATAACACGATTAACAAAATCCAAGGGAGCACTAGGAAATGAACAAGATCGGGTCGAATCGGCTAAAGTCGTGTTATCCCTCCGACCAAAGTAGGACGGAAACGCCCGAAGAGCTAGTTTCGGCCTGGCCGAAGATTCGGCCGATTTTTGGCCGAAACCGAAAACGTGGCCGAAACTCGTTTTTTTTGGCCGAAACTGGCCGAAACCGAAACCGAAACCGAAACTTCGGTCGGTCTCTAATATACATATATATATATATTTATATATATATATATATATATATATATATATATATATATATATATATATATTGATTAGATAAATTAGGGACATATTTTTGTTTAAATTACTTTTCGATGCCTTTTTTATTTTTGGAAAAATTATGATTTTTGTTCAAGAATTTTTTTTCCAATGATGAAAAATTATTATAGTAATTCTTATGGTACCATCTGATTCTGGATTAAATGTGGAATAAACTAAACAATTGATACAATTAAGACAACTGAAATCATTGCCTCGGCACTGAAATTTTAGATTGAATTATCTGAATTTCAAGCAATGATCATGAACTGCTATTATGATAGCTATGCTATGGATGGGTCTTATTAAAAATAAAATATTTTTTAACCACACAAAAAATTTCAATAATAAGATGAAAAACTTTCCCGTCGAATCAGAATCAGATGAGATCAGAATCACCCTATACGCGAACTCCCATCGCGTACTAGTTCAAAAAGGCGTTGATCAGTTTTATTAGATCCCAGCGCTGGACTCTCGCTCACAACACTCCTTTAGAGATAAATTAAACCCCGAGGGTCTTTTTTTAGTTGAGGTGGGGGCCTCCACTAAGCGACGCCATATTGGCCAAGTGACATGAATAGCCCCTTTTCTAGTGAATTTCGTCGATGTTCAATAGAGTTACAGTAATTAATTGCCAAATAAATGTGTCGGACATTTGAATTCTTGGACGTCTATAACCAGGAAAATTTATACAATAAAATCTTATTAATTACACACGTAATTAATAAGATTAATCGCGTTGTGATGAGTTAAGAACACATTAATTTCCTCATGCTCTCTTTCGCGTTGTTTATCTTAGTATTCCATAACCAACAACCTGACCTAAGACATCTATACTAACGTCATCGCCTTTGACAGTTCCTAAGAAACATTTAAAACAGCATTTGATGACCGACCTCTGACTTCAGCTCCCCAGATCGTATCCTTGTTGCCGAGTTGTTCTGCATCGCTGATGAGGAAACGGCCGCCATCGGAATGGAGATGGTCGCCTGTCCTTCCACCCTCGGCAGCTTGGTTTGATCCTCTTTCTTCCTTTTGTCTGCCGGTCGGTGCGAAGTTTTTCTCTGTCCAGAATAGCAATTGAATTGGCACTGGTGTTAAGAACCGTTGTTTTATTACTTCCCTCGTGTGAGTAACGATCTTTGTATGACATGGTCAAGCCTGAGCTGATTGTTGAGAGTTTGAATTTATCACTATTGATTTAATATCATTTCCGAAAGTTTTAATGTAATCAGATAATAAAGACATAATTTAATAAATATACTCCAATAGAAATTAAACGAATTGTGATCTTTGTGGAACTTATTAAATGTTCATATCCGTTATTTTTTTATGAACTACTAAGATAAACATGCGTAGTATTTAGTAAGGAACTAAAGTCTTCCAGCTGTCGTTGGACATTTGATACTTAAGTGTATATAAGTAGACTTCTATAGAGAGACACTTGTTGATGATGTCTAGTGCCCATATTGGGTGACGGGATGGCCGAGTGCGCAAACGCGTTGGAAAATACGCTTTGCCCATGGCAACTATAATTGAGGTCTCGAAGATATCAAGCTCAAAACCCGGAGCCATGAGACATTTAATAATACTCGGATATGATTAATCCCCAACCGTCCCCCTGGCCTGGGAAACCCCGTATAGCCTAAGAGGCGAGGAAGGGAAGGATCCAAAAAAAAAAAAAGACCTAGTGCCCATAAATACTTGTGATTTAAGTTCTGTTGCAGATCCAAAATTATTCAAAGAAGGTCGCCCTTTTTTTCACAATTAAATGTCTTATCACACACTCACAATTAAATGTCTCATTACAACCCATTTCCCATTTGCGGACATAAAATATTACAATATTATAGAGCTCTTATGTAGAAATAGCAATATTATGGGCTTATAGGTAGAAATGGCAATATTAAATAAGGGCCCTCACCTATCACGAGGAGTGTAGCCCCCCGCGCCTCTCCTCTAGATCCGCCGTTGTTCAGTTTAATATCAATATGTCAGTTTCATGTTTAATAATAAATAAAATGGAAATTAATTACTACAATAATCAGACGATTGAATTGTGAAAAATTCAAATCAATTCATTCGCATTCATTCAGTGGTGTGGACAACATTGTTGCGAAGTATCCCAGCCTTGATAGGTTAGATCCTGACGGAATTTTGTAAATTATTTTTGCTCGTTTATTCTCGTTTTCTTTCTGCCCTTGATCTGATGCCTCGATTTGTAAGAAGCATCCTTATCCACCCGATTAATTATTAATTTGCAATTAACATTTTCGATTAAATCCTCTTGTCTTGGCATTGTTAATACAAGCAATTCGACGAATACTTCATTAGCTCCCTTCATCGCTATTCAAAAATTTTAATTTAATTCTTAATGTGCCCCCACCAATTGATCAATTTTGATAAAATTCTTACTGTCACATCGCGGGCATATACATACACAAAATATCGAGTTTTATCAAAATCGCTTAAGCGGTTTTTAAGTAAATAAAAAAAAACACGTGAATATTGGACAACATTTATTAAGTAATGGGCCTCCTCCAATTGATCAATTTTGATGAAATTTCGACTGTCACATCGCGGACATATACATACACCTAATACCGACTTTTATCAAAATCGTTAGAGCCGTTTTTTAAAACATATAGAAAGAAGTAAAAATTAGAAAAAGTTCTTTAAATAAAGTACCCCCTCCGTTTAACCAATTTTGATGACGTTTTGACTGTCGCATCGCGGGCGTATACATACAAAAAATACCGAGTTTTATCAAAATAGTTAAAGCGGTTTTTGAGTAAATTAAAAAAACACGTAAAAATTAGAAAAAGTTCTTTAAATAAAGTACCCCCTCCGTTTGATCAATTTTCATGAAATTTTGACTGTCTCATCGCGGACATATACATACACCAAATACCGACTTTTATCAAAATCGTTAGAGCCGTTTTTGAAAACATATAGAAAGACGTAAAAATTAGAAAAAGTTCTTTAAATAAAGTACCCCCTCCGTTTGATCAATTTTCATGACATTTTGACTCTCGCATCGCGGGCATATACATACACAAAATACCGAGTTTTATCAAAATCGTTTAAGCGGTTTTTGAGTAAATTAAAAAAACACGTGAAGATGGGACAACATTGATTAAGTAATGGGCCTCCTCCAATTGATCAATTTTGATGAAATTTCGACTGTCCCATCGCGGACATACACATACACCTAATACCGACTTTTATCAAAATCGTTTAAGCGGTTTTTGAAAACATATAGAAAGACGTAAAAATTAGAAAAAGTTCTTAAATAAAGTACCCCCTCCGTTTGATCAATTTTCATGACATTTTGACTCTCGCATCGCGGGCATATACATACACAAAATACCGAGTTTTATCAAAATCGTTTAAGCGGTTTTTGAGTAAATTAAAAAAACACGTGAAGATGGGACAACATTGATTAAGTAATGGGCCTCCTCCAATTGATCAATTTTGATGAAATTTCGACTGTCACATCGCGGACATACACATACACCTAATACCGACTTTTATCAAAATCGTTAGAGCCGTTTTTTAAAACATATAGAAAGAAGTAAAAATTAGAAAAAGTTCTTTAAATAAAGTACCCCCTCCGTTTAACCAATTTTCATGAAATTTTGACTGTCACATCGCGGACATATACATACACCAAATACCGACTTTTATCAAAATCGTTTAAGCGGTTTTTGAAAACATATAGAAAGACGTAAAAATTAGAAAACATTCTTTACATTTACACACACACACGCACGCACGCAGGCACGCACGCACGCACGCACGCACGCACGCACGCAGCACGCACGCACGCACGCAGCACGCACGCACGCACGCACGCACACACACACACACACACACACACACTACCCAGTTTGATCAAAATCTTTAAAGCCGTGTTCGAGTAAATAAAAAAATCTGGTGCGTGCGCGCAACACACAACTTTCACTTACCAACTTACTTAGATTAGAACTTAATGCGTTTTGTTAATTCCCACTTCTCAAATGAACAGAACATCTATAGGTAATAATAACGCATTGGTTTGTCATTAAAGGCCTACGGCGGATGCGTGAGCTCAAGGTGTTTTATGAGTTGACGGATTATTTTTCTTTTTTTCTCCTGTATATTTTTACTTGATTTTCTTCATATATCATATTTAGCCATTTCTTATTTTTAGGTGTGATGACAGACATTTAATTTCTCAATATAAACTAAAACAAAGGTACTTTATAGGAAAACAAAAAAGGCCCCTTCCCCATTTAAGCCCTCTCAGAACATTTTAATAATGATAAAGCTTACCTGGTAATAAATAACAACTAATTTTCATTAAACATAACGAATTTGATAAAAATCGTTAAAGCCGTTTTTGAGATCATCGATCAAAAAGGTAATAAAAATTGAAAAAAAATTATGAAATAAAGTCCCCCCTCCGGTTGATCAATTTTGATGTAATGTTGGCTATCGCATCTTTGGCATACACATACATCAAATACCCAGTTTGATCAAAATCGTTAAAACCGTTTTTGAGTAAATAAAAAAAACACGTGAAAATGATACAAAATTTATTAAGTAAAGTCCCCCCTCCGGTAGATCAATTTTGATGAAATTTTTACAGTCATATCTCTGGCATATAAATACATTAAATACCAAGTTTGATCAAAATCGTTAAAACCGTTTTTGAGTAAATAAAAAAAACACGTGAAAATGGTACAAAATTTAATAAGTAAAGTCCCCCCTCCGGTTGGTCGATTTTGATGAAATTTTTACAGTCATATCTGGGGCATATAAATAGATCAAATACTAAGTTTAATCAAAATCGTTAAAGCCGTTTTTGAGAAAATCGAAAAAAACTTAAAAAGTTATTAAATAAAGTACCCCCTCCCTTTGAGCAAATTCGATGAAATTTTTGCTGTCACATCGCGGGCATATACATACTCTAAATACCCAATTTCAGGTTCGCACGGTTTATAGTTTTTGAGCTAGTCTGTTCACACACACACACACACACACAGACACACACACACACAGACCATTTCGCGGGACTTGGTCATTTCGACTCAGGGGACCCCAAAACGTGTATTTCCGTTGAAAACCGGAAGTCGAAATTTTTCACGATCGCAATACTTCCACTTACTATATATTTCATATATAGGTAAGTGAAAGTAAAAAATCTGGTGCGTGCGCGCAACACACAACTTTCACTTACCAACTTACTTAGATTAGAAATTAATGCGTTTTCTTAACTGCCACTTCTCAAATGAACAGAACATCTTTAATTTAACGCATTGGTTTGTCATTAAAGGCGTACGGCGCATGCGTGAGCTCAAGGTGTTTCATGAGTTGACTGAATATTTTTCTTTTTTTCTCCTGTATATGTTTACTTGATTTTCTTCATATATCATATTTAGCCATTTCTTATTTTTAGGCGTGATGAGAGACAGTTAATTTCTCAATATAAACTAAAACAAAAGTACTTTATAGGAAAACAAAAAAGGCCCCTTCCCCATTTAAGCCCCCTCAGAACATTTTAATAATGATAAAACTTAGCTGATATTAAATAACAACTAATTTTCATTAAACGTAACGAATTTGATAAAAAATTTTAAAGCCGTTTTTGAGATAATCGATCAAAAAGGTAAAAATTGGAAAAAAAAATTATAAAATAAAGTGCCCCCTCCGTTTGACCAATTTCGATGAAATGTTGGCTATCACATCTTTGGCATATACATACATCAAATACCAAGTTTGATCAAAATCGTTAAAACCGTTTTTGAGTAAATAAAAAAAAACACGTGAAAATGATACAAAATTTATTAAGTAAAGTCCCCCTTCCTGTAGATCAATTTTAATGAAATTTTTACAGTCATATCTCGGGAATATAAATACATCAAATACCAAGTTTGATCAAAATCGTTAAAACCGTTTTTGAGTAAATAAGAAAAACAAGTGAAAATGATACAAAATTTATTAAGTAAACTCCCCCGTACTGTTGATCAATTTTGATGAAATTTTAACAGTCGTATCTCGAGCATATAAATGGATCAAATACTCAGTTTAATCAAAATCGTTAGAGCCGTTTTTGAGAAAATCGAAAAATACTTAAAAAGTTATTAAATAAAGTACCCCCTCCCTTTGAGAAATTTTGATGAAATTTTTGCTGTCACATGGCGGGCATATACATACACTAAATACCCAATTTCAGGTTCGCACGGTTTATAGTTTTTGAGCTAGTCTGTTCACACACACACACACACACAGACACACACACACACACACACACAGACCATTTCGCGGGACTTGGTTAATCGGACTCAGGGGACCCCAAAACGTGTATTTCCGTTGAAAACCGGAAGTCGAAATTTTTCACGATCGCAATACTTCCACTTACTATATATTTCATATATAGGTAAGTGAAAGTAAAAAATCTGGTGCGTGCGCGCAACACACAACTTTCACTTACCAACTTACTTAGATTAGAAATTAATGCGTTTTCTTAACTGCCACTTCTCAAATGAACAGAACATCTTTAATTTAACGCATTGGTTTGTCATTAAAGGCGTACGGCGCATGCGTGAGCTCAAGGTGTTTCATGAGTTGACTGAATATTTTTCTTTTTTTCTCCTGTATATGTTTACTTGATTTTCTTCATATATCATATTTAGCCATTTCTTATTTTTAGGCGTGATGAGAGACAGTTAATTTCTCAATATAAACTAAAACAAAAGTACTTTATAGGAAAACAAAAAAGGCCCCTTCCCCATTTAAGCCCCCTCAGAACATTTTAATAATGATAAAACTTAGCTGATATTAAATAACAACTAATTTTCATTAAACGTAACGAATTTGATAAAAAATTTTAAAGCCGTTTTTGAGATAATCGATCAAAAAGGTAAAAATTGGAAAAAAAAATTATAAAATAAAGTGCCCCCTCCGTTTGACCAATTTCGATGAAATGTTGGCTATCACATCTTTGGCATATACATACATCAAATACCAAGTTTGATCAAAATCGTTAAAACCGTTTTTGAGTAAATAAAAAAAAACACGTGAAAATGATACAAAATTTATTAAGTAAAGTCCCCCTTCCTGTAGATCAATTTTAATGAAATTTTTACAGTCATATCTCGGGAATATAAATACATCAAATACCAAGTTTGATCAAAATCGTTAAAACCGTTTTTGAGTAAATAAGAAAAACAAGTGAAAATGATACAAAATTTATTAAGTAAACTCCCCCGTACTGTTGATCAATTTTGATGAAATTTTAACAGTCGTATCTCGAGCATATAAATGGATCAAATACTCAGTTTAATCAAAATCGTTAGAGCCGTTTTTGAGAAAATCGAAAAATACTTAAAAAGTTATTAAATAAAGTACCCCCTCCCTTTGAGAAATTTTGATGAAATTTTTGCTGTCACATGGCGGGCATATACATACACTAAATACCCAATTTCAGGTTCGCACGGTTTATAGTTTTTGAGCTAGTCTGTTCACACACACACACACACACAGACACACACACACACACACACACAGACCATTTCGCGGGACTTGGTTAATCGGACTCAGGGGACCCCAAAACGTGTATTTCCGTTGAAAACCGGAAGTCGAAATTTTTCACGATCGCAATACTTCCACTTACTATATATTTCATATATAGGTAAGTGAAAGTAAAAAACACATGAAAATGATACAAAATGTTTTAAGTAAAGTCCCCCCTCCGGTTAATCAATTTTGATGACATTTTTACAGTCATGTCTCAGGCATATGAATACATCAAATGCTCAGTTTAATTAAAATTGTTAGAGCCGTTTTTGAGAAAAATCGAAAAAATCGTAAAAAGTTATTAAATAAAGTACCCCCTCCCTTTGAGCAATTTTGATGAAATTTTCGCTGTCACATCGCGGGGACATACATACACTAAATACCCAATTTCAGTTTTTTACCGCCTATAGTTTTTGAGCTAGTCTGTTCACACACACACACACACACACACACACACACACATCGAACATCAAGTCAAGGCAGGATGCTGAACACTTCACAATTAACTATAAATTAACTCAGGTCTTGACGGGTCACGGCCCGAACCGGGCACATCTTCATCGTTTCAAAATTTTAGACGACCCATGCTGTTTATGCGACTCTCATACGCCACAGACATGGGAGCACATAATTTATGATTGCGAGAATTTTGAAGCTATCAGAAGAAAACTTATTCAAGATGTCATTACATCAAGGAGTTATTGGCCTGCAAAAGAGACTGACTTAATTTCAAAAGATTACTTTCCATCTTTTTCCAGTTTTCTAGCAAAAATAGACTTTAATATGTTATGGAAATATTGTAACTATAATTATTAATAATGTACATGTTATACGTTATGTGGTGCATGTGAACAATAAAGTGATTTAAAAAAAAAAAAAAAAAAAAAACACACACACAGACCATTTCGCGGGACTTGGTTAATTGGACTCAGGGGACCCCAAAACGTGTATTTCCGTTGAAAACCGGAAGTCGAAATTTTTCACGATCGCAATACTTTCCCAGACTATATATTTCATATAGGTAAGTGAAAGTAAAAATAATGAACTTCGAAATAGCTTAATTTGAATCATTCGTTTCAGAAACCCAACAAGGCCACAGATGAAGTGTATGGCAAAACAAAAAAAACAAAAAGATTTTTGCACCAAGACATTCCTTGAACTTAATTTATTTTCCCTTAGATGTATCCATTATTATAATGTATAATTAGAACCACAATTAGGAGCCCAAACATAAATTGAAATGAAAATCCACTTTTTTGGATGTCTCAGGTTTCTGTAATGACTGATTCATGATTTCTTCTAATGACTGAGCCATAGTTAGATATTTTATTTATTTTGAATTCTTTACCGTTAAATGTGAAGATTAATAATTAATGCGTAAAGGCACATAAGCATTCATTTAAAAACGTGAAAATTTGAATATTGCTTTTTCTTTCGTAGTAAATAATTAAAATAATTCTTTTTATTTTTTCAATAAATTAAAAAATTAACGTTTCATATAACTAGCTTTTACTTAAATTTTGTTTGTCAAATGGTATTATGAAGGATAGTTATTTCTTGAACTGATTATTCTGGCCCATTTCAAAAATAAATGGACGAAATAAAATAAAATCTAAATATCTAAAATTTTATTACAAATTAGTTCAGTATCAATATTTGTTTCAATATTATTTTCATAATTAAAAAAAAAGAATTTTTAGAATTTGAAGAGAGAAAAAAAAAGTACCCCTGGTGGGACTCGAACCCACAATCCCCGGTTTAGGAGACCGATGCCTTATCCATTAGGCCACAGGGGCCGATGATGAGTTTGCGTGATATAGAATCTCTTAAGAAAGATCACATTTTATATAATTACCAACCGTTTAAATTAATTAGTTTTTATCTTGTTTTCCAATCATATTTAATTTAAATAATAAGATAATTGACCAAAGAGTTTATTTTTCCTTCTGAATATATTAATTAATTAATCTTTCAAACGATTGAACACACATCTTTCAATATTAGTAAATATTGTATGAAATACTTATTAAAAATATTAGCGAATTTCTAAATTACAGTTTCCTTAGCAATATTATATTTACTATTCTCCATAATGTTTATTTAATTATTTTTTTTTTTTTTTTGGCATAGACGGATTGCACCAATGGAACAACTTAACGGATTGAAAACATTGGAATTGTTTAAAGGTAAGTGAAATTAAATAATGTGATGTTGATTGCATGACAATAAAAAAAAAAAAATACTATGCCCTAATTCTAATACTTCGAAAATATTACAATAGGCCTGGATATGAACTTTACGCATATTTCAAAATTATTCGTCAAATAAGAAATTCGGTTGGTTAAAATTAGTCAGGGATTTCATTTTTTATTATGCATGGACCTAAAACACTACTTTGCTGATCATTTAACAACTAGCATCAAATACAGAACCAAGCCATAAAAACGGACTGAAGTCAATGTAATAGGTATCTGTTTACAAAAAGGAATGAAAAAAATCTGGTGCGTGCGCGCAACACACAACTTTCACTTACCAACTTAGATTAGAAATTAATGCGTTGTGTTAATGCCACTTCTCACTCAGTTACACATTTTTCCACATTCATTTCTTATTTTTGTTTTCATTTGCTCTATAACAAACACTAATTTCTTTTATTATTAAATAAAAGTTTTTATTTGAGATAATTCGGCAATGCAAGCATAATACTCCAAGTCGACTGATTTTATAATTCTCTATGTACTTGTTGAATATTTCATATATTTCCCATGAAACAAATCATTTCTATTAAATGAACAGAAGGGCATTAATTATGAACAATGGTCTGTCATTAAAAGTTTCTTGCGTGGGCTCAACGTGTTTTATGAGTTGACTGAATATTTTTCTTTTTTTCTCCTCTATATGTTTACTTGGTTTTCATCATATATCTTATTAAGCCATTTTTTATTTTTAGGCGTAATGAGAGACAGTTAATTTCTCCATATAAACAAAACCAAAGATACTTCATAGGAAACAAAAACAAACAAACAAAAAAGGCCCTTCCCCCCAAAAAAAGCACCCTCAGAACATTTTAATAATGATAAAGCTTACCTGATATTAAAGAACACCTAATATTCATTAAACATGACGAATTTGATAAAAATCGTCAGAGCCGTTTTTGAGATCATCGTAAAAAAGGTAAAAATTGGAAACAAAATTATGAAATAAAGTGCCCACTCCGTTTGACCAATTTTGATGAAATGTTGGCTATCACATCTTTGGCATATATATACATCAAATACCCAGTTTGATCAAAATCGTTAAAGCCTTTTTTGAGTAAATAAAAAAACACGTGAAAATGATACAAAATTTGTTAGGTAAAGTCCCCCCTCCGGTTGACCAATTTTGATGAAATTTTTGCTGTCACATAGCGGGCATATACATACAGTAAATACCCAATTTCAGGTTCGCACGGTTTATAGTTTTTGAGCTAGTCTGTTCACACACACACACACACACACACACACACACAGACCAGTTCGCGGGACTTGGTTATTTGGTCTCAGGGGACCCCAATACGTGTATTTCCGTTGAAAACCGAAGTCGAAATTTTTCCCGATCGCAATACTTCCACTTACTATATATTTCAGATATAGGTAAGTGAAAGTAAAAATTTTTCACGATCGCAATGCTTCCACTTACTATATATTTCAGATATAGGTAAGTGAAAGTAAAAAAAAATACAAAAGTAACTGTAATTACTGGCTGTTTGGTACTCAAACTTACAAGGGGAGGGCACAGCTATGGGGTCGTAGATCGGGCCCATTTTTTTTCTGGCGATTCTACATCGAAAAATAGTAGACACGTGACCGAGCGTTCCGTCCAATGGGCCTTAGGTGCTAAGAAATAAAATAAAATACCTTGAAAATCCTTTATTTTTTATCTTGAGTTTGGAAAATGATATCGACATGATTCTTTCACTAATTCATTTATTTTAAAGAGTAAATTAAAGGAAAAATACAATCGTTAAAGAATTATTCATATTTCTTCAATTTAATTTAAAAAAAGCTTCAAGTTTTCAAGTAAACTAGCTTTATAAATGTTTTCACATAAAAAACAATAGCAGAATTGAGTTCAGCACCTCAAGAAACCCTTATGACTTAAATATCATCCAAAACAAAAAATATAAAAAATTTCCTGTCAGGAACAGCTTAAAAATGTTTCAGCAAAATTGTATGTGTAGTTTCAAATTCTGCATCTCGTGTTGAGCTGATCCGATTTTTACGTTCTTGAGCTCGTTGCATAGAAGAAAGCTTCCTTTTTCTAACCATATAAATAACTATTGTATTATCTCGGGAAGCTCTTGTAAAAAATGGTCCTCAAAATTTTCCTCAAAACGAATCTACTTTATAAAGAAAAGTTTGAATTTAATTTTTATTTTGAGGACCATTTTTTACAAGAGCTTCCCGAGATAAAACAATAGTTATTTATATGGTTAGAAAAAAGAAACTTTCTTCTATGCAACGAGCTTCAGAACGTAAAAATCGGATCAGCTCAACACGATATGCAGTATTTGAAACTATGCATACAATTTTGCTGAAACATTTTTAAGCTGTTCCTAACAGGAAAAAATTTTCGTTTTTTGTTTTGGATGATATTTAAGAAATCAGGGTTTCTTGAGGTGCAGAACTCAATTCTGCTATTGTTTTTTATGTGAAAAAATTTATAAAGCTAGTTTACTTGAAAACTTGAAGCTTTTTTTAAATTAAATTGAAGAAATATGAATAATTCTTTAACGATTGTATATTTCATTTAATCTACTCTTTAAAATAAATGAATTAGTGAAAGAATCGTGTCGATATCATTTTCCAAACTCAAGATAAAAAATAAAGGATTTTCAAGGTATTTTATTTTATTTCTTAGCACCTAAGGCCCATTGGACGGAACGCTCGGACACGTGTCGACTATTTTTCGATGTAGAATCACCAGAAAAAAAATGGGCCCGATCGACGACCCCATAGCTGTGCCCTCCCCTTGTTAGTGGACTGTATTTAAAAATAAAAATAAATAAATTAATACCAATGAACAAAATATTATATTTAATAAATAAAATTAAAATGACTACTCTGTTATGAAAAAAAATGAAAAATAAACCTTGAATAGTAAATTAATTACAACAAAACAAAAAAAAAATAACATTAAATTTAACATTGAATTTGAACAAAAGAAAGCAGTAAAGTAAATAAAATGAAAACAGTAAGACAAGTATATTAACAAAAGATGAACTAAAATTAACTTAATGTCCCTCTAAAATGATAATTAAAACAAAACACTAGTAATTAATTACTACTAGTACGTACTAGTGTGCGTGTATGTGCGTTGCCGTTTGGTCTTGACCAAGGCGATGTATACGTGCAGTAATAGAGCTGAGCGTCCGAACTAATACTAACTCACTAACTAATACTCCAGTCAGACTAATACTAATACTAACAGAATTGTTTACAATAGGAGGCCCTTCGTATGAAGACGGGCTTGTCCTTAGTATTAAATATAAACATAGCTTTAAACGTTAACGTATACAATTTACTAAATTTAACTATTACAATGGCGTCTACTTAAGATAAGGAGAAACATTTAAAATATTTAAAGTCTAAACTGTTGACCCTTCAAAATAAGATTAAGGGGGTTACTGAGCAAGGACGATTAGTTTCAAATGATGCCGCTCAAATACCACTTTTTTTGGCAATGTACGAGGATCTAATTTCTTATCGGCAACAAATGATTCAAACAAACGACGAAATTATTCAAATTTATTTTCAGGATGGTAGGGAAACTGAATCCCGATAGGGATTGAATATCCCGATACAAAGGAAAATGCTAACATGCAAAACTCCGAAAGATATTTTTATGAATGTAAAATGTTATATAAACGGTTAACAGACGACGAAGCAAAAACAAGGCCCAGTCTGCTTCCAGATCAAACTCTTTCATTAAACGATTCGAAAATTCAACGTGGTCGTTTACCAAAAATTAACTTACCACATTGCAATGGAAATCCAGTAGAGTGGCCGCATTATCGTGACACATTTGAGGCTTTAGTTCATAGAGAACCCGGCTTAAATAAAATTGAAAAATTTCATTACTTAAATTCTACTTTAGGTGGTGATGCCTTAAACCTTGTTAAAAATCTCCCGATTCAGAAGACAACTATGACTTAGCATGGGACAGGTTATTAACTAGATATAATAACAAACGAATTTTGGCTTCGCTTTATGTCCAGCGTTTATTAGAATTTAAGCCCTTGGCAGGAAAACCTACCTTATCTTCGTTACGAAATTTTCTAGATTGTATAGCAGATAATGTGACACCATTTCGTCTCTTAAAAATTAGAAGATGAGATCGGGTTCCTTCTTTTTAGCCTAGCTATGAGGTGTTTAGACGATTCGACTAGAAAGGCGTTCGAACTGAAACATATAGATATTGAATTTCCAACCTTAGACCACCTTACAAAATTTGTAACGCAGCAGTGTAGGGTTTTGGAATTGTCTTCGTCCTTAATTGAAGAGAATAAGGTCCAGGGAAATGTCCAGCGTCGACCAAAAGGCCACGCATTCCTTGTAGGAACTCAATCCGTCGTTACTAAAAATTTTCAGCCATGTTTTATGTGTCAACAAAACCACCGCCTCGTTGATTGTCCGCGCTTTCAGGCTATGTTCGTAAAAGAAAGATGGGATTCATTGAAAAATTTTAAAGGATGCCGTTATCATCTTTCCTTGACACATACCACTCAAGATTGTAGAAAAAAGGCGTTCTGTAAATATTGTAACAAACCACACAATTCATTGCTACATTTCAAAAATTCAAACAACCAGGCTAATAAAAATTCCAACGAACAGTCAGAAATCTTGGTTAATCAGAACACACCTTCAGCTTCATCAACTTCAGTTATGACCAGCACAGGGCAAAATACTGGTGATATTTTATTAAGCACTGCAGTCGTCCATTTACAAGACAAGTATTCAAGGTTCCGACCTGTGCGTATTTTATTGGATTCTGGTTCTCAATGCTCGCTTATAACTAAATCCTGCGTAGATGACTTTCATCTCTGTGTCCATGAAGAAAAACGAACTATTTCAGGTGTAGGGCAACATGTTACCCAGGGAGCTGGAACTGTACATTGCATATTGAAGCCGCGAAATTCTAACGGCCCTTTATTTTCCACTGATGCAACAATAGTCTCATGTATTACAGGTAAGCTACCAACAAGCCCTGTCCCATTTAGCTTTCGACAGAAAATAGCTTCATATAACTTAGCAGACCCAAACTTCTTTCAACCTGGGGAAATAGACATACTAGTGGGAGCTGATCTCTTCTGGAAGGTAATTCGCAGTGGGATGCAACAAATTGCAGAGGAAGATGCAGCTCTAATTAAAACAGCATTTGGATGGGTCGTTTCAGGACGCTACAATAATTTTCAATCTAGAAATACTAGCTCTTTCCAATGCTTCACCACATCTTCAATAGATAAGTTAATCAAACAATTCTGGGAAATAGAACAACCTGCTGAAAGGATGATTCCTGTGAACCCAGACGATACAATTTGTGAAAATCATTTTGTCCAGACTCATTACAGATTATCCTCAGGGAGGTATGGAGTTCGATTACCATTCAAAGGCACGCCTCCTGATATGTGCGATGGCAGACAGAAGGCCTTGAAACGTTTCTTCGCCCTGGAATCGAGGTTGTCTAAAGATCAAAATCTTAAAGATGCATACTCACACTTTATGGAGGAATACGTACAACTCGGTCACATGAAGCCAACAAGTCAGCAAGGAAAATACATAATTCCTCACCATTCTGTTGTTAAATCCGATGGCTCTTTGACCAAGCTCAGGGTAGTATTTGATGCATCCATGCCTTGTAAGAATGGTTCATTAAACGAATGGCTTTACAACGGACCGAAATTACAACTAAACATTGCAGATATCATTTTGAAATTTCGTACCCACGAAATCGCGTTTACAGCTGATATTTGCAAAATGTATCGGCAGATTGAGCTTTACCAAGATGACCGTTGCTATCAACATATCTTCTGGCGGCCAACTTGCAACGAGGAACTTGAAGAGTTTGAGCTCCGGACTGTCACTTATGGTATTTCAGCTTCACCGTTCTTGGCATTGCGAGTGATTAAGCAGCTGACGATTCAGTTCGAACGCCTTTCTAGTCGAATCGTCTAAACACCTCATAGCTAGGCTAAAAAGAAGGAACCCGATCTCATCTTCTAATTTTTAAGAGACGAAATGGTGTCACATTATCTGCTATACAATCTAGAAAATTTCGTAACGAAGATAAGGTAGGTTTTCCTGCCAAGGGCTTAAATTCTAATAAACGCTGGACATAAAGCGAAGCCAAAATTCGTTTGTTATTATATCTAGTTAATAACCTGTCCCATGCTAAGTCATAGTTGTCTTCTTGAATCGGGAGATTTTTAACAAGGTTTAAGGCATCACCACCTAAAGTAGAATTTAAGTAATGAAATTTTTCAATTTTATTTAAGCCGGGTTCTCTATGAACTAAAGCCTCAAATGTGTCACGATAATGCGGCCACTCTACTGGATTTCCATTGCAATGTGGTAAGTTAATTTTTGGTAAACGACCACGTTGAATTTTCGAATCGTTTAATGAAAGAGTTTGATCTGGAAGCAGACTGGGCCTTGTTTTTGCTTCGTCGTCTGTTAACCGTTTATATAACATTTTACATTCATAAAAATATCTTTCGGAGTTTTGCATGTTAGCATTTTCCTTTGTATCGGGATATTCAATCCCTATCGGGATTCAGTTTCCCTACCATCCTGAAAATAAATTTGAATAATTTCGTCGTTTGTTTGAATCATTTGTTGCCGATAAGAAATTAGATCCTCGTACATTGCCAAAAAAAGTGGTATTTGAGCGGCATCATTTGAAACTAATCGTCCTTGCTCAGTAACCCCCTTAATCTTATTTTGAAGGGTCAACAGTTTAGACTTTAAATATTTTAAATGTTTCTCCTTATCTTGAGTAGACGCCATTGTAATAGTTAAATTTAGTAATTATTTATGAAATAATTAAAAATGATAGCGAAAATTAAAAGAAAATTTTAAAATGTACCTAAAGGAAAAAATATTTTAAATATAGGCGGTCGAAAATATTAGGGCCCCTAGACAATTATAAATGTTACAATATGAATACAAATATAAACATAAAAGGAATATATTTAAATTAGTTATTAAATTAAAATTAAAATGAATGAAAAAAAATTAAATTAAATATAACTTATAATAGTATTATAATAAAATGTGAAAACTATGATTTTAAACAATATTAATCCGGCCCGGACTGGACCAATGTTTGGTACTCAAACTTAGTGGACTGTATTTAAAAATAAAAATAAATAAATTAATACCAATGAACAAAATATCATATTTAATAAATAAAATTAAAATGACTACTCTGTTATGAAAAAAAATGAAAAATAAACCTTGAATAGTAAATTAATTACAACAAAACAAAAAAAAATAACATTAAATTTAACATTGAATTTGAACAACAGAAAGCAGTAAAGTAAATAAAATGAAAACAGTAAGACAAGTATATTAACAAAAGATGAACTAAAATTAACTTAATGTCCCTCTAAAATGATAATTAAAACAAAACACTAGTAATTAATTACTACTAGTACGTACTAGTGTGCGTGTATGTGCGTTGCCGTTTGGTCTTGACCAAGGCGATGTACACGTGCAGTAATAGAGCTGAGCGTCCGAACTAATACTAACTCACTAATACTCCAGTCAGACTAATACTAATACTAACAGAATTGTTTACAATAGGAGGCCCTTCGTATGAAGACGGGCTTGTCCTTAGTATTAAATATAAACATAGCTTTAAACGTTAACGTATACAATTGATTAACGTATAAATAATTAACATTTTATAACAAAAAAAATAGTAAATAACATTAAATAAAATTGCATATTTATTCGGTCCCGAACACTGGCAGTTGGTCGTCTTCGCTGTCGAATATATTCTGAAAAAATACCTGAAGAACAAGTTGGCTTTTGTGCGAATAGGTACAAGCTTTCATCAAACATTTAAGGACACTCCAATAATTGAATACCAAAATATTGAGGTTCACACAGTTTTATTAGAAATACTATGATACGGTTCCACTAAGCTGATGGTGATAATCTACAAGCATATACAGATCAGCGGGCGATTACAATAGGCTAGAATTACTTGAAAATGCTTTATTACTATTTCCATATTAACACAACAACTATTAGCTCTCAACAAAACTATTAGACCTAGAATGTAGAAGAAAAACAATATTGTACACCTAGAAATGTTAAAATAGGTATCGTGAAAAATTTCGACTTCCGGTCTTCAACGGAAATACACGTTTTGGGGTCCCCTGAGTCCAAATGACCAAGTCCCGCGAAATGGTCTATGCGTGTGTGTGTGTGTGTGTGTGTGTGTGTGTGTGTGTGTGTGTGTGTGTGTGTGTGTGTGTGTGTGTGTGTGTGTGTGTGTGTGTGTGTGTGTGTGTGTGTGTGTGTGTGTGTGTGTGTGTGTGTGTGTGTGTGTGTGTGTGTGTGTGTGTGTGTGTGTGAACAGACTAGCTCAAAAACTATAAACCGTGCGAATCTGAAATTGGGTATTTAGTGTATGTATATGCCCGTGATGTGACAGCAAAAAGTTCATCAAAATTGCTCAAAGGGAGGGGGTACTTTATTTAATAACTTTTTAAGTTTTTTTTCGATTTTCTCAAAAACGGCCCTAACGATTTTGATTAAACTGAGTATTTGATCGATTTATATGCCCGAGATATGACTGAATAAATTTCATCAAAATTGATCAACCGGAGGGGGGACTTTACTTGATAAATTTTGTATAATTTTCACGTGTTTTTTTTTAGTTACTCAAAAACGGTTTTAACGATTTTGATCAAACTGGGTATTTGATGTATGTGTATGCCAAAGATGCGATAGCCAACATTACATCAAAATTGATCAACCGGAGGGGGGACTTTACTTAATAAATTTTGTATCATTTTCACGTGTTTTTTTTTATTTACTCAAAAAAGGCTTTAACGATTTTGATCAAACTGGGTATTTGATGTATGTATATGCCAAAGATGTGATAGCCAACATTTCATCAAAATAGGTTTAACGGAGGGGGCACTTTATTTCATAACTTTTTAACCAATTTTTACCTTTTTTTCGATTATCTCAAAAACGGCTTTAACGATTTTCATCAAATTCGTGGTGTTTAATGAAAATTAGGTGTTCTTTAATATCAGGTAAGCTTTATCATTATTAAAATGTTCTGAGGGGGCTGAAATGGGGAAGGGGCCTTTTTTGTTTCCCTATAAAGTACCTTTGTATTTGTTTATATGGAGAAATTATCTGTCTCTTGTTTTGCCTAAAAATAAGAAATGGCTAAATATGAGATATGATAAAAATCAAGGAAACATATAGAGGAGAAAAAAAGAAAAATCTACTGTCTTTAATGACAGACCATTGTTCATAATTAAAGCCGTTCTGTTCATTTGAGAACTGGCAATTAACAAAACGCACTAATTTCTAATCTAAGTAATTTGGTAAGTGAAAGTTGTGTGTTGCGCGCACGCACCAGATTTTTTTATAAGTTAAGGCGTTCGATTCATGGGAAAGAGTTGTCAACGTGTTTTGAAACATACATATTTAATACATTAATTATTTGTTTCCATGGTATCTAAATGTAGTTTTCAACAACTAAATAGAGAATTATAAAATCACACGCGATGGAGTATTATGCTTCTATCGGAGTATTGCCGAATCATCACAAGCAAAAATTTTATTTAACAATAAAAGTTTTAGTGCACTTTAGAAGACAAATAAAAACAAAAATATATAAATTAATGTAGAAAAATTTGTGTTAGAGGAATGGCGTTTACATATTTATGAAAACACTTCTATTTCTGATCTAAGTTGGTAAGTAAATGTTGTGTGTCGTGCACATCGCTCCAGAATTTTATTATTACGTTTTTACGTTTTACTTTATTCCGCTTGACTTTCCAATAATTGTAAAAAGCGTCATTTGTGTGAGAGCCCAACGCCATAACCGCCAATTCGATCAGTCTTGGAAACAATTCGTATCATCACGGCAACTGATGAAAGACCGACCTTGTTTAGCCGAATACTTCGACGTACAATGGGCCATTGTAAGCGAAGAATCATGAGCCATTTGCCGCGTCAGAGCGCGTCCTACTCGTTAACGTGTGCTGTACAGTGCTCTATAGTCTCTTACAGAGTCCATCCCGCGTACCATGAAGAAGGATAGTGGAATGTTTACGATATACGATGGCATGGGTGAGTCCATTCATATTTCTCTCCTATCGATTGTTTAAACATTTCAATGGCTAATTCAGGAAGGAATATGCACTCTTTAATGTAAAAGAACGGAGTTAATGATTTTTTCAATCGTATGTATTCCACCTTTAGGGCTTCTCACTGTGATTCTACAACAAATAAAACACGGTAAAGACTTTACGCTGAGACTGAGCCACTGAAGGTACTAATTTAAAATATGGGCAACATAACAAAACATATAAATATTTTACAAACATATAAATATTTTTTGTTCCATTTAATTATTAGATATATATTTAATAATTAATATTTAAATCAATTAATACTATATCTTTATATGTGGACCCTAGGTTACATAGGGTCTATGTGTCACTTTCAAGCTATCGAGTTAGACGGGGAATGTTATTAAAAATACATTTTGGATTTGTAAAAAGATTGAAAGGAATTTAATTAGATTGATAAGTTTAAATTAATAAGTGTGTTAACAGCCACTGTTTCGAAATATGTTACAATCGGATAAACAGTTTAAACTTTAATATCTTTCCTCTTGCATATTTATTGCTATTCATTTTTTTCTCTCAAGGATTTTTCCAATTTTTATTCAAATGTTCACATAAAAATTATTATATGCAAGAACAGTGACGGTGATGGCCTTTCCTATATAGTTCGTAATATAGCTATAGTTTTCTGGAATTTACTCTCACCTAATTTAAGGTCCAGATAACAGAAAATTTCCTTCTTCACTGATATGTCTCCTACTCCTTTTGAAAAAAAAAAAGTTGATTTTGCTAACATTTCTAAGAACTTTTAGATCGGAATATAGGTGGCCCCTCGTAGTGATATTTCAAGACTTCCATTATGTCGAAGTACCGATTCTTTTTCAACGATGCTATGCGATTTTCTCAGTGTGGTAAATTGGTTAATTGGCGTAAGAAAGTAGACGTTGACTGGCTTCTTTTTTAATTATCTCTAGGGAACGGACTACATATAGGGTAAAGGCATCGTTGCTAACACTGGCCCAGATACTGACACTTGCTCCTTCATCCTTGAAAAATAAGCGTTTCAGGCCACCTATCTAGTTGAAATCGTTGTCAATTAAAGATACACTGATCTGCCACAGATTCCCACCAACATCAAGTCAGAATTGACTGATAAGTGGTGCGGGAATGAAGCTTTATCATCACTATACTATAGGAAGATATTATTTAGAGATTTAAAGAATTACAATTTTCTGATATTTATTTTAAATGTGTTGATTCTTTGATATTGTTATTAACATTCCGGGAAAGGGCTTTTAAAAACTGTATGGTCTATCCCAAGAATTAATAACAGCTTCTTGCTCTGCTTAAAAGGAAATGGTAAGACATCTTTCAATTCAGATTTTATTTAATTATTATTCAGATATATATAAATTTATATATATTATTTATATATATATATTATTATATTATTATATTTATATATATTATTATATATATTATATATATAAATTTTATATATATATAAAATTAGCTATCTAGATTGTAAAAGTTCCTTATATCAATAGGAAAGTTCCTGATAAAAGCACTTTGAGGAAAAACTAATTAAAAGATATTTACGAAGAAACTCTTGATAAAAGTAGAGATATCATTAAAACCTGGCCGGTATACATTGCTGACATAGTGGTTGAAAAATTGTCCTGAAACCACTACTACCCCGTTTATTTTAAACTTTGAAGTCATAAGAAAGATCAACGGGCAATTAATGTACGTCACGTCTTTCAAATTTGCCCATATTACATCTGTTAATGTGGAAAGAACTTTCAGCCAATACAATCTATTTTTGGATTGAGTATGCAACACTGCTGAAAATAGAAATTCGACAATTCAAAATTCAAAGCTTTCAGAATATGACAGAGAACCTGACACTTCCGTAAAATCATTAAGGATCACAACTAAAAAGCTTTTAAAATACAAACCCTTTAATCATCCACTCCTCTCTGAAGCAATGACCTGGTCTTGATCTGACGAAGAGAAATTCCAGTTATTTGGTAAACACCTTTTCAAACAAAACCTTTACTCCTCATCCTGATATAATCAACCCAATCCTTCATGAATATGTGAAAACAGATCTAACAATTCCACTCCAAATGTGTCTTCCTCCCAAAGCCTTCCATCCTTCTTAAATAATAGATATTATCTAAGAATTACCCTCAAGAAAAGCTCCTTGACATGACCTCATCACATCACGAATCCTAAAACAGCTCCAAAGAAAAGGTATCCTACTCTTCACCTAAATATACAACGCTACCCACGGCTGCACTTAGTTTCCCGACCTTTGGAAATTATCGATAATAAAAATGATTCCTAAACCTCAAAAACCTACTGAGTATCTTCCTATCGTCCTTTCTCCTTATTACCAATAAGGGAGAAAATCCTGGGAAAACTACTCCTAAAACGTCTCTACCCGATCCTAAATCCTGTGATTCCTGACCATCAGTTTGGATTTCAGAAATTCCACTCCTAGTATTCACACTATTCAACAGCGCCATGGTGAGGTAGAGGTCATATCCTCCATATTGGAGCGCGGTAGATATGGATTGCACGGGAATCTTTCTCGGCGTGGAGCAGGCCTTTGATCGTGCCTGGCTTTACAAACTCCGTCAACTCCTCCCTTCTACATACTTCCTTTTAATCCCCTCTTACCTCAATGATAGACTATACAATAAAACAATATTCGAGTACTACCAATGGATGGTTTTTTTCACACGTCTTTTAATGTCATTGATGTACATATATCAGATTTACTTATTGTGTTGTATACAATTAAATTAAATAAAGTATTTAAAAAAAAAAAAAAATTGGTCTAAAAACATCAGAGAAAAATAGGAGTTTTTAAATGGTCGAATATCCCCTGTGTAAAATTCTAGAATACAATACTGCCGCAAAATATGTACATCCATATTTTCAACTTTAATCATGGAAGAATATATATATTGTTTAATTATTTCAGTATACAAATGATGTGTCATTAAATGTTTTTTTATTCTATTGTGTTAAACGATTAAATCTATATATGTACTTTTTGTTATGTAATGGAAAAAAATACGCAGGAAGCTAATTGGCCCTACTTATAAGACATTTTTATATTCGAAATATACCGTTATAACATAACGTTCATAAATTGATTTTTTAAATTTTATTCTGAAAAGGGTAGGTTTAATAGAATTTTACTTTTCGCTGTCTTAACCTGTACGAGTGTTGAAAGATTAAAATTTATTATATTTTTTCATGAAAAAATTCTTAAAATACTTTTTGTTCGATAAAATATAATATACTGAAAATTTCATGACATTATTTCCGTTATTAGTTGATACGATTCATAATACATAATTCTATCCATGTATATTATTTCATACTAATACAATTATTTGAAATAAAAAATTAAATGGGAAAATAATCATCAGTTTAAAAATAAATTAAACATATTCTGTGTAAGTTCGATTTCATCAAGTCCTAGAAACACTGCATGGTCATATTTCACTAATAACTATTTCCTCCAGTATTGGCAGTAATATATCCGTTCGAGAACTCAAGGTTTTAAAAAAAAACAAACAAATAATCTATGAATAATGAACATTGACGTCATCTCTTGAAAGCAATTTAGGCGTTCTGCTCCGTTTATATTGTAAAATAAACAATTTTGCTTATTATGAAAAAACCTTGATTTTCCTTCCCAATACCGATTATTAATCGGTCATTAATTATGCAAAAGAAGGGAATTAATGATTTGATACGGAGGAATTCAGCTTCCTTTCGAAATATTTTTGTCAATCAATAACAGATTTTATATAACTTATTTTTATTATTTAAATTTTTTACCAGGTCATTTTCAATTTGCATAAATTATTATTTTTAGAAATACGCTGTTTCGGAAAGTAATTATTTGTATTGTTACACTATAAGTAGATGGAATCTGAGGGGTGGAATAGAATATTTGGACAAATAAATATACTATATTATGATATAAAGCGAATTATCAAATGATATATGATAAATCATGTAAGAAACATGATCCCTGAATATTTTTAAAATGTAAGAAAATATATACAAATTTATTGAAAATTTGACCGAATTATTCCTGTAACCAAAATTAGTATGACTTTGACGGGTCCAAACGACCTCTCAATGACACCTCACGAATCCAACCTTGCGGTATTTAGAGCAACAACTGTTTGTAAACTTGCTGCCTCGTCCTAGAGCTTCACGATATCGAGATTCAGTTGCTGAGTGGAGTATTTGTCACGATTCCTGTTCGGAAACCGAGCGGGAGCTTCCGTGTACTTTGTAGCAGCTTTCATCATAGGGACATTAAATGTCCTCTTATAGATAACGATCGACAAGTGTTGTCATCTTATACCCTCTTACTTTACTCGAAAATGAATTGTAAAATAATAAACATAAATACTTCCGAATGTCCTTGCAGGGATATAAAATACAAATATATTTTTTCAAAAGATTTTTCCGGAGAAGGACAGAAAAATTAATATAATAGCAGCAATGCTACATCATATTAGCCACAAAGTTATAGTATACCTCCATCCGTTTCGGATAATGGATATTTCTGGCATAAGTAGTGATTTGTTAACTTAAAGTATCTTCTGGGGTGAATGACACTTGGGTTATCCCTAATAAAACTTTTGCGCCATTTTAAAAAACTATTTTTTTTTTATTTTAACCATTTCAATTTTCAATGAAATTGTCAAAATTTCAATGACAACTACTTGAAAAAAAAAACTGCTTATAAAAAAAATCAGAAAGAAGGAAAGGGAAAATGGACAACACATTCATAGGGTCATTTTGGTAGGAAAGAGTTTTATTTTTACTTTCACTTACCTATATATGAAATATATAGTAAAAGTCCCGCGAAATGTCTGTGTGTCTGTGTGTGTGTTGGTGTGTGTGTGTGTGTGAGTGTGTGTGTGTGTGTGTGTGTGTGTGTGTGTGTGTGTGTGTGTGTGTGCGCGTGTGTGTGTGTGTGTGTGTGTGTTTGTGAACAGACTAGCTCAAAAACTATAAACCGTGCGAACCTGAAATCAGGTATTTAGTGTATGTATATGCCCGTGATGTGACAGCAAAAAGTTCATCAAAATTGCTCAAAGGGAGGGGGTACTTTATTTAATAACTTTTTAAGTTTTTTTTCGATTTTCTCAAAAACGGCCCTAACGATTTTGATTAAACTGAGTATTTGATCGATTTATATGCCCGAGATATGACTGAATAAATTTCATCAAAATTGATCAACCGGAGGGGGGACTTTACTTGATAAATTTTGTATAATTTTCACGTGTTTTTTTTTAGTTACTCAAAAACGGTTTTAACGATTTTGATCAAACTGGGTATTTGATGTATGTGTATGCCAAAGATGCGATAGCCAACAAACAGCAAACACAACACACATGTGTGTGTGTGTGTGTGTGAGAACAGACTAGTTCAAAAACTATTGGTCGTACAATACTGAAATTGGGTATTTGGTGTATGTATATGCCCGTGATGTGACAGCAACAAATTCGTCAAAATTGGTCAAACGGAGGGGGTACTTTATTTAAAGAATTTTGTCTATTTTTTACGTTTTTCTCGGTTTTCTCAAAAACGGCTCTAACGATTTTGATTAAACTCGATATTTGGTGCACGTATATGCCCGCGATGCGACAGTCAAAATTTCATCAAAATTGATTAATTGGAGGGGCAGTTTACTTACTAAATGTTGTCCCATTTTCACGAGTTTTTTTTTTATTTACTTAAGAACGGCTTTAACGATTTTCATCAAACTTGGTATTTGATGTATGTATATGACCGCGATGCTACAGCCGAAATTTCATCAAAATTAGTTAAACAGAGGGGGCACTTTACTTGATAAATGTTGTCTCATAATCACGTGTTTTTTTTATTTACTCAAAAACGGCTTTAACGATTTTGACCAAACTCGGTATTGGTTGTATGTATGTGCGCGCAATGTGGCAGTCAAAATTTCATCAAAATTGATCATTTGGAGGGGGCACTTTACTTAATAAATGTCCCATTTTCACGTTGTTCTTTTTTTATACTAAAAAACGGCTTCAACGATTTTGATCAAACTTGGTATTTGTTGTATATATATGTGACAGCCAAAATTGTATTAACCGTATCATGAAAATAAAAACTTTTATTTATTGATAAAAAGATGAATTTTAATAAATAAACCAATATAAAGCGATTTTAGAGGAACAGTAATCGTTCTTGATTTCCAGGAAGGCATAAGAGACGTAATTACACCTATCGATTCACCTTCTCGATGTATTTGCAAAAAGCAACTCATAGTAAAAAACAAGCAAGCAGTAAAAAAAAACTCGACTGTTGATGAAAATAGTCCCTTCATAAATAAATTAGCAATAATGAATTGAAAAGTGCTGAAAACTACCAAATTTTCCTATACAGATACTCTATAACTTATGGAGATATACAAATATAATACTTAAAGGTGGAAACATGTGTGAAGTTGGCATCTAAGTAAGTTGGTAGGTGATAGTTGTATGTTGCGCGCATCGCACCAGATTTTTTCTTTATTAAGTCATCTGTCATTTCACACAGTTCCTATCATGAAAAAATTCCTTGGAAAAGCCAGGCCATTCAGGCCAGATGCATTTGAGTGGCTTTGGCACTCAATGGCAGTGGTCTATCCTGAAAAAGTACTTTCCTATTGTGCGGGCACGTGGGTTTGGTATAAACACGATCCAAATCCAGTGCCATTGTAGGGATGCTTAAGTTAGTAAATATTACATCTTCGCTGACATAAAATAGTGCATATGGGACATTCTTTTACAAACCGAACAGATTTGGACAAAAATTGACCGACACATTTTAGATTTAACTGAAACTTTTTTTACGGGCTCTATATCGAAAAAAAAGAGATACGTGTAAAAGGATTTTTTTTTATTTTCGATATTTTGAAAAATAATCAAGATCGAAAATTAGTGAATTTGATGATTTATCGATAATAGCCTATCTTTCAAAAAATCATAACTCCGGTTCTATTTAAGCTAAAAAATCTATTTTTTTTTTTATTTTGAAGGTAAAAAGACAAACTTTAAGAAAAAAATACTTTCAAAAGAAATTGTCAAAAAATTCAAATTTTATTAACAATTTCAATGTTTAAATCGGTTTTTAACAGTGGCGCCACCCATGAATCAACTTTTTACTATTTTTATCGTATTCTGCGTCAAATTTTCTATCGAAAACGCTTTTAAAATCGATGGAGAAATTATTTTTACTGTAAGAAAAAAATTAATTAATTTAGCGCGGTACGTCACATCGACAACGTGGGTCACATTTCACGGCTCATATTCTTGTTTTACACCGTTTATCTCTTAAATACAAATAATTGTTTCATTTTTTTAATTAAAAAACATATTTTATTAGCCAAGAAGATGGGAAAAATAGAAAAAATACATAAATAAAAATAAATAAAAAACATTGTTGAAAATAAATTTTTTTTATTAAGATTTCGATAATGCCTTAGTTAATAAGAACAATATTTAGAATATAATAATAAATAAAATATTTAAAAATAAGACAATGTTTACATTTTCTGTTTAAAAATTTTTACAATAACCTTTTTTTCGCAAGATGAAAACCGTTTTGCTTCCAATTGCTGCAAAGAAATCGGATTAATACAATGATATTTTAAAGTTCCTTTTATTGTTAAAGCTTTTTGGAAACGTTATATTTAAGATTAGTCTTTTTGCATATGAATTCGCGTCACTCATTCTGTCTGTGTGTGTGCAATACATGAACAGAAGCAATATCAATTACTGGGCAACAGAAGCACTGCCGAATATAACGTGTTGTTATTCGACAGTTAATGAACAATTGTACGAACGTTTCCAAAAAACTTTAACAATAAAAGGATTTTTAAAATATCATTGTATTAATCCGATTTCTTTACAGCAATTGGAAGCAAAACGGTTTTCATCTTGCGAAAAAAAGGTTATTGTAAAAATTTTTAAACAGAAAATGTAAACATTGTCTTAGTTTTAAATATTGTATTTATTATTATATTCTAAATATTGTTCTTATTAACTAATGCATTATATTATATGCATTAATAAAAAAAATTCATTTTCAACAATGTTTTTTATTTATTTTTATTTATGTATTTTTTCTATTTTTCCCATCTTCTTGGCTAATAAAATATGTTTATTAATTAAAAAAATGAAACAATTATTTGTATTTAAGAGATAAACGGTGTAAAACAAGAATATGAGCCGTGAAATGTGACCCACATTGTCGATGTGACGTACCGCGCTAAATTAATTAATTTTTTTCTTACAGTAAAAATAATTTCTCCATCGATTTTAAAAGCGTTTTCGATAGAAAATTTGACGCAGAATACGATAAAAATAGTAAAAAGTTGATTCATGGGTGGCGCCACTGTTAAAAACCGATTTAAACATTGAAATTGTTAATAAAAATTTGAATTTTTTGACAATTTCTTTTGAAAGTATTTTTTTCTTAAAGTTTGTCTTTTTACCTTCAAAATAAAAAAAAAATAGATTTTTTAGCTTAAATAGAACCGGAGTTATGATTTTTTGAAAAATAGGCTATTATCGATAAATCATCAAATTCACGAATTTTCGATCTTGATTATTTTTCAAAATATCGAAAATAAAAAAAAATCCTTTTACACGTATCTCTTTTTTTTCGATATAGAACCCGTAAAAAAAGTTTCAGTTAAATCTAAAATGTGTCGGTCAGAAAGGTGTTCGGTTTGTAAAAGAACGTCCCATATGGGTACTATTTTCAGTAACACTTTCGACTGAAAGGACTAAATTTTTTCAATGTTGGATTTCTAAGATGAAGCCAATTATACAATACCCCAAGTATATCGTATATCGGTGTAAATAGGTCGGATATATATATATATACATAACGGAAGGTCTGATACGCTTTGTTGATAGGTTTGTCAAACGCTTGACTAACATCAAGAAAAGCTGGGAAAATAATTTTTGTACTCTAAAGAATTAGAAATAAAATCCACTAAACTATGGCATTGTTAATTAGAGAGTAATGTCTATTAAACCCTAATTGATGATTTGGAATAAAATTAAATATTTTAAAAGAATCAAAACGGCATGCCATTCTTCGAAAAAAAAAAAACTTCTATGCCCCGGCATAGAAGTTTTTTTTTCTCGAAGACTTCAGATAATCAAGGAAGAAGGTCGATAGGGCGATAGGACCTTAGAATATCCGAGGATTGAGAGAATATTAAAACGTATACAAGCAATGAATATTTAGAATTTGCTTTGTTTACATAACAGGTATAATAACTTATTGCATGAAACTCCATTTTTTTTTTCATTAAAACAATATGTAAGCTTACATGATATAATGAGAGTCATATAATATTTCTACAACCCGTTATAAAACCTTAAACATGATATTGTTTAACATAAAAAAGAAAGTAATATTAATAAAAATTATAAGAATGAAAAATAAATCGCATAGCCTAATAATTGTATTATATGCTCCAGAAAAAACCTGCTTATCGTTCTTTCCGTCCTAATAAAAATTCATTAGCTGGAATTGATAGCAGGAATAAAAGAAGTTATCCCAGGACAAAAAACATAAAAATAAAATTTGCGAAATAATTACGATTAACTGATGCTTAAACACGCCTATAACTCATCAACTCAGCTAAGCATTGAATGATGTGATAATTATATAAATTATTAGAAATTATAATTATGAAGCGATGCGATCTTATCTCGTAGCACATTAGAGAGAGGTTTTTCCTTGTAATTTCGCCATTCTCCGTTTAAGCATTCTCTGAGAGTTGTCGTATCGGAAACGGTGTGCAACCCATGACTGATTGGCTCACGTAATTCATTGCATGGTGAATAGAGCTGTATTATTGAAGAAACTATACCCCTTTTGTCAAATATTTGCAAGTTTCTTTATAAAAAAATAGTAAAAAGCATAATATAAATATCGAATTTGTTGTGGCTATACAATATATTGATTCTTTAAGTAGTTTTCATTTATAGTTTCAATTGTTCATTGAGTTTTACGACACGATTCTAAATCGAATCCAGCAATTGGCTTTTTCTCATCAGCTTAATGTTTTGCAGCTAAGGTCTATAATATTTAATTGATTTCTGTCAATTAAAAATTAATACGAATATTGTTAAGAGTCAAGTGTTTCTAACACATCAACCACCCGCCTCCCTCTTTAATTAGCTATGTCTTATAAGCAGAGTCAATATTTAATTTATTAGGTTACAATTTTATTTACCTTTGGTTAGCTCATAACGAAATCAAGAGAAATTCTTTCTGGTAATTTTGTGGTATTTAAGGGATTCGGGATACTGCATATGTTGTTTTTGCTTGCCTTACTAAGATCTTCGTTTCTTCAAAAACATGAAATTGACCATATCGTCCCATGTATATTCTCTCAGCTTACAAACCATGGAATGGTTTTCTTAACACGGATCACATTTTTTTTTATTATGTAGGGTAACTGTACCTACCATAAGTTGACAGTGCTCCAATAGTTGACATTTTGTACACAAAGTGTGAACAATAAGATTCAGGGTTCATTATATAGTTAAAGAATGTGGTGGTAATTTGCCAAGTTATAATAGATAGCTGTGCTGCCATCAACATTACTTTGATTAAAACTTAAGCTTATTTGTAAGAGGTTATAATGGCGAATTTTCTAGTCGCCTGAAAACTTGTTTCTGCTGTTGTTGTTTCTGCTACCCTGTTACATTTAAGTGGAAGTCAAGTAAAATAAGCTTTTTAGTTGGTTTATTTGAGTTCAATTATGTCTTAATTAATTTTATGGTATTTATCAAGTTCATGAGAACTATTTGATATCCTTTTTAATATATTTATACTATGTTTTAGAGCTTAAATGTAGGTGTCAATCATTTGAAAAGAAATATAATCCTTAGTTTCAATAGTTGACATCGATGTCAACTCACTGCCAGAATTGGCAAATAGTGTCCATCAGGGGGTGATTTATGGAAGTCTGAGTCTGGCTGGATGACTGGTTTCTTATTTTATGATTTTATAGCTAGCTTGCTCTATCCATGGATCATTGAGAGCAAAATTGCATTGTAAATAATCCATTTCTGAATGGACAAGCGTCCCATCTGTCTCTCCCCTCTTTCCATTTTTGCAAAGAACATGGGATACTTGTTATTAGACGCACTCTATCAAAATGCTATACATATCATCAAACCAATGAATCTGGCATTCTTTAAATGTCTAAAAGAGCACTAGAAGAGTGAAGTTCATCATTGGAGAGTCTAAAATTGTGCAAACCAAACAAAAAGAACGAAACTTCTGGCCATTACTAAAATCTATTTATCATACTGGATTTATAGATTATTAACTGGATGATCTCATTTTTCGTTTAAATATGTTTGTTTTTTTATCTCATTTCAGCTTTTTTAAGCTTTTTGTGAATAAAATAATTAAATTGTGGAAATTTTATTTTGTTTCCATTGTAAATTTACTAGCTTATAAATAAAAAAATATTAACTTTTATTGCAGTCCGTATTACCTGCTAGCTGTAATTCACTCGGGGAATTTTATTTTTCTATGAAAAAGCAGTATGAAAAGTAAAGTATGAAAGAACCACTGAGCAAAATTTGGAGAATTTAGGACAAACGGTATGGATTTCTATAAAGAATACACAAACAGAATTTCATCATTATTTATATAGATTAAAAATCATAGGATATCAAAAATTAATGCATGTGTCAACTTTAAAACCATAAATGTCAATTTTCCATACCTTTGCATTTTGATGTGTCAACTATTGGTTCATTTTAGAAGTTTTTAACAAATCATTTTTTATAGAAACCATAAATGTAAACCATGGGATATTATTTGTAGGGATTGGCCTAACTATATTCATAACAAAGATTATCCTAACTTCAATAGATTGGTAATCAGTGTCAATAATATAATTTTTTTTCCCTTAAACTGTCAACTATTGGTACAGTTACCCTAATGGTTGGAGAATGCACTATATGCACACACTAACACTATATGCAATAAAACATTATATGCAATTATCACATTTTTTTTTTTTTTTCATTTCTTGCTACGTGATGTTTCATTGACGGGATTTCGGAAACTTCCGAAACTGCATCCAAACAACCCGGTAAATTTTTTTTTAGTAATAGATACTAGTTACTAAACTTTTTCCAGCTTCATCCATATCAAACGATCCACTTCTCTACACAGTAGTGAGTACTATAGTTATGTAATCGTAAATTCAGCGGGACCTAGTTTGGTAAGAAGTAGGCCGTTTCCCGTTAGAGCCGTTACAATGGTACACACAATTGAACGGATAACATCCAGTTAGTTACCAGTTACGACAATATTAAGGATGGTGACAGAGCAAGTGTCCGATGATATAACACGTCTTCACAGGAACGTTTCCTCCATATTCATTTTTTTCTGCTGGAGTCCATCCATATTACGACTAATTTTCCCGTAATGCTTTGTGGCTTCGTAGCCTGCTTGTCGTACGAAAGAGTATGGAACGCTGAGTACACAGTTCAGGGCTCTCTAATTGGACAAATAGTTAACTGGTGTAACATGGCCCGGGTGTAACCGAATACTATTAATGTTGTGATTACACTTATAGAGTAATTGTGTGTCATATGGTTTTTTTTTTCCTGAGTTTATTATGAGAAGGCTACACGGATCTTGCTTTGCAAAATTCAAAATGACTAATCCCTTACAGTGGCAGTGATTATGAGAAGACATACAACTTTTGATTTCCGTTTTATTCCTCGAACATCAGCTTACTCCGAGCAGGTGCACAGTAGACGAGCTACTTCAGCTATATAAAATAAATTTATTTTGTTATTGTTGCTTTTCTATACTATTTATTGATAACGTATAGGATTCTTAATGTCATTGACAAATAAAGTTCCCTTATCTTTATTTTTGTGACAAAATCTGATGAAGAAATTAATGTCTTAAATGAATAGTCTATGAATTAACCAAAAATCACCGCGTTCGCAAAAAAACACTGAGATTCTAAAATAATATAAGGAACTATATTTCTTGGGAGAATGCAAAGATTTATTTTAGATAAGTAGATATTTACTGTTAAATTTGCCTCTAACAGACGAAGTTATTTGTTTTTTAAAACTCTATTACAGAATCTGGTAACTTCGAGAAAACAAGCGAGTTTTTCTTCTGAATTCGGCAATATTTCTTTTAAAGCTGAACTCATGCCTGTCTGTTTATTTGACTTCACTTAGGCCCGATGCACACGGACGAAACTTTTCTGCGATGCGGACTATAAGCCAGGTCAGGGGTACCTGGAGTATAATGGTAAATCCGGTCGGTCCATTATACTCCAGGTACCCCTTACCTGGCTTATAGTCCGCATCGCAGAAAAGTGTCGTCCGTGTGCACCGGGCCTTATTAATGTTACTATGGGGTCCTGTGATAAGATGGTCTAAAGCCGGGGTCTAAAGCTACTACCTTGGCTTATCCAGGTATATTAGGATTGGGATCTATTACCTGTACTGAGTACCTGGCATGGAACAGGCTAGGGGCGTCTATTTAACATCCGCTCTAAGAAATTTTTCACTCATATTGATAAATTCTTGAGCTTATGAAGCTGCTAGGCTACGAACCAGCGACATTGGATTTAGTAGTTGGCTCTGCTAACCACTACACCACAGGTGAATCCCATGTTTAATTTGCCTCTAATTGGTTGATAATATTCGCATTCCACTAGTAAATGGGAAACAGTCCAGAGCAGCACAGTATTTGTATTTGCATTTGTAGGGTGAACAAGATCGTACAGAATATATCCTGGAGAGAAATGGCATTTTCCTGGTATTAATCTAAGAAGGCTATCCATTATAAGCCTGCAGCAGATTAGACGGTTTTCCTCTATAGAAATTGAAAAAGAATTTTCATATCAATAATTTTATATTTGTTTCAGGATATTATACGATTCCTCTGAACTTATTTTTATCCTACAACAATAGGTTAGTGAGAAAGTGCATTAGCATAGTTGAATGTTGAATGCAATAGAAATTGACGGTATTATGCAATAATTTATCTAAAATCTGATTCCTGCTCCGATACGAAAATATTTGATCAAATGCTCATAACGCATTTTTAACATGGGGCTAAATAAATTGATTTTTGACAAGGCCGTGGCCTTCTATAGTAGTGAGATAACATTATATACCCCAATCTCGGTTCTAGATTGTTCTGTTTAGCGAGTGGGTGCTATTGTTCGTAGCTCGTGGGTCACGATGTAGGCTAGTAGGACACGGGGGCTGTCTGAGGCATCTTGAAGGAATCGTGCGGATTCGGTAGAACCACACGATAACAGAATAGAAATCGCTTAAAACAGCAAGAACAAACATTCGAGAAATTCGTGGATGACGATTAATAATGACTTATACCTTATAACAACTGCCTGCGATCTGATCCGATTATAGCCTCGACTGCCGTTCTAGAAAAACTGAGACAAATTTACTACTATCCAGATCGACCTTATTTATTATCGAATTTTAAGCTGGATCAGACCGATAATGAATCGATTTTACTCATTGATAGAAGGCTAGAATTCCCAATCTTATTTCTCAACGTTAAAAAAAAATAAATAAATAAAAAAAGGCACATACGTATCGAATTGAGTAACCTCCTCTTTCGAAGTCGGTTAAAAAAGAAAATAAATTTACATTTAAAAATTCAATTTGATTGAAATGTATCAGTTATTCTCAATTGAAATTAAGAATGAAACTGATGAAATCGTTTTCCTCAATAACTCAGATTGTTAGAAAAGACTTAATAGAATCCTTTTTAAAATTGTAAGATTATAGTTTCATACAAGACCACGATAAAAGTAATAAATGAAAATGAGATAAAACTCTAAGTAGCTTATCTGAGCTAATGTGAAGTGACATTCAACTGTAGGCGAGAATATTACAATTAGGAATGGGATTTCCATGTATTTACAGATTTTCTTCTGAGGCCTAGAAACGCACTCATATTCATTCTAAATGGTTTTTACCATGATTTAAACCATTTTGGGCCATTTTTATTTTCCATATCTTTATACGACCCTTCGAAAAAATTATGTTAAAGACATTAATAATAAAACGTTGGATAAAATCAAATCATATATTGGGGACGATCGGGTTTGGGTCTCGATTGATGAAACGACGGACTCCCTAGGAAAATATATTGCAAATATAATCGTTGGAATATCTCAGACACTCCTACACAGGCATATTTATTCAACTGCGAATTTTTAGTAAAGTGTGACCACGGTAGCATAGCAAGGTTTTTCAACGACTCGATTGGTCTCCTTTGGAATGAAAACAAAACAACGCGTTTAAAGTTTTTTATCCAAAACTAATTCATTTGACATGTTTTGCACCTCGTGGCTGAAACTGTCAGGATATTTTTTCCAAATCTTGATGCGTTAATTTCTTATGTGAAAAAAATGTATTTGAAGGCCCCAGGTCGTATTAATATCTTCAAAGAAATGTATCCTGAGCTTTGTTTACCATCCCAACCAGTCCTTACGCGCTGGTGGACTTGGTTAGAGGTGGCGGAGTACTACCTAAAGAACTTCGAAAAAATAAAACAAAGAGCATCCACGCTGGATGTTGATTCTTCATCAGCGGTAGAAAAAGTGAATGCTCTCTTCGAAGATGATAAATTAAAGCACGATCAAGTTTACTTAGCTAGTAACTTCACTTTTTTATCTCGTGCCATAAAAAAATTGGAAACTAAAAATATGGCACTTGTTGATAGCTTGGAAATTTTTCTAAAAATAATTAAGAAAATAATTGAAGCCAAAGGAAACAACGAATCCGTTGTAAAACAAAAATTAGAAGATGTTTAAAAAAAAAAAAAAAACATGAACTTGACGACTTGAAAAATATTGCACGCTCGCACAAAGGCGAAAACCCCAAGAAAGATTTGGCCCTTGAACTTAAAGATAGCTACTGCTTTTAAATTTGCACCCGTCATGTCAGTCGACATGGAAAGATCGTTGAGCCAATACAAAGCTTACTTTGACAGAATCGTAGTAGATTTTCCGAAGAAAATCTTAGGCTGTATCTTATTCGCAAGGTTTTTGATGCTGAAGATGAGGAAGTTTAAAAAGTGTTCCTACATTTTCAAAAAAAATCAAATGTATATTTATTTTTTATGTGAATACTCAACTTTTGAAATATTTTAATTCTCAGTCCATATTCACATTTCATTTTTTTTTTTTTTTTTTTTTCCATATTTATGTACATATTTTGAATTTTTTTTCAAAAAAAACACTAAATGGTTTTACATACACTAGGGTTTTAAGGTAAGGGTTTTATACATACCTCTGTGCATGTAGGTATTTAGTTTCGGCCTAATTTTACATGCTGATTGATAAGTCGTGATTTGTGATTTTTAATTATGACATATTAAATATTATATATGTATATATATATATATATATTTTTTTTTTTTTTTTTTTTTTTAAGGAATTCATTGGATTCAATCTTACAAATTAAGACGAAAGGAAAACTAAGATATATATTGTTAAAATGAAAAAATCGATACGTGCCTTTTAAAACACCTGATTAACCACTTCCTCATACCCCCCCCCTCCTGGCGACTCCCACTCTTCATCCCCTTGAAATGGGCTATAGCAATTCATTGTCAGTAGTTAATCGGCATTTTTTGGTATATAGTAACACCTTTCTTTTAATATATATTGTAAAAGTATCTCAGATGAGTTTAACGAGTTTTAATAAAATAGCTGTGGTGGAGAAAGACGGCGATGGTATGTACTTTAAAAAAACAAAAAAAAAAACATATTAATCCTAAGTATAATGAGGATTTTGTATAGTTTTTTTTCTTGATTAACAACAAAAAAATTACTCAGAGTTCTGCAAATGTTTTTTATTTAAATAATGCAACGGAGATTATCTACTTAAAATTCTTTCAAAAGATTAAAATAAAGTTTTAATTTATTATTTTGTTACCCATTTTTTTCACGCGATTTTTAAACTTGAAAGAATGTTTTAATAATTATATATTGGTTTAGAATAGGTTCGGTTCTCTTAGCAGGATGACAATAATCATGTTAAAGGAGTCTGCTGAACTTTTATTGTATGCCATAAATCATGATGGCCGTGGTATGAATTTGGTGAAATATCTGTATTTTTGAAGATTCCTCGATCTGAACGTGGTTGATTAATGCATCCTGATTGAGCATAACGTGATTGAGTTATCCGTCTCAAAAAAAAATAAAAAATAAAAAAATAGAAAGTTCACCGATAAGCCAGTTACGATACCAGACAAAGGAATAATTAAGCAGTGGAAACTAATATTACACTGGTTTTACCGATAAAGAGGGTGCTTAGTTTTGTAACGCTTGCTGTGTTCTATGCTACGAGGCTACATATTTGCATAGAAATATCCAAGGACGTGAATAGATTTTTTAGGAGACAGGAAATCAATCCAGCACATTCTGAGATTCCACATTTTTTTTTTTCCTTTTTGCAATAATTTTATTTCATGAATTAAAATGTAACAGAATTAAAATGTACCGTATCACTGATCATACGGTAATAAAAACTAACTGAATGAATTTTTATAATCACTAAATATTCTATCTATACTAAGAAACGATTATCGTACGTAGATACAATTTTACAATGGTATTAAAGCCATTATCATGAGCATATAAAGTTTGAATCATATTGATAAAGCTTTGTTAAGCAATCTCTTTATCAATGTGATTTAAAATATACGGTGTTGAGGCAGATCTATTGTAGTTCCATCTTTTCATTATCACTTAACTTTATTATTTCTCATGACTGTGGTCGTAATATTTATAAACCAGAGGAAATGCACCTTTATTCTTATGTTTATTATTATTCACGCTTTTAGGAGGTCACCCGTTTCACAACTCTAATCCCGATCTTTCTATTGTTCGATTGTCGTATTTGACGAAGGTGCCCAAGACAGGCTGTTCCCTGTTTTTTCGACGCGGTCTAAACACACATCTAGAGGAAAGCCTGTCGTTAAAGAAATATTGTACATATAAATTACATTTGATGGTAATAACAGCGTTCCCGGAGCTGATAATTAATGTAATATTACAGTGAAAGTTTTATAATTTCATTAAGATGAGATTTCATAAAATCTTGGGTACTATGTATAGTATCGCTATGCGACTTCTAGTCGTCACCATATTGGTAACCTTCTTTCCAAAAATATAAAGTTACACCATTTTTCTAAAATTTGGTTGATGATTTTTAAAGATTTAAAATAGTTTTTTTCCTATTTATTGTCTATATTTTAAATTATTCATCATCATTATTATATTCTACCTCAATACAGATAAAGAATCCTCAATAAAGAAACAAATCTTAATTTTATTTTATTTTTACTATACTGTTTATCCAGTTATAATTAGGATAGGGAACTTTAACGAATACCTGACATCGTATAGGCTGGGGACGTACATTTAACGTCCTATCCGACGGACGACATAGACAAGGATTTTTTACTTCCTTTAAAAAATCCTAGGGCCATCTCGGAACGCGAACCCGCGACCTCTAGTACTACCACTACACCACAGGTGACCCCTATATTTGCGTCTCCATTTCATAAATTATATTAAATAACGAGCTGTTCCTTCTCGCGCTATAATTTATCATTTCAATTAAGTGCATTCGTAAAAATATTAGACATTATACAATTGCTTCTGCTATTTAGCTTGTTCGAAAAAACTAAAAGTCTGATTTAAAACAATTTCTTCGCGTGTGATATTTTGCTTATTGAGGAAGTTAAAACAGGTTTTATTGTTACGGCAACAAATTAAAGCAGGTTTTATAGTTATGGCTCGATTTCAATTGATCGCAGCAAGATTTTATTGAACCTAAAATGTAAGTTATTAAAGCTATATTAACAAAAGGCAACTTTCAATTCGGTACACGTGTAAAGTTTAAAATGGCTAAATTATCGTGAATGTGATTTTTTAAATTTTAAAGCCTGAAGAAATTCAAAAGTCCTTTCATCATAATTATGAATAATAAGATTCTCAGTTGTCTTTATAATGACAATATGTACAATATGTAATATTATCATTAGAAATACTCGGTAATACGTGATAATACGTTCATCCTTGATGTCTTGTGTTGTTCGGAGTTTGGATGGAATTCGGTAAGCTGATAAGCGTTCTTCAGAACACACCAAGGTAAAAAATATACTTGCTTATTTTCGGAGACAATGCTCTGTTTCAAAGCACATATTATAAGGTAAGCAGAAATAAAAATGATTTCATCATACAAGCTGTTCGTGTTCTTATTAACAATAATACTTCTTAATAATATGACGTGATCTGATTTCAAAACTATCCTCCTAATTAATGATGAGAACAAATTTAACGTGTTTTTCGCTTTGTTTTTCTACATAATGACATATCAGTATACGAGTGCCTGCCGACACTGCTCCGTGAAAAACTGTAATGTCAGCTTTAAGGAAAAAATAACAGGGTGGAGGGATAGCATTAACTATGCCTGGGAAATTATTTTATAGAACAATAGTATTCGCGTAGGCCTCAGCTACGCCTAGTATAAGCAATGATTCTAAAATCTTCAAACAATTATAACGAAAGTGAAATTTCTTTTCGACAGTCAGTTGAGAAAAATGTTGGCTGGTTCTTTCCTTATCTCGATTTTTTGAAAAACCAGTTTGGAAGATTAGATTTCTAAACATCTTAATAATTTAATTCTTCATAAGTAAAGATTAAATTGATAACATGTGTACTAGAAGATAGAACTTTTTTAAATAACATATATTTATATCATTTTTTTTGTTATTGTACGGGAATATCCTATAGGTGTAACCAACCTATTCTAATCTAGGTGGGAAGGTCAAGATTTATTCCGTAGGGCCTCCACGAAATGAAAGTCAACCCTCCCAGGGCGGATTCGAAAGGCCGTGGCGTCTCCGTTCGGCTCGAGCGTTTTAAAGCGGGTCGCGCTCCAACACGCTCGGCTATCCCGTCCCAGATTTATATCATTTATACTCCTAACAAACAATCAAAACAGACATAAAAAACAAAAAACTGCCTTGACTTTATTTTATTTCATTCAAACGGTCTAAATACTTTCCCTCCTCTTGAAGTAAGTAAACAAAAAACTGCCTTGACTTTATTTTATTTCATTCAAACGGTATAAATACTTTCCCTCCTCTTGAAGTAAGTAAGTCCCACTTGAATAAAGAGAATTCTAAAAAAAAAAAATTGAAGATATGCTTGTATCTTAAAAAAATTAAATTTAATATTCAGAAAAAAATATATCTAATAATTAAACATCGAGTTAAAATATGGCAAACTAGACATGAAAATTACCTCTTTATATTTGTATTTAGAACTTTAAAACGAAAGCACGTTTGACCTACTATATTTTATATAAATTTTTTTAAATTAAATAAATATATTGCAACGTGAAACTAAATCATATGATTTTGTCTGCTATACTCAGTTGAATAAACACTTGATTCTTGATTCTTTAAGGCACGACTAATCCTGTTGCAAATGCCTTTATGCTAAACTAGATTTACACGCTATGAGTGACTCATAAGTTTTGGTGTATCCGACAAACTGTATTAGTAGGCATAGCATGAGCCTTCAGACCGTAAAACGAATTTCATGTTCAACACGCTCCTTATTGCCTCTTGTCATTTTTTAAAAACGAACGGTAAGTGGCAACAAGTAGTAGCGAATAAAATCAGCCTCAATTCGCAAAAAAAAAAAAAAAAAAAAAAAATCTAAACTTCACGGTACAGAGAAAAAATATAATTCAGCTACTATAAAGAATATCCTAATACACCCTCCTTTTAAAACTTGTATAAAATAAGATAATGTGAAAAAAAGTTACTACTAGTTTCAGAGCTGGAGTTAGTAAAATATATTCGCTCTTTGAGATGTAAAAGAAATATAAATAAATAAAGCTATGCCCTTTCAGTTGAAGGATTTAGTATACAAATTAAGATGTGGTAAGATATCTTCTTTGTTAATTAACGAATCGAAAGGAAATGAATCAAGAGGTATTGCTGTTTGCCGTGCACATACTCTATAACGATCTGATTTATCTTTTTCAAAAGTTAATTAACAATTAGCAATTTATACAGTAAGAAATAAATAAAATCAAAACAATATAAAAAAGAAATAAAATCGGAAATAACTAATGTTTTCAGCCTATTATAGAAGAAATTTTTTATGAGGAAGTTGAGATAGTCACATAACCATGTTGATGTGAAATCGTAACTGAGATTTGTAGGTAACGATCGCGGAAGTAAAAAGGGACAGCTGTAACAATTGGTTCAGTCTGTGACAACGGAAACGAACTATATCTAAAAGTGTGTCACATTTTATTATAGCTTCACGCTTTTACATATTACTGGAAATGATTCCATTATTTGATTTAACTCATGAACTCAATCCGTTGGACTTATCACTCTCTTATCATTGAGACCTGTGATTCCCAAATTTACATTAATCAAAGTTGGCTCATTTATTAATCACGAACTTAATAACTGTAAAAAGGTCTTGACCATGGAGCTTAGTCTCTGAGGCGACACTCATATATATATATATATATATATATATATATATATATATATATATATATATATAGCTTTTCCAAGTCTAATATAGAGTTTTCGAAACCGAATTGGACAGTTCCAGATCAAATTTAGAATTTTCCAAACCAAATTGGGATTTTTCTTAAGGAAATCACCAAATCAATTTAAGAATTACAACTATTTTTTTTGTTCCTCCCCTTCCTTGCCTTTTAGGCTATACGGGGTTTCCCTAGCCAGGGGCGAGAGTGGGTGCTTAATGCGGAATATTATTAAATGTCCCCTGGCTCCGGGTTTTGAACTATCTTTAGGTTCCCAATCATGTGTTTTCGATGGCAATGCGTATTTCCTAACTCGTTTGCCCACTCGGCCATCCCGCCGCCCTTAAGAATTATAACTTATAATTCCTAATAAGTACTACTTCTAAGAAGTAGAAAGTAATCTAGAAAATAGATTTTTTTTCCTGAAATAAACGGAAAGTTGCGATTCTGTTTTCAAAAGAAATAGGTACACGTTTTGGGGATCCTTGAGTCCATTCGAGCAACTTTCCGCTTTGAGGTGAAAATCTTAGAGAAATTTCAACGAAATCGTAACGGCCGTTTGAAAGCTCCAATCTGTAGAAACTTGGAAAAACAATAATTTTTGAAACTATGGAGGATAAAGTGTTGATACCAATAAAGGCACTTCCACAACACAAACGTAATTTATATTCAAAAGTTCACAACTATGTTTACATTAGGTGATACTTAGATGTACGGGCAACTTAAAATAGAAACCGTTGTAAAATTCTGGAAATTTGGCTGCAAAATATTAATAGTGTTGTTCTTCCAAGAAAACCACCTCAGAAACGTCCGTAATCTTCTTTTAGGGGTTACATTTCTATGGAGAAACACATTCCCGACCCCTGCTGATGACTTTCGATAGACTTCGTGGTCTCTATATTTGGAAAATGTACACTTCGATAAACTTCATAGTTTGTTTATTTGGTTAACATATTAGAAGTTCTCAAGAGCTGTTTCTTTTCGGACGCCTAGAGAAATTAGAGGAAGGAGAAATTGAGAAGTGATGTATATTACAAAAAAACTGGTGTTGGGCCAAGTAGGTGACTAATTTAAAACTTTTACTATCCATTAATCACCAAAAAACTGTTTTTGACCGAATACTGTAGCACTAGCTTACTTTATTTATTTTATCAAAGGAAATTCGAATTAAGCGGTTACTATTTAGCCCCTGACAGTGTTGTGCAACATATATTACGTCACTAAAAGGAATTATGATCTTATTACTTTTTTTGCATCGTTTTGCAATGCTCATCATACAACCTAAATGGCGCATTTAAAAAAATAAAACCTATTTTCACTGAAGTGGGAATTATGCAACATTAGTCGAGGCGTATGTTTTCTTCGTGTCTTGTTCGAAGATTATATAGCTCCGAAAAAATTTGAGATTTCAGTTTTATTGAAATTAATATCTTCATGCAATCATTATTTCATTCACGGTGAAGAAAATAAATTTTTAATAAAAATAATAATAATTCTTGTATTGTACTTTATCTTCAGAAATGTAATTTTTTGAGTCTATAGCAGTAGGTGAAGAATCAAATATGACGCACAAAAATATAAATGAACATGAAAAAACTGCCTTGGTGGATCTAGAAGAGATTAATTTCAAGATCAGATTTCTTTCTAGTACTCAGATGTCGACTAATAGAAACGTTGTTGTGTGGACAGTTTTAAAAAAATCCTTAATTCACGAAACCCAAATATGCGGAATAGAAAAAAGAATGAAACGCCTGAATGTAACATGGAAATGTATATTCTAAAAGGGAATTTTTATTATCTGATCTATAACATTTTTAATCCAATTAACGCACATCGGCGAGAAGATTAGATTAGAAGATTAGAACTCAAAATATATCAATTTTGATTTATCCATGCAATAGGAGGTATCAAAATAAAAATTTCAATATATAGTCACAATAGTATTACCTTCCGTTCGCATAATTTTTTACTTTCACTTACCTGCGATAGTGAAAAATTTCGGCTTCCGGTTTTCAAGGGAATCACACGTTTTGGGGTCCCCTGAGTTCAGATAACCAAGTCCTCGAAATGGTCTGTGTGTGTGTTAACAGACTATTTCAAAAACTATAAACTGTATGAACCTGAGATTGGGTATTTGGTATACGTATATGTCCGTGAAGTGACAGCGAAAATTTCAACAAAATTGGTCAAAGGGAGGGGGTACTTTATTCCGTAACTTTTTACGTTTTTCTCGATCTTCTCTAAAGCAGTTCAAACGATTTTGATAAAATCTGGTATTTGACTTATTTATATTCCCGAGATATGACTACGAAAATTACATCCAAATTTATGAACCGGAGGGGGCACTTTATTTCGTAACTTTTTTCCCATGTTTACGTTTTTTTTCGATTTTCTCATAAATAGCTTTAACGATTTTGATTAAACTCGTCATGTTTAATGAAAATCAAGTATTCTTTAATATCAGGTAAGCTTTATCATTATTAAAATCTACCGAGGGGGCATAGATGAGGAACGGGCCTTTTTTTTCCCCTATAAAGTACCTTTGTTTTTGTTTATATGGAGAAATTATCTGTCTCTCGTTTCGCCTAAAAATAAGAAATGGCTAAATATGAAATATGAAAAAAATATATAGGAGAGGAGAAAGATATATAGGAGAGAAAAAAAAAAAAATATTCCGTCAACTCATAAAACACATTTAGGTCACGCATGTGCAATTCCCCTTTAATGGCAGAACAATGCTTTATAATTAAAGATGTTCTGTTCATTTAATGGAAATTATTTGTTTCATGGGAACTAAATAAAGTTTTCAAAAACTACATTGAGAATTATAAAATCAGACGAATTGGAGTATTATGCTTGCATTGCCGAATTATCACAAGTAAACAGTTTAATTTAATAATAAAAAAAATTAGTGTACTTTAAAGAACAAATACAAACAAAAATAAGTAAATGAATGTGGAAAAATTTATTGTGTGACTCTGAGAAAAGGCAATTAAAAAAAAAACGTCAATTTCTAATCTAAGTAAGTTGGTAAGTCAAAGTTGTGTGTTGCGTGCATCGCACCAGATTTTTTGTGGAGGGTATGATCGTGTAAACTCAGGTAGAGGGCTACTTTTGGGTTATAGTTGGTACCAGTGCTACCAACTGTCCCTATGGTTGACTACTTGTGATCAACAAATATTTTCCCTAATCACTGTTTGTTGTTAAATAATAAATTTGAGAATGACGTTGGAACTTCACATTTGATTATCCAAAAAAAAAAAAACAGTTTTTTGAGTGGGAAACCATCTTCTTTCCGATGAAATGATCATTATTATTTATTTAATACCATTGGTATTAATGTGTAAATGATCATTATTTTAATAAATATCAAAAATCGATTTAATTCTTTTCGTATAAATCACGCATGATTTTTTTATGTAAAATGAAGTATAACAATTGTTACGTTTGATTAGATTCCAACAGTAAAACAGCAAGTATACTTACAACAATATATTTAAACCAAATATAAATTTGGACAAAATATAGATAATCAATATTCATTTATATCCTCCAGGAAATGAATACATCATTGTTATCTAGTAGGTCAGTTAATTTTTTTAATATTGGTAAGTTAATGAAGTCGTTCTAATTGAGTAAGGAATAATAGAAAAAACTAATTTCAATTCCACACCTTTGTAATTTTTTATTTTTTATATTAAGCTTTTAAATAACAGGATTGATATCGTCACTACAGGCTATAAATTAATGACTGTTAATCCTGTCGTTAGCTTCGTAATGTGACAGACTTCAAATTCACTAATACGCACTAATCCAATGGAGATGTAGTTTTCAGTTTAGATCTTAATTGATCAGCCGTAAAATTAATTATACCAATACCGTATGTTATAAACTCAACCGTATGCTCATGTTATAAACTCAAATGCTTAGGGCCGAAACGTTTTTTTAGGTTAACCGGAAATATTTACTCCCGATCCCAGACCTATTTAAGCCGTGACACCAGATCGCTCTCTGCCAATATCCCTTTTACTTCCTTGATAGTCCAGGTAAATATTGGTGATATTTCGTAATCGATATAAGCAATGGTTTTATTACATGACTTGCCCCTGATAACCATAAAACCCTTAAACATATTATTGTTTTTTTAATGACATCGTGGATTAATGTAAGCCACACCAGGTATTCTTAAGCAGCATTAGCTTCTGTTTCTTTTTTCTGAGTTGCAAACCATTTATAGAATCATTAAAAGATCGAATAGATTTAAAGCCTTCTAGTTGTGTACAAACTATGAATAATAATAACTTATAATAATTGTACAGTGAGTGATGGTTTCGAATCCTATTCTGTTTAGAAATAATTATGATCTGTTCGTACACATGTACCGTACAAGACTATAGTAGAAAATAATGTGGTAGTAATGCTTTCGTTTCGCCCGCAATAGAGCCTTTCAACCACATTGAGGCGAAGGTTTGCATTATCATTAGATTATTTTACCTCTGACCTCGAACCCGCAACCGTGAAAATAGGAGTTCGGTGCCTTACTCTATAGATTTCATCTATAGTTGGTATTATGGAATTATTCATATTTTTCTTTCTATATCCAATATTTTACCACTGATACCATCTACGTCGACGTTATCGACTTTCAATATCATTCCTAGACGTTTCTTTTTTTTACTTTCACTTACCTATATATGAAATATATAGTAAGTGGAAGTATTGCGATCGTGAAAAATTTCGACTTCCGGTTTTCAACGGAAATACACGTTTTGGGACCCCCTGAGTCGAAATAACCAAGTCCCGCGAAATGGTCTGTGTGTGTGTGTGTGTGTGTGTGTGTGTGTGTGTGTGTGTGTGAACAGACTAGCTCAAAAACTATAAACCGTGGGAACCTGAAATTGGGTATTTAGTGTAGGTATATGCCCGCAATGTGACAGCAAAAATTTCATCTAAATTGCTTAAAGGGAGGGGGTACTTTATTTAATAACTTTTTACGTTTTTTTCGATTTTCTCAAAAACGGCTCTAACGATTTTGATTAAACTGAGTATTTCATCTATTTATATGCCCGAGATATGACTGTAAAAATTTCATCAAAATTGATTAACCGGAGGGGGGACTTTACTTAATAAATTTTGTTTCTTTGTTTCCTACAGAGTACCTTTGTTTTTGTTTATATGGAGAAATTAACTGTATCTCGTTACGCCTAACAATTAGAAATGGCCAAATATGAGATAAGATAAAAATAAAGAAAACATATAGTTGAGAAAAAAAGAAAAATATTCAGTCAACTCTTAAAACTCGTTGAGCCCACGCATGCGGAGTACGCCTTTAATGACAGACCATTGTTCATAATTAAAGCCGTTTTGTTCATTTGAGAAGTGGAAATTAACAAAACGCATTAATTTCTAGTCTAAGTAAGTTGGTAAGTGAAAGTTGTGTGTTGCGCGCACGCACCAGATTTTTTTTTTTTACCTTTAACTTTTATTTTTACATTTTTCATTTAAAAATAAAAATTAACTGGGATTTTACTTGAATATCTTTAGGTAAAAAATACTCATCTTGCCTATTCTGATGTACTTAGAGCTTAGTAACCATAGGTTTTCTCTTTTTTTGCTATTGACTTTCGGGTATGAAATGCTAGTTTATTTGCATTCCACACAGATTTATTTGAAAATTGTAAGAAAATAAAAGATTTGTTTTGTTTTTCTTCCAGATACAGATAAAATAATTTTTTCTTATTCATATTTTTTCAGTGAAATAAAAAAGAATACTTCATTTAGTTTGCATTTATTTCCTTGCTTAGATTAAAGTTTAGGGGTGCACTACCCTATCCGAAGGATTCTTTTACTTAATTTGTATACTGAAACATCCCATTTTATTAAATTCCATTTTTTTTTTCTTTTAGTTTCTTCCATTTTCAGTATATTAACGTTGATATATTTTTTAAGAACATTGTTTCTATGGTCAACATCATTTTTAACCTGATTGATTCGATTTGTGCTATTTCAAAATTACTCGTTTTTCAAAAAACTTTTATTATATCTATGTAAATATCTCATATTTCAAGTCCAATATTTTGGTGGTATCAATAGTTAGAGTCCGATACTTTTAATAAAGACATCACGATATTTGGCTTTCGATATCCCATCCATATCTTACTTTCGCTGCAATCATCTTTACACTCACAATCATTATGAAAAATTATTTCGATTAATATTTACCCGGAGTTCAAGTTTTCATTCCATGAGTGTATGGTTATTAGAATTATAATGTTTAACTGTATAAATAAGAACAAACTGAAACGTATTTAAAAATTCCTGTACAGGCAGGAGGTATTCCGATTTCCGGTTACGTTTTGGAAATTAACGGTAAACGTCAGCGACTATAGTGAAGGGCGGAAGCGGCGGTGAGCATGGTGCTATTGTTCGAAAAAACTGTTGAGAGCACTGACTTCGGGTGTTCTTGCAAAACATGGGGAACTAGGTTGGGAATTAGGTCACACCGTCGCAACAGAGGAGATAATGGCCTGGAGTTGCTTAAGGAACATCGAGGAAGCTTATGATCGTTTAGTGCACCGGAGCGGCACAAAACAAACTGATCCTTAAGCATTTCCCTGTATGAAGCAAAACATGACCCATATGAGGAGGTAGGTGGTAGGGAAGCACAATAAAATGTGTCCTACTTGATTTTATGTTTTTCGATGTTAGACAGTCTGGGACTTAAATAAAAAGTCCGAGAAAGTATCTCAAGTAAATTAAGAGTATTTAACTAAATGTCAGTAATTTTTATAAAATTTTATGACATAGTTCTGTAACTATACTATTCACGTACAGTAAATAAAAACGAAAAAAAAAAATAAAAAATGCTGTATCTCTAACAATGACACACGAAGATCCTCGGTTGGAGTCCAAATCTAAAACACAATTATTTTTTTTCAACTGCAAGGTACCCCAAATAAAGTCAATGAAGTCCTACTCGAAGTGTGATTTAAGGAAACCGCTATCTTTATTTAGGTTTCGTTATCGCTATTTTTTTACTTTCACTTACCTATATATGAATTATATAGTAAGTGGAAGTATTGCGATCGTGAAAAATTTCGACTTCCGGTTTTCAACGGAAATACACGTTTTGGGGTCCCCTGAGTCGAAATGACCAAGTCCCGCGAAATGGTCTGTGTGTGTGTCTCTGTTGTGTGTGTGTGTGTGTGTGTGTATGTGAACAGACTAGCTCAAAAACTATAAACCGTGCGATCCTGAAATTGTGTATTTAGTGTATGTATATTCCCGCGATGTGACAGCAAAAATTTCATCAAAATTGCTCAAAGGGAGGGGGTACTTTATTTAGTAACTTTTTAAGTTTTTTTCGATTTTCTCAAAAACGGCTCTAACGATTTTGATTAAACTGAGTATTTGATCTATTTATATGCCCGAGATATGACTGTAAAAATTTCATCAAAATTGATCAACCGGAGGGGGGACTTTACATAATAAATTTTGTATCATTTTCACGTGTTTTTTTTATTTACTCAAAAACGGCTTTCACGATTTTGATCAAACTGGGTATTTGATGTATGTTTATGCCAAAGATGTGATAGCCAACATTTCATCAAAATTGATCAACCGGAGGGGGGACTTTACTTAATAAATTTTGTATCTATTTCACGTGTTTTTTGTATTTACTTAAAAAAGGTTTTCACGATTTTGATGAAATTGGGTATTTGATGTATGTATATGCCAAAGATGTGATAGCCAACATTTCATCAAGATTGATCAACCGAAGGGGATACTTTATTTCATAACTTTTTTTCCAATTTTTAGATTATCTCAAAAACGGCTTTAACGATTTTCTTCATATTCGTCATGTTTAATGAAAATTGAGTTTTATTTAATATCAGGTAAGCGTTATCATTATTAAAATGTTCTGAGGGGTTTATAGAGCAAATGAAAACAAAAATAAGAAATGAATGTGGAAAATGTGTAACTTTGAGAAGTGGCATTAACAAAACGCATTAATTTCTTATCTAAGTAAGTTGGTAAGTGAAAGTTGTGTGTTGCACGCACGCACCAGATTTTTTTTTGTTGCAATGGAGTTAAAACCTTCTTCCACAATAGGCAAGCACGTGGCACATATTCAACCTCAATCACTATATCGAGAAGATCCTAGTTCCTTAATGACCTTCCTTAGCACAACTGGAAAAGGACAATAGCGTGGATGGATGGCTCACGAAGGCTGCCCAGATGAGCCGGCGAGCAGGGCCATCTAAATCTAAGCGATTAACTGGAGCAGCTGTTGTGCAACCTGTTCGGTCGAGGGTGAACATTTTCAAGGTTTGCGGTTGACATTGATCGGTCGTTCTTCTCTGAAAGTTTTCGTCCACTTAAATGTTGTCGAAACTATTTCTTTTATAAAGGAATTACCTAGTTTGGGAGGTACCTCTTTGGCACAGTTTAGTAGAAAAACGAAAATTAACACAAACAAGCGAAGTCGATGAAACCTAGTATAAACACACACACACACACATCTATATATGGATGATAAAATATAAAGCTATTTAGATATGGTACGGCACTATTAGTAGATATTTGCGCGGATTCAGCAAGTTGTAAAGGGGAGGGGCTGCTGTCCGACATCCCTTCCCCTGGTTCTGCCAATCAGCTTTTTTACCTCTATGTTCCTTTCCTTCAACTAACATTATATAACATTATAACAGTTTCTCTGCGTATTCTATGTTATTTACGTTACTTTCATACATTTAATAAAGTTAAATTCTATCTTTAAACGATGAAAATTTTTCGTCTTGCATTAAGTTTGTAGAAAACCAGTGGTTCCTAGCGGTTGAATTGGGTACCTTCCCAAGAGCCCAAAATAATATTTTTCAAAACCTGACGAAGTTGTACCAGTTTACGATAAACCAATATATAATTGGTTACCGTTACACTTTCATAAATTTTTTTTTTTTTTAAGATATTATAATTCAACCATTATGAAAGATAAATGAATAATTAATGTAAAAAAATTTCAAGTTAAAATTTGAATGTGGTAACTACAATACCAAAAAAAAACAGATCAAAGGCATTCAAATATTAAGATATTATTGATCCCATGTAAATTGTACTATTGGCCGATATGGCCGGAACCTTCACGTATCGGGTTTTAGGTATGTAAACATTGCATACCCAGCGGTGACACACAGGAAAACTTATATTCAATGTACTTGTAGATTTATAAATATTTATCTATTCTTTTTTTTTTTTATTATAAAATTATTGTTATCAAGACGGTAACGATGATTTGTTTTTAATTTAAGATCCAGGATAAAAAGAAGTTAGTAAATCAATTTACTGACGGAACTCATAAACCTTAACAAACATAATTTATCCTTAGATTACAATATGTTAACAACCTCACGTTTCGCCTTAGTCACGTGTTTTATTGATATAAGCAGAAAATATACTTAAAATTAAAAAAATTCACAGGTTAGGATTCAAAATTATATTATTACAATATAATGAAAAGAAAAAAAGAAAAAAGTAATTTTTATTCTGGGACATTAAGTCCCCTAAGAATAACAGACATGAACAAAATTAATGGCCATTTGTCTGGCTACTTAAAGGAAATACAATAAAAAATAAAGAATTAAAATACAAAGTAGACACAAAAAATAAAAATAATAAAATAAAAATAACTGAAACAGAATATTGTAAGTAGAAATAAAAAATAAACATTTGGATGTTAATTACAAAACTTTGATCAGCTTTTGAGCTTAAAAGGTATAAAAAAAAAATAAAAAAATCGTATAGGTATATATGTATAGATATGTCCTCACTATTGCTTCACTATTTACATATTTACGGGAGATTGGAGATTCAGGAGGTGATGGAATAGTTGGGTTTTAAAGGAGGTGAGGGATGAAGTATTTCGTATGGAGACAGGTAATGAATTCCAGAAGGTGGCAGCACGGATGATAAAGGATTTTGTGAAGGAGGCAGATCGGTAGAAAGGGATATACAGGTTAGAAGTTTGGGATCTGGTGTTTAGAGAATGTATGGAGGAGCATGGTGTGAACAAACTTAGGATATACGGAGGTTTCTTGGTTCTAAAGGTTCGGGAAAGATAAACACCTAGGAAGTATTGCCGTCGAAAAACTGGATAGAGCCATTTCAATTCAGCGTACCAGCTGGAGACGTGGGAGCGCCTGGGGGCACCGAAAATGAATCTTATGAAGCAATTCATTAGTCTCTTCAACCTCGCCTCATGCATACCAGACAGTCCACCGTATACAAGGCAGCCATAATCGAAATGGGGGAATATAAGAGAGGAAACTAGGAGCTGACGAGTTTTTGAGGGCATGCAGTCACGTGATCTTAGGAACTGTTTGAGGATAGCAATTGATATTCTGGTGATTTCGGAAATATGGTTATTCCACGACTAGTGCTGGTCAAAGATCACTCCAAGGTTTCTGACATGGGATTGGAAATGAATGGTTTGGTCATTAAGGCGGAGTAAGGGGTAGTAAGGAAGGGAATTAAGAAGGTGCTTGGAGCCAATGAGGATTGCCTTGGTTTTTTTTCCGTTCAGTTTTAACTCATTTTTCTCTGCCCAGGCGTTGATGCTGTCTATATCTTCTTGTAATTTCCGGATTGTCTCCAGCATTTTGGAAGGATGGAAGGATAGGTAAATTTGGAGGTCGTCAGCGTACAAGTGGTATTGTGAATGGTTGATGGACTCAGGGAGATCGTTGATATAGACGGAAAAGAGAGTTGGTGAAAGTGAGGATCCTTGTGGTACTCCTGTAGTTAATAAGAGAGGTGAGGAAGGAGGTTTATCAGGAATGTGAACTGTTTGTGAACGTTGGGATAGGAAGGAGAGGAACCACTTTAAGACGCTGTTTGATATGGACAGGTTTTGGAGTTTAGAAAGGAGGATCTCATGATTGACGGTATCGAACGCTTTTGAGAAATCAAAGAGAATCAGGATGGTAATCTTATGTTCGTCTATGGAGGAATAGAGGTCCTGAGTGATCTTTAACAGAGCTGATTGTGTGGAATAATGGGAACGAAAGCCGGACTGAAGAGGGTTGAGGAGAGCATTCCGCTCTAGGAAGTCATGGTTGGGTGTGGACAATTCTTTAGAGCGGTTTAGATAGGTTAGAAAGGATGGAGATGGGTCTATAGTCGGAGGCTAAGGTGGGAATTGGTACTTTGTTCAGCGGACGAACTATCACTTTTTTCCAGGCTTCAGGAAATATGGAATTTTGTAGGGAAAAGTTGTATATGTGTAAAAGAGCAGGAAAGGTAACAGGGAGACAGAGTTTGATTATCTTTATAGGAATTTGGTCGGGGCCGTAATCATTGGTTCTGGATTTAAGGACGGAGGAGAGCAAGTCTTCAGGAGAAATATTAAGGAAGTAAAAGTTATCAGGGTTGAAGGTTTGCGTAAATGAGTATGAGGAGGGGTGAGGAGTAGTTGAAGGGTTTACGAAATAGGAATTTAGTTCATCTGGGTCGATGGGATAATGAGTACAGGATTTGGATTTGACAACTGATAACTTTTTAAGGATTTTCCATTTGGATTTAGGATCTTGGGCTTGTGATATGGATTTATGGAAAAACTGTGCCTTGGCACGCCGTAAGGATGATTGGGTGAGATTGCGTAGGGATTTAAAGAGGGAGTAATCTTCGGTGGTATGGGTGCGTCTGAAACGTCTTCTGGCGGCATCTCTTCTCCTCATTAGCTCTCTGATTTCAAGATTTATCCAAGGAGCGGCAGGACGTCCAAAAGTAAAAGTTTTGAGGGGAGCATGTTGGTTTAGGAAAGTGGAGAGATTAGACGAGAGGCATTTCACCATTTCATCAATGGAGGATGAGGAATAAATGGGATCTAGGGATTGGGAAAGTGAATCAAAATAAGGATTTAGCTTTTCGGAGGTTAGTGAATCAAGGTCCCGCCAGGAGATTTTGTTAGGACATAGTTTAGGTGTTGGAATATTGTATTGTGTTGAATATTATAATGTCGTGCCGTTATTATTTTTATGGACTGAGGTATAATATATATTGAGGTTGAATGGCACATGAAATAAGTCGTTTATCCACCATCATAAACTCATGAGGCAACCCCTGAACTTCCACATCAAGGTCCAGACATTCAAAATAATATTTATCAACTTTATAAAATTCGATCTCTTGCTTTGGCTCTCAAACAAACTCCCAGGGGAAGATATGAGGAGGTCAATATTTCTGAAAAAAGTACTAGTGGAATCAATTTAAAAATCTAAATCTTAAGAATTTACAAGGATAGTAGCCTTTTTGTATTTTATAAAGTTCTTTTTTGTGGATAAATAAGTATGCTTTTTTTTATTCAGACCTATCCCCCCGCTTTTTTTTTTTCTGGGGCCGCCACTGCTTTTACTTTAACTAACATTCTTTCCTTTACTGGCAAATTTTAAAAAACGGCCGAATGGATTAGGCCTAAAGTTGAAGCCAAGTCGGTGAATAGTGTACAGAAATAAATTTCATCGAGTATCCGTTTAATAGGATCATAATCGAATATCTATGAAATGGGCCAACCATATACAGTACAATCTTGATAATCTAGCCGTTGGTTACTCCGGCGCGTTCGGTAATGGGCGCTATGGCTATAAAGAAGAGGAACTTGATCGCATGACCATCAAATTCAAGTCCTGTACATGCCCCCAAACACGAAACCTCTTGCAGCCCATGGATCAAAATGTAACCCAGCAAATAAAAATTAATTACAAAATATCTCCACATTCGGACATAACAAAACGACCGCATGAGATCGTTCAGTTTTTGAAAAAAAGACATCAAAGACGTCGTTTTTAATTTGGGGCACAGCTGGAGTAAAGTAAAAAGTGACACCATCCAGTGTTATTGGAAAAAGATCTGGCCAATAAACGCCTTGTTTGAAATATAAAGACTTGATTGACGAATGTAACTTCATTAGCCAACTCTAAAATTGTCTTCAGAATTTTTACAAGAGTTTTCCAACAAATGTGAACTGAGCGTTACCCTATCTAATGAGGACATCAAAGAATGGCTTCAAAGCACAAACGAAGAAAATTTTCAATGAACGAAGAAAGATTGCGATGACCAGGATGTTTCAACTCAACTTACCGTAACCAACAACGACGCATTCAATATCTGTATAAAATGGTTAGTGCTCAAAAGGCTGCAAGATTGCGTTTTCGATAAAATGTTTAAGGCAAAAAAAGAATTAATGAACACTTTTCATTACACAAATGTATGTATTTTTCCCAGTTATTTTTATTTAATGCGAACGTATTCTTCATATGTACATAGTATTTTGTTTTATATGTACAAACTTACCAATATAAATATTTTTTTATAGTAAGAATATTACGTTATAATACTTTTTTTTATTTTACTTCCGATAGTCCGGAATATATTGGTAATCCGGCGGTTGTCTGGTCCCATATGTGTCGGATTATCAAGATTGCACTGTAATTTCTATTTTCACCATCTACAATGGGAAGTTACATAAATTTTTAAACCAAGATAATTTTTCTTAAATATTTTATTTAATTTTCTGATAAAATAATAAACTTATTGTATTTGCCTGTTCACAAATTTTTATTATAGGAGTATGCTCATTCAAATCTGCAACAAAAAAAACTAGCTACAGAAATAAATAATCGAAAATAGGAATTTTTTTTTTTTTTTTTTTTTAGTTTATCCCAGAAAAACATTGAAGACGATGTACCAACAGACCCTACTTAGTTGACGTTCTAAAATCCATATCTGATCGATAAAAAAATATTAATATATATATATATATATTTATATATATGATATCTTATATTACTATATTGTAAGATAACAAGTATTGTAGCATATAAAATGACAAGGGCGGATTTACCACGAAATTGGGAGGGGTCATGACGCCCCTATCTCATAATCATGTGACTGGCACCTCTATTTTTGTATAAAATTATTACCTTGCATTAAGGACTGTGATCTAAACAACAACCTAAAGTGTTATATTGTGGGCATAGAAATTACCTAATTGCATTATTCATTTCAAAATACAAAAATTGAAAAGCGAAAATATTTGACAGTGGGTCATGACCCCCTGACCCCCACCCTTCCGGATCCGCCCATGTATAATATAATAATAATGCTTTATTATTGTAAAAAAGAAAATACAAAATTTCATTTAAGCATTTACGGCTTGGGACGTACCCGTCAGCCGCCATATATAATGTTTATTATATCTCTATGTGGAAAGTTTTGGAAGAAAACGATATGCGCCAGTAAGATCTTTCTTAAAGAAAATCCAGATAAATTCTTTACATGAGGACATTTACTTACATATTTACCTCACACCTGTTAAAAACAACAAGTATGATAAGCCACCCACAATTTATTATAAAATCGAACTTTTGCTGCCACAATCGGAAGTGGCCTGGTGACCGGAAGCCCACGACCGTGAAATCGCAACAGCACCAACCGCCTTCCTGAGTTCCGTTAGCGTCGTTTTGTCGTTCCCGTCCAAAATGTAAATATTGTAATCTAGCTGTAATATTGTAATTAGCTATCATAATTAGCGGTTTTGATAGCTAGGATATAAATATTTGGCCAAGACGGTAAGGCAAACATCGTAAAAGATACTACATCTCAAGATAGTATAAAATAAAAATATAAGAACAAAGTAAGGAGATTTATATGAAATTAGTCTTACGAAAACTCATAAGCTAGCAATAAAGATGTGTATAATGGATCACTAATGAGTCATTAGTGATTAGTAATCACTAATCATTGAGGAATCATTCGTATTAGGTTTCTATTATCAGCATATCTATTCAAATCTCGAAGATATTGAGAAGAAAATTCGTTTTGATAAATATTAATAGAAATTTTCTTGCTCCACTCTATTTACCGTTTTGTAAGGATTAATTTCCTGAATATAGGACATCGAAGCAAATTGAATATAGATATATAGATATTGACCTGTTAAAAAAAAGGAAAACTCAGAAATAGACCTAATTTCAATAGTTTGGGTAAGATACGAAAATTCTTTCCTAATACTAATACATCATCAGGACTGAAAAAATCAAGATGAGGGATTGGTAGCGTGAAAAAACTTTAAGCACGTCGCATCAACAGTCTGAAAATCACACACATATTAAGAGATTGTTCACCAACCATAAGAATTTTGATTTGCGCCTCTTAATGTTAATAATAATAATAAAAAATGTTAAATTTTGTTTTGATAATATGCTACTTATAAACTTAGATATGTAATATATAAATTGCAAAAATAATTTTAATTTTTTACAATCTATAAAATTCTGCATTGCACATCTTTTATCCTCGAATATGTTTGTATTTTTTGTAATGTGGTAGGTAATGACGTTGAAGGAATATTATAAAACCGCATTATCATATGAATTTGGATTTTAGGTCTGAGTCTTGTTTGTTTTCCTATATTATATCATCCACATTTCCAGCAACATTTTAGGTCACCACAGATTTTTCGAGTAACTTCCGCTATCATGTTTTTATATTATGCTTTTATAAGGAGTCGATTATTGACTCTGAGAAAGTGCTGAAATGATTAAATCAGTGAAGAAATCAACGAAATCATTTATATGAATTCACTGTTATCTCTGTCTGCAAACATATACTTCATTATTACTGATCAATTTATTAGCACACAAATTTTAACAATGCTTTTATTCTGGTTTCTTAATTAGGAAACAAAAACTAAATAGTAAATAATTTCTAATACTAATAAATACATATATATATTTTTTTATAATAATAAATAAATATTAAATATCCAATAATGTTTTTAGGGAGTAGGTTAGCTCATTGATAAGGCATTGAGTTGCTTTGTATCTGGCTAAGCAGGATTTCTTTAATATTCAGTCAAAAGTCGTCTTTGGGCCTGAGAGTAGCAAACCCAGCCTCCATAAATTGGGTACTTATAATTGAAAAATTAATGCGGAAAGCCTGGAGTTTGAGCGTTATCACGGACGAATCACCTCCTTGAACTGCCATTTACCTATAAACTGTCACTTCATTATACAGCATTGAAGCATTCATGGCTTATAGCTATTTATACTATCTGGGGTTCCCGGCCTAGGGGGTAAGGTTTTATAGGTATTTATAATCGCGTGCTTATAGAAGAAAGGAAAAGAGAAAGATAAAACCGGGGAAAGCGGGAAAATGGCGGAAAAACACTTTCATCCACAGTCATTTATTCGAGCATCAATCTTTTTGTTGTTTCGTCCTTTTACTTGTGTTGCTTTGTTAGGTTTCTTTCATCAAGATCACATTGCGAAACGTTTGAAATGCACTATCATGTTACTTTCGCTATTCTTCAGAGATCGAGTCTGGACAATGTGCACTAGAATATCAACTAAAGTACTTTAAAAGCACCTGCTGTTATATGGAATAAGAACAAAATAATTATTTTGTCCAATAATAACTGGCACACTGAAGCAAGTTCGGTTCCACATGAGAAATTTAAACTATCGGAATTAAACGCGGTCCTCGAAGTCTGGGTAGCTTTGTTCGGCATGCTATAGGATAACCCGAAATTGTAGTTAAAAGTTTGGCATATCGGCATTTCGTATATCGGTACCGTCGAAAAAATCAATATAGGTTGATCTCTATTTAAAACATAAATTGAGGGAATATTGGTATATGACGCCTTGTTATCTGAGATGGAAGTTATTGCTAATAAGATTAACTTGGCAATTCTAAAGCAGGGATGTGCCGTTTTACGTGTAAATTATTAATCTTTACATTTTACGATATAGAATTAGAAATTAGTTCTTGAAATGCTAGTGTAGGTACTGGTAAACAATACAAGGGATGATAACAGAAATAAATGAATGAAACCTCTAAATATTTTTGAACCAGTCATTTAAGAAACATTTAAAATATCCATTTTCAACGAATATCAAAAACATGCGTTTATGTCGCAACAATCAACCGAATATAAATGCTTGCCATAAAACTATATATAAATAAATTCAGTAAGTTTATGTTGTTAGCTTATGCAGTTCTGCTAAAATTATATTGGAAGAATTAAATGACCCTAAAGCTAACGATTAAAAACAAAGAAGTTTATTGTATTTAAATTAAAAGTTTTGTATCGTATTTGATAAAATTTAAAAAAATACATGATTCCCATGTTTTTTTTAAAATTTATAATAACATACTTCTTAATAAATTGAATATTACATTTTTGTATTGTACAAAGAGTAAAAGTAGTTTCATGAAAACTTTAAAAAAATAAATAAATAAAATAAAAAATCTCAACTTTCATAAAATAAAAAATCTCAACATTAACATCTAAAGCCATGGACACCTATTTTACACTTTATCGAATAGTATTGTGGATATTATTTATTTAAAATCTTGGAAATGTTTTCTGTTCTTAAAAACCATTCTGAATATGTTTAAGTTGTGAAAAAGTCATGTTGAGGGTATTTGCATTACTAAAATGGAAGGAAATAGTTTTGGCCAGCTCTTCTGGCCAAATACCCCTGTGTGCGTTTTTAAGACACATTACGTGAAAGTAATAGAACAGCTTTTATAGTAAATCAAAATAAACTTTTTTTGTGTACCCTATTATACTTTGATAATTAATTCTACAACGATATAAATAAAAAATAACTTAGAGAATATTTGAGGAAAAACAAAGCAATTGTTTGAGATATAGTTGATATTTTTTCAACTTTTCACTATCTTTCGCTATGAAGTAGTAACCCTTTCTAACTGAGAGTTTTAACTTATAGTTAGTTCTCCGCAACTAGATCGTTGGATGATAGTTATATAAAGATAATAAAGGCTTTATTGATATCTTTAACCTAGAAAAATATTTTTTAATAGGCATGTATTTCCTAAAATAAATTAATGATGACTATATTTTTATATTTGTGTATTCATGGATTAATACTTTAAGTGTGGTCGTTCAAGTGCTTCAATAACCGAAATGATCGAAGAGAAAGGTTGGAATTCAGGGATATTGGTGACTAGGTCGAACTATTCCCACCCTAACCTTTAGATGATGGTAGTTAATACCACCGTATAGATTTCTTTCTTGGGAAGAAGAACCGATTTGTGATTACTAGGGCCCGGGTTTTCATGTAAAATGTGATACGATTATCTTTATATAACTACCATTCTACGAACGCATAGTTACGGAGGAGTAACTACAAACGTCAGTCGATGAAGAAAATTCTGAGTTGGAAAGGATTCTTATAGCGAAAGATAGTGAAAAATTGGAAAAATACGAGATGTCTCTCAAACCATTACTTTTTTATAAATTATATCTTTAATTAAATTGAACTTTACAATTAATTACCGAAGACTAACAGGGTACACAAAAAAGTTTTATTTTGTTTTATTATAAAAGCTGTTCTATTATGCTTCTCTAAGACGCCTAACCGGAGTTTCGTTTATCTATATCCATCTTTGGAAAATATGGAATTGGAAATTTTAATTGAGAATTTTCGTGTTTTCCTAGTCTCTTCGGACCCTTTAATTTCAACCTTGCAGCATCACATTAGCTGCCGGGAAAGATTTTGTATCCTGAACATTAAATATTTGCACTTTTATTAAATTATTACTGTAAATAACTCTAACATATTTTTTTTTTTAAATTAAAGAATAATAATTCTTAAGTTACTGTATCTCTCAATCACAACCAATTCACACCCAAAAATCAATTTGTAGGGTTTTGTAAAATAATTTTATAGGATTTATACATATGTTTACATTTACTTTTACACAAATAGCTAAGAGAGTTTTTTTGGTAACTCATGTGATTCAATTTATTTAAGAACTCTCACAATTACTCTACTTAAAGGACCAAAATATAGCTACTTCCTTCCCAAACCCTTAATGTAAAAGAATGTGTGGGCTATCAGATTTTCGGATAAAATTGGTCTTTTTTTTTCTTTTTCATTTTCAGTGATAGCGGTTTTCTTTTATTTTTTTATTTTTTACAATTTTCTCTTGTCAATTGAAAAATATTGGCCTAATCAAAATAAGCCGAAGTTTGTTTGTTTATTGGGACTGCCATGCATAAAATGGTAAGTCATCAATGCCTAAGATGATCTGTTGTCTTGTATTCGATTCTTGAGACAATCATCTTATTTTGATTTCTTTTAAGTATAATTATATATTTAATTTAAACTAATAATATTTGTATCTGTTATCAATTTGATATTTATAATATTGAGGATGAAAAATATTTTAAAAAATAATAACAATATATAAATAAAAAGTTCTTAAATTTTAATAAATTAGTTTCCGCTAAGAATTTTATAAGTTTTTTTATTACGATTTTATTGATGACATTGATTATTATGACTTTATTGAGGATTTTATTACGATTTCATCTTCATTGTTACCAAGTATATCCGATATATTGTTTGTTGGATCTATTTTGGCTAATCTAGAGGTGTAGAAACAGCACTCTTGAAAAATGTGATTGACTATTTGAATGCCATCGCAATGGTGGCATTTTAAGGTGCCTTTACACCTTACGAACTTTACCTTCGAACACCACCCTCGAACAACCTTCGTGAAGCCTTCACGTCGACTGTTCGGGTGTTCTAGGTACTTCATCTGTTCGCCTGGGTTCGGGGGTAACGCTAGTGTCACTTTTGATTTGGGTTTTTCCTAAGTGACAGGAGTTGTTTGTGATACTAGTGTAATTTGTGAAACGTTTTAAATCGTCTCCTATTTTTATATTTTTCAGATAATATAAAAAATATTGATAATGGAGATTTTTTCTTTATCATAAGCTTTGGGTGTGTCAGCCATATTGGTTCGCTTAACGTCACGTGAAGTATAAATGGCTGTTCGCTTCAAGTCGGTACGGCAAGGTTCGAAGGAGAACTTGTTCGAAGGTGAGGTTCGTAAGGTGTAAAGGCACCTTTAGAGGTTGTTGGCTTAGGACAATGTGTACATGGGTTAAGTTAGTGTTGTCGATTCTATTGGCATAACATTAATATAAATCGATTAGGTAGGTAAAATGTAAACGAAAGCATTATCCGGCAAACCGAAATTAACGGCAAACTTTGCTAAGAAATCCAAATGATTGTACAATTTAAACAATTTTCAAAGGAGCCATAAGTTTTGTCCATGAAAATCGACGATTTTATCCACTAGGCGCCATGTCCCCCAAAATTCGGCCATCCTCCCCTTGAGGTGCCTTTGCACTTTCCAAACCTCACCCTATAATAAACAATCTCCCAAAACTTGACGTACCGCGGTGCTACGAACAGCTACTCAAACTGAAACGTGAAGTCGAACAAACAACAACAATGTACAATAATTTTCATTACAAAGACGCCGACGTTGAGGCTTTTCTGGCTTTTGCTATAACTTATTATTAATCTAAGAAACGTCAGAAAAATACTTTAAAAAAATTCTATAAGCTTATTTTAACTAACTCAAAAGCGGCACTAGGGCTATCCCCGAACAAGAGGCCTAACAGACTAAATTCCTCTTCAAGTTCGTGTCTCGTGGCTGTTGGAGGGTGAGGTTCGCCCAGAAGACCCAGAAGTGGAGGGGGTCACCTTGGAAGGCCGCCGGAGAAATGGTACTAGGGAAAGTTGTCGGGGGCGAGCAGGCAGTAGGAGACTCACCTCCGCATTGTGACGTTCGTTCTGTGATGTTCTGAACTCTTCTCGGCATGACACAGGTTACCGCCATAGATCAGAATGAAAAAATGTGAGTAGAATAATCAACTATGTTTATAGGTATTCAGTTTATATATATAAAGAAGTGAATAAATACCCTATGACAAACTTTTTTGATACACCAAATACTCATGCTGATTGATTTCATATTAAATAAAATAAAAATAAACATTAATAGCAGTAAAACTTAATTTACATAACATGAATAAAATTCTTGTATATTTTTTCTTAATTTTTTTCTTTTATTTATTTACATTTGAGGCGTTCTAAATTTTTTTGCAATTTTTAGCTATTATAGGTAATCAACTAGATTTTAGATATTAATAATAAATCCTAAAAATTAAAGTTACTTTCTACATGCCAATAAAATTAGTAAAAATAGAAAATGTATGAATAAATTAATAAGATAAACAAACCGTCGCCTGCCTATATCAACTATTCATTTGTTAAATATAAATGTGTGTGTGCCTATATATTTTTGCGTATTTTTATGTGTTGATGCATTAAAATATTTCATACTCCCAACAAAAATAATCACATAATTACAATGATTTATTTATTTTTTTTATTACAACTAAATAAATCTTACATCTGATTGGCCGATTTTAATATTGTAAATTTTATATTTACCTAATTATAAACGGAAAAATATCAATAGTTTTCAAACTGAAAATAAAAGTTATTTTATTTAAGTTATTATACATCTATTTATATTATATATATGTAATAGTCATTATATGACTATTATTATTATCGTACTGTTATCAGTTTGATAATAATATTTTCATATATTTTTTTATAAACTAAATTAAAATAGTATCAGTTATTTAAAATTGAAATTGAAATGAAATTTTCTTCATACCATTATCCATTTTTCAAAATTATTCATAATTCATTCAGGAAATAATATAAACGGCATTTACATTCTGACCTATTCTTATACAGGAAATAATTGATGGTTTTTTTAAATTGAGTTTTACATTTCCTGAATGTTTAATTTAAATTTTTATATAATAATCGACAAATAATGTAGTACATTGGTTACCATTAATTGGCTAGAATCAATCATTCGATTAGCATATCGCTATCAGTTCGTATAACTATAAAACTATAACAAACAAAAATTATGGAATCTAATCATTTTTATTATCCATCAAATAGTATATCTGGATTTTATGTTCTTCCTCTAAGTAGTACCAGAGTTATATTTAATTTGGATTCCTTATCCCTGTGTCTACTAACGCTTATGGGGTACATGATCAAATGCTACACCACCATCAAAATTCTAATTACTTACTTCTGAAGAACTTTGTTTAAATATATATAAAAGATTTTAGACAGAACGTCTTCCCTTATCTATGCTGTTCTCAATATATCAATATTGTTTTTGAAATTTTTTGAAGACATCTTAATTATTTTTATGATGGATAGAAACAAAACTGCTTGCATCAATGGAAATAATAAAATGGTCAGATAACAAAAACGCTATTTGGTTTCACTTGATTTAAAAGGATATTTGAAAATGAATGTTTAAATTTTTGTTTAAACATTTTATTTTGATTTACGTTTGATTCACATATTTATTGATTTCATGTTCAATTGCGTACCAGATATTTGCTCTTAATAATACAATCGGACGTTTTATACTCTATTGTTTGAACCTAATAGCTTTAGAAAACCTATATTTATAGAACTTAAAGCTTTGTGAAGTATACATTAGCAATTACTTACATTTACTAACAAAGGTTACAATCAATCCGAAATAAAACTTCGAAAAAAGGTCAGTAAATGAATCTGATGTTCACGTAAATTTTTTTTAGTTATTAAGCCGTTTTTATTTAATTTTTTATCATTCTTGAATATGATTTGATAAATAGCGAAGTGCGGTGGTTATATACCAAGGATTAAATATCATTAAAATAAAAAACAGATTTTTCGTGAAAATAATCCATCTCTTTATAATCATGGGTTTTACTTTCACTTACCTATACATGAAATATATAGTAATAGAAAGTATTGTGATCGTGAAAAATTGCGGCTTCCGGTTATCATTATAAATACGTGTTTTGGGGTCTCCTGAGTCCCAATGACCGAAGGACCCTGAGTCCCGCGAAATGGTCAGAGTGTGTATGACCAGACTAGCTCAAAACCGATAAATCGTAGGAAACTAAAATTAGGTAATTTACACCACAAATTTGATCACATTTTTCTAAAAACCGACACTTAAGATTTTGATTAAACCTAACATGCTTAATAAGAATCAATAATTCTCTAATATATTAATTTTAATATATATATACATATATATTAATAGTTCCGAAAACGAAAAATTTGCCTTTCTAGGGTGCATACAATTGGTCGAGATTTGAACTAGACTACTCATATTCCTTTTTTTTCGAAGTAGATCAATCCAGAGTTAATGATTACATGTCGCTTATATTGCAAACATTTAGGATATACTAGACTAAACGAATACAGGAGGAGATCCGGAGTTATATCCCTTTTCTAAAGGTGCCAATAAAAAAAAAATCTGGCCCCTTCTTACCTTCTATTCATATTTGTTTGTTATCCCTGTCGGTATGTTAAAATTATTCTTATAGGACGTACAATGGGGGGTCCCGAGTCTGTACGATGTCAGGTGCTCGTTAAAGATACCTATCCTATTTATACCTAGATAGGCAAAATTAAGGAATTCCACTGTAGCATCGTCCGATTAGCCTTAGTGTGACGTTAAAACAAACAAAATTATTATTATTTCTTTTTTATAACTATTTTGTAGCGAAGATATGATTTGCACCGTGCGACAAGTTGGAAATCATTGAAAGGCATGCCAGATGCGTTAACATCCTCAACTCGTTACGGGCGACCCAGACTGTGACTAACTGGAGCAGCCGGACCATTACTGGCAAAGTTATAAAGTCTCATTTGCATAAGCGTATGCATCCGATATTGCATAAGAATAGTTGCGAAGTTATATGCAAATGCAATAAGTAATATCAATCCTGCAAAACCATAACTTTTACCCGAAGGAGTAGCGTTATGGAAGTGAGTATTTCGTCAGCTTCACTGGAGCTGTAAACATTAACGATCGCCAGGAACATATGTGATAAGGTCGAGAATCTTGTTTGACTTTGACCTGTTTCAAAATATGTTTCTATTTTCGTGTTGAAGGAATCTCGTGATGGGACAGTTTTATCACCATTTTGAAATAGCTTGTCCTACTCATGGACTTCGTTCGTTTTCTAGAATCGACATAAGATAACCTAGTTATTTTCTTGATCAACTAAGGTATGGTAGAGTTGGAGTCGAAGTACAGAAATTTGATTTATTAAGAAAAAATACACAAACCAATAATATTTCACAATAATAAAATGTAGGTAAATTATTGCAGTATTTATATTTATTATATAGTTAAGTTTATATATTTAGTACACACTTTTAGCAGCTAATCTAAATAACGAGGATGATGATTGGTCCATAGGAGATAAACGATGTGTCGAGTATTTTGTTCCCAGGAGGAGATTCGTCCGGGGTCCGAGGGGGCGTGATCTAACGGCAAGGTCGAGGAATCGTTTCCTGCCAGCATTGACCCCTGGCCTCGCCAGGTATTTTTGTATTGCTTCTCTAGCCCATCCTCAGCGTAGTTATTTCTTGAAGATTGACCTCTAACGATTGTAATAATAAATAATAAATGTGTTCTCTTATAAAATAGTTCGCTGTAAGCAGGAGCTGTTGGGGGGGGGGGGGGGGGGGTAGACCTGAGGGCATCTATTTCGAATTATAAACAATTTTTACGCATCTAATCTTTTACAAATCTAGTTATTTAGGTACACCTATGAATTTAGTAAAGTTTCTTTTTTTTTTTTTTGTTAAAAGAGAATTTCCCTGTTTTTATGCTTTTATTACCGACCCCGTATTTTTCTCAGATTACACCTGCTACAAATGCTTTCTGTCTACTATGATGATTAAAGAGTAAAAATGAAAGAATTGAAAAAGCAAGGCCAATAGGGCATTCATCTGGTACAGTTAATTCGATTTAATGAGGATTGTAAAAGAAAACAAATATGTATCTATGTATGCATTTATGTATATATATATATATATATATATATATATATAGAGAGAGAGAGAGAGAGAGAGTGAGAGAGAGAGAGAGAGAGGGAGAGACAGAGAGACAGAGATTTAAATAAAATCGTTTTATTACAAAAAAACAAGAACTGCAGTATGACGGTTTTTTAAACCAAGAAGTAACTAGTATAATCTTGCAAGAACTCTCACACGATGTTTATCCCTGATGCAGCCACATTGGGAAGACATTGCATTTATAAAAAAAAGTAAAAATCTGGTGTTGTGCTCGCATCACACAACTCTTTTCCTTTTCTTTTTTTAAAAAATAATTTTCGTGTTTTTATGCTTTTTTACCGACCCCGTAAAGTATTTTTCTCAGATTGCAGCTGCTACAAATGCTTTATGTCTGCTATACTGATTAAAGAGTAAAAATGAAAGAATTGAAAATCCAAGGCCAATAGGGCATTCATCTGGTACAATTAATTCGATTTAATGAGGATTGTGAAAGAAAACAAATATGTACCTATGTAAGCATGTATATATATATATATATATATATATATATATATATATATATATATAGAGAGAGAGAGAGAGAGAGAGAGATTTAAATAAAATCGTTTTATTACAAAAAAACAAGAACTGCAGTATGACGGTTTTTCAAACCAAGAAATAACTAGTAGGTATAATCTTGCAAAAACTCTCACACGATGTTTATCCCTAATGCAGCCACATTGGGAAGATATTGTATTTATAAAAAAAAAGTATTTCTGGTGTTGTGCGCGCATCACACAAATTTCACAACACGGTTCTTTCTTTGACTAAAAATTGACAACTGGTTGAAAATTTTGTTATTTCAAATAAACTGAAATAAAGGCAGTTTGTGGGAAGATCTCTTCCTTAGCCATTTAATCCCTACTAGACCTTTTCTAAGGTCAATAAAACCTACTTCACATTAAAAAATACTTTATTAGGATTAAAAATATTTAATTTAATCAAAATCGATTGAGCCATTTTTGAGAAATCGAAGTTGGGATAAAGTGCACCCAATATTTACTCGATTTAGACGAAATGCCTGCGATCACATCGCGGGCGCTAAGATACCTCAAATACCTAATTTCAGTTTCGTACCACAAATCGTTTCTGAGCTAGACTGTTCACACACACACAAACACAGTATTTGGACTCAAGGGAACCCAAAACTTGTATTTCACGATCGCAATACTTTCCCTTACCAGATATTTCATATATAGCAAAATGAAAGTGAAAAAAAAAACAATGTTTTCAATAAAGTCATACATCACATAAACATGTATACTATAATTACGACAATGTTAAGTGAAAGAATAATAATTTTATGATATGGGGACTGACGTCCATTTAGATTAAATTGTAAATGCACAACAAGGAGAACAGCCTAGCGTTGCCATAAAATAATTTAAATATTTACAAAAGAAAAAGTTTACGTAACAGTTCCGATAATACATACAGAAGTCTTCAGTTAATAGTAATTCTACGCCTTGTTGTTAACATTTAAATAATTATAAACATAATAAGTTACTACAAAACAATAAGTTATTTATTACACTGACAATATGAAAATCGTTTATGAACAAACATCTATAACAGCAGTCTATAATATCTATCACTCTTTTTGAATTTTATTATTATAGCTCTAAAATACAATTAACTTACTCTAGTAGTATTTTATTGAAAAATACAGTAACTTTTAATTATTAATTATCTGAACTCAATCGAAAATAATGCATGACAAGTTTCTCTTAATACATTTAGAAAACTTATACGAACCTCAATATGTCATTTGTAAGTATCCAAAGCGACGTCAAAACATTTGATCCTTTCATTTCCGGATAATGGTTATTGTTTGTGGGTTGAATATGCAAACATGATATTGTACTTAAAAACTGTACTGCATTTTGCAAAAATCTATAATTCAAAATTTGTACCTTTGCGATCAGTCGACTTTACCAACGTCAAAATTTTTAGCCAACCCAGTTTTTTAGTGCTTAATTTTAACCCTAGTAAGAAATTACTAATCGATATAACGATTTAGTACCTTTCCGTGAGATTCTCTTTTATTTGATACCTCATCCATTCGACTATACCACCTTATTAACTTTTATTTTAATTATTAATAATAATAATAATTTTTACAGTTTTACATTTATTAATAATTAGACAAACATTAAGGTAATATTATACAGAACTAAATTATGGTGACGTTTCTTTTTTTTTAATACATATTACTATCGGTACTTAAGGAAAAATAAAATAAACCATTATCAGTACAATACAAAAAAAAAAAAAATGTCTTTTATAATACCAATCTTTATTATCAGTTATGTCTTGCTGACATAGATAACAAGAGAATAAAATTGAAAAAATACAATGAATCAAGCGTTACTTAATTATCAAGATGATTGCTAATTACTAGATAACGATGATTACACGAAATAATTATAAGGTAAAGGAAATGACATTTAAATGAGTAAGATGTGAACAGAATTAGTTATACTGATTAAGCCTTTTACTAATGATTTATCTATAAGAAATCAACAAAGATATTATGCGATCATCGCTCATTATAAACATTAATTTAGAAAGTATTAATTATATTTGTATTGCAATTTATTGTTTTTTTTTTGTTTTTTTTTTTGTTGGTTATCAATCAAGTATTATATGAATGGGGTATGTTTAGCAGGTCTTGCATTTACGTTTTTTTTTTTTTTTTTTTTCAACGCAATAAATAGTTATTTTCATCACTAGTACCAAAAGTGGTTTTTTTTCGGTGCGCGGTAGAGTTTAAGTGGAGTGGCGTAGCCGAGCGCGGAAATTAGACCAAACACCGAAAACACACTTATGGTACGCATTTTCTCAAATTTTGGTAGATATTAAAGAGTTTTGGTTAGAAATTAATAATAAATATATTTGTTTATATACAAACATGTGTTTTCTTATTATGATTATTTTAATATATTACTAGAAAATAGCTGGCTTCACCATTATTAACAAGTACCAACCTTTGTTTGGCATTGCATTTGGAATACCGATAACTTTTGATTAAAGGAATTTTTTTCAAGTTCTTGCTCATGAGAGATAAACAAGCATAACTTGATCACACACAAACCGAACATTTCTTCTTTCTAAGCAGTAACGAAATCTGTTGTATTCGCTTTCATATAAAGCGCGGGATTTAGCTGAAAGTAGTTCGTTTAAAGCTTCTTGGGCTTCTAAAACATCTTCTGGTATATCCATGTTACTTTGCACTTCAAATATATTTCTTATATTATAATGAAGGACAGTATAGCTGCAAGTAACCTCCTTCAAACACATGTTTATTAATATATATTAGTAGCAGGTAAGTTAGCGCACCAAAAAGATTTTTCAGGCTCGAAAAATGCTACTCTATGGACTCAAATCGGAGACTCAAAACGTTGTATTAAAAACACATTTTTTTAATGCAGTATGATGGAAACGATATTTTCATATCGTGTTTAATTTATTAGCCAAATTAATCATTTCATATTCATTCAACTTATAAATGAGTATTGAAAAGTCTGGATTTCCATGACTCGGATATTTGTAGAGTTTGAGGAAAAAGTATGAATCTTAGAGATTACTTCCTATCCAGAAGACGTACGACGCCATACCATTAATGGTAATTTTATTGAACAAATATAACTTTCAAAATTCAAAAATAGGAAGCAACTGATATCACAGGAAGGGTGAAGAAGAAACCTCTCCTTAAAAAAAAGGGAAAATCAGTCAAATAAAGAAGGAAACTCCTGAAAAATATATTATATTTTTTTTTAGACCTGGTTTGCATTGGACTAACGACATGTTACCTGTCAACATACATTGAATTATCTAATTTTCGTTATTATTCTAATTTTCCGTCTTTAAGTCGATAAAATATAGTTGTGGTTTTTTTTTTTTTTTTTTTCCAATCCTATCTCTTTATCTAAAACGTGTCTTAATAGCCATTTATTAAGAAATAAAATATTAAAAACTTGAATAGACAAAAACGTTAAAGGCGTACATCTTCAAATAAGTCCCAAACGGGTCTATGTTGTCCATACGGGTTTTCTACACAACTGACACAGAGATGATATCGCACACACCCCAGTTGCCATGCTAATTAACCTGTTATCTAACCTTGATGGCCAATCTGTTATTATGTTCCATCCCCCCCCCCCTCCCCTGATATGGACGGTTGGAATTGCGCAAGTCCACAGGAGTTATCCTCTGTTTATGTAATTCGGACAAGGTTTGCTAACCTGTAGGCAAAGTTCACTGGGACAAAAAGCGCGGTTGTTTGCATTAAGAAATTTCCTGAGGGGACGCGCTTATTTATTTGATTTTTTTTCCAAGTGCGGTCTAAGTGGGGTACGTGGGAAATAGATCCCCTCTTCCAAAATTTCAGTGGAATCAATTTACGCACGTAGTTCTTACAAATCAGAAGTATTGTATAGTAGTCGTAAAGTAGTATTGTATAGTAGTATAGTATATACTAATTAAGTTCTTATTATTTATGTAAATCAATGAGAGTTTTTATGTGTATATTAACAACGTCACAACTTCCTATTTCATTAATATAGAAAGTTTAAAATCAAGTGTATGGTACAAAAAACCAAATAAATTATTCCATGAGGAAATTTTCGGAACATGCAATACTAACGATTTCCTGCCCAATTACTATTCTGCCCACCTTTGTTGATTAACTAATGATGCAAAGTCGCTTAATAGTCCCATCACTCTTACAACATTTCTTTTTGCCTCCCCTGTTCCTGCCCTCTGACTTGCAATGAACAACTAATCTTAATCGAGGAATCAAATAAAAAGGTGGTGGTGTTTTCCCAGTGGACAACTCTTATTATGCAATGTCGGTTCCTGTCTGTCGGCACCTGTACAGCCTTCCGAAATTCTCAACCACTAAAACCAAATTTCCTGTTTGGATATCCTCCTTTTAGGAGTCGAAAAAAATCTGGTGCGATTCGCGCAACACAAAACTTTCACTTACAGACTTACTTAGATTAGAAATTGAAGCGTTTCGTTAAATGCCATTTCTCAAAGCCACACATTTTTCTACATTCATTTACTTATTTTTGTTTGTATTTGCTCTCTAAAGTACATTATTTTTTATTTTTTTATTATTATATAAAAGTTTTTACTTGCGATAATTCAGCAATGCAAGCATAATATTCCAAGTCGTCTGATTTTATAATTCTCTATGTAGTTGTTGAAAACTCGTTTAGCTACCATGAAACAAATAATTTCCACTAAATGAACAGAACGGTATTAATTATAAACAATGGTGTCGGCTCATGAGGCGTGTTTTATGAGTTGCCGGAATATTTTTCTTTTTTTCTCCTGTATATGTTTACTTGATTTTTTTCATATTTACCCAGGTTTTATTTTTTAGACGTAACGAGAAACACTTAATTTCTCCATATAAACAAAAACAAAGGTACTTCATATGGAAACAAAAAAGGCGCCTTCCCCATTTAAGCCCCCTCAAAACATTTTAATAATGATAAAGCTTACCTGATATTAAAGAAGACTTGATTTTCATTAAGCATGACGACTTTGATCAAAGCCGTTTTTGAGTAACGTAAAAATTGGAAACAATTTATGACATAAGGTGCCCCCTCCCTTTGATCAATTTTGATGAAATTTTTGCTGTCATATCGTGGCCATCGCCTACATCAAATACCCAGTTTTTTAAAAATCGTTAGAGCCGTTTTTGAGAAAATCGAAAAGAACCTCGTGAGTTATTAAATAAAATACCTCCTCTATTTGGCCAATTTTGATGAAATATTTACTCTCACATCGCGGTATATATATATGCATACATCAAATACCTAATTTCAGATTTGTACGGTTTATAGTTTTTGAGCTAGTCTGTTCTCTCCCAGACCATTTCGCGGGATTTGGTTATTTGGACTCAGGGGACCCCCGTGTATTTTATAATAACGATTTTATATAAAAATAAAGCAACCTGTACATAGTTTCAAATTTTCCTAAGTCTTTTTTGATGGTTTCATGTTTATATGAATTTCCCTCCATCAAATGTTTGTAATTCGTTCATCTGTAATTCATCTTAGAAGCCTTACCAGGTTATATCAAGGGCGGATTGAAGACAGTTGTATAGGGAGGCTGCAGTCCCAATGAAGGAGGGCTGCCGCCCCCAAAACCCCTGTATCCTGGGCTCCCCTGGATCTGCCAATCAGCTTATAAAATATATAGTAAAGGAAAGTATTGCGATTGTGAAAAATGTTGACTTCCGGTATTCAACGGAAATACACATTTTGGGGTCCCCTGTATGTGTGTTTGAACAGACTAGCTCAAAAACTATAAACCTTATGAACCTGAATTAGGTATTTGGTATATGTATATGCCCGCGATTTGACAGCAAACATTTCATCAAAATTGGACAAACAGGGGGGATACTTTATTTCATAACTTTTTACGTTTTTTTCGATTTTCTCAAAAATGGCTCTAACGTCATTTTGATAAAACTGGGTATTTGATCTGCATATGTATATACCCACAATACGACAGCAATAATTTCTTCAAAATTGATCAAACGGAGGAGGAACTTTATTTCATAACTTACCCATTTTTACGTGTTTTTTTTTTTTCTTTTTCGATTTTTTCAAAAATAGCTTTAACGATTTTGATTAAATTCGTCATGTTTGATGAGAATAAAATATTCTTGAATATCAGGTAAGTTTTATCATTATTAAAATGTTCTGAGGGGGCTTAAGTGGGGAAGCGGTATTTTTTTTTCCCTATAAAGTAGTTTAGTTTTAGTTTCTTCTGTGAGGGCTAATATACTGTGTTTGTAAATTAAATAATGAACATAACAACTATTTAATGAAAATTGCTTGCGTTTTAAGAGATGTTTTTGTAAATAGCTATGGCTAATAGCCGTTAGGAGTCACGAAACTCAAATTTACTCTCAAATGTCTGACTCCTCAATAGATATTTTAACTGAAATATGAGAAATAGTCGTTCAAAAGAAAATTACTGATAGGGAATAATAATTAGTCATTACTTCTTTTTCCACAGTTATATATTTTTAGTCCTGATTATCTCTTTAATTAATTACAAATAATAAATCTTATTACTTAAACATATTATTTACAATCGTTCAACCTTGCTCTTGAAGAAATGAAAAAGTATAAAAAATTAGAAAAAGTATGACACAAACAGTGATTTAATTTAAGCCTTGTCCTTTAGGAAAATACCCAATGAGTATCTTTTTCAACAGAAGGTAGTCACACAAGGACCATTTCATTTATCGTTATTATGCGTTACCATTGGAATCTGGCAGTCAGTTACATAGTGGTAATCCTTATCCTTTTCTTATATATATATATAAAAATCTCGTGTCCCTATGTTTGTCTCTCTATTCCTCAGAAACTACTCAACCAGTTTTAATGAAATTTGGCTCAATGTATATAGTTTTGGCCAACTTAACGGACCGGATAGTTTTTAACTTGATCAGTAATCAAAACAATTCTTATATAGCGAATTATTGCAAATACAGTAGGTCGTGTTTCGATTTATTAACATGGCGTCATATGTCGATTTCATAATGTTTTTTTTTATAAGCATGCTATTTTAATAGAGGTTATCATTATTATAATTTTGTATTGCGTTATGTGAGTGCTGTTATTTGTTCCTATTATTATTATTTTCCACAGACAAATAGTAATAAAAATTTGTATTTATTGTTAATTTTCATTAAAGAATAAATAAATCAAGAAAAGGTTACAATAAATTCTCAAATGTGTAGGTACTTTTTCTTCCTTTTCCTTTTTTATTTGTACTAAAATTAAATTACTAGCTAAGAGCTGAAACACTTTGCTGTGGCCCACCCTGATATCAACTTTTAGTAAAGTAAATACATTTTAATAATTTAAATTAGGCTATTATTTGAAATAATACTCTATAAATGTTGTAACAGCACCTACTTTCACAGGTGTAACCTAATAGAAACCTGACTTGGGGAGTCAGTGTTGCCAAAAATTAGTGAAAATTAGTAAGCTGGCTACACTGCGGGTAACCAGTCGTAAAAACTCCCTCACAAGAAGAGTGTGTTTTGATTAGGTGTTGTGGGATACTTTGTGATTTGCTAAAGAACTGCATAATTAAGACTTTAATATTATATTTTCAGTTGATTTATTTAACAGAAGTTTCTTTATTTTCCTTATTCGTTTTGTTATTATTATTTAAATACAGTGTTTTATTATTTTACCAAACCTTTTTATCATTTTTATCCCGAGATCTAAAATGTAAAATTTAAAAAATTTCAGTGAAGATTTTTAATTCCTCCTTTATCAACAATAATTCAAAGTTGAGAAAATTTAATCCCAATCGAATAGAGGATGTTACTTCCTGTTCAGCAGAGTTGTAATTATCTTTAAATGTAAAATTTAAGAAATGTTAGCGAAGATTTTAATCCTTTCTTTAATTTAAAGTAGGCTATTATTGGGAATGATATTTCGTTGTTAATTTTACCAGAATACAATTTTTTACTTATCTTTAAATGATTGTTGATTAAGAAAGGATTACAAATCGCGGCATTTTTTAAATTTTACATTTAATGATTATTACACCTCTACTGAACAGGAATAATTGTTATTTGGGTAACTTCAAGTTTCAGATTTATCCGCCATAAATATGAGAGTACTACTGCAAAATAATCCATCGGCAGATATATTTTTTAAACAATTGCTCTATATTGGAAACGGTGAAATAGAGCTGCATCGAAATTCAAAATTTATCAAATTACCAGAAAATTTCTGAACTGTTGTAGAGACGAAAATTGAACTGTTTACGAAATATAAAGTGTCTTTCCTGATATTTTGATCAATTATTTGGACTATAATTGGCTGGGTAGTCGTGCTATTTTGGCAGCAAAAAATGTTAATTTCGATGAAATAAACTTCCAAAATCAATTGACAATTGTTCTGGATATAAACGAAGCCGTAAATTTCCCATCAGATTTTTTTAATTCCCTGGATATACACCCAAACAATCTCCAGTTGAAGATTGGCTCACCGATCATTCTTCTTCGTAACTTAAATCCACCTCAATTGTGCAACGGTACACGTTTGGTCATTAAAAGGATCACAGGAAATGTTATTGAAGGAAAAATGTTGCCTGGAAGGTTTACAGGAGATATCGCCCTGTTGCCACCTATTCCCCTGGAACCGACAGAATTTTCAATAAAATTTAAAAGGCTTCAATATCCTATTCGTTTAGCTTTTGCCATGACCATAAACAAATCCCAAGGGAAAACAATGTCCACTTGGACTTTGAAAATGCGTGTTTTTCCCTTGGGCAATGGCATAACTCACGTGGGAAATGGTTATCGCCTGCTCACGTGTGTGGAAACCATCAAATCTTTGGTTTGTGTTAAAAAAAAAAAAACAGGTTAACCCAAAACATTTGAACAAATTAGTACTTGAATAAATAAAAATTCTTAATTGTATTATGTAAAAACCTCTTTAAGAAGAGATTTATTATCACTCAAATATATTGCTAAGTTAAAAGCTTCAACACACCACCCTCCTACCGAACACTTATTAGCCGAAGGGTTGGGAAATCGAGGTCTCGAAGAAATTAAGAAAAAAGCCTATCAAAAGGACATATATGACGCGTTAACCAAGATTGGCATGACCCTGAGCAAAATTAAACCCGTTGTTAAACTAAAAATACCATCCTTTTTAAAATTAGTGGAAAAATATAGCCATTTCGAGTTAGTTTATACCGATCCATAAAAAAAGGGCGATAGTGTTGGCAGCTCTGTGAGTCGTAAACACAATCATCTCCTTTTTAATCAAACTACATTGAAATATGAGATGTAAAAAATAAAAACTTTAACTTTCCTATATTCTTTACCAAATACTTTTACATGGTGTAATGCTCTATTCTCAATCACGTTGGATTTTGATTAGCTGAAAGGTTTTCATCTTTATCAATGAATATTGGTATTACTGTATTTGTTTAAAAATATAAGGATATAACTACTGAGCCACAGCAACGCCTGGCCGGGTCTGCTAGTATTATTATAATTTTAATGATTTATTTTAGAAATAATTACAAAAAATCCAATAATATTTATTTATTTATGCATATAAAATTCCACCAACAGACAAATTGCCCAATTATAGGTGGTAAACAATATTAAATCATAATAAGAATTTTCTTAGAACTAAAATACTAAAAAAAGGAAAAGAAAATAATAATAATAATAATATTAATAATAATAAATTAATTAAATAAATAATAATTAATAAAATAACACAAAAAATAAAAACAAAATGTCATTAGCTCTGATATTTTCTAGATAAACATAATTTTTTACAACAATTTACTCATGATGTGTCTCCTTCATCACAGATTATAATATTAATAATATATAATTGATTCCTAATTATACATTAAATAATGTATTATTACAAGAACCACAGATTTCAGCCTCATTAACTTGCATTACATACAAAAACAGGTGACAAAGATGGAAAATTTCACAGATTTGTGGCATAACATCAAGTGACCTGCATTCTTGAACCGCCCCGCCTCCCGTATGGAACAGTCTGGTGTTCTTACAGTGCTAGAAGTACTGGTAGCATTTTAATGAAATAACGAAGCATATTACCACAGGCTATGACACGATACCTACTTCTATTTACTTACTAGTAAAAGATATCTGAGCGTAAGCCCTAAAACCCTGCAAAATAATAAATACTCTTTGTTATGTTAATCTCTCTCTATATAAGAGGCTTTGTCCTGACTGACAGAATCAACGCACAGCAAAAACTACTAATGATAGAAACTTGAAGTTCGTAATTTAGATTTTAAACGCGATGTAGGTAACCACTAAGAAAGGAATTTCAAAAATGTAACCCCTAAGGGGTTTTAATGGTGAAATTGTCTTTTAACTCTAACGGACACCTATTTTTGCACTTCGAGTAAAAATATCTAATTTGGACTCATTTTAAAGATCTCTATACGACGAGCTTAACTCGGAAGCCCCTACGGGCCGTCGAAAACCATGTTTTAAAGCCGAAAAATGAAGCGTTCACGACGGTAAGCAATTTTTTGTTTCGGCGGTTTTAGTGAACTCTTTCCATTGCGCGTCTCCCTCTCTTCTACCGAGCCGGGTGCTTCCCCCTCCAACATTCCACCTACCGGAAGTTCCGATCCCTTTTATGTTGTTAATATATAACATATGTTGTCAATATATAACATATTATATTAAATCAATACCAAGGTAATGATCACAGAATTGATTTTAAAGCCTCGCGGGCAAAGCCGCGACGGGGAATGCTAGTTATGTATAACTTAGAATTATAAAACTTCAAGAATTCATTTTGGCTAGTCAGATAATATACAAAAGCGTCCATTTAAGCATGTCGCCAAGATTTCACGAAACATTATTGGTTACGATATAGGGCCATTCGAATTATCGGTAATTGACCGTAAACAATTGAATAGCAAGAAACAGTAATATGAAGAATGAAGATATTGACACAGTAATAATATTCTCTGTAGCTCTACTTTTCAAACCTTCAGATTTTGATCCTTTACCTCATTCAGAATTCGTATGCTAATGTTTGAAAATAAAAATAAATGATAGTACCTGCTAGGCAATAACACGATACTAATCATTGCACCATTAACGCTAACTAATAACTATTTTCCAAAATTCCATTTAACGTACATAAACAGTATTCGTTTGTCCACACGAAACGATTGTTACCAACGTCCTATCTTGGAATGACAAAACTGCCTACCATGTGCAATCACCTCCAGCGATTTATGAAAATGAAGTGTTGAATAGGCGGTATCGCGTTCTGGATTGTTACGTTGCCCTGCGTAACAGTTGCCACACTTTCTATTGTCCCCTTCCTACCGTCTTCTACTTCGTCATTGTCCCATGAGCGTCTTAAAGATATAGTAATCTGGTATAGTTCTCTTTGCAGTCTTCTATAGACTACCTGATCGTTTGATAGTAATCAAGCCAAATATCGAATAGTTGTGCTTTCGATCAAGGACAAGAATAATAGGACATCCCACTGGTAGACCAGCATTTTTGTTTTGGGAAAGACAGAATTATTTCATTAATTTGCCGCCAAAATAGAGAAAATTGGGTCATCTGTGGTGTAGGTGTCCAGCTTAACAGCTAACAATGGTCCAGATTCACATTGCGTCAGGCTAACATTTTTAAAGGCAGTTATTAATCCTTAGTTATGCCATCCTTCTGATGTGACGTAAACTGGATATCGCGAACCTGTGCGATGTCAGATACTCGTTAAAGATACCTATCTTAGGATAACCTGGCCAGGCAAATTTTAGGACTCCCACTTAAAAAATCTTGAATGATTAATCCATGAGTCATGAGTATAACAATGATGGAAGTAGGCCTATTTATCTAATCGGCAAACACTCATTTTTTTGACTTTGCTGAAAATCTACCTTATCAATTCCGAAGCCGAAGTTCTTTTACTTGTAAAAAACACAGTTCCTTGATTTTTTACTCATTTCTGTTGTTTTTTATTCAGATCTTATAAAAATCACTGCCGGTAAAGATTTGCTGAAAAAAAGAAAAGAAGGAAGACCCTTGATGCCTCCAGGCGAATATGAGCGTGAAAATAGATTCTCCTCTTCTCTTTTATTTCTTCTGACCCTGGATCCTTTTTCATAGAATTCAGAATATCAGATCAAATGTTCCGTAAGAGTCAACATCTCTTTTAAATCTAGATAAAGGAAAATAAAAATGAGAGCGACCTGCTAAGCGCGAGGGGTTTACATCAGCTGTCATTAAGTTAGGAATTGGGTCGATGTCAGCACACACTTTCATAAACCTGATCTCGGAACTTCACCCAAATCGTCTTCTTGGCCACAGGAAACTTGGCTAAACCAAATCGTTTGTGAGTTGTTTTTTTTTTATAACTACAGTAGTTTCGAGTATATTAGGAAAAGATAAAATTTCATTTAATAATAGTAAACATATACTTAATATCTAAATTAAAGTTTTAGCAACTAATCTGTATAATAATTATTTCGCTCATTTTACACATGTCTTATATCGTACATAATATTTAGGCCAAAAATCTCTTTCATATTCAATTGTCACTCACAAATGTTTCAGACATTTAACTTACTGTGAAATGGGCCAATTTAAGACGTCAGAACTCACAGGAATAAACCAAGACTCTGTTTTAATTTTAGAACTATAATTGGCACATAAAAGTAAAACAATGTATCTTTTTGTTAAGGGACAGCTCTTTTATTCGGACCATAAGCTCGAAAATGTCCATGTCTTTATGGCGTAGGTAGGGTCATTATAACCCCTACTATACTCGTGACTTTGGTCTTTTGAGGGTGAACGTAGTGTATTGTTTAAAGTGTAGTCAGAATAATGTTTCCCTAAATCGAAGAACCAGAGGCTATGTTCGAGCGATGTTGCCTCGAATTCCCTAGCCCCACATGAAATATGACTAATTTAGAATTATTCTAGAAAAAGAAACACCTAAACTATCTAGACTTAAGTAGGTGAACGATTTTTCGATGGAGCTTGATGACCCGATTTGAAAGAAAGCAAGTAAACATAAGAAGAAATTTTAAAAAAATATTCTATGCCCTATAACAAAACTAAATATTTCCTAAAATAACTTTTGCATTATCAACAAATACGTAGTCCTGCACAGAAACTATTTTTAAGATTTCATCTTTCATTAATTTTACTTTAAAATAGGTAGGTATATGAAAGTAGAATGCGTTTCATAATTTACAACTAAATGTTGTTTTAATCAAAATAATAAAAAAAAAAAAACCTTTACACAATTTAAGATGTATCGATTTTTTCTTTAATTATTGTAATTATATCGTACATTTCTAGTTATTCGCAGTTACTTTTAACGGTTACACATTTGCTTCACAGTTATTAAATTATATTTTAATTAAACAGTTTTTCTAATTCCCTATAATTACTTTAGATTGATATGAATAAAGAATAAAACAAAATTAATAAACTTTTTTTTATTCGATTCAATTTGAGCAACGTAGATAGTTTTTAAAACTACCGATGGGGCGAAGTCAATGAAAAACAAGCATCACATTTCAATCATGCCTTTCTAAAGAACATTAGCTGCATATTTACTTAGCTTGGGTGATGAACAAATAATAAAAACTGGCTGTGTTTGAGTTGACACGTTCAGTTCGTTAGTGAGAGTTGAATCCTGTAATAAGAACATACTTCCGAACGTCTTCAATGGCACCAACATATGGCACCAATTTTTTTCACATGAATATAAAGGAATCCGCGGAATATGAACGACCTTTCGCCACATCCTATCACGGTACCTCATAATATATTATAATATATCATATTTTTAGTACTATTCATATTTTTCCAAATATTATAATCATTTGCTAACAATGCATAACGCATTTGAATAAAAATCTTATTCTATTCTTACGCAGATAAAATTATAAGTGTACAATTATAATTATAAGTGGACAAGTTTTCAACATAATAATGTTTCACCTAAAAACATTGCATCTATAGTATCTTCACCTATCTAAAAAAGTCATGTTTTAGATATATAATTAAAATAAAAGTTTTAATCCGTCATTTAGATTTTCATTTGAATTTAATAAAAAAAATTTTATTAAAAGCGTAAGTAGGATACGTAGTTTGGAAAAAAAAAAAAAGGAAAAATATTGAGAATAATAAATATATATACCAATAAACATTGCGCCTTTACTATCTTTTATAAAATAAAATATGTCAATTTTAAATATCTAGTTAAAATAAAAGTTTAAATTCAAAATAATTTCCAAACTCCTTCCCCTTATTTGTAATACTAGATTCTTCTTCCACTGAGGTATTTCACTTAATGTTAATTTAAAACAAAATTTTGTGATAACATATTTTACTAATGGTCATTTTGAATTTTGCTAATGAGCTATGAAGCAATCATTATGCAAGAGCGATCTAGCGATGAATTATAGAAGCTGTACTAATCTATTAAGGCGTGAATTTTCATACGCACTCATAAACGGATCGTTTTCGTTAAATGAGTTTAATTTAGTATTAATAAGATTTATTCATGTACTAATTACTAAAGTGAGCAGCTAGTGATTAAACAATACAGTATTTCTTGAAAGAAATTTAAACTAATAAAACCCATGAGATGTTGAAGCAAGAGGGAGCACCCTGGTATCCATTATTCAAAACATCACTCAATTGTTTGAACAGATCCATGCTAACAAATTATAATCCAATTGGTATTTGTTTTTTCCCCGTTGTTCAATACGGTATGGCTCTAATGCATCAGCTTGCAGAATAGATAAACAGAATCTTAAAAAAAAAAAAATTTGGTGCGATGCGCGCAACACACAACTTTCACTTACGAACTTACTTAGATTAGAAATCGACGTGTTTCGATAATATGTGAACACCATTCCTCAACTTCACACATTTTTCCATATTTAAGTATATACATACTTATATTTGTATATCTCCATAAGTAATAGAGTATCTGTATAGCAAAATTTGGTAGTTCTCAGCACTTTTCGATTTATTATTGCTAATTTATTTATGAAGGGACTAATTTCATTAAAAGTAGGTAATGCTTGCTGAGTTGCTTTTTGCAAATACATCGTGAAGGTGAATCGATAGGTGTAATTACGTCTCTTACGCCTGTCCGGAAATCTAGAACTATTACTGTTCCTCTAAAATCGCTTTATATTGTTTTCAAAAAATTATTATGGAACAAAATTTTCTAGACTAAAATATACCTATATTAATTATAGACTATTATCTTATACCATATTTTTACACACCTGCGATGCTTCAAAAATTTGAGCATCACGTATTTACTCTCTTAAGTAACATTAATCTTTTTATTAATAAATAAAAGTTTTTATTTTCAGAATACGGTTAATAAAAGTTTGGCTGTCACATATACATACATCAAATACCAAGTTTGATCAAAATCGTTAAATCCCTTTTTGAGCCAATAAAAAAATAAAACAATGGGACGAAATTTATTAAGTAAAATGGCCCCTCCCTTTGACCAATTTTGATGAAATTTTGACTGTCACATGGCGCGCAAATACATACACCAAATGCAGAGTTTAATCAAAATCGTTAGAGCCGTTTTCGAGAAAATCGAAAAAAACTTGAAAAGTTATTTAATAAAGTACCTCCTCCCTTTAAGCAATTTTGATGAAATTTTTGCTGTCATATCGCGGGCATATACATACACCAAATACCCAATTTCAGGTTCGCACGGTTTATAGTTTTTGAGCTAGTCTGTTCACACACCCACACACAGACCATTTCGCGGTACTTGGTTAATTGGACTCAGGGGACCCCAAAACATGTATTTTCGTTGAAAACCGGAAGTCGAAATTTTTCACGATCGCAATACTTTCCTTTCTATATATTTCATATATAGGTAAGTGAAAGTAAAAATATATATTATGCAGTAACAATAACTATTTTGCCATTAAATATTATTGATGTTACAGCTTGCATTGTAGGATTTTTTTTTATTGTGGCTTATACATGGAAGAAAAAGAGAGCATTACTACTAACAAAAAAAAAGAAAAAAAAAAGGAGTTATGATTGGCATTAAATAAATTATTAAACCTTATTTGAAGTTAGCTCTTCCTCGCTCCGAGACAATCTTGATACATGTGTGACACCAATTTATGCTACTTGTTGGACACACAGTTAGCAGTTAGCAGTCTAATGTTATTGACTTGTAAAAACTGACTCCAATTAACTTAAATATTACATTTTACATCTGCTTACTATTTGTTCTTCTTATTGCTGTAATAACAATGAAATAAACAAAATGAATCTTACTGTATATTGATTACAAAGGTAATCTGCTTATTAAAAGTTCTTTCAGATTTAAAAAAATAGCATAATGAAATGACAATTTTTAGAAATGGAACGCCTGTAGACTTTAGGAAGCATGACATTTTAATAGATAAGTGTTAAATAAATCTTTTCTGCCATGGAAGTAAGCATAAAATTCGAAGAAAAGTTCAATTCAACTTTCTTCAGTTTAAAAAGGACCACATTAAATGTTTATATACCACAATGAATGCTAAAGGGCTGGTACCAAAAAAAAATTTCTGGCTGGTAGTTAAGAAAATTTTCTTCATTCAGAAAAATTATCAGAAATATATTTGCCATTTTTGCCAATAAAAACTGTGCTTTACAACACTCTGTTGTGTTAAAAAAAAAACTCCTCAGGTTCCAGACCTCAATCCTATTATGCACTAGTAAAGGGCCCAAAACAAGTTAGAAAAATGCTGTTTGCAATTTAAGCAACTAACCCTACTATTCTGGTTCATTGGGATTTTCCCCCTATATATCACAAATGCTACGGAAAATAGTGCCAAGATAGCTAATTCCAAAAAATAAAAATAAATAAATAAAATGGAGTAATATCTCACTAAATAAGGATATTTTATCCAAAACAGTAATTTTCATATGACTTATACATTACTTTTATTAATTAAATTTATATCTCTTTAAACATCCCAATTATTGATAATATAAGGGTTTTATTTATTTTAATGAAAAATTATATAATTAATGATCTAATAATTGGCACTTATCATGTATTTATAACTTTGGTATTTTAACCAAAATACTTGAAAAACTAATATTGTTTCAGGTATTCCAATATCATATACTGTAACTCTAAATTAAATAAAAAGTTAAACAAATAAACTTTAAAAGATGATAAAAGCTATTAAATTCTATTATGGGTATAGTGGCTGTTAACCGTATTGGAGCAATCACCAGGAAATCTCATCTTTACCATTTATTGCTTATTTACAACGTTTTGGCTATGTCGCCATTTTCAAGTCTCAATCTGAACAAAGATGCAATTAATCCAGCTTTAAACAATGCCTTCATCAACTCCACATAAAACTTCTTTTTTTTAAAATTAAATATATATAAACCATTAACTGGTGTCGTCATTTAAAAAGTTGAAAGACTTAAATTTAAATTTTTTTAAATGACGACACCAGTTAATGGTTTATATTTATTTAATTTATAAAAAAAGAAGTTTTATGTTGAGTTGATGAAGGCATTGTTAAATGCTGGATTAATTACATCTTTGTTCAGATTGAGACTTGAAAATGGCGACATAGCCGAAATGTTGTAAATAAGCAATAAATGGTAAAGATGAGATTGTCCTGGTGATTGCTCCAATACGGTTAACAGCCACTAAACCCATAAAATAAATATCCCAGAAAATTAAGAAACCTATTATATATTGGATATAATTAAGAACTATTAAATTCTTTTAAGACTTTCAAAATATATGTAGAAAATACTTAATTAGTTTTTAATCATTACTGGTTATTTTTTGTCTATTGAAAGTTCAAAATTTTCTCGTAATTCTTGAACAAGTAATTCCTCCTCAAATAATCATAAATTATAGTAATTATTAATAACGAATATATTTTCATGTATGATGATATTCATTTCTTATACTAACAAAAGATAAATGATATTTGTTCTAAGTAAACTTAGGTAATTAATAAACTTTGTGAACTGATAACATTGTACAATTTTTAATGACCTTTTATATTTTTATAATTTCATCCTAAATGGCTCTAACGATTTTGATTGAACTCTCATACCGATGGAGATTGAAGTATTCTTTAATAAAGAATTATTCATCATAGAAATGGTCTGATAAGGATTAATTGGTGAAGGGAAAATTTTCTTCCCATAAAGTTTCTTTAATTTTGTTTGTTTGGAGTAATGAACTGTCTTTCAATATCCCTAGCAATAAGAAACGGATAGACCTAAAATGTGAACGAATTTCATAATCAGATAAAGAAATTTTTATTAATAGCTATAAAAAGTTAAATTTCCGGTAACAAGAGACGTAAATTTTGTGTCAGCTCATTCACTGATTGTTGTTATTATAATAACAAGCGTTTAAGAATCATGAGATTTTAAAAAAATACAATTTAGAGTACATATTACTTAGTATGTTTATTTCACTTTTTAATAATTTTCCGGAAGTTATTTATTATTATTTTTAATTCAAGTTTAATGAAAATAACACTTCCAATAATTTTTTTGTATCTTTTTTATTTATTTTTCATTTTTCAACATTTCTGGGCACCCCATCTTCATAAAACAACTACAAACATTTATGTACATTAGTCACAATAATTCAAATCAATTTTATAACATATAAAAAAATAATAATATCCATATTACATAAATTATTTTTTCTTGAAACAGTTTTTTTTTTTATAATTTAATATTAATTACCTTAAAATTGTCCATGCTTTAATGCATGTTGTCAATTGCATAATCTTTATGTACATATCAAAACACACTTACACCAGTAGCAGATCCAGGGGAGGGGCGTGTGGGCGCGATTCATCAATTGATAATGAATCAATATCTAACTTGTAAATGCAGTGATCCCTATAGGGCAAATGATCAGTTTGTGACAGAGAGATGACCAAAAGGCTTAAAATAATTGTTAATTTTAAATTAATTGTAATTTATATATACGTGTGTTGTATATATATATATATATATATATATATATATATATGTGTGTGTATGTGTGTGTGTAAGTGTGTGTTGATATGTACATAAAGATTATGCAATTGAAAACATGCATTAAAGCATGGAAAATTTTAAGGTAATTAATATTAAATTATATAAAAAAAATAATTAATGTAATATGATATTATAAAATTAATTTGAATTATTGTGACTAATGTACATAAATGTTTTTAGTTGTTTCCCGGAAACGTTGAAAAATGAAAAATAAATAAAAAAATACAAAAAAAATTATTGGAAGTGTTATTTTCGTTAAACTTGAATTAAAAATTAATATGTTTAATATTATAAGTACAGAGAAAGTAGTTGAGTGAACGACCGCTAGATAGTGTTACCATTCATACTAGAACCAAGATAAATATTTCTCAGAAAGTAAGTTTTTTGATTAGTAAAGTTTACTGAAAAGAACCAAGTAAGGTAGAACAGTAATTTTATTGAATATTGTTTTGTTTTTAACAAAAGAGATAATTATCTATGTTTTTAACTTTTTCATAACTAATAATTTTCTTGATAGCATTAATAGTGTGTGATAATATTAATAATGAAGCCTAGCCAAAAATATAAACATAAAAAAAAAAAAAAAAATTCGATGTACATTTTTTTCTAAAATTCAAGAAATGTTTCCAAACTTTCAATCTATTCAAGAAACTTACTTTCTATGTAGGTATTGATTATTAATACATTCATTCTTTTAAATTAGGAACATACTTTCTTTAAAAAAATATATATGAAATTGAAATGTGAAATGAAGTGATTTCAGTAGAATGCACTTGAAATCGTTTTTAAAAGGAAATATATAAAAATCTTCCATTTTTGAAATTCAAACCTATTTCGAGATTCATAAGGACATTTACCCAATTAGTGAACACTCATTAAAAAAAATAACAAGTGTACAGATGAAAATTATTACATTTATTACAACAAAAAGGAGTAGAAAAATTTTCCCAGCAAGATTTGCATTCATAACAAGGGCAAAGTTACACTAAAGATTTCAGTTAAGAACGTCAGAGAAGATACATTACTCTTTAACAAGAAGATTATTGTTATATTGAATTTCATCTGCTAATCTTCTTGAGTACTGCTCAGTATATTTTTAATTTTCTTTAATCAGTTTTTATTAGATTCTTTTCTAGTTGTCAGTACATTCTTTATCTAATTCGAAAACATAATAATTTTTCCTACAAATTTTATCTTTGTGTCCTATAATATTTTTAAACTAGATGAATGATATTTTAATTATTGACGAGTCAGTTGGTTTAGCTGCATGATAGGGGAAGAGCTCTAGTTTTCGGATTCTGAATTTTTTAAGTTCTACTTTCACTTTTTTTCTTTTCTTTATTACTATTACTATTATTATATCAAACAATTATTCAATTAAATATTTACCTTCTATACATTTCAACAACAACAACAACAAACAATTAGTTATCAATATATACAATTATTATTAATATACTACATTCCTTGATTATTTTAAGACAGTGCTTTAATATCAAGAGATAATGTGCTTTATCTCAATGATACTAATTGAATATTCATAATTGTCAAGGTATGCAAACATAATTTTAAGGGTAAATATTTGATCAAGGCTAGAGAAAACACAAACCTAATTCACTAAAGATGGCGTCAGAATTATTAGTAGCCTACTACTAATAGTAGGTATAGGGAGGAGGTACATAAAATGCTTCACCAGGTGCTTACACCATATTTACCAGCTCACCAGGAAATACAAATCATTAATCACCTGCGATAATCAAGTGCTCTGATACAAATTTTATATTTTTATTATACAATTATCACAACCAATAACAAAAAAAAAATAAGTGAATGGATTTTTTTTTTTCCAAGGAAGAAAAAGGATAGGCTGATTCCCGGCTAAATACATACATACATTATTAGGAGATTTATTAGAAATGATAATCGAGTTTTAGATTGAACGATCATGTTTCTCGACGATATATCATAAATAAGAATCGATAGAAAGGGGTCATAACAACTGCCGATAATAAATTGGAAATACATTTTCTATTTAAATCACCTTTGAACTTTTCAGTAAACTTAATATAGAATATAAAATGTATAAATATAATGTAAAATATATCGTTGGAAAGCTTAGAATTCAAGAAATAATAATATTAAGTTTATAATATGGTAGAAGATTGGGGAAACGAAATATTAGAGTATCAGGAAAATAATAATTTATACTTTCAGATTATTTCACAACAACTAATGGTTTCCATGGTACTAATCGAAACTGTATTAAAACTAATTCAAAACTTAAAGAATTACAAACAACCTTTTTAGTTTCACTTACCTACATATGAAATATATAGTCTTATAATATATACCTAAAGTCTTACCTATACCTATATACCTACTAGTATATATATATATATATATATATATATATATATATATATATATATATATATATATACCTACTAGTCTTATAAATATATACCTACATATGAAAGGTATTTATAGTCTCTTAAAACATGCCAATTTATGCCTCGGTCAGAATAGAGGTAATTGCAAAGGCTTCATGTGTGGGTCAAAATTTCTTATTTTAATTTTATCCAAGTGAAATTATTTTATTGAACTTTCACTTACGAACTTACTTTGATTAGAATTGGCGTGTTTCGATAATATGTAAACGCTATTCTTCAACTTCACACATTTGTATGCTTATATTTTTATATCTCAATGAGTTATAGAGTAATTGTATTGCGAAACTTGAAAGTTCTCAGAACTTTTCGATTCATTATTGCTTTTTTTTTTTAAGGGACCAAATTCATCTGGCATACATGCATCCAGTATGATCAAAATAGTTTCAGCCGTTTTTGAGAAAATAAAACAAAACGTGAAAATGAGACAAAATGTATTAAGTAAAGTGCCCCCTCTGTCTGACCAATTTTAATGAAATTTTGGCTGTCACATCGCGGGCACATATAAACATCCAAAACCAAGTTTGATCGAAATAGTCACAGCCGTTTTTGAGTAAATAAAAAAAACAAGTGAAAATGAGACAAAACTTATTAAATAAATTTGAATGGTTAAACTCGAATAAATTCTTAAAATCGCATTTTTATTTAGTTTTTATTAGGAGATTGTAGAAATAACAATTGAGTTTAGACTGAACGATCATGTTTCTCGACGATATATCATAAATAAGAATCGATAGAAAGGGGTCATAACAACTGCCGATAATAAATTGGAAATAAATTAGATTTAGGCACCTTTGAACTTTTCAGAAAACTTAATGTATAATATAAAAATATTCTTCTTTCGTAGAAGTATCACCCAGTGCCATGAGTGTTAGTATGGGCAGTATAGGGCTTCAGTGGAAGCCTTGAAGTCCCAAAAAAAAATATCGTTGGAAAGCTTAGAATTCAAGAAATAATAATATTAAGTTTATAATATGGTAGAAGATTGGGGAAACGAAATATTAGAGTATTAAGAAAATAATAATTTCTACTTTCAGATTATTTAACAGCAACTAATGATTTCCATGGTACTAATCGAAACTGTATTAAAACTAACTCAAAACTTAAAGAATTACACACAACCTTGTTAATTTTGTTTTACAATGAAAAACAAAGAGAACTGTAGAGAGAAAGCGTGAGGAAGGAATTTGAGAGAAAACGAAGGGCTTGTTGTTCTATTATTATTTATTATTTATTAAATTTATTTATAATATAATACAAAGTATTTTACATAATAAAAGAAATGAGGTTACAAGCTGTGAGCTTTTATACACTCTTCGTCGCAGTACCTTTGCTCTGAGAATATTTGTCTAAATAATATAATACAAGAGGAAAAAAATAAACAAAAACCTCTAAACAAAAAAAAGACAAAAATATATATACATATGCACTTCTATGCACGTGTGCGCATGTATATACACACACATAAGTATGTACCTTATTTAATTTATAGAACAATGTGTTTCAATCTTTTATGTATATACTTCTTATAAGGTAAGTCTGCTCTGGTATAGTTGGCAATGTCCCTTATATGCTCATGTGAGCTAATCTCACATGATTTGAAAAAGTCTATGGTTAACTTATAAATAAAGGTGGAAATGCTTGGCACATTTAAAGAATAGTGCATGAGATCAATTGGAGTCCATCTCGGGTAATTGCCAACTAACCGTAGGCATTTGTTTTGCAACACTTGTAATTTTCTATAATTAGTGGTACATGTATTCGACCAAACGGGGCTGGCATAGCATATAATAGGTTTTATATAGAGATAGTATAATAACTTTTTATTTATAATATTAAGCCGGGAATATTTGGATGGTAAGGGAAATAGTTTTTGGAGGACCCCTATTGCTTTGTTTATTTGTGTATTAATATGAGTTGTGTAGGTTAATCTGGAGGCCAAGTTAACACCTAAGTATGTGATATTTTTAGACCAATCTAAAGCATTACCATCAATGGTTACAAAGTTATCTATTGCAGGCCTGCGCTTGGTAAAAAGAATGACTTTAGTCTTATTATGATTAGGTCTGATTTTCCATTTATTGAAGTGTTTGAAACATTTTGATATGGCTATAGTGAGATGGTTAGCTATTGTATCAATTCTAAATGAGGAGATAAAAAAACATGTGTCGTCTGCGAAAAGTGCGATATCCGCTTTACCTTTGATTGCTGTGATCTCATTAATATAAATATTGAAAAGAATCGGGCCAAGGACGGATCCTTGTGGAACACCAGCCTGAATGTTTTTGAAGTCAGATTTGGCTTCATTAATTTGAACAAAAAATTTACGGTTAGTCAGGTAATTAGTAATTAAATAAATCAGATATTCAGGAAATTTATTAATTGTGAGTTTGTATATTAGGCCTCTGTGCCAAACGCAGTCAAAAGCTTTTTCAATATCTAATAGTGCCATTCCTGTATGTTTCTTCATATTGAAGCTGTGAGAAATGGTATCGGTTACTCTAGCAAGTTGACTAATTGTGGAATGATTATTCTTAAAACCAAACTGGAAAGGTGAGATCAATTGGTTTTCTTCAATGAAAATTTGCATTCTTTTTAAAATAATTTTTTCAGTTACTTTGCTTAGGCTGTTTAGTAAAGAAATTGGCCGATAACTACTAGGGAGTGTCTTGTTTTTTCCAGGTTTAGGAATAACTATTATTTTTGCAATTTTCCATGACTCAGGAAACTAACCAAACATCAGTATATGGTTAATTATTTTGGTCAGATGTATTATTGATTTTTTTGATAATTGTTTTAATAAAGTATTACATATTCCATCAGCTTGTTGTTCATAATGTCTATCGATCGGAAGAAAACATATGGCGATTATTAATTAATCCAAGGTATGTTCCAACAAGCACTTAAAACACAATGGCAACTATAGCATGCGCAGTGCAACTTTACTAACTGTGTGTAAAGGCGTACTGAGCATGCTAAAAGAGTCGAAAACGTGTTTAAGAGTAAACGAAAGAGTTAAATAAAACATTAATAAGTGTTCCTACCTTAGAAGAATAAAATATCACCGTCGTTTTCTGAAAAGTAGAAAGATGCTGACATAAACATTACGTTGTTAGAAGAGTTCATTTTTATCACAAATCTGCTCACGCTCCGAAATATGTTTTATTGGATCCAAGTCAGCCACAAAGGACTGTCCATGTCAAATGTTGAATTTCTTAATTAATGAGAAACCACCTAAAACTTCAAGATAAGATGAAACTTTGTAAAGATTTGCTTTTATATTTAAAGTAAAGATTAAGAAGTAGTAAGCTTGAGTTTTGAGAAAAGGGAAGATCATATAAAAAAAAATCATATCCATCACACAATCAATGAGTCACCTTTAAATTACACTCTCCTGAGAGTTCCTTCTGTGGCTCCCCAGCTTCTGTTTATAATGTCGTAGCAGTAAGGAAGGCCGTTCACTTCCGGTTGAGAAACCCTACAGTTGATCCTAATTTTGGCAAGTCACATATACATTTTTTTTTTTTTTTCGGGCAACACTATAAATATCAAATAAACAGGAGTGAATTTCAAACAAAAGTTTTACATTTTTCCTTTGCCATTGTCCAAATGTTGTTCATGATTTTGATTGACCATTTTGATCAATTAAATTAAAAAATAGAAAAAATCGTTACAGAAATAGAAACAAATAAAATAAAAATACATATATTCAAAGATAAGGGGATTTTTTTACCCACACTTAATTAAATATTTCGCTTAATATATTTAAATACATGTTAAGCAAATTCAATAAGTACATAAAAGAAGTAATTCAACCTTCGGAATCCATATTGCATAATAATTTTATAATTTATATGTTGCATTATAATTTAAATCTACATAAAAATTTATACACCAATCTTTAAATTAATTGAAATATAAGCGATGCACATATATACAGATACAAGATATACCTAAATAGAGATAAAATTATTCTAACATGAACTTTGATTTCTTATCTAAGATTAATGACGACGTTAATTTATATGTTTAAAATATATGAGGTACACTATTGATCTTAATGTTTCGTCAACCAAAAGTACATCATCTATCTTTGAAGAATACATAACGTTAATTTATTTTCATATACCTTTCACGTTTTTGAAATGATACGGTTTGGAGATTCCTTAGGCGTTGAGCTATATTTGATCCGCTTTGAATTTTGAATTCCCTTTCAAAATTTAAGTGGATCTCCTAATTATTTAAAATCATAGTAGAGTAGTAGAGCTTCGATGATCCGGACGTCAAACGACCAGTCCGTCGATTACCCGGATATTTTTTTTTTTAACTTATTTTTTTCTTTTAATCCATACCTGTCGCTCAGCATGCTACAATAAGCAGATGGGATATAATGAAGATTTCCGGCATGAGGGAGGTCGATGTACTTTGGCAACTACTCCTAACTTGACCCTTTAAGACAGGTTACTCTAGGAGATCCCTTATCCAGCTTCTTTTCAGCTTTCTTCGGGTGTTTTCTGGCATGTGTATTGTGGCCATGTCTTGTATAAGTCTATTGGTATGTCCATAAAGTTTGTCATGAAATTTTTTACATGAAGTCCGAATATAATGTATAATGTACCATCCACTAATTCCATATAATTTTTAGTTCAGGTCTTAGTAGAGGATTAAATTTACATATTCTTCTTTACGGAACTATTTTCAAGTAAGTTAATTTTTTTTTTATTTTACAAATTATATAGGTTTTTTATACTCGTGTACCACATGCATTAAGCAGAATATTAACACGTAAGTGTTTTATTGTTTTGTTTTTCATTTTATGAAAGTACAACTTTACATAATTACCCTAACACGTTGCGGTTTTGTTTTCACTTCTATTTCGACTATGAATGTCAGTTTTAAAAGCTTATTGGTAGGTGTAAAAATCGTGCTCACTGTTTTATTAGACGGTCGGCATGGTTTTGTATTGCTTAAAAGCATTTTTAATATTAATTGATGAAAAATTTATCAGGGCAACGGTCACACGCTCACATATTCCGTATCATATTTGAAATGCTATTATTGATACTCAAAATAGGTAATCAATATAAGTAGTTTAATTTTAATCCTGGTGTGGGAGGGAACTTTTCACTCTGTTTATCAGACCTAGATCAACCATTCCCAATAATAATTACCTATTTATTTCCTTACAAAGTTTTATATATATATATATATATATATATATATATATATATATATATATATACATATATATATAATCATTTCTTTGCAAACCTGTTACGATGAAATCTACTATCAGTTCAAGGAATGACGTACACGTAAACCTATCCCGATAAAATCTTCAATTACAGGTTCATGTTCTTATTATAACACTCCAGACAAACCTTCAGCCTTTCAAATAACAGTAAAAACCAATGTAACTTTAATTCAGGCATAATCAATATAAAAAATTGCATTAAATCCATTTTATAATGATGTTTAGGTTTAAAGATTTTCTTGCTAAAGGCATATTGAATGGCAACAAACGCGTGGCATTCAACCTCGAATTGAGGTGTGGCTGATTGAAATTTTCTCGAGTTTGATCATTTACTAATCGAGTCTCATATATATTGAATGCAGTTAAATAAGTTGATGAATCATACATATCTCTTGTTTTCTATGGAAATTCCAAAAAATCAATTACTTATTTCATAGATTACAGTTCCGAAGTGAATGAACTATATCCGGTATTCGAATGTCGAAATGCCACATTTTCCAACAACTATATACTTTGAGATGAGTGCCACGTTTGAGTACTTGAGTCCCTCAAGTGTTTAATTATAACGAAATATTTCATTCTGAAGATAAGGTTTGAAAATTGTACATAATCATTTTAGTGAATGTATCATGGCTTTAATTATTCTCCAAAATTCACAAAATAGCGTTTTATAGCGGATGACGAAAAATGGTGAGCCATCCCGCAGGAAAAAAAATCAAAGGAGCGAATCACTAAGGGCCTATTCACACTATCGGTTTCGCGCCCGCTCAACTCTCGCTCCACTCCCGGTCCGCTCTCGCTCTACCCCATTCACACTAGCGCTCCGCTCCCGGTCCGCTCTCGCTCTACCCCATTCACACTAGCGCTCCGCTCCCGGTCCGCTCTCCTAATGTCTTACCATATCCACACTATATAATTTTACACCGTTCACTTTTGAAAGGTTTAAGCTATTAAAGCCATTAATAATCGAAGTTGTATGTATTCGGATTTTAATTAATGATTAACTTTCAGTTATTTAAGTATTCATTTATTCTTCAATTTACGGCCAAAAAAAAATCAATTTTTCGTTTGTAGAAATAGCTGGTAAGTGTACTTTTCTTGATGAAGAAGATAATATTATCAAAAAATATAATAAGAAGAAAATATTGCAACACAATGATAATTATTATTGATAATTATAAATTACTTTAATTAATAGTGAAGAAATAATTTAAATTTTTTTCGGAATGTATTCGAATACGCTTGAAAATTTCAAGTTGAAATCGGTAAATGCTACAAATTTACCGATTGTGTTCTCTTCTTTTCCTGATTAACATTTTAATTATTTTTTGCTTTAATATATTTTTTTGTTAATGATCTGACATTTTTCATAATATACTGCATTTTTATTCGTTTCAAATTAAACGTTATTTTATAATAGCAATGAGTATTTAGTCAATAAATAAATCGGTGACCGTTTTTTACGAGTACATTAATTCATAGCAAAATATATCTCAAACATAACATGAATTTTTCACGTAGAAAAACGGCGCGTATTGTTGGTGATTTTTTTATTTTTATTTTTTTTATCATTTCAAGCGTATTCGAATACATTCGGAAAAAAATTTAAATTATTACTTCACCATTAATTAAATTAATTTATAATTATATATATATATATATATATTTTTTTTTTATATAATATTTCTTCTTTTTTTTTAAGTTTAACTTTTTTGGCCGTAAAATTGATGAATAAATAAATACTTTAATAACTGAAAGTTAATTATTAATTAAAATCCAAATACAGACGGCTTCGATTATTAATGGCTTCAATCGTGAACGGTGTAAAATTATATAATGTGAATATGAAAAGACTTTAGGAGAGTGGAGCGGGAGTGGAGCGAGAGTGGAGCGGGAGCGGAGCGAGGCCGCACCTGTGCCAATATTGTGAATAACCTCTCTCTATTCCTCTTTAGAATATTTTGCCAGTGAGACCGAACCGGGAGCGGAGCGGGAGCGGAGCGTTAGTGTGAATGGGGTAGAGTGAGAGCGGACCGGGAGTGGAGCGAGACCGGAGCGGTCCCGATAGTGGAATTCTCTGTCTATTTCTCTTTAGAATATTTCAGCGGACCGGGAGTGGAGCGGGAGCGGAGCGATAGTGTGAATTCGCCCTAATTAAGGAAGGAACGTTTCTGAAATATAAAGATTGCTACAGAAAGACCACTTATCTGAAAAACGATCCAAATTGAAATCATAATTAATTTTCTAATGTCTGTATTAATTAATATGAGCATATCGAAATACAATATTTTTTCTCTGGTTCAGGTTGTTAGCTAGAGATAATTCGATTTATCATCAGCTGATAGATACTATTCTTATCTATTCCTCTGAGATATCAGTATCCCATGATATGTTCCCACCATTCCATGGCGTCTAATTTCTTGATAATAATGAGATAGGCATATTTTATTTTTTTTATAATAAACATAAAATGAAAAAAAAAATAAGTTGTTTTCTGTAAATATAAGCATTTATGTAATATTTGTTAATTATGTACTATATTAGGTTTTTTGAAGTCAGTAAATCAATAAACAACTATAGTATGGCGAAATTTCGGGGCTATATTGTTCTCTTAATCATGCCCTTCAATGAATTAATTTATATGATGAAATTATATTATTTACACATGTAAAGTTTATTAGGACTAAAGTGAACAATTATTCGTTTGTAATATCATACCTATTTATGTACTTTTCTCAATTTCCCCCTTTACTATTTACAAGGGATGTGAGCATTGCGAGTGCATGAATCACTATCTCATTGTATTTGTAAATCCTAGGCCTAATTAGTTGACTTTTTTTTTTTGTGTAAAAATTAAATTAAAAATGAAATTGAGACGAAATACTCTAACGAAAGTGAGACCGTGCACATGATTAAAATAGGAAAGCATAAAAATTCTGTATGAAGTGATATAGGTACGCTGTTCCATTAAAGCAATAGGTATAATATTGTTTCTGCTTAATTTTATTCAATAAAACATATTACTTTCACTTACCTATATATGAAATATATAGTAAGTGGAAGTATTGCGATCGTGAAAAATTTCGACTTCCGGTTTTCAACGGAAATACACGTTTTGGGGTCCCCTGAGTCAAAATAACCAAGTCCCGCGAAATGGTCTGTGTGTGTGTGTGTGTGTGTGTGTGTGTGTGTGTGTGTGTGTGTGAACAGACTAGCTCAAAAACTATAAACTGTGCGAACCTGAAATTTGGTTGGGAAAATTATATGCCCGCGATGTGACAGCAAAAATTTCATCAAAATTTCTCAAAGGGAGGGGGTACTTTATAAAATAACTTTTTACGTTTTTTTCGATTTTCTCAAAAATGGCTCTAACGATTTTGATTAAACTGAGTATTTGATGTATTAATATGCCTGAGATATGACTGTAAAAATTTCATCAAAATTGATTAACCGGAGGGAGGACTTTACTTAATAAATTTCGTATCATTTTCACGTGTTTATTTTATTTTCTTGAAAACGGCTTTAACGATTTTGTTCAAACTGTGTATTTGATGTATTTATATGCCCGAGATATGACTGTAAAAATGTCATCAAAATTGATTAACCGGAGGGGGAACTTTACTTAATAAATTTTGTATCATTTGCACGTGTTTTTTTAATTACTCAAAAACGGCTTTAACGATTTTGATCTAACTGGGTATTTGATGTATGTATATGCCCGAGATATGACTGTAAAAATTTAATCAAAATTGATTAACCGGAGGGGGGACTTTACTTAATAAATTTTGTATCATTTGCACGTGTTTTTTTAATTACTCAAAAACGGCTTTAACGATTTTGATCAAACTGGGTATTTGACTTATGTATATGTTAAAGATGTGATAGCCCGCATTTCATCAAAATTGCTCAAATGGAGAGGGCACTTTATTTCTTAACTATTTTTGCAATTTTGATATTTTTTTCGATTTTCTCAGAAACGGCTATAACGATTTTCATCAAATTCGTCATGTTTAATGAAAATTAGGTGTTCTTTAATATCAGGTAAGCTTTATCATTATTAAAATGTTCTGGGGGGCTTAAATGGGGTAGGGGCCTTTTTTGTTTGTTTGTTTTTGATTCCTATGAAGTATCTTAGTTTTTGTTTATGAGAAATAAACTGTCTCTCATTAGGCTTAAAAATAAAAAATGGCTAAATATGAGATATGATAAAAACCAAGTAAACATATAGGGGAGAAAAAAAGAAAAATATTCAGTCAACTAATAAAACACGTTGAGCCCACCCATGACGCTTTTAATGACAGACAATTGTTCATAATTAATGCCCTTCTGTTCATTTAATGGAAATGATTTGTTTCATGGGAAATAAATGAAATATTCAACAAGTACATAGAGAATTATAAAATCAGTCGACTTGGAGTATTATGCTTGCATTGCCGAATTATCTCAAGTAAAAACTTTTATTTAATAATAAAAGAAATTAGTGTTTGTTATAGAGCAAATGAAAACAAAAATAAGAAATTAATGTGGAAAAATGTGTAACTGAGTGAGAAGTGGCATTAACACAACGCATTAATTTCTAATCTAAGTTGGTAAGTGAAAGTTGTGTGTTGCGCGCACGGACCAGATTTTTTTTTTTTTAATTTCGCTGACGAGGTATCAAGTTTAGGCCGACGATATACATATTTAGATTACTTTTATATTTTACTTAATATTTATATTTTAATTTATATTTTTTTATTTAACTATTGATGACAGGTTCCTCTTATGCTTTATGATTTCAATAAATCACTGTACTGTAGACAGGCAAAAACATCTTTAATTTATTGTCTTTTATGTTTTCTGGCGACTAATGGTCCCTAGAATGAAGTTGGGTTTTTCATTTTGTCCCATTACAATTAGCAAATTTCCCTACTGTTTATTGTTGATGGATTATAAGCTATTTTTTCAATAATTAATTTTTGTCAAAAAATCCATTCTAATGTACATATGTTCATAGTTAATTATAGTAAATTAATTACTTTACTATTCCACAGTGTTAAAAAATATCAACACAGCAGAGACAAAATGTTCCTTCAGGATGACTTAAGGTTGAATAATGTCATTCCTTCACGGTCACCAGCAGCAAATCGGGCCGATTACATCATCAATGACGTACAGTCCTTTGTTTATTTTTCTGTAATTAAATGAGAACATCGGCGTTGGCAGCGTGAATTTTATTAGTTGATAAACAGTTCTTTTTCGTCTTATAGGTACTCTACTCACGAAGCCTAATAATTAGGAAGGTCATAAGGGATCGAAGATACAGCGTCATATATATCTCAGAGTGACATACCTTATTTAGTTTATCTGTTTTTTGTTTTTTAAGATTTTTAATATGAGATGTTCTATATTTTTATATGCACATGAAAAGGTTGTTAGTCCTATACTATAAGTATACTAGAATATGTGTGAAATATTCCAGTTGAAGCTGAACGATAAACCAACATTATTCTCTTAGAAATAATATATAAAGAACAACATCCCACAGGCGCAAGTCGCTTAGTTCCGCAATGCTTTTTATGACCCTTTCTTAGCGATTCATCTTTCTTTGAATTTGTACACGCTATACTGAATTCTCGGAAATCCTTTGGTTTTCCCTTGGATTCTCGCTTAAGAAGACAATCGCATCCTTAAGAGCTATGTAGCAATAAATAAATTCCTAAATGAAAATAAAAAAATAAAAAAACGATTTGTTTATTACTGTAAATTATCAAATATGACTGCAGCTGATTTAAATACACCATTAAATGATTATGTGTGCTTTGCTAAGCATTACAAATGGATGAGTCAGCAGACAGTGCTAACCCACAAAAATTTTATTACGATATGAATTTATAAGTGCACTATCATATTTAATTTGGATTTCAGTACGAGACCATTTCAATAACAATGCTATTTTTTTCCCTGTACCACTAAAACTCATGAAGGGTCTTGGGTTCTGTTCTGTTTAAGGGAGTACTGTTTCTTGGTGTACTTCGCATTTCCCCCTCGAGAGGGTTTTCTTGGCCTTAAAGACGATCAATGCCAGAATATTAAAGATATCCTGCCAATTCCAGATTCGTACACGGGACCTTGATCAAAGCAGTTCAGTGCCTTAACATTCAGCTGCCCCGCTCCCTACAATGCTAAACAGAGATTAATTAAAATTAAATCCATATTAAATATTGTAATATACATATACGTAAACGATTCGAAAAAAAATATCATGTATACATTTGTGGTGTAGCACTATCTTTGTCCGACCTCAGTTATCTTCTGTAATATATAGCCAATTTTAAAAGGAACAAAATGAACTTCTGATATAAAAATAGAAATTCTCTTAATAATCTTAATTCTGTCGCCCTTATTCATTTGTCCTTTCCAATAAACTTTATTAGTATGCTATTGAATGTATTTCAATATAAATATTATCTTCCAGATTTAACTTATTCTATGGATTGAAGTAATAGCTAGTCAATCACATGGAAGAATAAAATATGTTTTTACTTTGTTAGAAAATAAGATTTAGCCCGAACAGACTGGGGGGGCAACGCCCTCGATGTCTGTCCCTAGTCCCGATTCTAGTTTTGCTCATTTTGTGTAACTCATGGAAAATTAAAATTATTTGGTGGATTTTGAAGGAAAAATCGTCAAATCTTGCTACATTAATGATGTTACTCAATTGATGATAGATGAATATCCAAAATATTACTTTTTTTCAAATAACTAAGTCTCGAACAATATTGGGTATATATAGCTTCAAATTTCTTGGCATGACGACGCAGCGAAAATAACCGAGGCGCTAACTCGGTCATATATTCTTTTGCGGAATCTTCATGTGCGAATCACGGTATAATGTATTACTTTGAGCAGTTTCATTCATAATTAACAACGGGATTCATGAGTTGAATCGAATCCAAATGTCCTCGAACAATTTTTAAACTTTTGTAAAAGAATAAGTAGAAACACAAATTATTAAAAACTGCACTCAACTAACAAGGCATTGGAACGAGGAATGTATAGTTGTGAAAACTCCAACCTCGTTTGAAGTATAGTTAATACATAAAATAAAAACTTAATCATTCACAGAACTCCATTGCCTGCGATTACCAAATTATATGATTTTCTTTTTAAACATTGAATTTTATTTAGATTTCTTTTATGGCAAATCAATATGAACATTAGGCACATTTACAAGTTTTCCAATCTTGTAAGCAATGCAAGCTGGAGATATTAAATAAATAAAAATGTTCAAGTCAATCGTCAAAAGTTATGTTTTAAATATAATATATATTGCATTGATTTTTCTTTTTCAATAATTTAATTAGAATTTTTTTTTAACTACCGAAGAAAATGAAAAATCATTTAAATAAAAAACTAATTGAAATCTCTCAATTTGAAGGGAAAATTTTCGTTAGGCAATTATTTTTTCAAACAGCAAAATTTCCTAAAAAAAAATAATAGAACTTAAGGATATATCAAAATTATAATAATTATAATACAGTACTTAAAAGATTTGATTGTACTTAAAAGTAAAATCTTTTAACATCAAAACACTTTTTTTTTGTTAGTATTTAAGTTTTTATCCTATGTATTTTGTTTTATTATTTAACCAGCTACTTAAAAATAATGTAAAAAAAATGTATTTGTTCCCTGCTCTAAAGCAATAAAAACAAAATCCAATTAATGATTATTTTAGATGTAGTAAGTAAGTATGTCATAATTATTTATAAACTAAACAATTTTGGTCGTTGTAAATGACGCATTCATTAATTAAATTAATGTTATGACTTTGATTTTTTTTTCAAATTGATGTTCACTGTTTCGAGTTGTAGATAAAAATTAAAAAAAAAAATAGATCTTTTGAAAAACAATTACACTTTTTCAGTAAAAATTTCATACATAAATATTTTGTTAATACATTTTTGAAATATAATGATGTCGAAATTCATATTTAAGTATAGTTACTACCTGACTAACTTTGTCAATATCATTAATCTTGTTAAAAGAAAAATAAATAAATTTATTGAGTATTACCTATGTCTTATTATAGTTTTTTTCTTTTTTATTCTGCATCTTAAGCTCACGTGTCTTAATGTCTTAATTTAAGTTGGAAACATAATTACCATTTATATTAATGGTAATTAATATAAATTAATATAAATATTAATATAATTTCCAATTGCTTCTAAATTTTATTATTATTATTTAACATTTCTTCACATAAATGATATTAATCATGCAAAATTTTCACTTTTATCTTTTAATTACTTATCTACATTTTAAAATTCAGAATTTTTTGACAGACTATATTTAGTTATAAACTAAATATCTTAAAACATTGTCATCGCCACTTCCGTATTCCATAAATTCTAATTATGATAAGATAAGATCCTTTTTTGTACATAAAACATTATAATAATAATCTCCCTTTCCTTTTTTTACTGCATGTATAGAATCATTCTTGAGGGTATAATTATGTATGTTAACATAACCACTGATGTTTAAGAATATGTCGTCGTCACCATGCTAAAGTAACGAATGTGCAACTAAAAACCTCAGTAGCGGATCAGTCAAATCAGTGGTGGATCCAGGGGAGGGGCGCGGGGGGCGCCCCCCCCCCTGGGAGGGAGGGCACCAATCAATTATTACTATTTCTGTATAAAAAGGGCTATCTTTAATCATTTTTTAAACTCCTTAAATAAAAAATGGATTGTATTTAAACATTTAATAGAAATTTACTTCTTAAATTTGCACTAAGATATTAATTTGGATCCTTTATGACGCAAACATTTAAAAAATAAAATAGTGCGCCTCCCCTTCTCAGAAAATTTCTGGATCCGATACTGATCTCAATTAACTGAACTTGTCAGATAACCGAACTGAAACTGTCTGAGGGTGGATTAAATAGAATGCTCAGCATTCAAGTCTCCAGCGTCGCTTAAGCTAATCTCAATCCTACAGTATTTTAATCAACGTGAATATTTGGACTTTTATTAAATTTGTATTTGAAGAAATTAATCTATAAATTTAATTATTTAAGATCTCTATAAAATTTAGATGAATAATTGAAGCATGATAGGATGGAGAAAAAACTTTTCAATTCAAACTTTTCAAATTTAAAAACTTTTGAGAAATCATGGCTTTCTACACTATCACAATTGAAAATAAAAGAATTCGTAGCCGTTTTGCAGATATTTAAAATAATCATTGAAATCAGGATAATTATATAATCTATATATATAATAATGAATGACAAGCTAAGGCAGTTTCGAACAAATCTTTTTATTTTAAATATCAAACCATCGTGAAATTAACGAATGGGAACTGAAGGCGAATGTGACTCAAAAGAAGACGTGATTCATTCATGAACGTTTACTCAAAACACATGCTTCTTAAACAATGTGAATAAACGAGTCCATCAGCAACGACTAATAGAGTCTTTAAACTTTAATTTAACCTATTTATATTTCGATTTCGATTACGCCGATGCTGAGTAAAATTGTCGGAAACTTGTTTTCGTTTTTCTACGATAGACTTGTTACGTTTGGATTTAGAGCTTACAAACCGGAGGTTTAGCATGATACATATAATCTCAAAAATATTTTCAGCCATTGCCACTTCAAGTGGGCCTGCGATAACAGCTCTAGAACAATTAGATTACTTTTCTCATTATTCCCCTCTCTTATCTACCTCACGCCTGGAGGGAGGAGGTTACACCTGAAGTATTGAAAGTAGTGGTCTAGTCAACGCTCGTCTTCTGGGGATTTCTGTTGTCTTTTTGTACTCGACAGGGATCTTCTTCATTCCTGGTATCTTATTACTGGTTAAGAGAGTTGCTGGAAAATGGAATCGGATAAGAATGACAAGTCTAGTCATGGCGAGGACGAAGGAGAACTTAATGATGAAAGCCAAAAATTGATGCCTGATTCTGATACCTTACCTATTGTGAAAAATGGTAGTACCAATGCGATAAATTTTCAGAAACTTCCTAATAATAGTGGTAACCATGCTATTTCTTTGACTGCTGATTCTCATGGATTGCTTGATGAAAGGTATTTGCATTTATTTTACCTTTTGCCTATTTTCATTTATAGCTTATTCGCACTCTCAATAAATTAGCAGGTACTAGTGGGATTCATAGGCATATCTTCAAAGCTGTTAAATAAATTATAATATTGTAGTTTCTATCAAAAGTTCATCATGTCACTTGAAAATGACAGGAGCTATTATCTTAGTGTTAGCTGCAACAGTGCTAATAGCCTTTGTTATTTGAGGCAGATTAAGCCCTAGAATTACCTGGCTTGCCATTGGTTAGTGAAATAATATAAGAAGTAAAAGCTGTCCTTTTTCTGTATAAATAAATTTTAACAGAAGGGTTGAGGAACACCTGTTGCTCCTGAAACCTTACTCTACTTTTTTAAACTCAAAATAGTTGCCCAATTTAAAAGATAAACTGTTTTTCAAGTTTTTTAAATATAAAAAAAATTCTATTGAGTTAGTTATTAAGTTAATTTTTCTTTGATTGGTGTACTTATTAATTTATTCACCGAAGTCGCTGAAATATTTGTATTAAAAATATAAAATCAATAAATGTTGATGACTTGTTTAAATTAAGTGTTTAACTATCAATTACTATCATTAATTAAGTATATTATTTCCATGCATATAATTTCATCAATATTGGTTTGAAATCGAATTACTCAGCTATAGTAAATATGTATGAATTCACCTATTTATGATATCAATTAATATCAAAATATCAGCTATTATACCGTAAAATTTATGTTAGGCACCATTGATGTGTTTAATTTATCAAAAATTTTATGCTTTAATTAATCCCCAAATTTGTATTAAAAAAGGGAATATTTTTTATCTTTACCTTCCGAAACTTCAATTTTTTATTATTCAATTTTAAATTAAAAAAGTATAGTTAAATATAATATTCAGTCATTAAGTAGTGCTGGTTATACCTCTATTGACAAATTATATACTATTAATTTTTAATTACATTTCATTAAGTCTCATACTTTTCCCTCTTGTTCTTCTGTTGTGTCTGATTGTCTAAATTTAACTTTTTATTGGACAGAGGATGAAAATTCAACTCAGCTGTGTCACTAAAATATATCTCTGTTGAATATACTATTTTTATTCATCCTTAACCTTCTATCGTACAGGTCAAACCTATTTTTTGGCTTTTTGCCAGTTCTTACCCAGTATCGTTTCATAAAGAGCCAATAGTGTTTCTGTGATATCTCTCCAATCAGTTGATTTCTATAGGTTTTTTATTAATCTATCCAATAGTTTTCTGGTGATAGATAAAAAGAATTAATACCGTGGTGTGCAACCGCATTTTCCATTAATTAACGTGAATGATGAAGGTACTTATTTATTTACTTTTTTGTGATTGCAACTTGCTGTATCTTACGCTTTTAATTACCTAGTTAGTTGCTACTAACTACTACTGCCGCTTGAAATATAAATATTATAAAATTACCTATGTGAAGTTCAGCTTATATTACCAACTAAAGTTCCTAAAATATTTTAAAAATACCCTACCTTATATTCCTCATAACAGTGAATTATAGTTTTATAATCATTTAAAGGTCATATGTGAAGTATTTAAAACAATAATAATAATTGTGTTAAATAATGAAAAATAAAATTGACAATAGTTTTGTCTTTTTGTTGTTTTTTGTTAAGTTTGCTAAACAATTTTTCTGCACCCAAGGTCACATCTATGTGTTTTATTTACAGTTAGATTTATTAAGAGTGTAAAAGTTAATTTGTTAACGTTAAAATAAAGACGACAACTTTAATGCACTCATGTACTCAACCTTAAGAGATATCAAACCAATATCTGTTTCTAAATTAAATAAACAAATATTAATAGGTAATTGATCATTAACATTATTTGATCCAGTGAATATAGATAAATAATATATTAATCTTCCTCGAATGGTCAATTTATATATATTCAATGTTCATATCATTATTTATTAAATGTTAAAAGGCTATTCCAAGAAATCATTGCACCAATGGTTTTATTAGTAATAAAAATATCTCAGCTAAATAGATTTCAGATGAGACAATTCTGTTGTTAATGTTATTTTTCTTGGAGTTATTGTCTAAAATCATTTTAAAAAATGGAAAATTATTACTATATAAAGAAAAAAAATATTGATTCAAGTAATCTAATATTACATTAATTTATTTGTTTAAAATTAAGAATATTCTCAAATATGTTGTGAAAAGAAAACAAAATTAACAATCATGCTAAAGTGTTGTACTATAAGGGTGAAATTTCATATTCCTTTCCACTACTGTATGAACTTTTCCCAAATCCTGATTTGATATTCTAATCATTTTCTTGGAAATTGTGATTCCCAGTACCAGATTTGGAATCCTGTTTAACAAACTTCCTTGTTCCACCTATCCCCTACAAAATGAATCCCAGGCACTAATTAGAGGGTCGATAAACAATTCAGACCACATTGGGTCTCAAAAATTCCACAAGGTCATCATGTGACTTCCCTTAGGCTCTTTTGTGGATTGTTTTGTTTATTTATGTTTTATTATATAATCTTTTATTATATCTATTATTAAATTTGTGGTTCATTGTAATATGACTTTTAAAAATCAAATATACATTTTAGAAACTGTTCATCCAAATCTATAACTAGATAGTGTTAAAAATATAGATTTTTTAAATTATAAAAAAAAAAAAATTGATTTTTAAGTTACTTAAACTCTTTTTACTTGTACTTCCCTAAAAAAAATATATATATATATATCTGTACTGAAAAAAATGCGTGAAATACAAGATCAAATTCATTTGAATTGAATCTTTATTAATTACTGAAAAATACATTGCTTGTTTTATAATCTGAACTATGAAGTCTGAGCAAACCACAATGTTTGATGATAATGATTATTATTCAATCAAATAGCTGAAAAATTTTGGATATTAATTTGTAATCAAAGTGAATTAATGCTTCTTAGATTATTGGGTCTTGAATATTCCAAAATTAACTGTACCACAAAAAAAACAATTTTTTCCTCTTAATTCACCTGCTTTGTTAAGTAGCTTCTATTTTGATTGTTAGATGTGTTTATTAAAACTGAGATAAGGACGTTTTTTAAAAGAAGAAATATGAAACATTTTATTTATTTTGTTGTTAATTTATAAAAAAATTTTTCTTATGATTTTCATTATGATGAAACTGGGGGCACTTGAATATGTGAATTTCCCTTCCTGATTTTTTTATTTAAAAGAGCTCTGTTAATATTTTCTGTGCATTCCAATATACATATTTTCTTCAGAGTGGGGTAGTTTGGAATATCATTCCTGAATTTTGGATTCATTTATTTCTTCGTTAATCTTTGAATTTTTACTCCAAAATATATTATTTGCACCTTGTTTTTTTATATTTTCAGCATACTTCCAATTTTACTGTAAATTCTCTGGAAAATTTCAGTATCCAGATTAGGCCTGGCATTGATTAGTCCGGATAAATGACGCTATACTTATATACTTATACTAGGGTCATTCAATAAGTAAAGAGACAAATTCTATAATTTTAAAACTATTCAATGAATGTGTACAATGTTTTCAGGGGTGTTAGTTGGCAACCTTAGGATATGCTGCGATCAGCTGTTTCATCATTTTATGTCAACATAACCTCAAAATTTTCAATTCGCCGTGGCAAGTCCACTAGAAGATTGCACCTTAGAAGAGCAGCGCTCAGTCATTAGATTTTTAGTCGCAGAAGGTGTAAAACCAAGTGAAGTTTTTTCTAGAATGTTGATACAGTACGGTAAAAGTTGAAGTCATTCTTCAGCACGATAACGCCCGCCCTCATACAGCCCAGCTGACCCGTGATAAGCTTCAAGAATTGGGTTGGGAGGTCTTACCTCATCCTTCCTACAGTCCCGACCTTGCCCCATCTGATTTTTACCTGTTTGGACCACTCAAATACGCCCTACGTGGAAAAAGATTTGCTAACAATGAGGAAGTTAAGGAAGCGGTGCAAAAGTGGCTTCGGGGTGAATGGAAAGAATTCTTCGCCAAGGGAATTAGGAAGCTGCAAGAAAGATGGGACAAGTGCTTAATTGTGGGAGGTGATTATGTTGAAAAATAGCCTCAATTTTGAAAGATTGAAATAAACCATTTTTGAGCTATAGCAATTTCTCTCTTTACCTATTAAATAACCCTCATACTTATAAAATTCTTAATGAAAAACTCGAATTTAAATTACACTGGATTATTCTAACCATTTAGGTTTCCGATTCATTAAATTGTTTTCATTCCTTTCAGCTGTAAATGTTGCCAAATGCAAGGAAGCATCCTACAATTAGTATGGTTGCCAAGTGCAGCTCAGCTTTCTATATTCTGTTGTTATCACTTCCTTCTAGTTTCTGTCATTTTCTATCTCTCTATTTAATTATTGTTGTATATAGGGAATAAGGAATGTTCTCTTAATTTGTCCAAATTTAATACTTGATTTAAAAAAAAATAAAGAAATAACTAAAACATATTATTATTATTTATTTGTTTTGTCCGGGTCTTAATTTTCCATCTTCAAATTCAAATAAGAAATTTGTTTTTTTATCCATTACTTGTTATATTAGCTAGTCTCTCCCCTACCGCCTTGTGTTCATAGATTAGAGAATAATTTCAGTTTTGTGCTAAAAGATGTTTGTAGCTAGTCTAGGTGAAAGTTTTTATAGTATTCTGTTACAGTGTCCGAGACTGATAGGATGTCAAGCTTCGTGTAGGAAGTCATTGGTCATGTTAAAATTTGTGTCGTCCAGTATTCTTTGCAATACTTGAGACTGGAATGCCCCATCAGACTGTAAATAAAACAACTAACAACAATTAAGACTGCTATTCAGGCTATTTGACCAAATTATTCATAACAAACTTAGGTTTTACAAAATACTCCTGAAACCTTTTAATGGACAGGAATAATTATTGGCTACTGCTTGATATAGGGTCAATCCATTTGAAATGTTCCAGAAAAAATAATTTAGTTTGCTCTACCATTTTAGAAAATTTTTATATTTTTACCACCAATTACATATCGAATCAGTAGTTCAAAACAAGTTTTAAAAAGAGTTTAGGGTCAACCGTTTAAAAATGGCACCCATCTTTGTTTCAGATTTTTTAGTTTGTAAGGTCTTACTGAAAACTCATTTTCTCAAGATTGGTAAGTCATAGACTAATTATTCAGACACGATTGTTTTCCTTACAGTCTGCTGTGTTATCTTTATTTTTTGAATATTTTGAAGTTCAATAGTTGAAAACTGCTATTGAAAACAACTGCTTTAATATGTACCTCAAAAGGTAAGTACCTGCTTTCTTGAGGGTAAGTTTTGGGTATAAGGGGATGTACATCAAAGCTGATTTATGGCATGATAATAAAACTAACTAAGTAGCTTTCATTAAAATTACTCTTAACCCTGAAATTCATTACCTTATTTTTTTTTATGATTTTTTAAATTTCAAATTTTTGAATTATTTGTTAACTTTAGGCTCTAATATCTCTGGAGGACCTAATAAAAATCACATTTTCTTACATGTTATGCTTACATGCAACATAAAATAAAACTCCTGTAAAAATCCAACCTGTATATTTGAGGACTTTGGTAGCTACGACTTTTTGAAAATGATCCTTTTCCTGCTGATTTTACAATGCATAAATTGATCATAATTCCTTAAAATTTTCTTAATTGTGAATTTTTTTATTTAAATAACCCTTTTTAATTTTTTTTTTACTTTCACTTACCTATATATGAAATATATAGTAAGTGGAAGTATTGCGATCGTGAAAAATTTCGACTTCCAGTTTTCAACAGAAATCACGTTTTGGGGTCCCCTGAGTCCCCCCGTGTGCGTGTGCGTGTGTGTGTGAACAGACTAACTCAAAAACTATAAACCGTGCGAACCTGAAATTGGGTATTTTGTGTATATATATGCCTGCGATGTGACAGCAAAAATGTCATCAAAATTGCTCAAAGGGAGGGAGTACTTTATTTAATAACTTTTTAAGTTTTTTTCGATTTTCTCAAAAACGGCTCTAACGATTTTGATTAAACTGAGTATTTGATCTATTTATATGCCCGAGATATGACTGTAAAAATTTCGTCAATATTGATCAACCGGAGGGGGGACTTACTTAATAAATTTTGTATCATTTTCACGTTTTTTTTTTATTTACTCAAAAACGGTTTTAACGATTTTGATCAAACTGGTTATTTGATGTATGTATATGCCAAAGATGTGATAGCCAACATTTCATCAAAATTGATCGACCGGAGGGGGGGCTTTACTTAATAAATTTTGTATCATTTTCACGTGTCGGAAAGAAAGGACTGAAGAACGAGATAGTAAGTGTGAGGAAGTACGTTCTTGAGCCTGAAGAGAAGCCCCTGGTGCCAGACTTTGTCGAACACTTGGGCGACATCCAGAAATACTCCAGTTGCATATAATTTACGCTCTAGTGCTATCGATACGTAATCAGTCACCCTGTGTAGTTGTTGTGTTGTAATTTTCGAAAACCGAATTGATGGTCAAGAATTATTTGTCTGTTTGTCAGTATATCTAATAGTCGTGATTATAATAATTTTTCGAATAATTTAGAGCATAATGGAAGCAGACTGATTGGTCTATATGAGGAAGTAGTATTTCTGTCTTTGTCTGGCTTTTTTATCATTGTTATGTAATAGTACTTCCATTGTATTGGAAATTTGGTGGTCCTGAGAATGCTATTGAAAATTGTAGTAAGGAACACTAGAGCATTCCTAGGCATTTGCTGGAGTGCCTCGGTGTTTATCAGATCATGCCCAGGGGATTTTCTTTTCGGCAACTGTCTAATTTCTTGTGATACTTGTGATGGTGTAAAAGGAGGTGGTGGTGGTGCGAGCTGTAGTGGCGTGTCTAAAATGTTTTGTATAAAGTTCTCATGTTCTGTGTTAATGAAGTCTGTATATGGTTTAAAAACAGAGGATAGATAGTCAGCGAAGAGTTCAGATCTTTCCTCGTCTGAAACAGCCCAGGTGCCATCCTCTCTCCGAGAGGTGCTGACACCTCACGATGCTTTAAGAGATTCCTGGTGTGCCTCCATCCACTCCATCCAACTTCCATCTTCCGTCGAGAGGTTGCTAATGTAATTATCATAGTTGATGCTTTTGAATTTGATGCTTTTGAGTTCGTTATTTAGTCTGTTGAAAATTTGTCTGTCTGAAGGAAGTCTATTAGTCTGCTATACTTGTAAGTGCTCTTCTCTTTTCTCTGATCAGCTCCCTAATGTACATGGGGTAATGAGGCAGTTTGTTACTTTTTGAGTTCTAGATGCAGTTGAAGACCACGCAGCCTTCTTATATACTTTTTGTAAAAGTTTCAACAGCTTCCTCTAGGTCTGCTTGTGTTTTGATCGAGCCTGGAACTGACAGTGGAGTTCAAATGATTTCTGTATGCCTCCCAATCTATATTACAGTTGTAAGCTTTTTTGTGCCTCTGAAGGATTGTTGAAGAGAACCATGTGCACTGAGGAGTGATCAGAGCAGAGATCAGAGCTTGAACTAACTGTAAATGGTACTGCTCTCAGTCAATTTTTTTTTACAAACACATTACTTTCCCCTACTATATATTCTTTATAAAGGTAGTGAAGAAAAAACTTATCAGAATGCTACCATGAATTTCTGAGATACGGCATTCGTACCAGACTAACGTAACCATTTATACTTTTATATATCTCTAAATGTTTATTTTTCAGGCCCCATTAAAAATAACTATAAATCATTACGTTCTGACGGCATTAAGTTTTCGTATATATTTTACACCTACAAAAAAAACAAAAAGTTATGACAGTGAAAAAATGGTGTTTCCTGCGAAGTTGCTAAACGCACTTAAACATTTAAAAACAGGTCTATATCTACTCTAATTAGTAGAGTTTTTTTCTGTAGTTTTTTTTTTTTTTAAAGTATGCTGCTCAAATCATATCAGATTTTTGGTAAAAAATAGATAGGACAAGTTCCCACGAAAACCCATTCACAAAATTTTTTTCTAGTTTTTGAACCACTATAAGATCTCATGTGTAAACATTCCAGATGCTTATTTAAAACAGTCGGAAATGTAGACCTACTTAAATAATCGACTAAACTTATAATAATCTAAAAATTTCTATTATGTAGATACACAGTAGAGCATCAATTATCCAGGCTAATTAACGGCAGCTATAGTCTGGATAATAGATGCAATTATAATAAAGTAAAATTGGAAAAAAAATAACGGAAAAAAAAACAGGGTGTATTATATATGTGTGTGTGTGCATGTATGCGCGAGGTGTGTTTTTGTGTGTGTGTGAACAGACTAGCTCAAAAACTATAAACCGTGCGAACCTGAAATTGGGTATTTTGTGTATGTATATGCCTGCGATGTGACAGCAAAAATTTCATCAAAATTGCTCAAAGGGAGGGAGTACTTTATTTAATAACTTTTTTTCGATTTTCTCAAAAACGGCTCTAACGATTTTGATCAAACTGAGTATTTGATCTATTTATATGCCCGAGATATGACTGTAAAAATTTCGTCAAAATTGATCAACCGGAGGGGGGACTTACTTAATAAATTTTGTATCATTTTCACGTGTTTTTTTTTTTATTTTCTCAAAAACGGTTTTAACGATTTTGATCAAACTGGGTATTTGATGTATGTATATGCCAAAGATGTGATAGCCAACATTTCATCAAAATTGATTGACCGGAGGGGGGACTTTACTTAATAAATTTTGTATCATTTTCACGTGTTTTTTTTATTTACCCAAAAAAGGCTGTAACGATTTTGATCAAACTGGGTATTTGATTTATGTATATGCCAAAGATGTGATAGCCAACATTTCATCAAAATTGGTCTTACGGAGGGGGCACATAATTTCATAATTTTTTTTCCAATTTTTACCTTTTTTTCGATGATCTCAAAAACGGCTTTAACGATTTTTATCAAATTCGTCATGTTTAATGAAAATTAGCTGTTCTTTAATATCATGTAAGCTTTATCATTATTAAAATGTTCTGAGGGGGCATTTTTGGGGGGGGGGTTGGGGCCTTTTTTGTTTGTTTGTTTCCTATAAAGTAACTTTGTTTTTGTTTATATGGAGAAATTAACTGTCTCTCGTTATGCCTAAAAATAATTAATGGCTAAATATGAGATATGATAAAAATAAAGAAAACATAAAGAGGAGAAAAAAAGAAAAATATTCAGTCAACTCATAAAACTCGTTGAGCCCACGCATGCGGAGTACGTCTTTAATGACAGACCATTGTTCATAATTAAAGCTGTTCTGTTCATTTGAGAAGTGGCAATTAACAAAACGCTTTAATTTCTAATCTAAGTAAGTTGGTAAGTAAAAGTTGTGTGTTGTGTGCACGCACCAGATTTTTTTTTTTTAATTTTATCTATGCTCAATGCAACATAAATTATTTTTGGGTTTAAATATAATTAAAATCTACTCTATTAAATTTTTATTGAAAAAAATATTATAAGAATTTTAACTACTCATGGGTTTAAACAATTTTTACTAAACAAAAATAATATTTCACAATGCCACACAAACAATAATCACTCCTTATATTACTCTGAAAAAGAACATTCTAGATTGTTCGCGACAAGCATGTACTAGAAATTTTTTTCTAAATGTTCCAAGTCTAGAACTCATTTAAAACAGTAATAAGGACAAAATATGAAAGTTTAAATTTTTTAACTAATTGAGTTTAATGTTGAATTATTATGTTTATTGTTTATGGACTTAGCACTATATAAGTATATAGTTTCAATATAATAAAAACTTGCTATTTTTGTATACACCTTAAATTGTAAACATATATAGTTTATAATATTGAAAATTGCAACAAGCTTTGTTTATTCCAGGCATTTCGCTAGCTATTTTTACCTACTTTTCAAAAATTCATAGCTACCAAAGTACTCAAATATACTGGTTGAAATTTTTACAGGAATTTTATGTTGCATGTAAGCGTAAAAGGTAAAAAAGAAATGAGATTTTTATCAGGTCCATCTACAGAGATATTAGAGCCTAAAGTTAACAAAAACTTCAAACATTTAAAGTTTAAAAATTCATAAAAATATAAGGTTGCGAAAAGCAGAGTTGAGTAATTTTAATGAAAGCTACTTAGTTAGGTTTATTATCATGCCAAAAATCAGCTTTGATGTACATTCCATTATACCCAAAACTTACCCTCAAAAACAGTCTTTTGAGATATTAAAGCAGTTGTTTTCAATAGCAGTTTTCAAGTATTGAACTTCAAAATATTAAAAAAATAAAGATAGCATAGCAGACTGTACGGAAAACAATTGTGTCTGAATAATTAGTCTATGACTTACCAATCTTGAGAAAATGAGTTTTCAGTAAGAGCTTACGAAATCGAAAATCTAAAACAAAGATGGCTGCCATTTTTAAACTGTTGACTCTAAACTTTTTTTAAAACTTGTTTTGAACTACTGATTCAATACGTAATTGGTGGTAAAATTATAAGTTTTTTCTTAAATGTTCGAGCAACCACCTTTGACCACTTGATATGGATTGACACTATAGGAAATGTTTTCTTGTATAACGTAATTTTCTTAATATTTATTTTATGCTGATGTTATCAATTACTGCAAATGATTTATAAAATTGTAGAATTTAGTTGTAATGAGATGTAACACTATAGCACAGCCATTTTTTTATGATACATAAAAAAAATGGCTGTGCTTTAGTGTTTATAAAATTGTATAATTTAGTTGTAATAAGATGTAACACTATAGCACAGCCATTTTTTTATGTATCATTAAAAGAATACTCAAATCTGAAGTTGCTTTTTTATACATACATATATACATGGGCGTACGCAGCAGGGGGCAAGGGGGGCAGCTGCCCCCCCCTGGAAGGCTGGAAACAATAATTTTTTAGGCTTTTACGACTGAAAGCAATAATACAATACTTTTTTTCAAGCAAATAATTGTAATAACTTAGTTGATAAAGCACTGCTATAATTATACATAATTTTGGTTTCATTCTCCTTTGTCATGGTAAGGTGTTACAACCTGAACGACCATAGCTGCCCCCCCCCTAGTTTTTAGCTTGCCCCCCCTAGTTTTGATCCTGGGTATGCCCTTGCATATATATGTATATATATATATATATATATATATATATATATAAATATAAATATAAATATAAATATATAAGTGAAAAACAAATATTGCCAGGCACTCAGTTTCTCTCTTAGAATTAATTGAAATAATAATTAATGTCTATATTTCAATTGATTATGTCGCGTTTCTACTATGTGTACCTAAGCCATTTGGATAGCTTTTATCTGTTAAGAGTGATTTCATGAAAACAAACAAAACTGATATTATTCAATGAACACTATTTTATCAACCTTCAATTTTGAAGAGATAAGAGACATTGTACCCTCTTCCACACACACACCTTGTTAATCCCTCAGTTTCCTCTGCTTATGATACGGATACTTGTTGAGTGTTAGAGCTTAAAAACAGTCATGGCTGAGGAAAAAGCCTCTCTGTTATTGTGAGTAACACAAATTAATATGAACTAATCGTAAAATTATTTTTAATGTGCTCATAAATTACATTCCTTGCTATACAGTCTGTTTTTAAATTAATAAATTTAATCTATTTTAATTTTTTTATCTATATTTATACAATTAAATTTTTTCTAGTAATGTATACAATTTTTAATTATTCTTTCTGTAATCTTTGTATACCCTATGGGATAATTGATAATGAATAGAATCATCAGAATCTAAATTTTGGGCTAAAGCTTAGTTGCAAAGAGAAAACAAATAAATTACATAATACGATATAATATAATCTAACTCGAAATTACAAATTTTTTTTTCCTCACAAATTATCCAATAATTTTCCTCTGCTATCTCCGTGAAAGACCGTAATAAGGATGATTCATAAAACATTGAAACAATCATATAAAAAATGGGACAGTTATCAAAGGAAGGTAAAAAAAGAAACTTTAACACTCCTGAAAAATCACTTTTTTAAACAGTTAGACAGGCCTTGCATTGGATGAGCAATATGTTCTTATAATGTTGCATCTGAAAATCATATATATTGTTTGTTACTAAATTTGTGATAGGAATTAGAATTAACTTTAGTAAAACTTTTGCTTTTAATTCATTAACTTTAGTATGAATGTCAATGTAGTTAAATGCAATTATGATCAAAACTCATTTTTTGAGATTTATATTCCTTGAAAATAAAATTCTATGTTCGAATAAAAATCTATTCTTAAAGAAAAGAAAAACTTGATTATTTTGAATTTTGAGGGTCCAAGGAACATTTTAAGATCCCAAGAAAGATTAAAGACATCTAAGACATGTTTGTTTTTTTATGTAATTGCATACTAATGTATAAAAATTACTTATTTTTTGTTTTTTAATGTCAAAATAACCCATAATAATAAACAAATGTATGAATAACATGACTAATGAAATAGCACATGCTTACATAAATGTGATTAATTTTGATGGAATTTTTGCAATTACTTTAAGGGAATTGGCATCATTTAATGGTGGAAGATAGTTGACCGTAGATCATAGATATTAATCAAGTTGAAATGGTTGTGGTGTGCAGTCAAAAGAAACGACACATATGTGTGTATGTTCTACATACTTAATAGTGCCAACGTTTTGACCTCAATGTTAGATCCTCATCAGGGCTGAATGAGAAGGAAAAAAAAATAGAAAACAACCAATTAGAGAAAATATATTTAAATATCTTAAGAATTATCAAATATATTTAAAACATATCAATATTAAATACAATAAATAAAAAAATATGGATATTTTTAAAATAATGTGATTATAATTATTGGAATAAGACCATGATAAAAATAAATGAAAATGGGTCAAAACATTGGCACTATAAAATATGTAAAACCTATAAAGAGATAAGAGATAGTCGACTGTTATTCTATACGATAGGTTAAATGATTATCAGGATTTTCAGTTAAAACTTTTTTATTTTGGAAAGCCAACGTTTCGATCCAACTTGTGGATCTTCATCAGGGCTTCTGAGTCAAGAAGACTCAGAACTTTTGTCTTCATGTCTCTCTTGACTCAGAAGCCCTGATGAAGATCCCCAAATTGGATCGATATGTTGGCTTTCAAAATAAAAAAGTTTTAACTGAAAATCCTGATAATCATTTAACCTATCGTATAAAACATATATACATGTGTTCTTTCATTGATTCGCATCACTTAGCCATTTTCACTTCATTACCATCATCCAATATTTGTTATATTCTGCCAATCATTTCAATGATTTTCAATTTTTTTTCCTTCTATTTTCTTGTCGATTCATCCATTATAATAATTTTTGGGTTCCCTGTGTAAATGTCTTTCGTAAGCAGCATGATAGTTTATAGCCTTTTCACAAAAGCTTCTGGTTTTAATTTAGGATAATTTGCCATGTAAAGTGAAAGAATATGGTCATTGATTCCTTAGTTTTCTTTCAGCTGACAAGTTAGCTTCTCAATGATAAATTTATTTTTCTTTTCTTTTCTTTATTGAAATTAATTCAATAATAGTTCAATTTCACAAGAATGGTTTTAAAAATGAAACCATCTGCTTTTTAATTTATTGTTAAGTGTAAAAGTTTATTTAAAATACTAAAAAATAAATTTATTTTTGTATAAAAACAAATTGTTAATAGAAAATCTATTTATGCATAGTGGTTCAACTGTATATGACAATTGAAATTAAACAAAATTTAGTTATTTACTGGATACAAGAATATTTAATTTTTTTATTAGTTATTTATTGAATACAAGAATTATTTAATTTTATAATTGTAATACTACACTTGAATGAGTAAAGTTGGATGACTTGTTTTCTCCCTCACATCCTTTATTGTATATTATTATGGTTTTGGGTTTTTAGACTGCATTAAATTGCTAGATTTAAGAAACAACAATAAACAATAAAGGAGTATTGATTCTTATTACATTGAATTGTTATTATTAAAGATAATTTGAAATATATTTATGCTTGATAGGTGCATTTGATGGCTTTCAAATGAAGGTTTATGCTTTTTTGTAGCTGCTATAGCTTATAATTTTTAAATGTTGTGAATTTACAATTACTTTATGGCAGGTGTTGAGACTAAACTTGATAAGACATCAGTTTAAGATTTAAAATTCTTAAATATTATTTCTTTTTATCATTATCATTATTTAAAATTCTTTACAAGACATTAGGATTATTTAGAGTTGTTTTTTTAATTGTTGTATGGTTTTTGCTATTATTGTTTTTTGTTTTTTTTAATCCGAATTAAATGGAAATTTGCGAAGTCTTAGCTGCTGTTCTTAGTTGCATACCGGTTTATTCTCCAAGCAGCCATATAGGACATTCGTACAAATAATCATGTAATTCAAAAACAAAAAGTTGTGTAATTAAAATACTACCTACATGCATATAACAATAGGGGTTCAAGAAAAAAGTTTGGGGGAGGTACAATTGGTCAGTACTAATCAATAGCAGTATAGTAAATATATAACAAAATCAAGAAAAAAACAAATATAAAAATAAAAACAGCACACTTGTTTATTTAAAAAACAAAACTGGTTCTTTAATAAATTTGGTAAAAAAAAAAATTTTTTTAGAGAGGGGGCCAGTCCACCCCTCAAATCGCTCTATGGAACCGCCCCTGGCAAATAATTTAATCAAATTTATAGAAAAAATATATTTTAATATCTTTCTTGAAAAATGAATTTCATCTAAACAAACTTACAAATAAAAAAGGGTAATTATGATAATTAAAAAAAAGGAAAAATAAGGGGATTATGATAGTTGTATTCAAGCATAGCCATAGTTGTTACTACCCTAAATAAACAAACTAATAAGAAATAAATTGAAATTGTTTTTAGTACATCTTTTTTAGGAAATTGTCAGTTTCTGTTCTCTTATCCTATTTTATTTATTTTATTTTTTTCCCATTCTGCTTTAATTCAAACGTTTTCTTGATATGGTACATATCCTGGTACTGATTAATTAATGACTGAATAAAAACAATAATTGTTTGGACAAAATTAAGAAATAACAGTTATTTCTCAATTATTATTTTAAAAATTAGCCGAACAAAATTAATGAATAATTTTATTTAATTCTCGAAGCTTTAAAAATAAGATCATTTATTATAAAAGAATGATTTAACAATAAATACATTAATGGCCATGCACATTATTTTGGGTTTTCAATAGTTTTCAATAAATTCCACTGAATTGGAAAAATTAAGATAAGTTTTATGACATTAATTTTCTTCAAATAATAAATTATAGATATAATTACAGTGAACTAGTATTAGCTAACCTATAGGAAGAACGGACTGATAGAATTAACGATGGTATTGCTTATTATTTATTATTATATTTATTGCGTATATGTCAAATACTTTGTTATTGGATTTGTTTTATATTTTGTATATATCTTAAAATCGCATTATATTGTACTTCAACGTTTAAAATTGTATATAAGCTTATGATTTTTCTTGCTTTTTGTTACTAATACTATTGTTTAAAATGGTCTAGGGCCAACTCTTTTGTATGGGGGATTTCCCGACAACAAATAAATAAATAATAATAATAAAATTAATGAATAATTTTTATATAAAATTGTTGATTGAAAAAATTATTTTTAAAACTGAAAAATAACAATGATTTATATTTGTGTAGATTTTTTTATCCAATTCTGGATAATGGATTTGGTACTCAAATTAGAATTAGGATAATTGTTTAAACAACTATAATGTTATTATGTTCAGTTCATAAGCATATTACTGAAAAAGAAAATTCTTGTTCTAAAATTAAAAACTTTTGACTTATCTGATAATTTTTATGAAAAAATTCTGAAACTTAATGATTTCTGTGAAGTTATTTTTTTCGTCTCCCCACCCAAAAAAAAAAAAAAATAAATGCATACTTACAGTTTAAAAATGAAAATTAACAGTTATTTCCAGTCTCTGTACTAGTAAGTTCAACAAACTTAAGTTCTCTCCTCAGTTTTTCAGTCATGTAGTGAGAGTACACAATGCTCACTGTACTTTATTCCAGAAATTCTGTAAGGTTTCTATTTAGATAACTCTATTGCTAGTAACATACTATTAACACTGTAATTATCATATTTCTTTGCAAAGGTTGTGTTAAGCTTTTATCAAATCAATCTCGGCTATGAAGGTTGAGAACAATGATTGATGCTTAAACTTTATTTTACTCATATGTAATTAGCTATAATATTTTAGTAGTTTGAAAAAAAATGTCAACCTTTCAATAAATTAAACCACTGATTTCCTAAAAAACATTTTGACTAACCTAACATTAAGTTGGTTGGAGGCCTAATTTGTATCGCCTGTACTGATGAGATTATTTGTATTGCCTAGCCTGTCTGGTTCAGGGCAGCGCTATGGTTCAGTGCCGGACCAGAAGAGCGCTGATGATGGCACTGGCAAGAGGGTGATTTATTGTGTACACGGGAAGCCTAGCGGTTGCTGTGCAACACTCATCAACGGTTCTGGCAGCTCTTTCTCCATCGAAGGTATGATTATCACCTGACATTTTGTTTAAATTTGAAATCCGTAAAACGAAATCATCTGGTGATATATCTGTTCTCGTGAATATTAGATTTAAATGAACTATTTATTTCACTATATAATTTATGTTCTAAATGAAGTGTTAATTTTTAGCACTGTTCAGTTATTTTCGCCACTTTTATTACTTTCAAAGTTATCTACATCATTTCTATAAATTTAACCTTTATATTGGATTCCCTTATCCTACTTTTTTTAATATTTGCCTTATTTCTATACAGCCCAAGCAATTAGGCCAAAAATGACCACATTTCGGTTATAATTAGAGTCAAGCTCTATTTTCTCAAAAATCCACGCACCTCCCATTTTCACTAACCCACAAAATGGGACCCCCTATGAACATCCATTTAGACTCTTCGGGTTATTGCTCATAACTCAGCCATTTTGCATTCGACATTGATACATCTTATATCATGTTATTCCTCTTTATACGTACTTTAAAAGATGTTACATAATTTTTTGCATGAAAGTAATACTTTAGCTTTAATTCGCTAAAATATGCCAAAGTTCCCATTTAAAATTCATGTTTGAATTAGTTTTTAGGCAACAACAACAGAACTTTAATTTCAAATAAAGCTTTTAGAACATATCTCGATGTTTCAAAATATGTAACTAACAATATATTTTACGGGCGGGGAATCCTGGCAGATTGAGGAGAATCAGCAAGCATCCAACGCTTGTCTTGATGCGTGTTGGGTTCGAAATGGCCTAACCCGCTGTTTCATAATTATTTCTTCTGGCAAAGATTCTTTTTAGTAATATTGTCACCCCTATTCTCAAATCTACAAATCCAATGTGACACTGGGATCTTTGGGCAAGGGTTGTGTGGTAATTAATCAAACTAAAGACTATTTACATCATATATTTTGTACAATAAATAATCTTACAAGTCCCAACTACAAAGGGGGGGGTACCATAACTCATAAATTACTTGGGGGTGCATTACTACTTCGGATCTCACTATGCCCCAGGCTCACTCTGCCTGTCCCAGACTTCGACAGCCCATCTCAGACCCGGCCTCCGCTCCAGACTGCTGACTGCCTCTGACTGCCCCTCTCAGACTCTTCCAGACTCTCCCAGACTGCCCCACTCTCTCCTGGGCCAGCCTCTTCTAGGAGTTCCCCCTCTATCTCAGGGTCTCCTAGGTTCAATGGACATCTTCCACGTGACAACTCCCCCCTCCCCTGAATACCAACGTCCTCGTTGGTAAGTTGGGACCTGTAACAAAAAATAAACAAAGCGGCAGAAAACTTAACTGTAGAGTTTACAAACAAAAGAACCAAGTACTGAGTGTTAAAAACAAAACCAAAATTCGAAACAACAAAAAAAAGTGGTAAACCAAATAAAATCTCAAAATCGAGGAACCTCACTGCATCATTTTCTCTTTTGAATTCGATAATCATCGGCTCACCCCTGTATCGTTCATTCTCTGATATACCGTGCTTTTGACTAGCACATCCCTAAATATTACCTCAGTTTGACTCTGAGAATCTTGTTGCATACCTTAACCCTCTACGTTTAACTCGTAGGATTCCACAACAAATTCAAACACTTTACTTTCTAAGTACTTAACTAATCTCTTTAAGTACTTTAATACCCTTTGAACCTAAAAGGGGTGTGGGATGCCTGCTGTCACATTTAATTTAGTTTTCCTCTTAAGAACCATAATAACATCTACAAGATGCAGTGAAATTCCTTTACAATTATTTCTTGACTTACTAAAAAAAAAAAAAAAAAAACTGAATTCCATTGTTCTGCTACTTTAAATTTATTCTTTAACCATAAAAGATACAAATTTAGCCAATAATAACCTCTAAGACTTTTACTTAAAAATTATACTTACAAATTCTATTTTTTCCAACACATTTCCAGTTTCTACTACTAAAGAACTAGAAAAATATAAGTCATTAAACCAAAAAGGAATAAAAAATCAAAAAATCTTAATTATTTCTCGATAAAGGGCTTTAAAAGAGCGTTTGTTTTGCCTATCCTGCATAACACCTCACCGACTGACCTACTTTTATCGCTGACTATGTTAGGATGGCTGCTCTTCTTACCCTTTTGTGTCTCCCTTCTTGGAGTTCGTCGCTGTGAGGCCTGCTTCCGTACCCGTGACTATAGGCCTTCGCGATAATATCCCCTTAATTGACTTCTTTATTAAAAAAAAAAATCAGAATTATAAACGCCCCATCGATACAATCCCAATAACGGAAACCAAGTAATGAGCTACTTCCCCCGAAATAAACCTGTTTACCGGTTTTACCTTCGTCTTATCAAAACCAGATATCGTAATAAAATAACAATGAACTTCGGAAAGGAGACGATACTAAAAACCCGTGCCAAATTATTGACTAACATTAAATTCATTTTCATGAATCATCAAAAGATCATTTTTTTTTTTCATTCAAATACATCGGGCTCAAATTTATACATGGTACTAGAGGTTCGACAGATCGCAAAAATTAAATTTTAATCATTGGTGGAATATGTCATGAATCGAATTTTGTAAACATCGCCGGGAGTATACGCGACATTTCGAAAATCCCTACTGAAATTTAGTCGCTTGGATAGACCGTTTAATTAATTATTCTTAATTACTAGATTCCTAAACCTAAACGCTTTTTAGAAAACCGCGATAGTGATTGAAATCTTTGACTCCGATAAATTTTTGCTTAAGTCCTTTAAAAATCAAAGATGGGATAAACACAATGACAGCAACCCAAAACCGTAATCCTTATCTTGCAACCGATCTGATGTTTCCTCAACGTTGCAGGATCCTAAATTGTATTTTGCTGACAATTACCTAGCAATGCCCAATTACAATGGGGAGGTGCGCATTGTTACCTGGCAGACGCAAATTTAGCATTTCCTATTTTTTAACCTTTAGATTCCACTCTTTTCCCCAAAGCAAAAAGAATATTCAACAATTTAATGAAATCTGAAATTTTATGATTTTTATAATTTACAGATCTATTTTCTAATTTTTTTTTTCTCTTCTTCAACTATCAAAAAACCATTTTGTTTGCCCTGCGTCAGAGATGGGCAAATTGTATCTGCAGATACAGATATCGGATACTGTAGCTGTGGAAAGTACTCATGAGAGCAGATACAGATAGTATCCGTATCCGTACGGACGGATTCCGAAGGATCCGAGTACTTCTCGTATCTGTCAGCTTCGGATACAGTGACTACTCGTATCTGTCAGGACAGATACCCGAGTATCTGTGAGTACTTCGGTATTTAGTTATTTTTTTCCGGATACTATTTCGGATATTTCTACTTCTGGGGCTGGGTTGTTTACAATTCTATTATTATTCTAATATTCTATTAAAATTATAAACAAATTATTAGTATTAAGCCGACAACATTTTATCGCTTCGAAATAAGGGTGCAATATCCAAAGCGTTAATTTTGACAAAAAGTAATAATTTAAAAAAAAAAAAAACGATAGGAATATAAAATTATTTTCTTTTTTTATTTTTTCAGATTTTTAAAATTGTAAACTACTGAATGGTAATAGTGGCTTATAATTGGAAAATACTACCGATTTTAAAATTCGATGCTGGTGGGGGGGGGGGACATTTTATTAACTTTCCGTTTTCTTCGAGAAGAGTCTTTATGCTAACGGCAGATTTTGAAAATAGTAACATTTTTAAAATTTGGTTGGGGAGAGCTTTTCTACGATTTTTTTTTTAACTTCTGATTAATTTGTTATGATTGTCTGTCTATATCTATGTTTACGCGTTCGTAGATTTTGAAAAAGTATTAATGTTTTACGGATACTTCTACTTCTGAGGTTAGGAATATTTAAAATGTTGTTATTAAACTTTTTTATTATTATTAGGCTGTCAACATTTTATGTTTTCGAAATAAGGATCCTATCGAAAATTTTAAAAATAATCATACTTTTAAAATTGTAATTATTTAAAATTAATAATATTCAAACGGAAAATTTTTTTTTTCTATTTCTTCACAATAAAGAAGCATAATTATGTTTAGGCTGGCTTAACTTTTGAAAATAGAAATAATTTTAAAATTACTATATTGTGGGGGGTCCACCTTTAAGAGAAAATTGTAACTTCTAAAATTAATACGAATAGAATTTATATTTTTGTTAATATACACTAAATGAGGGCTCATACGGGTATGGATTTGGTGAATGGAATCAATTTTAAAATTCGATGCAGCGAGGGAGGATTTCTTCGGGATGAGCGTTTAAGATATTGGGGGAGCAGATTTAGAAAATATTTACAATTTTAAAATTTGGTGCGGGGCTACTACGCAATTTTTTTTAACTTCTGATTATTTCGTTGTGAGGGTCTATATTAGTTGCACATAAATTTTATTATAGTACGTTTTATTATAATCAAAATATAAAGAAACACACAATAAGAGTAGATATGAATTGAAACATTCCTATCTAAAATGGAGACGCTATAAATCAAAAAGAATCAGGAACAGTTTATTTGAATAATAAAATGCAATTCACAAACTATTTCAATTTTTTTACAAATCAATTAAATTATATGGAAAAACATTTATACTATCTTACATTTTAATAATTTATTCAACTTTTTATCTTTTTAACTTAAAAATGACTAAGGAATCTTTGTCATTGTCGCATAGGCTGGTAACAACAAGAAGTAACAAAATAATGGAAACCTCATCAAACTGATGGTGTGTTAGCATTGAAATCCATGTCAATGCCAAGTACCCATGGGTACTTTACAAAGATAATCATGTAAAAGATATTGAAATTAAAAATGAATATTTCAATGATAAAAAAACTCCTGTTTTCATTTCTGAGTAAAGAGTGTTGCAGAGACTAGGGCAAAATTATAAGGGTAGAGGTAGGACAGGTTAATTTGCCGACTTCAAAGGGTTTACTGCGGGGAAACCCAACCCTTTTGAAGTGAAAGGGTACACAACGATCAGGTGTAAACTTAAGATAAGGAATTGTAAAACTAGCAATATACAGTAGATGGTACAGTATACAAATTGTTCATATCTGGACTCAATAATTAGATAAAACTGAGAGTACACACAAGCAGACCTGGGCATTATTTATATGATTCCGGTTTTTCACATTTCATAATAAAATAGTTTGTTTTTGTTTTTTAATATTTTTAGAACAATATTTCTTTTTATGACAGAATGAAAATTTGTACATTAAATCTACTCAAAGAAGTACTTATAATTAATTAAACATTTTAAACGTAAATTCTAGAAAAATCTGGCGAATCAATAAAAAAATAACTTTTAAAAGGTGACTTCAATACTACAAAGAATTTGCTTAAAACATTACATTTATGTATTCACATTGACTAATCAATGATCATACAGGAAGTTATTTTGGAGCAACAAAAATACATGGACTGGACAATAAGTCCTCTTCGTCCCAAGAAATAATGCTTGGTAGTATGCTTTTTAAGTCCGATATAAATAATTAGCATCGATAGTAATAATTATTTTTGCTAAATGTGAATGTTAAGCCCCTAAAAATGATTTCTTAGAACATTTAGAAATGCTCATAAATAAAAATTAAATGGAAAAATAAGGCAAACGTTCACCTGGATCGGAACGATTTTTTAACTTATAACGCGTCTGGCGGGTATTAGTAAGAATTTTTAACCAGCCAGACGACCGAATTTCGTGTTTAGGAACCTTTTTGAATAAAATGGCACAAATTGAATTTAAAAATTAATACTTTTTCAAAATCTACGAACACGTAAAAAGAGAGTCTGACACTCATAACAAATTAATCAGAAGTTAAAAAAATCGTAGTAACGCCCTCCCCAACCAAATTTTAAAAATGTTACTATTTTCAAAATCTGCCGTTACCATAAAGACTCATCTCGAAGAAAACGAAAAGTTAATAAAATGTCCCCCCCACCAGCATCGAATTTTAAAATCGGTAGTATTTTCCAATTATAAGCCACTATTATCATCACAGTAGTTTACAATTTTAAAAATCCGAAAAGATAAAAAAAGTAAATAATTTTCACAATGGAATATTCCTATATATATTTTTTAAATTATTACTTTTTGTCAAAATTAACGCTTTGGATATTGCACCCTTATTTCGAAGCGATAAAATGTTGACGGCTTAATACTAATAATTTGTTTATAATTTTAATAGAATATTAGAATAATAATGGAATTGTAAACAACCCAGCCCCAGAAGTAGAAATATCCGAAATAGTATCCGGAAAAAAATAACTAAATACCGAAGTACTCACAGATACTCGGGTATCTGTCCGGACAGATACGAGTAGTCACTGTATCCGAATCTGACAGATACGAGAAGTACTCGGATACATTTGAAAATTTTGGAGGGATTCGAGTACAGTATCCGAGTAAAAAAGTATCTGTAACTAAGTATCTAGTATCCGAAACTAGTACTTTTTTACTCGGATAGTGCCCAACTCTGCCCTGCGTGTATCGTCTCGACTTTACATTTACTTTCCATCTTCCTCTGTCCCCATTCCATTTAATCTCGCGATTACAATACAAACGGTCTAGACAAAATTTTTCTTCCGACATGAAAATTTTCTTTGACAAAGAACTCTCCTTTACATTGCTTTTTGACTTATATTTTCCTAAAAAATCTAAACCTACAATACTCTATAAACAAAGACTATTCACATTAATAAAATGATCACTAATTATTAAATTATCTAGTTGAAACATTGTTGAAAGAACTCCATAATTTTTCCATCAGCTCCTCTTGGAATTTCATTTAAAACCCAACCTCTTTTAATCTTCCTCATAAATCGTCAACCATTGATGAGCTCAAAATACTTAGATACCCCATATCTTAAAATTACAAAACTTCTAGTTTCTCTCTTATTTACTCTATAGCTGTGGTTCTTTCTACAATTGATTCTTCTTATGGCTAAATTTTAATTTTTACAAAACAAAAAATAACTTTAATTTCATTACCTAAGATGCCAACTTGGCAAGCAGCTTCAAAATACTATGGGAAGCTCCCTAGTTCTCCGAGTTGGTCCAGCTGATCTGCAGTGCTGATTCTTTCTTCTTCTTGTCCCTCCCGGCTCTCCTCCAGGAATGCAGCAGTTTTCGCCCATCCAAAAATCTCCAGCAGCTCCTCTATTTTCCACACAGCCCCTGCTTGGCAACTATCGCAGCTCCGTTTTACACACAACCGTGCCCGGCACGTCTAGCAGTTTCATTCTACACACAACACAACCCTTGCCCGGCGCCTCCACCAAATTTGTGTCACCCCTATTCTCAAATCTACAAATCCAATGTGACACTGGGATCTTTGGGCAAGGGTTGTGTGGTAATTAATCAAACTAAAGACTATTTACATCATGTATTTTGTACAATAAATAATCTTACAAGTCCCAACTACAAAGGGGGCGGGTACCATAACTCATAAATTACTTGGGGGTGCTTTACTACTTCAGATCTCACTATGCCCCAGGCTCACTCTGCCTGTCCCAGACTTCGACAGCCCATCTCAGACCCGGCCTCCGCTCCAGACTGCTGACTGTCTCTGACTGCCCCTCTCAGACTCTCCCAGACTGCCCCACTCTCTCCTGGGCCAGCATCTTCTAGGAGTTCCCCCTCTCTCTCAGGGTCTCCTAGGTTCAATGGACATCTTCCACGTGACAATATCTCCTTTAGGAAAGCAAGATTTAGAAATGTATGTGCAGAGTGCCCCACCCCTTCTCTCATTTTTATCAGTATCAAGGAAGGTAAAATCTAGATAGAAAGAAAATAGAAGTCTTGGTAATCCCACTAAAGGCATCAAACTAAATTCATGTATATCCTATTCCTATGTAAGGACTGATGTATTTTTTTTTATTTTTTATTTTTTACAAAAAAGGTGACAGTATTCACTTACCTATATATGAAATATATCGTAAGGGAAAGTATTGCAATCGTGAAAAATTTCGACTTCCGGTTTTCAACGGAAATACACGTTTTGGGATCCCCTGAGTCCAAATAACCATGTCCCGCGAAATGGTCTGTGTGTGTATGTGTGTGTGTGTGTGTTTGTTTGTGTGTGTGTGTGTGTTTGTGTGTGTGTGTGTGTGTGTGTGTGTGTGTGTGTGTGTGTGTGTGTGTGTGTGTGTGTGTGTGTGTGTGTGTGTGTGTGTGTGTGTGTGTGTTTGTGTTTGTGTGTGTGTGTATGTTAACAGCCTTACTCAAAAACTATAAACCGTACGAACCTAAAATTGAATATTTGGTGTATGTATATGCCCGTCATGTGACAGCAAAAATTTCATCAAAATTGGTCAAACGGTGGGGGTACTTTATATAATTACTTTTTACGTTTTTTTTCTATTTTCTCAAAAATGGCTTTAACAATTTTAATCGAACTTGGTATTTGATGTATGTATATGCCCCCAATATGACAGCAAAAATTTCTTCACAATTGATCAAACGGGGGGGGGGGGGGGGGCACTTCATTTCATAACTTTGTTTCCCATTTTTATGTTTTTATCAATCTTCTCTAAAACCACTTTAACGATTAAGATCAAACTCGTCATGTATGAATCAATCAGGTAACCTTTGTCATTATTAAAATGTTTGTTCATTTATGCCCCAATGGGGTAGGGGTTTTTTTTTGTTTTCCTATGATGTGCCTTTTATGTTGTTTATATAGATAAATTAACTGTCTCTCGTTATGCCTAAAAATAACAAATGGCTAAATATGAAATATGAAATATGAAAAAATCAAGTAAACATATACAGGAGAAAAGAAGAAAAATATTCCATCCACGTTGAGCATGCGCAGTACACCTTTAATGACAGAACATTGTTTTATTTAAAGACTTTCTGTTTATTTAATGAAAATTATTTGTTCATGGTAACTAAATGGTAAATAAAATCAGACTACTTAGAGTATTATACTTGCATTGCCGCATTATCAAAAGTAAAAACTTTTATTAAATAATAAAAAAAAATTAGTGTATTTTGAAGAGCAAATATAAACAAAAATAAGTAAGTGTGGAAAATTAAATGGCATTTAAAAAAAAAAACACTAATTCCTAATCAAAGAAGTTGGTAAGTGAAAGTTGTGTGTTGCGCACATCGCACCAGATTTTTTTTATATAGTCATAGTTATATATTCTGTGTATTTAAACATTATCTATAGGACAGGCTCTAACATGGTGATGAATCCTTTGTCCAGTACTTACGTCTGTTATCTAATGTAGATAATTAAATAGATCTCCAAATCACTTTCAGTTATTTAGCTCAAAAAGCTTATTTTCCATAAAAACTGATATATTATAATGTAAAGCAGGATTTTTTTTGTTTTGTTTTTTTGTGGAAGTATGATTATATCCTTAAAGCCATAAAGGATTATCGGATGCACAGGAATTTAGTGTAAGGACTGTTGGGGGTTAGCAGCTTCTTAAAATTCTAGATTTTTTCCTTCCTTGCTACTACTAGAAATGGAATTAGGTGAGATTTTGACTTATTTAAAAATGTACTCCATAATATCATATGGATTGCTTTGATTAATTGAAAAATAGTATCAGTAAAATTGATCATGAAATATTGATGTCTCTCCTCAGTAAAAACCAATAATTGTTAATTTTTCACATTCCAATTCAACATCAGTATAATTTGATAATATAAAAAAAAAATTTTGATTTGTTATATAAATTGTAATTAAATCGGTATTAAATGGCTGATTTTTCTGCTAACCTATTCTATTTACTCACCTAACACAAAATGAAATAGATTGTTTGATTATTCCTCCTGTGGGTGAGGCTAGACAAATACGATAATAGGTCCATGTTATAATTTATAAATAATATATATAAAGCGGAACTTCTAATAAATGGACATCTCTTATAAGCGGACAGTATTTATTTCCCCGGCTTCGATCCCTTTACTTTACATTTAATTCAACTTCTAATAACGGGACAAGGACACAGACTTATTCCTTTATTATTATTTTGTTTCCAAAAAATCTCTCATAAGCGAACAATAGGCAAAAAAAGCCATAGGATTTCTTGGAAAAGCAAATGTTTAGAGCTGAGGTATCCGACAAAAAGTAATTTCTTAGAATCTTACACTCGCGGCTAAAAAAACCAGTACACCTTCCTTTTTAGTAAAAAATGTATCTTAACTTAGGTATAATGCATCCTGCCAACTATTTTTCATTTCTTAATTATAATCTAGGTATAATGCATCCTGCCAACTATTTTTCATTTCTTATCTAAAATTAGCACATATCTCTTCAATATTATGTCAATAATCCTCCATAGTTAACAATCAACACATAAGAAATTGTAAACATACTGCATCAGTACGAATATGCGACTTTAATGTTATATGTTTTCCTCCTGAAAGTGCTTTTCTTTTCAATTTTCTTCCTTTTGTTGTGTGTGTGTGTGTGTGTGTGTGTGTGTGTGTGTGTGTGTGTGTGTGTGTGTGTGTGTGTGTGTGTGTGTGTGTGTGTGTGTGTGTGTGTGTGTGATTGTTAATTAATCTTTTTCTTTTAATAAAATGGTTTTAGAAGCTACGACAGTTGCGAGAATAATTGTGTTAGTGGAAGAAGGTAGAAGCCAACGTTACGTGGCCAGGAAGTTAGGCCTACTGGAAAGAACAGTTTGAAGGGCCATTCAGAGGTACCAGGGGACGGGTCCTGTAAATACGAGGAGGCCAGGATCAGGGTGCCCCAGAAGGACTGAGCCAGCAGATGACTGTTACATCATGATGGAAACGTTAAGAAACCGCACACAGACAGCAGTAGAAACCGCTTGTCAGCTGAGAATTGCTTGCGGTGAACGTGAGTGTATGAACAATAAGGAGAAGGCTTGCTGAAGTGAACTTGCTCTCCAGGGCCCCAGCAACAGGTCCTCAGTTGACGGCAGCTCGCTCTTCAATTTTGCCGAGAACATGCTAACTGGACTGAGCCTGAATGGATCCTTTATGTTCAGCGATGAGTCAAGGTCAAACCTGCATACTCAGGATGGCTGAGTAAGAGTATGAGTAAGAAAGGGTGAGAGGTATAGCCTGTGCAACATTGCTGAAACGGTGAATTTTGAAAGTAGGTCTGTTATGGTGTGGAGGCATCACATCACAAACGAGAACAGACGGGTGGCGGGGTGGTCGAGTGGGCAAACGTTTTAGAAAATACGCGTTGCCCATGCCAACATATGATTGGAACTACGAATATAGCAAGTTCAAAACCCGGAGCCAGGGGAAAATTTAATTATACTCAGCATCAATCCCTCACCCTCTCCCCTGGCCAGGGAATCCCCGTATAGCCTACAAGGCGAGGAAGGGGATGAACCAAAAAAAAACAAAAAAAGCGAGGACAGACCTCCACGTTAGACTTCTAGAATACGTGATGCCTTTTAAGCCTTTCATTGGCAATAATTTTCGCCTAATGCAAGATAATGCCTGGCTACACACAGCATATGTCATGCAAGAGTACCTGGATGCGAACGGCATTCGTATTCTGCCGTGGCCAGGTCGAAGCCCAGTTCTGAACCCTATAGAACAGCTTTGGGACCAGTTAGGGAGGTGTGTCCGATCGTGGCCAAACCCTCCAGTTACTCTACAGGACCTCAGGATAGCACTAGTGGAAGAGTGGGAGGCTGTATCCCAGGAGCAGGTAGCTATCCTCATCCAAAGTATGCCGAGGAGGATTGAAGCAGTCATCAGAGCCCAAGGAGGAGGTAATACCCGGTACTGAGGACACTTTTTTTTGTTTACTAAAGTTAAAAATGTAAATTTATGAAGTAAATTTTTATTTTTATAGATTTTTTTTTTTAATTTTATTTCTTTTTTATATGTCTATTTTTCTTGTGTCTTAGAAGCATATAGTACATACTTTGATAAGAAAAAAATTGCTAAGTTTATTTTGGTCTAACAAAAATATATTTGCAAAAATTTCAGTGCACTGGTTTTTTTGGTCATGAGTGTATTTACAAGAAAGACTAAGGGTGGTTTCCTGTTTACTGTAAACCAGCCTCTTACAAGTTTTTGTTAAAAACTTGTAATTTAACAAAAATTTAATTGTAATTTTCAATCAGTCAACAAACAACATTACAAGATAAATCGCATGTGTTCAAGCTGTATAGTTTCTTCTGTTATAAAGGTTTATTCAAACAGTTTATTATCATGGCTCCAAAAAAAAAACTATTTTAACTTAAAAAGAAAAAGTGGAGCTTATAAAAGTTAGTGAAAAAGATAAACAAAGCATCCGGACTTTTGCTTCGCACTTTGATGTAAAAAAAACACTAATGGCCAAACCTTAAAAACAAAAAATTAATCTTACAGCGAGCAGAGGTTGTGAATATGGACTCAAAATATCTTTTTTTAAAACGAGTGGTCTTAAAATTGTCATGTTGGTGTATGAGTGGTTTTATCTAGCTAGGACGTTTAAAATCCCGACTTGCTGACCCCTTGTATAAAGTGACCCAGTGACCCTTTGTATAAATGGGCTCTGAACTAATATAGACGATTCATATTGGAAATGGCGGATTACCTCGTACCCCTTAATAATATGTTAAAAAAGGGCTGGAAGATGGTTGTAACTGCAGAGATGTAAACATTCTGAAGAGCACATGAGAATGAACCGGTTTTAGTATTCCTGGACTTTACAAAGCTAGTCACTACAGATGGTAGTGAGTATGCAGTGGGCATGGTTCTGTCCCAAGAAAGGTTGGGAGGAGATTAACCTACAGCTTATGCTAGCAGACGTTTGGTCTAGACAAAATAAAGCGCACAAGAGAGTTTTTAGCCATCGTATTGGCCATTGACCATTTTCGGCCATAGGTTTTTTTTTTGGGAGGAAGTTTAGGGTCCACACCAATCATAAACCTTTAGAGTGGCTCAGAAAATGAATAAATGGTTTTAGTACTCCTGGCTGAGATGGAGGAGATTGAGGAGATCGTGAACGATTATCAGCGGTGGATCATCTGAAAGACTGCGACCTCAGAACAGATACGGATAGCCTACAGCATATAAAGGAGAAATCGGGTCACCATTATTTGGTCACAACTAGGAGTGTGAGATGAATTCATCTGCAAAGCATTAAAAGATGTGTTGAAGCCAGGGAAGACTCACCAACACTTTATCAGGAATGCGACCGTCTGGGAAAATTTTGAAGATTAGTAGAACCGAGCAGTTTGCGGTTGACAGATGTGGAACAACAGTGGGAGGTAACATTAGCATACTATTAAGGCAAAATGACACAACCAACAAGAAACCTTAAGGGCATTGAATCAAAGGTATTTTTGGTGGAGTATTTCAAATACGGTAAAAAATATCATCAGTGTGAGTGAATTGACAGTGTGACTGAATGACAGGCGTCCGCCCCTACACCATCTGCACTGTTAGTGACTTGCAAGTGGATAATTTTACATGAAAGGGATACAAATGGATTACGTTTTTAATAAAACGGCCATGGCGTATCCCATACAGGAGCGGTCATCGAGATCTGTGTTAGAACCCTTCTGAACGTGGTTCCAGCTCGGATGCGAGACAGGAATTCGATAACAGCAGCAGTTATGAAGGATCTAGATATTCATTGGCACCTCAGCACACTGGGTCATCCCCTAGACCAGGGGTGGTATTGAAAGGCTGCATAGCACTCTCAATGACCACCTTAGAGTTTACAATGAGGATAAGGGATTAGTAGCGATGCCATGGGCAATAGCGGCCTACAATCACTCGATTCATTAGAGTAAGGGTTTTCTCTCCTTTTGAGATGTTCTTCGGAATGTGTGTTAGAAAACGGTAGAATGGAGCTGCATTAGTGGACGAGGAGATGTCTAAAATCCTGGTAAATAACTGAATAGTTCTCGGGAAACTAGGAGAAAGCATGAGGGAGAGAATGGAGGCCCAAAAGATTAGAAAACGAGTAGGATTATGCTCGGCAAAATGCTAAAGTTAAAGATGTCATGGTCAATTTGAAAATTGGGACAATTGTATATGGGCAGTTAAGTTCCAACTGAGGGAAAGATGTGACCAGGTATGAGGGGCCATTCAGAATAGTAGTTATCAGGGAACATAGCATAGCCACCATTGGGAGTGTCAAAGAACCAAAAAAGACAGACAGTTCATGTCGAACAGCTCAAGCTTCCTGGAGGAAACAATTAACTGTGAATAATGGTGTGATTATTTTTGTTACTTTTTGTTTTTTGCTGTTTCTTTTTTTTAATTATTATTTCAGTTCTCTTGTGTTAGACATACACATTTTAACTGTCTTAATTTTCGTTCAGGAAATCAGGCTATTGAATTGTCCATTGGGCACTGCATTCGTTACTCTCGCCTTACGAAGGGTGTTTGTAAACGTGGGGGTGGGGGGATTGTAAACAAAGCACACATGTGATAGAGTATTGTTGAACCAATAAAAAGTCAGTGTTTGTCCAGTATGTGGTATATCATTACAATTACTTTATCTTCTATTGTATTCATATATCTCTAGACTATACCTCTTGAATAAACCCCCTCCCCCTCCCCAAAGTATGCCACACATGGCCAGGTAGGGGTTATTGATATCACAAGTGATTTTCAGCCCCCTGTTTCCTTGATCGGTCTGCTGTTGCACCCTTTTGGCCAAGATGTATATTATCTTTTTACTATACAAAGTTTGGGGTGACGTACTGCCTTTGCAGATAAAGTGCCTTCTGTTTTAATATCAAATATAGTCACGATATTAAATTAATTAATAAAATATCAAAAGTTAGATTAATCTGATTTGCTAGTACTTAATTTTGTTAATTAATGTGCAGTATATCAATAAACAATATTGTTGGAAGTCTTTTCGGTTTTGAAGGGTGAAATAAAACAAGATTTTTTTTTTACCAAGAATGCATTTTATTCAGTAATGTTAGCTTTTTTTATTACTGTACTGTAACACTTATTTGGGTAACAAATATTTATTTAAAAAAAAATATACAGTTATCAATGCCAACGAATTAATAAAACTTAAATATTTGTGCAGGTTAAAAAAATGATAACGTTATAACACCCAATCATATGACTTGAGCTTCACTGTTGACTTAGACTCAGACTAACTCGTTCAGTCACTCGCTCCTTATATATAATCGTAAATGGTCAGGTCTGGAATGTTCCAGAACAATGTGGACAGTTCTACACCTTCGTGGACTAGGCCATGGAAAGATCTAGACCCAAACAGTTCGTTCCAACCGCTTATTTCTTTCCAACAAACGGTCTGGAAGTTTACGCCACATGTTTTTTTGTTTGCTTATCGATTTAACGTTACAGTACTCTTGCCATCTTCCTAACAGATTCATTATTCCGCTTTCGTAAAATATGAGGGGCTTAGCAGCTAAAAAGCAAATGATTTTCCATTGAGGGAGTTTTGGAGGGACCGAAATAAGTGGTAGTGGGATGGTGCTAGGTCCAGACATTGGACCGTCACTGGATGGGTGTGGTAAAATATCCTAGACAAGTTGGACTAGATCCACAAGTTGCTCTGTGATATTTGAGGAGTGTGGTCTGGCATTGTCACTGTGGAATATAACATAATTTTCATCACCTTGCACTATATATTGCTGAAATGGGTCCCTTTTGTGCTAGTTCAGAATAGAGTTATAGATTAATATTCGGTTGGCGAGGTTTGCCTTAATCAGTTTGTGTTGCACCCAACAATCAAGGCACAATACATAGCCAAGCTATTTCAAATGTCTTTGAAAGGTTACAAAAACTATTTCCAATGTATCCACAGTTTCTGGTTCATGTAGCGACCGGTCTTGTTCAATGTTAGGCTTGATATTATTAAATCAATCTCAGTGAGCCGTCCACTTCTGTGTACATCTTTGAGGCTCATTTCTCTGCAACAAAACTTGGACTGCAATAAAACTGAAACCACTTTTCAGCAGTATGTTCTGGTAAGGTGTTGTCTCAGTACACCTTACACATACTTCAGTGGGCCTCCGAAGCTCGCTTGCTTTTTTCGAGATGAAAATTCAAAATGTGCTGAAAATGCTCTTTAATATTGATATATTAACTACGCCAGTGAAACCCTTGACCTTTCCGATAAATATCATCATTGTCATATATGGCAGAGAGAACTGAAGATATTCGTACTACTCACAAAAACCGAACTAACTTAAAGATCCACCAAATTTAATATGTGAATCCAACATCTTCAGAAGAATGTTTAAACTGGGTACAGTTGAGGAAGGATGTAACACATGGCCATATTTTTAGCAAAAGTGCGTATATCTATATACCGAACTTTGTATTTTAGTTATTACAATTGTAATGTTTATTTTAATCTATTTTATTATGGATCAGCTTTTTAAATGACAACATGATGTATTTTTATTTCTTGAACAAAAATTATATGTAATGGTTAATAAATGTAAATCATAGCATTTACCTTTGAGGTTAGCCTTAATTTTCAATTAATCAAATATTCTTCAATTCAATTTAATAAAAATAAAGTAACTTATGGAAAAATTTCATTGATCTTCATTATCTTTTTCAAGTTAATTAAAATGCATAAAGTCGATTCATTTTAAATTTTTAATAAAAAATTTCATTAAATCCTAGGTCTCCTACATTTTCATAACTATTTAACCATAATATTAATGACTCTATATTAATTTTTTTTATTGTATATGTGAAAAGAGATGACATAGTCCTCAGTTTAACAGTGGTTCTGTCATTACTTTAGACAATAGTTTTAGAATGCAATCATTCACATGTTTAAAATAATAATCAAAATTGGTTTGATAAAACGGTTTTGGATTTGCCATATCATTGGGACAACTGCCCTTTGATAATTCACTCTTAAATGAACTACCTATTGTAGACTAATTTGACTTTAGTTATACTAATTCAAACTTCCTGCCTCAACTGTGCAACACCCTTATACGGTTACTCTTGACATCATTATCTATTTAACAGTGGGATGTTCGAGATACCTAGCGTGCGAACATGTATAATGTTTTTTAAGATTAGGATGATTGATAATCAGGATTTTCAGTCAACTTTTCTTTATTTGGAGAGCCCTCCAAAGAAAGAAAATTTCGCTGAAAATCCTGATTATCAATCATCCTAATCTTAAAGATAACAGTTTACCATTTCACATGACTTAATGTTGATTCTTATAAGATCTTTTCTACTGAGGGGCTGCAAAGGATGGATTTACAAAGTCCGGGTGATTTATTTAATATAAGTTTTTATTATGAAGTATTTTGTTTCTAAAACTAACTTTGAGCATTCATATTTATTGAATCATGAAATAAATGTCAAATGTATTTAAAAATAAATATTTTTTTTATTGGGTCTTAACAAATATAATCTCTGGATTATAATTAAAAACATTTATCATTTAAATTCATTTATTTTTTAGTTTCTAAAATTGGATGGTTCCTCTTTTCAAAAATTTTACTTTAGAAGTCTATCATTCTTTATAGTTCTGCATTTCCTTTTATCTCTATTTTGTTACATTTTTTGCTAACAATGACCTAAAGTAAAATAATTATCAATTTTAATCAATATTTCAAGTTTTTCTTTTTTACATAGTCAGGTTTTCAATAGATTTTAATTATATATATACATATATATATATATCGATTTCATGGTGATAACATTTTAATGTAACAAAGCTCTGTTGTTAAGGTTTATTCGACAGTTATTAGTTATATTCTGTTTTGCCTATAATCCATGTTTTAAATTTATTAATTTATATCAGTTTTGTTTTATTTTATTTTTAAATGTTTGATATTATTAAGTTGGCACGTGATATTTGTTTTATAAACTTCTGTTCCATTATTATTTGTTTATTATTTGATCCCTTACTTAAAATTTACTCTTGTTGTTTGTGTTGATTTTTTGGAACTCAATTCAATAGAATATCCTTGTTCTCTGATTATACTGCAGTAATTAAGATTCTATTATATGTTTACTTGTTGTTTGTGTTGATTTTTTGGAACTCAATTCGATAGAATATCCTTGTTCTCGGATTATACTGTAGTAATTAAGATTCTATTATATGCTTCTTTATAAAAAGATATATTCTTTCCTTGCAGTTATTTTTATAAAACTGTTCAATACTGATTATAATATAAAGTTTATACTACTGAAAACTGTTGAGTAATACACTAATGTTAGGATAAAAAAACTTGTTTTTTTTTTCTGTGATAATAATGGATTGGTTGATCACTGCGCATGTCCGTTGAATTTGAAACACAGGCAGTCATTTTAAACCCTTATGAAATGTTATTTGGTACAGTGTTGTAAATTTTGCAAGCTATACGGTCAACTAATATGAGGACAGGTATTATTAGAACTTATTAACTGTATGATCTAACTTATTTTATGAATTACAAAAAAAAAAAAAAAAATATCTTTTATGTTCTTTTTAGTCATTAGAATTCTTTAAAAAATAGTTCTCAATCCATTGTACTAAAAGTGGTTACCGATCATTGGTCCGAGAGGCATCTTTTTATAGTCCACGAACACCTTTTGAAAAAACTAAGAATTCGTTATCAGCCATTCATACTTACGATTCTGTTAATTTTAATCCTTTATGCAGTCGTAAAATAGTGTTTTATCTGTACTTTGGAAATGTTTACATCTTTGATCTAAACCAACTATTCATATTAACCAGATTTAAGGAAAGGTCTACTTTCTCTTAACTTTTTTCTTAAAGTTTAAAGTTTTCTTAATGTTTGATTAGGATTTATATATATATATATATTGTTGATACTGCAAAAGGTTGTATTTCATTAACAGCAAATTTTCAGGAGAACAAAAAAATAATTTTATTTGCAATTCATTTTTTAGTTTTTGTGTTTGATTATCGAAAGAAACATTAATATTGTTATTATATTCATGTGTAAATCTTTTTTTGTGTTAGAGTTTAAATTTTCCTTATAGGCTGGTGTCACTAAGGATTAATGACCAAGTGAATCCTGAAATTCCAATATTTTTTTATTGTGCTTGATTCTGTTATGTTTACTGGTGACATACTTCATCCAATAAAATTGCGAAATCGAAAATTTCTGACACACGACCTTTTGCAGTATCAACGACGATATATCTTTTTTTTTATCATTTTAACACACTATTATCATTTAATATGGTTGTGCGATAATTTTAAACCAGTTTTATATCAATATCCCTGTAAATTTTAATTTTTCTTATGAATTTAGATTTTTCGTTCTAAAATAGTTCGATGACATGTGTTACTATTTTGTTTTAGTAAAATCACGACAATCAGATCCCCACTGTCACAGGGAGAGGGACTTCAGTGAAATGGATAAGAAAGCCAGGAGGAAGCTTATTCTAGCTTCTATTCTCTGTTTAATTTTCATGATAGCTGAAATTGCTGGTAATTATAGCTTTGTAATTTACATTTTTTTCTATTGTTAATATTTGATGTTTTGAAAAAATGTTTGACTTAAAATTATCCCTTTGGCGATGGAAGTTAAGAGAAGCTGGGGGAGCTCTGATCTTGAAAAAGCCTCCTCGTCAAGTCAGCTCAATATCCAAAATAAACTAATTAGACTGCTTGTAATGACCTCATATATTAGCGGAGGAAGAGAGGCCTTGTGGTTCTTCTAAGTTAACTATCCAAACTGGAGAGACAAAGTGATGCTCAGTTCTGTTGCACATGTTAACCTTATTCTGAATAAGATGTTCAAGATTTTAAGTATTTTCTGAAACTTTCACCATGGCTGTAATCTGTAATCAGCCAAGAAAGTTTATATGCGGATGATATATGGGTCTGAAAAAAAAAATCTAAAGAAGGCGGAATATATGAGCACCAGATGAAGCCACTGAGAGTTAGCCACCCCTATTACTACTGGGAGTAACAAGATGGAAGAAATCAGAATGCGAGAAAGAGGGGAAAATTCTACCATTAATGATCATTTAAAATGTCAATAAATCGATAAATAGATAAAAATCAATTTAACCTTCAGCTACTTCCAGAAAGAAGTTTGTGCCGCAGCGATGATGTCTGTGATTTGCTTCTCAAACATCAATTGATGCTTTTTAAATGATCATGAACGATAAAATTTAATCTCTTATTGTACTCATGAGTTGTTATTAATAAATTAAGATGGCTTCCATTGGTCCTCAATTCAATCTGTACCTTATAATTGGATTGAAGACTCATAAACATTATCCACTCCACAAATTCCTTGGAATTTCTGTAAGTCTGTTACGATAATGATATAAGTTTTTTTTTTTAATATTATGAACTTTCAAGAGTTCTAAATCTTTAAAAGGTTTAAATCAAATAAAGCTTACAATTCTTAAAAAATTATACCATTAAAATTAAAAAATTCTAATCTTTATTAAAATAAATGTTAATATGCAGAAAATATGTCACTAATTGATTGCTATGTAGAAAGGTATATTTGTGGAGAATCGGATATTATTAATGCTCTAAGTGTATCACCAGCAATTAGAAATGCTGCTAATTGGTTTTAAATCAATGTATAGTAGTTATTTTATTGAGTTATTCATTTATTATTTATTGATACAGCTGTACCTAATAGTTCTTATTTTGGTTTCCTTTAGGTGGTCTTCTGTCAGGCAGTTTGGCTATAGCAACGGACGCTGCTCACCTGCTAACTGATTTTGCTGCTTTTATGATCTCCTTGTTCGCTATATGGGTTGGTCAGAGAAAACCGACCAGAACCATGCCCTTTGGCTGGCACCGTGCGGAAGTTATAGGTGCTTTGACCTCGGTGTTAACAATCTGGCTTGTTACTGGTGAGCTGTTTTTTAATTATTTTGTTTTTGTTCCATTTGATTAATTAGCTTGTTGAAGTTTAAAAAAATGTATTTATATTTTAAGTTTAAGGCTTTGAGAACAAATCTTATTCAATAAGTACTGATATGAATACCTAAAAACCAAAACAAAATAAAATAAAGAAACAAAAAAAAAAAAAAAAACAACATAAATCAAATTTTAAAAGCCACTACTGGATGATGACAGAGAAGGATTGCTTATCTTCTTTGCTAGCTTTAATCTCAATATTTAAAAATCACAACTTTTAAGGTTAAAAATAACCAAATTGCATTCAAGATAAAAAATAATTTTATCTTTAATAAGTATTGCATTGATAAAATATTTATGTGTGCAGAGAGTAATCAACAGTGACACCTGATCAAGAATTTAGCATATGAGAGGATTGTCAAGGAAGAGCTTATAGTGCAAAAGTAGAGGGGAATATGAAAGTGCAATCTAACTTAAAATTGTTTATATATGGAATAGAGGCTGTATTATCTTTGATTTATCAAACAAATTTGTGAAAAATATTAGATACCTGCCTCTCTATTGTCAAGAATTTTTTTTTAAGAACGAAAACATTTTTTTTCCCATTAACACATAGTGGGATTAAATAATAAAAGAATTCAAAATGCTGTTACGTTGTTACTAATGGTCCAATTTATATGATTTTTTTTTTCATTTTTTTGGGAGTGCAGAGGTCTTTCAATAATCGAAAAGAAAAATTAATGTTTTTTTAGTTATTCGCAAAGTGTTCTTTTCCCCCAATAGCTTTTCTCCTGACATGCTCATGGGGATCTGACTATTTTTCCGGAATGGAGGGTAAGGAAATCTTCTTCAAAATATACATCAATCATCGAATATTATAAAGTATCAAGAAAGTTACAGCATACTGACAAAAAAATACCTTTTAGAAAGAAGAAAAGATAAATAATAATAATAAAAAATAAAAAAAAGTGGCAAGAATTCCAATTTCCAAAAAAAAAAATGGCAAATTCCATCAGTTCATATTGCATATTATATAATCATTATAGACTATGTTTTTCTTCTTCTTAAATGTTTTTAGTAATTACTTTCTTTGGTACACATTTTTTTTTTTAATTTAGGTATTCTCGTTTATATGGCTGCAATGAGGATAGTGAACAATGACTTCGAGATTGAGCCTACTGTTATGTTAATATCATCTGGTGTTGGAGTCATTGTAAATATAATGTAAGTAACAAAGATTGATTGTAATACCTGGTTATTTGATACTTTTAATTTAAAATACTATTTAGCATTCTTATATTTTTCCTTAATCGTTTATCAGATATTATTTTTTTTCCAACTTTAACTTAGATATTGGTCTCTTTTTTATATTAATATTGAAACCTCGCATAACTTTAGACACAATGTGTTCATTGGTTGGACATTTTCACCTTTCATTTCATTTCACCTCGTTTTACAACAACTCGTTGATTTATACAGTCTATTCAAATAATTTTATTTTTGTTCTTCAGTATGGGTATGACACTTCATCAGCATTCGCATTCTCATTCACATGCACAATCAGCAAGTGATACAGAGAGAGTGGTTGCTCCTGCCACTGCATCGAAAAATATTAATGTGAGTGCTGCATTCATCCATGTATTGGGTGACTTCATTCAGAGTATAGGAGTGTTCATCGCTGCTTTAATCATATATTTTAGGGTAAATATATGTACCAATATTTTTAAATTATCTAATTATAAATTAATTATACTCAATGTATTTTATAGCTACATACAACGAAACTCCCCTCCTTTATATACTACCAGACCAAAATGTTAACCGTTTAACTTTGATTTAAAAATTAATTTCATATTGTATGTAATATATAAACATATTAAATATCTTTTAGTTATAAAATTTAATTTAATTGTACCTGATTTATGTTATTTTATTTTTTATTAATTTTCTTTCAACAATTCACATTAATGCATCATTTAATTTTATTTATCTCTAGAATCCAGATAAGAAAGTGTGAGCACTATAATATCATTAAATGCACTGGAGATTTGAATATATTTTCTGAACAACCAACCCTACGGTAGTGATTAAAAAGCTGTTCTTGACCATTTTTATAGATTACTGATGATCTGCTTGACACTTATGGATGTTCCTTTGTCATAAATTGCTTTAATCTATCAATATTTATCAATTTTATATCTTTTTCTTTTGTAGGAGGATTGGAAGATTGTTGATCCCATTTGTACATTTCTCTTTTCTGTCCTTGTTTTATTCACCACATACTCCATATTGAAGGATACTCTCTTGGTATTAATGGAAGGTATGAATTATGTTTTTTCTACTTTATAGCAAAAAATAATTAAATTAGGTTTAATTCTATTTAAAATTGATTCTAATGTGCTTAATATCTTATATTTTATTGTCTTTAAAATTTGAAAACCTAAAATTATAAAAAAAAAAAAAAAAAAATATGTATATATATATATATATATATATATATATATATATATATATATATATTACTTATTATTATAGAATATTAGTTCTCATTAAATCTATAAAAAGAAAAAAAAAAGTATAAAAAAATGATAAGAAATGTTGAATTTCATTTCATTTCATAGTTTGTGATCTCATAGGCTATAATTACTCATTTCATAGACAGCAAAATATGAAAATATGCAAGCTGAGATCGGTCACCTTATAATTTTATAGGCAAAAGAAATAAAAATTTTCAAATTTTTCAGTTTTTTGTTTATAACTTAAAAACAGTTCATTGCAGAGAATATTTTATCCTCTTTAAAATGAAAAAGCATAAAATTTCCCATCAAATGAGTTACTCAAAACTAAAATATTTTGCTCATGTTCTAACGCTTACAAATTGAATAGGTTACTCCAAATGAAATTTGTTCGACATAAACTTTGTAGAACATCAAATCGTTTGTAAAACGAGCTCCTTAATTTTAAAATTAGCCCACTCTTATAAAATTTGCTAAATTTTCTGGCTTATTTGACATTTATTCAGTTATGGAGGGCCAAACCCATGTTCACTTAACAACGAACCAACCCCCATTTTACAAATTATACAGTACTTCATTTAATTTAAAAATAAATTTCAAGTCTTCATTTTAGCATTTTAATCAGTACTTTTTACACAAAATGCTAGGATATAAAATAAAAAAATGTAAGCTAAATAAAAACTGAAAGCTTTTTTATATACTACAAATATATGTCTTAAAAAATTCTTATAATTTTCATCGATCTTGCTTAACACAAATACGATCTTGGTGTTTTATTTACCAAGGGGAAGTTTTTCATGAAGCAATAGGAGCAGAATAATAATCACTTAATCCCCCAAAGACAAAAAGTTAGTTTCCGGCAATAGATTACCAAGTGAAATATTTTAAGTTTTTCCCTCTTCAACGATCAAAAATGAAATTGATTTTTATCCTTTTTCTGTTCTAGGAATGCCAAGAGATGTTGATTTCAATGATGTTCTGGAAACTTTCCTTTCAATAGAGGGAGTAGTTGCTGTCCATAATCTCAGAATCTGGGCCCTCAGCCTTGGAAAGACTGCTCTGGCAGCGCATGTTGCTATTGGTAATTATTATTTTGGTGTACCTTATTTCATACTATGTTACTTGACTGGCAACTGAACATTACAAACTCTGGACTAAAAGTGAAAAGACTAAAAGTATTTGTAATAAGTAGTTAGAGAAGGCATGATAAGATATTTTAATCAGAAGGTAGAAAAACTTTAGGTTAATATAAGGCAGTACTGCCTTCTAGCAATGAGATTCAGTACTACTTATCAGTCAGTAGCAGTTGCTGCCTGGCTGAAGACACTCTTAAACTTTCCTTATTTACAGAATAGCCTCCTTTTGGAATTTCTTAACTGTCTCAACCCATAAAACTTCATCCCTTTTCCTTCAACACTTCTTTTAAAACCCAATAGTTTCTCCACTTCCTGAATCACCAATCTTGAGTAAATATGTAAAATATTGAAATCAGCATTAGGTAGGTGCAAATCGGTATGTTTTTGTTGTTTTCAAGCTTTATATTCTTGAAACTACTTAATTTATTAATATGCTCATTAATCAAATGCTTTATTATCTTGTTGTTTGTCATCTTTATAGAGTTTGTTTTTATTTTTTATTCACAAATTTATTTCAATTAGCCAGACAAAAGCTTCTGGGCTCAATCATGTTTTGTTTTTCTTAATATTAATATTAGATGCCCCAGAATAAGAATTACCTTTCTTTCAAGAAGTAGATTGGCCTCTCCTATAGGCCTACTTTGCATTTAGGTTGACTATTTTCGCCAATTGGTGCAATGGTTATGGAATGCATCATTTAGTTAGTTTGTCATGTAGAAAAAAGGTCCTCTTAAAAATTCATTGCATGGCAAAACTGCAACTAGGAGATAAGTTTTCACCTTTACTGTGTAGCTTTCATCCTTCTTTTACTCACAAGCATCTTGATCAGTTTCAAAACTGTGAAAATCATGCCAATCACATTGAGAAAAGCTGTAAGAACGATTGTTCATAACATTGATGAATAAATGTCAACATTTATGTTGGATTCACTCTTTTAATGAATATTTATAAATATGATGTAGGATTTATTAACAATATATGTTTCATCAATTATTCCCTAAATTTGTCTTTATTTTTTCAGAGGAAAAGGGTAACCCAAACGAAATATTAACAACAGCAACCCGTAAGATCCATGAAAAGTACAATTTCTTTGAGATGACTCTCCAAATTGAGTATTTCCAACCCAAGATGCAGAACTGCACTCAGTGTCAGGTGCCAAAATAGACTCAGTCTCGTTTCTTAGATATTCTTAATAAAATCGTTTCTTTTAATACCCTACAAGAGGGTACTAAATTAAATCACTAATGTGTATAATACCTTTGTAAATATGTTTTCGTTTTGATTTTTCTGCTGTGGCATTCGCTCGTATCTGTACATTTTGTTTCAAAATTAAAATAAAGTATATATTTAACTATTTTATATTGAAAATCATTTTTTGAAAGAGCAGCCCAGCTGGCAAAACTTATAGTGAATAGACTATTAGTTACCTTTGTTACCTGATCTAGAAGAAAGCTCAGAAATAAAATGTATATTTTTATAAATGATATTTATCAAGATATCATGAGTGCAATACCTTATGTATATTTTTTGCATTGTAAAATCAAGTCAACTGAGACTGAAACAATTATTTGTTATTTAAATGTAATTATGATATGATATCTGATTATAATGCAGTTATTATTTTATTTTATTTTTTTATCACCAAAGCAATCCATCTGTAATTTGAAAACAAAACAGTATTTACTGAAATAAAAAATGATTCAACTTTTCTAGTAAAAATATCATAGTAGTTAGATAATAATTGTATTATTATTTTTTTAAATATTATTTTCATTGTTAGTAATAGATTTATTGTAATTTTCACTAAATATAAAACCAAAGAAAATCCAAATTTTGAAAAATTTATATTTGAACCAATTAGGAAATCATTATTATTTTTTTCAATTTTCTTACTTTCTTGAAACTACATTATTTGGGATTAGGATATTTTTAAAAGTTTTGTTTTAAAAAATGTTTTATCTATTTATTTCATATCCAAAAAATAAATAATAATAAAATTAAAAAAACATGGCTAGCTTCCTTGATGATGAAATGAACCATGTTTATAATAAACTGAGAGATGAAAAATTAAACAAAGTGGTCATTGCTCAAAGTATATAGTATTGCTTAAAATATTTTATAAAACAATAAAGCCTTCTTTTTATAATAATATGAATTTGAACAGGGCTTATTTTCATATTTTGTATTAAGGCTTTAGAAATTCAGTGTAATATTGACCAAATAATTTGGTAAATAAATTCTTGTGGGATATTTTAATCTAAATTAACAACAATTATGAAGGCTTCTGTTTTTTCTTGTCAAACATCCAACTAACATTCAATAGATTTTAGTTTCATTAACACTCAAGATGGCCAATTTAAACTTCGGATACTAACTGGTTGATGGAAATGGAAGCTATAGTTTTTATTCCTCAGTTTAATATAAAAACATGTGTTCAGATCAATGTGAGAAGCTTGAGAAATGTACTTTTGAAATAAGCTCATTACATAAATTTTTTAAAATAAATTTACAATTTTTTTTTTTTTTCTAATTTATGTAGGAAAGGTTTTTCTAATTTCTGAATATTTATTATTTGGGCTAGTGATTAAACCACCCTAATGTCATAGTAAAATTGCAATTGTAAATATATTATACAAAATGATTTCCACAAAAAAATTTGATTTGTCCATTTTATAAAACATTAAATGTTTGTTTTTTTTTTTTATATTATGATATTTAATAAAGTGTTTGTTTGATAATATAAAACTCATAGAAGAAATACATATACAAATATTAGTACTTTTAAATGTATTATTGTTATTATTTGTATATATTTGTTTAGATATATTTAATTGTACTTATTATTTCTCATAATCGAGATATTTCTGAATATTATATATATTTTCCTTTTTCTTTCCATTTACAGGGTCATAATAACCAATTGTGATGTCCTATTTGTCATTTTGCTCAAATGCTATTTTGAGTAATTAATAAACTTTTATACTCATGCCTAAGACTGTAAACATGAAATCAAAGCTGTAGTATATCTCAGTTCTTTTAACCTATTCATCAAATTTGTATTAATTTTTCTATCACATTGATGTCAGCTTACATTAACTTTGATATCTAAAAGTTTATATATCCGATCAGAAAAAACTTATGCAATATTGTCAAAAAAATGTTGAGTTAATAAACAAATAGTAATATTTGAGATCCTTGTGGTTCTACATTTTTAGATCTAATTATATTTAAATTTTGCTACAACTTTATCTGCTTTTCGGCTTGTCTTCCATTATGTTTGTAGGTATATGACAGAAAAAGGCTACCAACATAGCAGCATTATTAAATATATTTAAACTAGGATTAATCTAGTCATATAAAATGTTAAGCTGAAGCACGCCTGTTAGTTTTGAAAAATGTTAGATGTTTTATCCTTAGTTTTCAGATGAATATACAACTATAGTTGTGCTACCATTAACAATATGGTTTAGTTGTTTTGTTTTTTCACTTTCTGTTTTTGGATTAGGATTTTATGCTTTTTATCCATCTTTAAATAATTTGTTGAAGTTAAAAGTATATTTATATAAACAAACTATTTAAGTAAATAAATTTTATAAATTTATGTGATAATTCTTTGTTTCCTCAATTCCTTCCCTATATTAATAATAGTTTTCTTAAGAAATTAAAAGAAAAAAATAGTTCGTTCTGGGGCATTAGTTTCCTAATAATTATTACAGCGTTTACAATAACCTTGCTAAACAAAAGAATACTTGGCAGTTATCCCTTCTAAGTAATTGTTATTTCAAAAAATGTCTATGTCTATATTGTGATTAAAAGAAGTAGGTGAAGGAAATTGTTGTGTATGAGGAATGTGGAATAAAGATGGTTGTAGAATTCTAAATTTCAAAAGCTTTGCTAAATGAAGCATTTTTGTTTAAAATATGCATTACTGACAAAATTCCTGATTGATAAGGTATAAAGTTATCATGGCATTCAGACAATCTGTTTGAGGTTACAGTAAAGAGATTTAAGTCCAGGATAACAATTATTTTTGAGTTTGTTTGATTTTGACTTTTCAGATTTTTAACCCTTTTTAGGGGACACCTTAGTGAATAAATTCATTCATTGAGGTGTTGGAAATTGGGCAAAGTGCTAAATAAAGTAATATAAAATTATTTTTAAAAAACCCACCTTTTTTGCCCCAACGTTTTTCTCAATAGAAAGATTTTGGACTTAAACTACGCTGCAGGCACAGATATGCTAAAGAAAGGTACAGTGATCATGAAAAAATCGACTTAGGTTTTTCCCTGGACATACAAAGTTAAACTGGCGTAGGTTTTAACAGACTAGCTCCTACCACAAGAACCATTTCTTTTCTGAAACGGATTCAATGAGCAGTTATTGTAACCATGTGGTTTTACGAACACATGGCAACTAATCTTTATTTCTTGCAGGATTCACTAGGATATCTAAAAAATGGAGTTCGCAATGGCAGAGATAATGAACCTGGTCCCTCCGATATGAAGCATTTCACGTTCAAAACTAATTTTGAGAACCTGTAAAGATTCATGATATAGTGAGTTTAAAAATCTTAATTTTTCAAATCTATGTTTATAAATTTAATCTAGTACACTCTATGTTAGTGTAGTAAATAAACAAAATTCAGGGATACATAGAGAGAGATTGTCATGTCTATGTCAAACTTTGGGCTCAAGGGGTCTGATGACAAAAGCAGGGTTTTAGAAATATGTTATAGGTAGTTGAAGATTGACTATTAAATATCCTTTTTTTTCTAGTATATACCATCATAATAAATTTGTTCACACATAGAAGGGGATCCAAACTCTAATCTATCAGGAACAAAGTTCAGGTGTTTTAAAATACTAAAATGGAGTGGTCAACAAACGTGAGCTTAAGTCTCTTTCTATTCATACTATGTATGGTTGAACTCCACTCGGAAATCGTGAAGACGTTTCAGCAGGCAGTGACAGAATTGTTGGAGAACTCTGTAAAAAATTAATTCTAATAATCTTTAGCATTAACTCAGTTGTGTCTGCGAAATTGGATACATAATGCTTTAAGTTGAAACTCCACACATTCAGTTAGAGTGTATCCCATCTACTACAGGAAGCTGATTGCTGGAAATTGATCGATTTTCTGACTAACTTATATAAAGTTTTCTGGCCACTAAAGATATCCTGCAGTTTGCGAGTTTGAGTGCCGTCTTTAACAATTCGATAGTGATAAGCCTTCCCCTGGCCTTTGAAAACTCCCCTTTATATTAGTTTTCAAATATATTTAATAGACTACTTTCTTGCAGCAGGGAGGACATCGATCTAAACTGTAACGTTTATAATAGGTTAAATGATAGTCAGGATTTTCAGTTTACAATGATTTTATTGTGGTAAGCCAACGTTTGGATCCCCCTGATTGATAACGTTTGGATTGATAACGTTATAATTGATAACGTTTGGATAGCCCTGATGAAGATCCACAAGTTGGATCGAAACGTTGGCTTACCACAATAAAATCATTGTAAAATCCTGACTATCATTTAACCTATCGTAATTGAAGAACAGTTGACTATCTCTCACTTCTAATTTTGCAACGTTTATAGTTTAACAGCTCTTTAATTGCATTATTCTTTAAAAAAATAAAATAAAAATATATAAATAGCAAACAATTTGGGGAGGGGTCATGACCCCTTCTAGATCCACCTTGTAAACGCCACCCCGAGAAGAGTGACCGCGTTCTGGAACACGAATTCAACGAGAGTACTCGCGCAGTGTTGCTCCTGCTCAAAGGAGCTACGGTTGAGTTGATAAAGGTCTGGCCACACATGTCCGCACCGGATCCGCACCGTAGCAATAATACAGGTTATGTTCAGAATATTTTTAATTTAACTTACATATTACCTTTAGTTATGCCTGAAGTTCAAGCCACACATGTCAGACACAGACCACTTTAGGCATAACTAAAGGTAATATGTAAGTTAAATTAAAAATATTCTGAACATAACCTGTATTATTGCTACGGTGCGGATCCGGTGCGGACATGTGTGGCCAGACCCTAATTTGTAGTCTATAAAGTATTGCAACTATTATTCAAGTGCACTTCTCGTGACTTTTATTTGAGATTTCTGAAGATGGAATTAAGACTTTAGGTTGCTGCAGTTGCATCTATTATAAATATAAGTATAACCTATCTCCACCTAGTGCAGGATAGGTCAGCGGAGGCCATTGTCGGGGCCCTTCGCACTTGGGCGTAATGTTACGGGGTGCCGGAGAGGATCGCATCCGACGGGGGTAGGAAATTTCAAAACGAGGCCATAAGGGAAGAAACGAAGAGATTGGACATCAGATGGCATTACAACACCCCAGGGCATACCAAGAGCAGGGGAGGGATTGAGCGTCTTCACAGTACCTTAAGCGACCACCTACGCGTATATCAAGGGGAATATGGTTTAGAGCCCGATATAGCTATGCAAAAAGCGGTTATGGCTTACAACCACTCCATACATTCCGTTACGGGATTCTCACCCCTCGAGATAGTATTCGGATTGAACGCTCGGCGACGGGATTACGAGGGAACCATAGGGAATGTGGAATAGGCTAGGGAGGTCACTGACAATATGTTAGGGGTGGAGAAAACCTGGTCTAAGGTAAAAGAGAAGATAGAAAAGGAGAAACACCGAAGGGTCGAAAAAGTAAACGCGTAAGTTAGGGACCGGACGGGGGAGCTGCGGATAGGCACTATCGTATACCGGAGGATAGGGACTAACAGGGGGAAGGAGCTATTGCGGTACGATGGGCCTTTCAGGGAGATTGTCATTAGGGAACATAATATAGTCACTATTGAGAGTATAAAAGACCCCAAGAAGAGAAGAACGGTTCATATTGAGCAATTGAAACTTCCAGTTTCAGTGTCAGCTAAGCGAAGATAAACAAATGTTCTAATTTTGGTTCTGTTTAGTTTATGTTTACGTTCAGTTTAGGGAGTTCCTTTTAGTTATATTTCTTTTAGGTTGTGATGTGCTTTTCTAGCATAAGTGAAGTGTGATTTCTTTTTTGTTTTGTTTGTTTATGAGGAGACAGGTGTGAATAATGTCATAAATGATTTTTTTTTTCTTTCTTTTGTATTCATAGTTTGTAAGATATGTGTGAGGTACGAAACCTAAGGCTGCCGGCTACGACCTTAACTTCTGAATTACATTTTGGTATAACTTGGGAGTTTACGGGAATTGTCCGTAAACTGGCGGGGTGGTGTTAAGGTCTGGAGTACGGCAGTATTAGGCTTAATACCATCTAAGATATGTAAACACCTCCAGATAGTATATAAGGAGGAACCAAGGCTAAATAAAGTAATATATATTTGGAATCTGTGTAAGTTATTTCGCCACCTCATTTGTTCTTTTTTTTTTATTCTTTTTACGTGCTCGAATATAAGTTATATATATATATATATATATATATATACCGTGTACATATAAAATATGTACATATAAAATGGGATGACATTGTGACTAATGGGGAGACTTTGTGACAAGTCTATTTTTCTACATTTTTTGAATTTCCCTCCTTAAAAAGAATCAGGTTAGGCAATTCAGTGTACTTGTCAGTTGGTCAGTAATGTGCTGCAACCTACTGGCCACATATGGACCTCTGTAACTTCTTCATTCCATTTACCATGGGGCTTTATTTCAAGGTTTCAACTAAATATAAACAATCAAACATATATGAAATAAAGCCCCATGGTTAATGGAATGAAAGAAGTTGGTAAATGGAATGAAAGAAGAGGCCCATATGTGGCCAGTAGGTTGCAGCACATTACTGACCAACTGACAAGTACACTGAATTGCCTAACCTGATTTTTTTTAAGGAGGGAAATTCAAAAACTGTAGAAAAATAGGCTTGTCACAAAGTCACCCCACTAGTCACAATATCACCCCATTTTACGGTACATATATATATTGGTTTTGGTGATATGTATTGGTCAGTTGATAAGATCAAAACTAAATTATGAGGGTAACGCCAACAATTCAGCGTCGAGTAACGTCTTGAAAATGTTGAAAATGATTTCGTGCAAAATGCCGGTCTGAGAATTGCCACTGGTGCCTTCCGTTCCAATCCCACCAATAGTATTGCTGTAGATGCTGGTGAGCCTCCTCTTGACATACGAAGACAACAACTCGACCTCATTTACTTTGCCAAAACATTGCAACGGACAACCACCCTTTCACTGATTTGTTTCCATATAGACGTCCTCTTCCTCAAGAACAAGTCACGGTAGGGAGACAATCTTTTGCGATAAGGGTGTCTGTTTTGAGCCATGGCTTGCATATTGTGCTACCGGCTTTACAGGGAGCAGCAATTTCACCAACTTGCCATTGGAGACTTCCCACACCCAAATATTATCTCTCTCTCGGCATTGCTTAAAAAAGACACCCCTCAATACGAATATAAACAGAAATTCCTTACATTAAAACAGCAAATAGGGGAAGCTAATTTCATTTTCACAGACGGATCAAAGAATTCATCAGGTGTAGATGCTTCGTTGGTTTCCAATGAGCGACAGCACCTGTTCGCCTTGTCACCATTATGCAGAAATTTCACGGCTGCAAAGCTTTCTCCCTGGACTTCGTCGTTTCGAGAATAAGGAAGAGAAGAGGTGATTCTGACACGGCTCCATACTGGCCACACCCGACTGACCCATGGCTATCTAATGGCTCGCGATCCACCACCCGAATGTCGAACCTGCGGAACCCAACTAACAATCAAACACATACTGACTGAGTGCATTGCATACAATTTACCATCTTCAACTACCAGACCATCTTCACGCCATTCTACAAAATAACACACAACAGTCAATAATGTTCTAGAATTCCTAAGACGCATCAATCTACACGGTAAATTGTAATTTACAGCTACAACGTTGCAGTTACATAATTTATTCGCCCTTCTATGATTTAATATTATGCAATAATGACCCTCATGGTTGATGACTTAAAAAAATCAAAAAAGAACAACCTATTTTTATGTTAACAACACTATGATAAAATATTATTGTTAAATAATTTTTTTTTTTGAAGAGAAAAGATTTGGCTCCGCCGGGAGTCGAACCCGGGTCTCCCGCGTGACATGTGCGGATGCTAACCACTACACCACAGAGCTCGGCTCCAGGTAGAGCCAATCCTTCCTCTTCACTGATACCTACTACCCGATCACGCAAATTTTGGGAGTAAAGGGAGATGGACAAAGTTTGTCCAATTTATGGTATTTATTGACGTAAGTCAATTTTTAAATTATTTTATATTAATCTAATCACCCACAGATTAAGATTAGATTAATATAAAATATTATTGTATATAATACATTATTTAGAATCCAGAAGCAAGCCGGACCAACGTATTAAATTTTCAACAAGGCAAGTTTAAGTTGATAACCAATATTAAATAATAGAGTAAGCTGAGAGGGGCATTTATCTATAAATCAGTAACCTGATAGTGCAACTTTGAATTATTAATTTATTGGCAATTTTATATATCGCGTTGAGTGTTACAAAGAAAAGTAAAAACGCAGTAATGTTGTATAAACAATATTGAAATATTTAAATATTCACAGGTCTATTTGAATGTGATTAGAACTAACAGATTTTTAAAAACAATTTGCCATCAAATTGAAACGTATGACTACCTACCTACACAAACAAAGTTTTTAAGAGACTGACGGAAAGAAGAGACAAAGGATAAATGATACCGAATAATGAACATTTACTTTTGGAAACGTCATTTGTAATAAGTCTTAAGACCGTCCGTCTACGACCTGCTATATTCAGCAAAGAACTTTTGTCTCATTTGACGGAATCGTTTCACAATCCTATCTTTGTCTTTATGTTGTTCCTGTACCATTCTATCTTCCTGTTAAATCTTCACTCCTTTATCCTTCATTTCATTATCAGGCCTCTTTTCAGCAACTACTTGAAAATTTTACTTTCCCACCAATTGAATAGGTGGAGCAAACTCACATTTATTATTAAGGAAATAGTTTTTCTGACATTTGCGATGAAAATATATTATCAAAAAATATTTTTAGTTTCGTTTTCATAACTAGTTCGTTATGTAATTATGTTATATCTTCCAGATGACTAAATAAATAAAATATACTATGCTATATTAAGACATGTAAAATATTAATAATATAATTTTTGTTTTCAGGACTGGACTCCAGTAGGCTGAACACGCTAGTCCGTACCAGGTCGCTAGAACTCCGAACGAGGACGAAGTTGAAGAGCCGAGCTAGGAAGAGGAGAGAGAGCTCCCCCGAACGGTTCTTAAGGGAGCGAACTTTATTGCTGTTATAATTGGAGTGGGCCACTCCCAAGCCTCATTAACCCGCCCCGCCGCCAAAGAGGTTCGAGGTTCCTCTTGTCAGGATGAGGTGCGAATACCTCCATGCTCAAGAAGCTGAGGAATAAAATTGTAACTCATTAAAGTATTTTGTTTTGATTTCTAAACTTCGATATGAAGTTTGCACTGAAGTTAGCGTCATATTGTATTTAACGTATAAACTTTCGGAAAGAAAAGTTTTTTTTAAAATTATTTATTGAAATTTACAACTGTATAATAACAATATAATAAGTAAATATGATATATGTAGACTATTGACATGAAATAATTAGAATCATTAATTATATGCAGAGAAACTACCCATTGGTAGCACTCATCGGAAAGCTATTGCTGGAAATGGATTTGTACGTATGACCGCATAACTATTTTAAAAAATATATATATTTCTAATAAGTATATATAGTTGATATGAAACTACTGACTCAGACCACCTTATCGATTATTTTGGAGCCACTTTTCTCATTCCTCTAACTAGCGTAACTCGGGCTTTAAATCATACGATTCGATAGCACACGATAGGACTCCAGGATTCGTAGCAATGTAAGGTTGTGTGACACTCTTATGGCTATTAATTTACTTCCACGCCAAATGTATTTGTAAAAGACTGCTTCTTGTGGCCGAAGATCTCGTAGGGTGTAGTTTCTTCGGGTGAATTAGAAAAAAACAAAATCAGAACACCAGCTCAATAAGAGATTGACATAGATCGAGCTCAAAACCTACCACAGAGGGTCATATTTCTTTTTTATAGAAATGATACTAGTTTCCCTATTTGTGTGGTCTTTAGATGCCTAGTATCGCCCCTTACAGACCAAATTTCCTCAGTTCTGCAAAGAAATTGAGGCAAGAATAACAGAAAGAAATCGTTTCTACACCCTCTGATATAAAACAGGTGCCTAGGTGCATATAAAACGAAATGTGCTTCATTTGCCGCAAAGGAATATTGTGACCGTGATGAAAAAGGAAATTTGGAGAAAGTGGGAAAATTGATGCACGGAAAACTAAGGGCTGCCCGAAGCAGAGCTCATCGATGCTAAAAGTAAAAAGATGGAAAGCTGTTAGCTCCAATAGGCCTTCCAGAGTAGTTTTGAGGCAGATATCTGTGAGGAGGCCCGTGCCCATAGTGGGCGGTAGCCGAAGCTTTCCTCCTCTTGCAAGATCCTTGCTACGACACTGCGGTCCATCAAGATCTTCGAAGGCAGGTATTATAGCAGTGGTATCATTTATTTATTCGTTATTAGAATTATTTTATATTAAAAAAAATCATTTTTATTCTAATTACATGTATTCCTTTGTTTCTAGGGGGCAGCTGACCTTACTCCCCCTGACATGATTCAAACCATAAAATTTGCCTTTTCAGTCAATCTCTCATGATAGTGCAACATGTGAGGTTGAATCAGCTATATTTTTGTCCTCACCATGCTCGTTAAATTTACTTTCGCTTATTGTCAATGCTCCGTTGTAACGCTGTGGTTAAAAGCTGAAGTTTACAAGACAGTCCTAAACGAAGAGCCATTAGGAAGGGACAAAGGGCAGCTGGTGCAGCCGCCCAGTTTATTGATGAAAGGTCCGAACAATCACGGCCGGAAGGTGCTGATTGGTCCAATCGGCCAGTGTCACGGAGCCTGGAAATAATTAACAGGTCTCAAACCCGAGGTCGGGCCCAGTAATTATCACTCGAGGCCTTCCCCTGGGCACTAATTTTACCTCATGATTTAGTACCGCCCGCTTAAAAGGAATTATCCCGCTGCGGGTAAACTCCGACCAATAATCCGTAAGTGGGGTTTAAGGTTCCGTAAGTTCCGTAAGGGTTTCTTCGCCTTTTTATCTATCGTTGATGGCTACCGCGGTTTATTTTCCAGTGGGGTCTTGGGTCGGATCGCCGGTGTAACATTCATTCTCCTACACGCATTATGTATTGTGGTAATTAATAAAAATTAATGGTATATAGAAAATTAAAATATTCGGTAATATAAACAGATAAAATAAAAACACTGCCAGATGTAGTTGGAAAAATTTGTCTTGGAACAACATTCCTTTAAATGGTTGCACATGGACGCAATAACGGTTCCTTTTCTTATGCATCAGCGTCATTTTTTAATATATATTGATCATGGACGCCAAGGAATAAACGTTTTGGGGTCCCCTGAGTCTAAATAACCAAGTCCCGCAAAATGGTCTGTGTGTGTGTGTGTGTGGTGTGTGTGTGTGTGTGTGTGTGTGTGTGTGTGTGTGTGTGTGTGTTTGTGTGTGTGTGTGTGTGTGTGTGTGTGTGTGTGTGTGTGTGTGTGTGTGTGTGTGTGTGTGTGTGTGTGTGTGTGTGTGTGTGTGTGTGTGTGTGTGTGTGTGTGTGTGTGTGTGTGTGTTTGTTTGGACAGACTAGCTCAAAAACTATAAACCGTGCGAACCTGAAATTGGGTATTTAGTGTAGATACATATATAGCCGCGATGTAACAGCAAAAATTTCATCAAAATTGCTCAAAGGGAGGGGTACTTTATTTAATAACTTTTTACGTTTTTTTCGATTTACTCAAAAACGGCTCTAAAGATTTTGATTAAACTGAGTATTTGATGTATTAATATGCCCGAGATATGACTGTAAAATTTTCATCAAAATTGATCAACTGGAGGGGGCACTTTACTTAATAAATTTTATATCATTTTCCCGTGTTTTTTTTATTTACTCAAAAACTGCTTTAAAAATTTTGATCAAACTGGGTATATAATGTTTTTATATGCCCGAGATATGACTGTAAAATTTTCATCAAATTGATCAACCGGAGGGAGGACTTTAGACAATATATTTTGTATAATTTTCACGTGTTTTTTTTGTTTAATCTAAAACGGCTTTAACGATTTTGATCAAATTCGTCGTGTTTAATGAAAATTAGTTGTTCTTTAATACCAGGTAAGCTTTATTGTATTAAAATGTTCTGAGGGGGCTTAAACGGGGAAGGCGCTTTTTTTGTTTTCCTATAAAGTACCTTTGTATGTGTTTATAAGGAGAAATTAACTGCCTCTCGTTACGCCTAAAAATAAGAAATGGCTAAATATGAGATATGATAAAAACCAAGTAAACATATAGAGGAGAAAAAAAGAAAAATATTCAGTCAACTCATAAACACGTTGGCCCACGCATGCGTAGGCCTTTAATGACAGACCATTGTTCATATTTAAAGCCGTTCTGTTCATTTAATGGAAATTATTAGTTTCATGGAAACTAAATGAAATTTTCAACCAGATTTTATTTACTCAAAAACGGCTTTAACGATTTTGACCAAACTCGGTATTTGGTGTATGTATATGCCCGCGATGTGACAGTCAACATTTCATCGAACTTGATCAACCAGAGGGGGCACTTTACTTGATAAATTTTGTCTTATTTTCACGTGTTTTTTTTTATTTACTCAAAAACGACTTTAACAATGTTGATCAAACTGGGTATTTGATGTATTAATATGTCCGAGATATGACTGTAAAAATTTCATCATGACTGTAACTAAATTAAATTTTCAACAAGTACCTAGAGAATTATAAAATCAGTCGACTTGGAGTGTTATGCTTGCATTGCCGAATTATCTCAAGTAAAAACTTTTATTTAATAATAAAAGAAATTAGTGTTTGTTATAGAGCAAATGAAAACAAAAATAACAATGAATGTGGAAAAATGTGTAACTTTGAGAAGTGGCATTAACACAATTTCTAATCTAAGCAAGTTGGTAAGTGAAAGTTGTGTGTTGCGCGCACGCACCAGATTTTTAAATATTGTTTTCAATGCACTTAGATATAGTTAGATTGAACACTCAAAACATTAAACATATAAATTAATCCTCACTGATTCGTTTGTATCAGTTATTCATAATCCTACAGGAATTCTAAAAATTTATTTTGTAATCACAGGAACAATAATATTCTTAAACCGCAGATCCCTTGTCTCAATAATCATCGCTATTCTTTAAGTTTTGCTCTAAGGCTCTAAAGCCCACTATGTACATTAGTAAATTTTGTTCTTAAGGGATTAGTCCCGGAAGAAATAAATAAAGAGTTTAATTATTTATCTATTATATCAAACAATTTAACCATTCTTTGCGATTAGTTTGAAGAGAAGATACTGAAAAGCAAAAATAGATACTGATAATATATATTTTTAAGTATCTCTTTGGTATAATGGCTGCTATGCCTAAAACGCTGTAATTTATCAAGTTATTATCATGTTGCGTATATATTTTAATCAAATTACAATGTTTTAGCTGTAAAGAGAGACAAGAAAGAATCAAAATTATAATTGTTAATAATAATGCTACACTGAGCGACAGATGTTGCCGACTAACTTGATCTCGGCGCCAAGCCCTTCTAGATCTGACCCCCGCAGTGTGGACATGGATTTCATTTTCGACTCCTGTCGCCCCTCCCCTTTACTTGTCAATTTTTTCTCTTATTCCATTTACAAGCTTTTCCTTTATTCTTCTATCACTTATATTAATTCAGATATCATGGATGATTTCCAGAACTCATTCCCTTTTGTAGGATTAAATTAACGATTATTGTGCCGGGAGGAAATGTGTCATTTGAAAAAATAAAAATGATGGTTTGATTATGGAGGAATCATAAAAAATTATGATAAAAATTCATTATCATTTTTGTAACCTACTCAAGTATTAAAGTTTTATAAATTCGTTGGCATTGATAATTGTATATTTTGTTGAATAAATATTTGTTACCCACTTAGGTGTTACAATATTAATTTAAAGTAATAATATCCCAAAAATATTTGAGATTATAAAAAAAAAAAAAAAAAAAAAAAAAAAAAAAAAAAAAAAAAAAAAAAAAAAAAAAACATGGTGCCTTGATTTTACCCTGGAGTAGGAGGAGAAGTTGGTATTTCTTAGTAATTAATAGTAGGAAAAAATCTGGCGGTTTTTTAGAGTATAATCCATCATTATTCAAATATTAGTACATAATAAATCCTTATCATGGCAAATATCCCATGAACTTAGTGGTGATGAACCGGAATAACAAATGAACACAATAAAAAAATAAACGTTAAGAAAAAAAATAGTCAAACTAGCATCCGTCATGACCGGAATTTCACTTCTCTGGCTTTTTAATAAGTTAAAAGGATGTGGTGACAAAGGAGGCTCTGTAGCAGTTTACTCATTACTTAGTCGCTCGAAGGTTTAAGAGAATACTTTGTGATAAAACAAAATGGGTATCTAAAAGTAGCAAGGCGCTCTACTTCTGAAATATGTTTTATAAAATAATAACTTAATCATTGAAACGCCTTTATTGATTGCTGGGGGGGGGAGGGGATAAACAACATGTTAATCTATAAAAGTAGAAGAAGTAAATAACAATGAGAGAAGATAATGATCAATAGAATCAATTAACATAAGTAAATTCAGAACTATCTTTCCATTCATCTTCTTATGTTGGGCGGCAGTACCTTCAGTAAACTAGTTCAGGACTTCTGCTGTTCTGAATTGTTTGGAACTATTGGTTAATTTCAAAATAACAGCAATTAGCAACAATCAGAATTAATCATCCTCTAAAAGGCACAAAAAATCTCATCTTCAAGTTCAATTCTTACATAAATAAAACATGAAAATATTTATTTTTAGTTCGGACTAATTAAAATGTAGGTAAACGTAAAAAGATCTTAAATGATGATAAATTAACAATGTTTCTTCCTTTTTTTCCACAACAAATATTTATTTTATACATTGTAACATTGTCAACGTTTCGGGGCTGTGCCCCCCATTCTCAAAACCTGTACATTAATTTATATCCATTAACATCTAATGATCCAATCACTAGTTTAATAATTTAGATGAAATACATTAAATATAACTTACATAAATAATTTGTCAATCATATGATTGATAGTCTTTTAGTAATATTACAATACCATATCAATCAATGTCATATGCTAAAATACATTTTTTATATGTCAAATTTAGAAGAAAAAAAAAAGTAAAAAGATCTGATTTTGACTTTTAACTAACCCATTTTGCCCGAATGTTTTTAACTGTTCTTCCTTTAATATATTGTTCTTATTTTAAAAATATCTAAGTAGTTTACATTTGCGGCTAGTATAACAGGCCAATATATATAAATATATAATCTAAAAATATAAAAAAACATTGAAAAAAGTCTCGCGAAGAGCTACAACTTTGGGTTTAGTAGCTAAGCATTTTGCGATATCTCTTATGGTTTCCAAACTGTTTCAAATCTAAATCGAAATATCTATATGTAAAACTATCCCATTACATTAATTAAAAAAATAATTAAATTTTATTTCATTTAAAAGGTTTTTATCTAATAGTTTTAATTCTGGGCCGAAATACATGTATGTATATAAAACTATCAGATTACACTAATTAAAAAAATAAATCAAAATTAAATTTTATTTCATTTCAATGGTTTGTATTAAGGGGTGAAATAGCTATTTAGGAAGGAAGGCCAGGAAAACCAATTTAGCTAGGTACCTAGGAAAATTCGATTAAGGCGTTAAATAATCCCCTAACATGACTTAGATTGGACCTTCATTATCACTTCCGACTAACCTAGAGATAATGAATACCTATATAATTTACGTATAAATTAATTTCAGTTAAATAAAGTGACGATTCCGTGACCATCCTTCAGATTGATATAATATCTAAAACGACCACTGGTGTTTATTTCTATTGTTATATTTATCGGAATATATTTAAGAAGCCAAAAAGATTAATTAAATATGTAATGAATATAACCTTTATAATCTCATAACAAAGGCTTTATTAGATACATAATTACACTAGAGATTCAATGTAATTTGAATTGAACATGTGGAATAATAATTTAACTAAACTGTGATAACTAAATCTTAAATAGTAAATAATTCATCACATTCTTCCCCCCTTATTCATTTCAGAACATAGTCCTTCAAATAACCTGGAAGTCGATGAGCTCTTGAGGATCTCCGTAACTCGGGCTCATTATTTAGTTGAGGAATGCCTGGAGAAGTTGGTAAATTAACAATCTCCAAATCATTATCGATAAACGTTCTTTCGTCTGATGAAGGAGCTACGTTGCCAGATTCCAATTCTGTGGCCATAGGTGTTCTTGAATGCGATTCCTTCCGTCCGGTAATATTATTTTCGATCATCTCATGGCATTTTGGATCATCTCTTGGCGTGGAAGTTTGGAAGTCATCTCTTGTTGCTGAACTTTCTCTTTGACTTTCGCTTCTTAGACCTTCGTTTCCGACTCCTATCGGAGCTAACTGTCTTAGGTTGACAGTTGTTTTGTTACCGTTTGGAAGTTGTACGAGTGCGTAATCTGGATTTACTTCTAGTAAAGAAACTTCTTGCACTAGAGGGTCATATTTGCTTTGTCTAAATTGATTTTTCATAAGCACTTTACCCGGTGTTGTTAACCATGTAGGAAGAGATACTCCTGAGCTAGATCTCCTTTTATGAAAGAACATCCGTTCATGTGGTGTTGAATTGGTAGCAGTGCAAAGTAATGAGCGGATAGAGTGTAATGCCTCAGGTAATACCTTCTCCCACTGAGTTATCATCAGTCCTTTTGATTTTAAAGCCAGAGATACGGATTTCCAAATTATATCGTTGTAGCGCTCCACTTGACCGTTCCCACAAGGATTATAAGGAGTGGTACGACTTGTGGCTACTCCATTTGAATGAAGAAATGACTGAAGTTCCTTTGAAATGAATGAAGTTCCTCTGTCCGAATGAATAAACGAAGGGTAGCCAAATAGAGTAAAAATCTGATTTAATGCATTAATAACAGTTGTTGAGGATAAGTCAGTGCAAGGTATGGCAAAGGGGAACCTCGAAAATTCGTCGACTGCTGTTAACAGGTACTTTCGGGGAGTGTTCGACGGTAGGGGACCTTTGAAGTCAATACTGAGACGTTCGAAAGGAGCGGTAGCTTTGATGAGGTTACTGTAGTTACTGTACTGGAGTAGAAGCGGGGCTTGATCTCAGCACACGTTTTACACGAAGAAGTGACTTTCCGTATTTCATCAATGGAGTAAGGAAGGTTTTGAATTTTGACCCAGTGAGCCATTCTGGTGATACCTGGATGGCAAAGGGAAGTGTGATATTGAACCAAGCGGTCAAGAGTGTAAGAAGAAGCAATTCTGGACAACGCGTCGGCAGCAACATTTTCTTTACCAGGACGATACACTATATCATAGTTATATGGGGCTAGTTCCAATCTCCATCTAGTGAATTTTTCATTTTTAATCTTTCCTGGATGTCTCAGGTTAAACATGTAGGAAATAGATTTTTGATCTGTTTTCAGCTGAAATTTTCGTCCAATTAAGTAATGCCTCCACTTCCGGAGTGACTCGATTATAGCATATGCTTCTTTTTCTACAGCTGAATGATGTTGTTCACCCTTGGACAAGGTCCTGGAAAAGAAAGCAACGGGACGTTTGTTTTGAGTCAGGGTAGCTGCAATCGCGACATCTGATGCATCAGTTTCTACACAGAAAGGGATATCGTCCTCTACATTTACTACAAAGGAGTTAACATTACAGGATCTTATATTGTTGAAGTCTTCGACCAATCCAGGTTCCATAGGGAATTTCTTGCAATTTACTAATTTGTGTATTTTGTCCGAAAACGAGGGCACCCATTTTGAATAGTAGGAGAACATACCTAGTGCACGCTGTAAAGAAACTTTATTTTCTGGAATTGGGAATTTAATCAAAGGCTCTAGCCGGTCAGGGTCGGGTTTTAATGTGTTACCTTCAATATGATAACGCAAAATTTTAATGGATTTCAAGTTGAAACGGGATTTCTCTTGGTTGATAGTAAGATTGTAATCCTTGCATACATTCAAAAATTTGTTCAGATTGGCGTCATGTTCAGATTGGTCTTTGCCACTGACAGTTACATCATCCAAATATATGTTTACACCTTGTAAGTCTTCTTTCGCTTTGATATCGTCCATTACCCTCTGGAATGCAGCAACACCATTGGTCACACCCATAGGAATTCGTTTGAACTGCCAGAGTTTCCCAGCGGCCTCAAAAGCAGTGTAAAGTTTTTCTTCATTCTTTATCGGTATTTGATAATATGCACTTTTGAGGTCTAGAATACTGTGGACATTGTATTTTGCTACCTTTGAAGCTATTTTCTCTATTGAGGGGACAGGATAGGCATCTAACAAAGTAAATCTGTTTATGGTTTGTGAATAATCAACGACCATTCGTTTCCGATGTGTTCCGTTGATGACTAGAGCTTGAGCTCTCCATGGAGAATTACTTGCTTCAATCACTCCATCAGCAAGCAAACTTTTTATGTGATTAAGAAGGAATCTTTCATCTTCATCGGAATGACGCTTTGATTTTATAGCGATAGGTCGACAGTCAGGCGTTAAATGCTCAAAGAGCGAAGCAGGGCGGACTTTAGCGCATGTCAAACCGCTGCTTATTTGTAATTTAGGTTTATTTCCACCAAAAGTTATAGATAAACTTGAATGTAGTTTTAGGATATCATGTCCCAAAATGACATCAGCACAACAGTCTTTTAGAACATTTAGTATTACATAATTATATTTATTCTCTGAAATTTGCAAATCAACGGGGCAAAAAGATTTTATTGTCATAGCTAGTGATGACGAAGCCATGGCAACTTCTGAACTAGTAGGGTATTGATTTAGATTGTATTTGGCTACAAATGCATCGTTGATATAACTAGCCGTGCTTCCCGTATCTATGAGGCCGTCCGCTGGAAAACCATTTACTTTCATTCTAGTGATCGATTTTGAAAGACTGGATGGAGATGCAGTTAATATTTCATCAAAGAGTGGTTTTGGTTTGCTGATTTTAGAATTGACAGGAAGAGAAGCAATAGTTGCAAAATTATTTTCATCAAGGGAGTGACTCAATTGCATGGACAAAGCGGTCGTTCGATCACTACGCTTAGAAGACCTACAGACTTTAGAATAATGTCCCTTTTTTTTGCAAAGTCTACATTCTGCGTCTCGTGCTGGACAAGAAGTACGTGGATGCCTACCAAATCCACAAAAGAAACATTTTGAAGATGTAACAGCAGCAGCAGATTGGGAATTAGTTTTTATAACTTCAGCTGTGGGCGATGCCTCACATGACGCGAGTTGATACTGACTGGATGCATAACATTCAGAAAAGGATTGGGCAGATTCCAATGACCGAGCTTTAGAAAATGCTTCATCTAATGTTAAAGTTACGTTTTCTAAAAGTCTTTGGCGAATACTATTTGATGACAAACCATTTATAAATGCATCACGAATATATTCGTTCCGGTAGGTTTCAGCCTGGACAGTTTTGAAATTACAATCAACACTAAGAAGACGTAGCGATTGTAAAAATTGATCTATATTTTCTGCTGGCTGCTGACGGCGAGTCATTAATTGATGCCTTGCGAAAATTTCATTTTTAGGTTTTATGTAGAGTGAATCTAACGTTTCGATAGCGGAATTATAGGATGTACATTCGCTAATCAATTCATATACAGTGTGGCTTACATGATTATATAAAAGCAATAATTTATCAGCATCACTTGCCTTGATTGATGTCGTAAAAACTTCAAAAGTTCTTTTCCAATGACTCCATTGTGATGAACTTTTCCCAGTTGTATGATCTGCTTCGAACCTTTCGGGTTTGAAATATTTGTCCATTTCGCTTTAAATGAATTACATTATGTATCTAATAAATTGTAATGAATATAACCTTTATAATCTCATAACAAAGGCTTTATTAGATACATAATTACACTAGAGATTCAATGTAATTTGAATTGAACATGTGGAATAATAATTTAACTAAACTGTGATAACTAAATCTTAAATAGTAAATAATTCATCACAAAATACCTATAAATTTGTCCATTTATTACAGTTAACAATGTTCGCATGTTATGGACAAAGATACCAATATTTCAAAATTCCTGGAAGTGTCATAATTTTAAAAATAAAAAAAGGAGAACATTGGATATCGTTAGCAAAAGCGATTTTCCCCGCACTGATTATCATTCTACTAAGTTTTAAAGCATTTTAAACAAAATAAACCTTTTACACATTCTTTAATCTTTTGTATGCATAAAAGTGATGAATAAGGTTAGGTTAGGTTATATTATTTTATGGGCACACAACATCTGAGGTCTTTTGTGCCCTTTAGCTATTCAAAAATGTTAAACACATACACACACATACATGTGTACATATATACATACAGTTCTAACTCATTTATTCATCTGTTTGTTTATTTAGTAGTCTCTTCGTATTTCACTGCTATATTTTGTTAAACAAGTTGTTTTTCTTTAGAAATTCGATTATTATCGCAATATTATTATGGTTGTCGCCCAACATTGTTTGGAGTTTTCTTTCTATCATACGATTTTGAAAGAAGCTGTCGTATAGGGTGCGTTTTTCTAAGATGTGGTATATTGACAGCTGCTCATTGCAATTTCCACATGTCGGTGGTGTACTGTTATCAATGAGGAAACCGTGTGTGAGTCTTGTGTGCCCAATTCTCATTCTGGTGATTACAACCTCCTCTCTTCTATTGTTTCTACAGGAGCTTTTCCACAATTTCGTATCTTTTTTAATGTTTTTTAATTTATTGGGTCCCTCAACATTGTCCCAAACCTGATCCCACATCATCCTGGCTTGGGATTTCAGATAACTACTGATATCAGATGAGGTAAAGACATTGGTTACCTCCATTGAAGATAGTGCTGCATCCTTGGCCGCTATGTCAGCTGCTTCATTCCCCTTAATCCCCACGTGTGATGGTGTCCAGACGATAGTCACATTCTTGTTTAAGCCAATGTTCATAGAAGAATATGCCTGAATTTTCCTTACTATGGGATTTTTAGAGTATAGGTCTGTAATTGCCATTATAGCTGACAGGGAATCCGTGCATAAGACGAAGTCTTCCTCATCTTGCAGCATTATGTGGTACAGGGCTGCACTCAAAGCGTAACATTCAGCTGTGTAGTTACTTGTGAAGGGTGGAAGCTTATATTTAATTTCACAGTTTCTGGTTACAACGGAGCATCCTACATTAGAGTTTAATTTAGATCCATCTGTATAAAGAAATGTACTATTTTTATAGATGAATAAGGTAATGAATTCACAGGCTCACAGACCTTGAAGATTTTTAGCCTCCTTAACTAACCGTTTCCACATCTGTCTATCTTGGGCAATGGCTTTTCAATCAACCTCTCGTTTCCTTCTTGATCATGGTAGCCTATCACTGAGCCTGAGTCCCCCACACGGTCGGATACCGACCACTGCTGCACTCATCACGTTGAGGGACCCTGATGGGTTGCTTCTTGCCAAGTGTCCCGCCCATTTTAGCCTCTTAGCTTTTAAGTCGTACACTACCGATTGTAGGGTTTCCCCTATAATATCTTCTTAGGTCTATCTTCTCCATAGTCCTAGCTCATTACCCCAGTTCGGGCCTACAATTGTCCACAGCACCTTCCGTTCAAACCTTTCGATTCTTGCCTCTAAGGTACGGGTCAATGTCCCAGTTTCGCACCCATAGATTAGCACGGGTTTGATTATAATGTTTTAGACCCTGATTTTCATTGGGCGACATATTTTCTTGGATCTGAGGACTCGAGATATCCATAAGAACGCACGAACCGCACTGGCTATCCGTTGATCGACATCTGTTAGCTGGTCGTAAACGACAAACCAATAAATGGAGGTTACCGTGTATCCGAGGTATTTGAAGTTAACTACTTGGGGGATGGTGTAACTTCCTACATTTATTTTGTCGATTAAGAGTAGGTTTCGGTTACTATCATCTACTTAATTAAGCGTATAGTGTTGGAGATTTAGTCGAGTCTAGTATTTATGAATTATAGGCAAAATTGGTTGAGGTGCTGGCAAAGAAGAAATAATATTTATTTGTGTGGAAATCTTCTAAAAACCAAAATTTTAAAAAACGTACCCTTTGAATAAAATATATTATTTTTTTTGTTTTATATTGTTATTTATTTTATGCGTATTCTTAACTATGGAATAGTTTTATTCAAAATAAATTAAAAATCGATAAAAATAAAACAAGTGGAAAATTGATTAAGTATTACTTTTTGGGAGTGATATATAATTGTATCCAGATTTTTATTAAGTTAAGAAGCAGGAAAAATATTTTTAACAGCAAACAAATGCTTAATTGATATTTCCATTATTAATAGCATAATTTCGGATAAACTTCTTTTGATTACACCTTTCAAATATGCATGTAACTTTTTATTTTTTTATTTTAAATTTAAAAACGACTTTTTTTTTGTAAAACTGCATTGATTGTAAAACTGCATAAATCTATTCATTTATTCGAATAGATTTTATCTGATTTTCTAATGTAGGGCATGGACGAGCCTTTTCCTGACGATCATCAACAAATATTTGTTAGCTAAGTGATGCTGGCCGCCCACTTTAGCTCTATTGAGGAAGGAATGTTTACTCCCACGCTAAGAATGCCCGGCTTTTTACATTTTAATTAAAACGAGAATGGTCGGTTTGATTCTTTTCTGGGCTCGGAATCCAGAAAATTCCCAATATAACATCTATCTGGAAGTAAATTTGTAACGTAATAATTCCATCTTGTTCGACATGAACCAATACATCGATTAAAAACCAAGAATTATGTTATATAACTTAAACAAACATATATATGTATCTTAATTTTCATAGGAAATCAGAGGGACTACAAGTTAAAATTATATGCTATTCAAAACTTAAAGATTTCTATACCATCGTAATGTTAACAAATACTGTACTCTCGTATTACAAATACTGTAAATGATTCTAAAAAAATATTTCCATACCATGAAATGATAAAGTAATTGAAATATCCCCTTCTTCGGGACAACAGTTCATTATTCATTAAGTCTTTTTTTTTTTAATTGATTTCATAGAGATGCCTCCTTACAATAATGTTGTTTATATTAGAAACTCAGAATCTGATGAAAGAAAAATATGAATTGATCTAACGTGATAAATAAACTTCCAAATGGTTTGTTTTCAGTTGGGATCCGGACTGGAAAAGCATAACAAAGACATTTTTTTTTTCCAAAAAGTGTGTTTCTGTTATTTATTTGTACCACAAATAGTTTTTTTGCATCTCTTGGAAAATTTCAGTTTTCGCACACGGAGGTTTCGCACTCCTTCTCATTGCCAACGCTTGTTATTAAACAAAAATAGAAGAAAAACAAACAAGAAATAATATATAACGAACTTATTATGAATGTATAACGAACGACTATCGAAAGGTAGTTTGAAGTAGTAGTATTAATAAATCCACTCAATTTTGATCATTTGGAAAAAAAAAATAATAGTAGTTTTGCATTTACAAAAATGGTAAAAAATTAACAATTCCAAATCTATCAAATGAGATGGTCATCAAACAAACTAGAAAAACACACATTTAAAAACAAATTAATCAAGATTAATTCAACGGTATTAGGATTAAGAAAGGTTGGAGATAATTACCTTTTGTTCAGCACTAAGTAAGGAATTACAGTTCTAGTCCAACAGATTTGTAACAATGATTGGCTTGCCATGTTTCCTCTAATAATTTAATAGTTATTATAATAGTTAATAATATTAAATAATTGTATAAGTGATAAATCCAGCCCTAAATTATTATCATATACTATAATCATAATTCTGAAAAGCCAATCCCCCCTGTATAATAAAATATCATATTAAAAAAAATCTGGTGCAATGGGCGCAACACACAACTTTTACTGACCAACTTACTTATATTAGAAATTGACGTGTTTTGTTAAATGCCATTCATAGAAGAAACACAATTTTCCAAATTCATTTACTTATTTTTTTTTCTATTTTCTGTCTAAAGTACTAATTTTTTTTATTATTAAGTAAAAGTTTTTAGTTTACATAATAATCCATCGCGTCTGATTTTATTTACCATTTAGTTACCATGAAACAAATAATTTCCATTAAATGAACAGAACGTCTTTAATTATAAACAATGTTCATTAAATGCACAGTACGCATGCGTGGGCTCAACATTGACAGAATATTTTTCTTTTCATCTCCTGTTTGCTTGATTTTTTCATATTTCATATTTAGCCATTTCTTATTTTTAGACGTAACGAGAGACAGTTAATTTCTCCATATCTATATATATAAGAGGCTTTGTCCTGACTGACAGCGCAGAGCAAAAACTACCAATGATAGAAACTTGAAGTTCGGAATTTAGATTTTAAACGCGATGTAGGTAACCACTAAGAAAGGAATTTCAAAAATGTAACTCCTAAGGGGCTTGAATGGCGAAATTGTTATTTAACTCTAACGGAAATCTATTGTTGAAATATTAAACCATATGTTTTTTATTTGAATATCGATTTAACGTTACAATAGTATTAAAATAGACATTCACATAAAATATGGCTCCTGATTATTTAAATATTAGTGGTAATCAAATTATGCACACTGTGATTCCCATGCTTGGGGATGGTGCGTGTTTATTTCGATCTCTATCATATATTTAAGAGGCTTTGTCCTGACTGATAGAATCAATGTAGAGCAAAAACTACTAATGATAGAAACTTTAAGTTCGGAATTTAGATTATAAGTAACCACTAAGAAAGGAATTTCAAAAATGTGACCAAGGGATTTAAATGGCGAAATTGTCGTTTAACTCTAACGGACACCTATTTTTGCACTTCGAGGAAAAATATCTAATTTGGACTCATTTTAAAGATCTTGATACGACGAGTTTAACTCGAAAGCTCTTACGGGGCGTCGAAAACCATGTTTTAAAGCCGAAAAATGAAGCTTTCATGAGGAGTAAGCCATTTTTTGTTTCGGCTGTTTTAGTGAACTCTCCATTGCGCGCCTCCCTCTCTTCTACCGAGACGGCAACTTTCCCCTCCAACATTCCACCTCCCGGAAGCTCCGATTCTACTAAATCTCCTTAACATCAGTTAACATATTGTATTAAATCAATAGCAAGGATGATCACAGAAGTGATTTTAAAGGCTCGCGGGCGAAGCCGCGACGGGGAATGCTAGTCTAAACAAAATCGAAGGTACTTTTTTAGGAAAACAAAAAAAGCCCCTTCCTCATTTAAGCGCCCTCAGAACATTTTAATAAAGACGAAGCTTACCTGATATTAAAAAAATAATGAGAAACAAAGTTATGAAATATCAACAGGGTGTGGCGTGGAAGATTTTTAGTTCTATAGGGGGTGGCAAAAAAGTTTTTGTAAACAGAAAAGGTTTGGGAACCCCTGCCTTTAGGATTAATTAGCTGTAGGATCTTTTAATGATGCATTTGTGAAATTGCACGTGTTTTCAAATATTATGACGTATCCTAAATTTACTTTCCTAACGAAAAAAACAATGTTAGTTATAAATTAACTTAAAAGAATTAATAAATTAAAAGTTGTTCCATTTTCCATAAACCATTTCACTCGACCTTCTATATAATATTGTTTTCCTAAAACTCCTGTAACTTATTTACATTTTCTACCCCTGGCGATAGTCTGCAAAGCGGCTTGAAACGTTAGTTATAAATAATTTAAGTTATTTATTTAATTTACCTTATTTTACCTCAAATCTGACCATACTCTGTTTGATTAAATAGTTTTCTGACTTATCTATGCTAACAGTAAATTACCAAATCTTAAAAAAAAAATACATTTTTTCACATTCGATAGTTTGACGTGAAAACTTAATAACTGATAGCTTGTCCATTTTTTTAAACTTTGATGTAATATTTACTTTAGCTTTAATAGGCATCTGCAACGTCATGAATTCCCAACAGTTAGGAGGTAGGAAGTACTGGAAACAGGCGATAGGATCCTCCAGGAGGGCTAACAGCCTCCAGTAGCTGGATAATTACACAGGGTACCGCGGCGGAGGGGCCCACCGGATGGAGGGTATTGGCACTTCCCTCTTGGCTGAGGATATAGTCAGTTAGCGGGCGTCCATTTCCACTCATTGAGGTCACGACCGTCTGTCCCAGGATCGGCGGCTGTCTGCTGGGTGTAGGCATTCCGGGGTCGAGGCGAAGTCTGAGGCACTGATCTACCGGAGGACCAGGGTACTGAGGAGGGAGTCGGGAAAAAGAAATGAAAAGATAGTTTTATATTCAAAGCCATTATTTATAGGAGAAAGAGAAAGACTTTATTGAACAAAGAGATGCTGCCCAATTATATTGGGTTGCTCATAAACAGCGTACTTGCACGTAATCTTTTAATGACTATTTGTAATATCTTAAATACTAATACACTTAATATAAGAGAGCTACTAAATATTGATATAAACTTATTTTTGTCTTTAGTATAATTAAAATTTGACAATCTAGCAAAATAATTGGGCCATAAGCGCTTTGAAATTAATGTACGTCCACCCACTTTTTTTTCGTGCATTAACTCTATATTAATTTTTTTCCCGTACTATTGTAATTATGCAACTTTTTTATTCTCAAAAGAGTTAATCTCTCAATGATGTTGCTTGCTTTCTAAATATTCATAATATGCTAAACTTTTTTTTTTTATCAGTATCAAATATTTTCCTTCAGAGATTGTTTGGGTTAATATTTTGGTGGATCCATATCTATTTTTTCGAATTCCATCCCGTATTTGTCCTCTCTTCGATTAAGACGACATACAGTGCTTCGATCAATGGACAAAAATCGAAAAATCAAGTTTTTATTTTTTTCTTGAATTTCCATTTAAAATGTTCCTAAAGATGTAAATGATCATTAATTATAATATTTACATATATTTGTTAACTCAATTGCTATTAAAATTAAGAAATGTTTCGAAAAAACAGTATTAGTGACCACTTACTTACTCGTATTAGTCGAGAAAGGGATTTTAGATCGAAGGTAAATACTAGATGTAAACATTGGCTTTGTCGTAATCTTTTCATTTAGTCTTCTTTATGTTTAGAAGAGGTATACTGTGAACTTATTAAAATTAAGAAATGTTTTGAAAAAAACAGTATTAGTGACCACTTACTTACTCGTATTAGTCGAGAAAGGGATTTTAGATCGAAGGTAAATACTAGATGTAACCATTGGCTTTGTCGTAATCTTTTCATTTAGTCTTCTTTATGTTTAGAAGAGGTATACTGTGAACGTTATTTTAAATGAAAGTCGAAATTATTTTTGAAAATATGACCAAGGGAAAGAAAATTTTTTTACTCCCTCGATGTTCTACTAACTTTAATGTGAAATATTACAAAATGTCCGCAAAACACCTCTTTCATTTTTTAAATATTTGTAGTCTAACTAATTTAGAATAAAAATCTATAAAGATAATCTGCGATAACCTGCGACTCTGACTTTGCCAATTTTTTTTCAAATGAAATCAGGCACTCACTTGACTCCCTCGATGTTCTACTAACTTTAAAGTGAAATATTACAAACTGTCCGCTAAACACCTCTTTCATTTTTTTAATATTTGTAGTATAACTAATCTAGAATAAAAATCTATAAAGATAATCTGCGATAACCTGCGGCTCTGACTTTGACAATTTTTTTTTTCAAATAAAATCAGGCACTCACTTGAATCCCTCGATGTTCTACTAACTTTAATGTGAAATATTACAAAATGTCCCCAAAACACCTCTTTCATTTTTTTAATATTTGTAGTCTAACTAATTTAGAATAAAAATCTATAAAGATAATCTGCGATAACCTGCGACTCTGACTTTGACAATTTTTTTTTCAAATAAAATTCAAAAATGTTAATAATATTAAGTCCAGACACACTATTTGTATACAGTACCATCTATTTTGTTAGTTTTTAAATATTTTTGTTCACTCAGTTGTCATGTGCCTTCACTTCAAAAGCGTTGGATTTCCCCGTCAGAAACCTTGAAGTCTGCAAACTAACCCTCTACCACTACCTCTCACCTTTTTTTTACCTTTAGTCTTAGTATCCACCTGGACTCACTAGGTAAATATCAGATTCTATTTTATCTTGTTAACCAGCCTCTTATTTTAATATTCATGTATACGCCATCTTTTATATTATTATCAGTTCTGTAATGTATCAATTTATTGTCACCCTCTAGCATAGATACTCATATATTTGTTTTTTTAGCCCTGATGAAGATCCACAAGTTGGATCGAAACGTTGGCTTACCATAATAAAATCATTGTAAACTGAAAATCCTGACCATCATTTAACCTATCGTGATATTATTACTACTTAACAAAAATGGATTTTCAAAAAGTTTTGTTTACAAGAAAGCAGATGACTAAGTGGTTGTTATCTTTTTATTTGATAGATATAGGTGGGTGCTGTAAATTCATTACCATTACTAAGATTTAGGAAATTTCAAGGTTTTAAAAATTTCTTAAAAGTTTAAAATAACAATTTGCAAGAAAATAAAAATTTGGCTCAGATTTAGTCTTCGGTTAGAAATTGAACTGTCAAAAGTGCTTTTTTTTGTACTCTACTAATTGCATGGGTATAAAATACTTTTCAATGTTCATTAGCAGCTTTTGCAAAAAAAAAAAAAAAAAAAAAAAATGAACTTTAATATTACTAGAATATACTTAATTATTGTGTTGAAAAGTATGCAAAATCATTATTGAATTAATTTTTTTTTTTTGAAATCCATTTTTGTAAGATTATCGCGTAAAACTTTGAATGATTATATGGACTGTACTTGTAATAACCTTTATTGAAGTTCAGGTCTTTCCAAAAAGATTGGGCTTTATTTAAATGTGCTAGGAAGAGCAAAAGAGGAGATATTTGATTTGATGCAGAGCATTAAAATAGCTAAAAATTATAATAAAATGGCCGCCAACGGCAAAATGAAAATTAAAACAATTAACTCACTGCATTTTTGCACTGCCAGTGTATTATACATTCTAAAGCAAAACAATTTGAAGCAACCCCCTCTCGACCACTTGATATGGATTGACCCAAAATTGCAACATCCACACAAAAAGAAAAACTAATACTACAACTAAAAGTTAATTTCATATTATAAGCATATACCAGTGTTATGTTATTATATTGCAAACACATTCCGGATATGTAATCCTTGTGCTTAGGTTATCACTGAGCCGGATAGCTAAGTACATCGGATCGGACTACGGTACAGCCTCCACCGAAGATCATAGGATTAGAGGCAGGTGTGGACCATCTGGGGGAGATGGCCGATCTATGAAGCCGATAGCACCACCTGTCCCAACGGTAAACCTTTGTCATCTTCTTATGCAATGGCTTTTCTTGCTCTTTTGCAACAAAAGCAAAAAAGTATACAATGATTAGTTTTTTTTTTTGTATTTTACCCTAGCATAAGACCTGTGTAAATTCAAATGTCTGATATATTGGGTTGATGCAAAATTAATGCAGGTTTCCTCTATTGTGATATCTTAATTCCAATTGTGTAAACAAAGGAAATCCTAACATTGATCATTATTATACCAAAACAAACCTTATCTAATACCCTCTCTTTCACCATGAATTTGATCAGTAAAATCGTTTTGTTCAGTGTGTTCAAAGGTCTTAAATCGAAAATGTCGAAGTACGATTTTCGTCAAATTTATTTTTACGAATTTAAATTAGGGCGCAGCGCTGCGCAAACGGCTCGTAATATTAACGAAGTGTGGGGTCAGGGGGCTATTAACGAGCGCACGGTGCAGCGTTGGTACCAGAAGTTTCGCAGTAGAGATTTCGACCTCGAAGACAAGGAAGGTCGGGGCCGTCATTTTGCTCTTGACAACGACCAGCTGAGGTCAATAGTGGAAGAAGACCCAACCAAAACCACCCGAGAAATAGCGGTAGAACTCGGCGTGAACCAATCCACAGTTGTACGCCACTTGGAAGCAATTGGTAAGGTAAAAAAGTTGGCCAAGTGGGTGCCACACCAATTAAACGACCACCAAAAAAATCGCCGCTTTGAAATCTGTTCCATGCTTGTGACACGCAATAAAAATGATCCATTTCTCGATCGCATTGTGACGTGCGATGAAAAATGGATCTTATACGACAACAGCAGGCGTTTTAGCCAATGGCTGGGCAAAGATGAACAACCAAAACCTTTCCCGAAGCCCAACCTGCACCCAAAAAAAGTTATGGTCACAGTTTGGTGGTATACTGCTGGTGTTATCCACTACAGCTTTCTCAATCGAGATGAGACTATAACTGCTGACGAGTACTGTCAAAAAATTGACAACATGAATCAAAAATTACGTCTTTGCCCAGCATTGATTGATCTCCATATGGAAATTATTTTGATTAAATATATACAGGGTGTTTCGGAATTGCACGGCACTATTTTAGGTACGTGTTCTCTAACACAAAATAAACAAAAAAGTTCATATTAGCATATATCTCAAACTCATTTATTAAACAGATATCAAAGGTTAAAGATTTATTATTTATTTACTGCATTAAGACTGACTGTACAACGTTTAACGTGTTTAATACTAAATAAAAGGTTTTAATCACCTGATAAACAAATGAGCGATAAGCAATGACAGTAGTTGCTCATCTGTTTGTCTAGTTCTGTGTGTTTTAGTGTGAGTGAATCTTGTGACACAGTTCAATTTATGATTATCATGGGAGATACCACAAATTTATTCACTTTTGATGAACAAACAGACATGCTTTTAGCTTATGGCGAGGTACATACAAACGGTGCTGCTGCTGTTCGAAGATATCGTGAAAAATTTCCTAACCGAAGAATACCAAATCGTAAAACGTTTGAGGCCATTGAAAGACGTCTTAGGGATAATGGTACGCTAAAACCTATACGAGTGAACGCCGGTCGACAACGATTTCGACGAACTGCAAACGTAGAAGAAGAAATACTCGATGCTGTTCAGTTATCTCCTACTACTAGTACCAGAAGATTGTCACGTCGCACAGAGGGCAAAATCACCAATTTAGTTGGACAAAAGTCAAGTCGAAAGTTTGGAATTTCTGAGTGCTTGACCTTTTTATTATTAGTTGGTAAGACGCTTAATACTAATATTTCCCGCCATACCGTGCTTACATATAAATAGTAAATGAGTGAATCATTCCTTTTTACACAAGTGCCTAAAATGTGGCTCTGGCATTATCTTTATTCCATCGTCATTTATTATGTTCAAGGTGTATGTAGTGCAAAGTCTTTTTGCTTTTATTTAACAATGGACATTGCTGACACAGGTAAGACATTATATTTCCACATTCGTTATTGAATATACATTCCAATCCACCTGTAGAGTTAATTTTGCAATTTTTAAATGTATGCCATTATTCAATAACGAAAAACTATATAACCCCCAAGTTACCCCAAGGAGTTGTTTGTAGGATTTGTTCATCAATCCTTTTAGTCTTTAAATGTTGCAAAGAAATTTTTGCGATTTTTTGCGTTTTGGGTGATACATAATTTTTTTTTAGATAAAACACTCCGAATCGCGAGGAGGAAATTTTTTGAAGAGAGGTTAAAGTTTCCAAAAAAAACCCGCCAAGACCACTTGCTGAAATTTATTCTTACTTCCGCTCATATTAATAATCAAGAAAATGTGGAAATTGGACCTCTGAAAATTATAATTTTCCTTCTTTCCGACAAGATTCCGGAAAGGTGGGACAAATGTCACAGAAAACTGGAAGATTTTTTCAATAAATACCAGTTGGCTTGATTCATCAGATGACTTGGATTTTAGTACTTCAGTTATTCAACCTACTTGTCAACGCTCAGGACGCCCTGAAAATTCGAATGTTTTAGTGAGAAAAAAATTCAGTGAGTTATTGAAAGTAGACTGTGAAAAATTTAATTTCGCTGCAGAGCACGCGCTGTTTCTGGTAAGCGTAGTGCTTCCAAAGTTATGAAAGAGGCATCTACCTCTCAACAGCCATCTTCTACAAGAAATTCGACCTCTACCAACATTCGAGTTTTCCCATGAAGAAGCTTTGGCAGGGCTCTCTTTTTGGACTGCAATTTAACAAAGGCTTCATATTGTTTGCTAAGCGAAAGAAGTATGTCACGCTTTATATCCTTCCTACAACAGATCACAAAATGCCAAAAAATCTTGTCTTTCGGAAGAAAATATTACAATTACGGAATGTAGGGATGAATTGCCATTGCAGGAATTACTAAATATAACAACTCGAAGGCTATGTGACTGAAGAAAAAAAGGTTTTCGACGTTTAAGGGAACGGTATACGAGAAAAATTTCACAAACAGCGACAAAAAGTGATTTGTTGACAATGCTATATGTTTCATCGGAACCTATTGTTGCTTCACTACGAAACCTGTCGGAAAAAATTAAATACCGTTAGATTCAGATGTGCTATATTTACTAAAGTGCACTATTCCGAACGAACAATTATCCTCATCAAACTTAAATCTTGAAAAACCAAATGATGACATGTCAGAGCCAGAGTTATCAGATCAATCTGGATCATCATATAATGATCACACAAGTGAAGAAGATAATTAGGTGTTTAATATTCATAATTTTTTTAATATTTATCGACATGTGCCTAATTACGTTTATTAATTGTTATAAATTACGCCTAATTTTATTACTGTAATTGATTTAAATTTTATTTAATGTACATTGATTATTAAAAAAATTATAATAATAAAAAATATTTTACGATCTATGATTTAATGATATAATCTACGATCTATGGAGATTTTCCTAAATTATTTAAAATGGGTCTATTACGCCATTGCGAGCCGATAATTAGATGTATTGCATTATTTTCCCCGTATTCTGGGACTTCAAACGTTAAATGTAGGAAAGTTTTAGATTTTAGGAAATTTGATTTTTGATCACTGTGTGCTCGCCAATCGTGTCAAAAAATTACTTAGATTTTTTTTATTATTTTTTTCCGTAAACTTGGACCCCAAAGGTTAAATATGGACAAGTTTCGGAATTTTGTCCACCTAAATCGGTCATATTTTCCACTGTGCGTCGTTTCGATGTTTCCTCTACCAGCGTATGGCGAACTTTACGCGAACAACAATTATATCCATTTCACGTATCAAGTAGGCAAGATTTGTTACCACAAGATTATAACAAGCGCAGAAATTTCTCCCAGTGGTTAATTCGACAATGCACACGAGATCCTAACTTCCTGAACTGCATTTTGGTTACTGATGAATCTTGCTTTACAAGAAACGGGATTCTTAATTTTCGAAATACCCATACTTGGGCCGAAGAAAACCCTCATACGACTGCTGTTGGACATTACCAACATACATTCTCTTTAAATGTCTGGTGTGGTCTTCTAAGCGACAAAATCATCGGCCCCTTCTTTTTGCCACCTAGGCTGTCAGGTATATCTTACTTGCATTTTTTGCAAAATAATCTGCATGATATTCTAGAAGATATTCCGCTAGGCATTAGGCAAAGGCTGTGGTTTATGCATGACGGTGCTCCAGCTCACTTTTCTCATAGTGTCACTGATTATTTAAATGCAACTTATGGAGACCGATGGGTTGGTCGAATCGGACCTGTTAAATGGCCACCACGATCTCCGGATTTAACGCCATTAGATTATTGTGTGTGGGGCTGGATGAAGTCTATGGTTTATTCTGCGGCAGTTGACACGCAAGAAGAGCTAAGAAATCGGATCGTGGAAACCGCAGTAACTATCAACCACCATCCTGATGCTATACGAAGAGCCAGAGAAGCATGGATTCGTCGTGCTGAATGTTGCATTCAACAAAACGGAGGCGCCTTTGAACATTTACTCTAAATGTTGTAATAATAATAAATAAATAGTAATAATAAATCTTTAACCTTTGATATCTGTTTAATAAATGAGTTTGAGATACATGTTAATATGAACTTTTTTGTTTATTTTGTGTTAGAGAACACGTACCTAAAATAGTGCCGTGCAATTCCGAAACACCCTGTATAGTTAAAGTTCAATTTTTCATTATTATATTTTCAATATAAAAAACACTTTATTATTATTATTATTTATTATTTTTCTCATAACAAGAACACCTGGATATTTATAGGAAAGGCAATAAAATTACATAGTCATTTCAAAAATGAAAATATGCTTAAACAAATTGTATAGGCGAAAAGGGAATGTTCATATTGTATAACATAATGATCGAAGAGGAATTCACACTTTAGATAAAGAACGAAAGAAATTCATTATCTTTAATGATATGGAATGGAAAATTCTGTATACACAGAATACGTCAAACGAGGTCCTCATCGTGCGCGTCAGATTAAAAATATGTTTTTCAATTTCAAACATTGCAATATGCCTATACATACGTCTTCCCTAGCTACCCTTACATGTTTCCAATGAACGTTTACAATTGCGAATTATTTTTATTTTGAAATTCATTCGCAGGTTATTTATTTTATTGTTTCTGTAATATTTGTATGTGTTCATATTTAAATTAAATGGTATTCTAGGTTCAGTGACAAATTCAAGCATTACGAATTTAAAAAAAAAAAAATCTGGTGCGTGCGCGCATCACACAACTTTCACTTACCAACTTACTTCGATTAGAAATTGACGTGTTTTGCTAAATATCATTTCCCAAAGTCACACATTTTTCTACATTCATATCTCATTTTTGTTAATCGTTAAAGCCGTTTTTGAGTAAATTAAAAAAACCCGTGAAAATGATACAAAATTTATTAAGTAAAGTCCCACCTCCCGTAGATCAATTTTGATGAAATTTTTACAGTCATATCTCGGGCATATAAATACATCAAATACCAAGTTTGATCAAAATCGTTAAAACCGTTTTTGAGTAAATAAAAAAAACACGTGAAAATGATACAAAATTTATTAAGTAAAATCCCCCCTCCGGTTGATCAATTGTGATGAAATGTTGGTTATCACATCTTTGGCATATAAATACATCAAATACCAAGTTTGATCAAAATCGTTAAAACCGTTTTTGAGTAAATAAAAAAAAATGTGAAAATGATACAAAATTTATTAAGTAAAGTCCCCCCTCCGGTTGATCAATTTTGATGAAATTTTTACAGTCATATTTCAGGCATATATATAAATCAAATACTCAGTTTAATCAAAATCGTTAGAGACGTTTTTGAGAAAATCGAAAAAAACTTAAAAAGTGATTAAATAAAGTACCCCCTCCCTTTGAGGAATTTTGATGAAATTTTTGCTTTCACATCGCGGGCACACCCCTACACTAAATACCCAATTTCAGGTTCGCACGGTTTATAGTTTTTGAGCTAGTCTGTTCACACACACACACACACACACACACACACACACACACACACACACACACACACACACACACACACACACACACACACACACACACACACACACACACACACACACACACACACACACACACACACACACACACACACACACACACACACACACACACACACACACACACACACACACACACACTCACACACACACACACACACACACACACACACACACACACACACACACACACACCACACACACACACACTCACACACAGACACACAGACCATTTCGCGGGACTTGGTTAATTGGACTCAGGGGACCCCAAAACGTGTATTTCCGTTTAAAACCGGAAGTCGAAATTTTTCACGATCGCAATACTTCCACTTACTATATATTTCATATATAGGTAAGTGAAAGTAAAAATTGCAGCTATGATGCAAATGGCGGATTATTTGCATACCCACAAAACAAACTACATAAATTCTGGTTCATTCCAATAAGAACTCAGGTTATATATATAGACCTATTAAAATTGCATTACGTTAAACTATTCTTAATTGTCGTTTTTTTTTTTTTTTTTTTTGGAATCCCACATCCACAATATGTTACTTGAAGTGACTGATTTTATCATCCTACTCCACAAATTCTCCACTTAAAGAAATGACGTGTATTGTTTTGCTATAAAATTTGTTTTGCTAAATTTTTACAACATGAAATATTCTAATATTTCATTTAAAATGGAATACAAGTATTGTAACAATTCAACATTTCGCAGCCATTTTTATAATTAACTGTTAAAATGACTACGTTTCATGCCTCTTCTCTACATTGCTTATTATCCATGTTATCTCAAACTTCGCCCTCTCTAATATTTACAAGCATATGCTAGTCTGTACATGCTTTTACTTGTAAGCATAAGCGAAGAAATCCTCAATCTTACTGTAAAAAAACAAAAAATTCTAACCCAGGAAGTAATAGCACTATGACACAAGGAGGTGCATTAGAGTACCAAACCTGCACTAAACATCATTGTGGCCATTATACAATATTACCTACATTAGATTTATTTAATTTCTGTGTCAACCGAGATATACACCACCATGTCCATTTTCTATTGCTGTAAATTTAAAACATTTTGGATATTATTACAGTGAACAAAGAATTTGCTTAGTTTGTTTTTTGTTAATGAACGTTTTTCTTATTGATAAGTAATTGGAAGTATTTATTATGGTACTTAAATCCATAGCGTAAAATTTATTTCAGTAAAAAAATGATTATGGTGTTATTTACCTCCGGGAGACAGTATAAACTTATCATTAATACTTCCTTTATGAAACTAAAATTCATAATAATCGTGACAATGCCTTCATCGACATCGTCTATCCAGACTCAATCCCTACTAGATTACACCCTCCTCGCTTCCAGATCGGGTATCGGCGCCGGAGGGGATTTCACGGCAAAAACCACCCTCGAAGGAGATTAGCATGAGAATGGGGGACAAGCGCCACAGCGCGCGGGAGGAATATTAAGGACCAAAACTGAACAATTTCAAGTCCGAGAGGCCCTCGCCTAGTCTGTTCATCTTCGACAATCATAGCCAGCAATCATGTAATTTAATAACAAAGATCGCAAATCTATAAGTAGCTGAAGAACTAAATGGAAGGATAACTAATGTAATATTTAGGGAAAAAACATTATCTAGGAGGAAAATTTCAACTTATCTATTTCAATAACAATGTGAACACGTTCATTAAATTGTCTCTATAAGTAACAGCAGAAAAATTTTAATAGAGTATTTAGCTATCAAATTTAAATCCAATAAAAAATGGATGTGGCTCTGTATTCCTCCATTGACACAGAAATTAAATTATGACTTATGGGTATATTGCTCTTTTCGTATTAAAGAAAAAAAGTTATGATCCATAATCTACCTATCCCATAGATGCAACCGATCTCTCTCATATCTTTTTTAAATGGGCACCAAAACATTGGAAACGTTTATTTCATTATAATTCATTGCTGGCAACACTGAAACAGATTACCGCCTCAACAAGGATAACCTATTGCACAGAACTTCTGCTCCAGTATCCTTTCATCTCCTGTCTTCCTCACGCAATGATGTTTCCCCAAAGGTGAGTTTTATTCACGTTATATTAAAGTTAATTTGTAGGTTTACAAGGGATTTCCATAACCCGTAAATGTTGTTGATAAGAGACTCACATGGAATGGTCTACTTTAATTTAACCTCAAAAACCTTTCTCCTCACATCTATCTCCCTCACTGGTGGAGGAATGAGGGAGATAGAATTTGAGTGAGGGAAATAGGAACAAGGTGATATTTGAGTTTTGTAGAACCTGAACTCTAAACTTATTTAAATATTTAGATAAAATTGATTATCAGGTTTTTTTTAAGCACTTTTAAAAACATTAAGTGATTACAAAGATTTAATTAGTTGACATGTATTTCTTTTTCTATGGATAAGAACAACGTAATTATTTCTGAATATTATCTTAACACATGAATTGATTACCTACCATATTTACCTTTTTTTTTAAAAAAAGTTTATTTCATCCAAGCTCATTTTCATAATTCATTTTTTTTTTGTGTGTGTGTGTGTGTTATGTTAGCTTGTGAACATTCAAATAAGATAGCATTTAGATTAAAAAATGTTAAAATATGAAACAAAATCATTATAACAGTCAAATTTCTAACAATTCTTATAAAAACCACCATGAAGAGTTCTGACAATGCAAAAGGCAAAATGTTGCAAAAGAAGTTAATGTAGAATGAATTGGAATTCCTAATTGTGTTTTGCTGCATTAAAGAGAGAAGATTTCTAAATTATATATTCTTTTAAAATATTGTAATAAATTACAAATAAATAAAATAACAATTAGCATTTGTATAATTTTGAGTATTTTTTATCTCCCTCATCTTTTGATTTCAATCATGATCCTATGGTTTCTTTAAAAAATGAATTCTATAAAGGTATTTTTTTTTGTAAACACCATTAGCAGCCTACCTTTCAGCAATTTGTGGCAAAAATCATTGGAAATCAGAACCATGAAGTTTTAATGAAATGGGAGAATGACCCATTAGGTACTTGCTGGGCCAGAAATTGGTTATGGAGAATTGTTATATGAACATTGTGCATACTAATACTTTAATTATAGCTACTGCTATGTCACTTTTAAGAATAGCCTATTTGTAATCATTTTGGATTGCCCCGATGGTGGTTTGTTTACCACTGCTGAGCTAGCAAACTGAAATGAAACTGAAAATTCTTTTTAACTGAAATGTGCATATCAACCGCACATGATTTATCCTGAATAAAATAGTTTCTTTGACATTTTTTTAATTTCGTAGAAACTAAATAATTTGTAGCGGCTGGGATCTTATGGCTTGACAAAGGAATAAAGAAAATGAAAATGAGGAAGAGAAGCAAGGCTCAAAAGTGATGATTAGAGAGGAAAGTAAATTGGGCCATGGTAGTTGGCATTCACACCGCTAGGTGGGGACACCGCCGCTAATGAGCCGGCAGCCAACTTCATCATACACCAACTTCATGCAAACTTCTCCCACCCTAATTCTCACTCGTGTGATATATGGCAGATTTTGGAATTAATTTACAATATACCTACACATAATATTACAATATTACTTTCAATTATAGTAATACATACAATATTATATATGATAACTTCTTAACTGTTGATACCTTTATCGGTAATGACAGAATAAGAAATTTAATCTCAATTGAACAAAAAATTATTGATTGCTAACATTCGTTAGAAAAAAGACTGAATAGACCTTTTTTGATTCATAAGTATTATTTTATGTAAATTCTTTCAAATTACCTTAGCAATATGCCGATTGATTGGACAAGGTGATATTTACTAGTGATGGGCAAAACTGTTAATTTTGAAAAACAGTTGCAACTGTTCCTGCTACTTTCATTAAACAGTTTAAAAAAACAGATACAACTGTTAAAAATAATACTATATGGGAGAGAAGAAAAAAACTGGTCCGACTTCGCATTGGAGCATTCTTTTAAATTGTGTTTTAATTATTGAAATATCTAACAAGTTCGAATGACAATTTCTCATAAAACATTTAATATAAAATTAAGCTTTATGTAAAATAATGATGATGGAAGATAGTTGACCGTAGATATAATGAACTGGAATTGGTTGGGGGTGCGGTCAAAGTAATAAGTACAAATATGTGATATTTACGAGTACATATTTTAATCTAGCCAACGTTTCGACCCAATATTTAGGTCATCATCAGGGCTCTTCTCACTGCTGTTGGGAGCTGAGTGGTTAGCTGAGTGCCCAACAGCAGTGAGAAAAACCCTGATGATGACCTAAAATTTGGGTCGAAACGTTGGCTAGAATAAAATATGTAAATATCACATATTTGTTATTACTTTGACCGCACCCCCAACCAATTCCTGTTCTTTATGTAAAATAATTAAACAGCACTAAAAATAACTAATAAATCAAAACTTGTAATAGGCTTACTTGATTTTTTGTTTATAAAAATCATGGTTTAATTGAATAAACAATTTGGAGAAAACATAATTTAATAATTAAAAAAATTAAGAGCCACATAACGCAGAGTAGCAGATTTGCAAATGAATTAAACAGATACAGTACGCAAGCTGTTTAATAAACAGTTTCACTGAAACAGATTCAAGAAGCAGGCAGTTTAACAGGCTGTTTCGAGAATCAACAGGTTAACAGGCTGTTGCGAGAATTAGCAGGTTAACAGGCTGTTTCAATAAACCTGTTTCAATAAGCCTGTTAACCGAAACAGATACGTGAAACAGTGGCCTTGAAAAAGAAACAGTTTCCTAAACTGTTTCAGTCAACAGGCTGTTAAATGAAACAGCCTGTTAACCTGCTAATTCTCGAAACAGTCTGTTAACCTGCTAATTCTCGCAACAGCCTGTTAACCTGCTAATTCTGCCTGCTTCTCGAAACTGTTCTAATTGTTTGTGTTTAATTTTTATTATTAATTACCATTTTTTTTTCTCACTACAGAGTTGTATCTGTTAATTTTTTTCCGAAACAGTTAACTGTTTCTGTTTAATGAAATTAACTGCTTCAAATAAACAGATTGCTACTAAACAACACACCACTAATATTTACATTATAGTAAATAATTAATAAATTATTTATAACATGAGAAAACAGACATTATCTCTTATGATAACAATTAAAATGTTATTACTACTTCTGAACTTTTACAATAAATGAAAACATAAATATGTATTTCCTCGAGCAGGCCACTCCTTAATATATGTAGGAGTGATGTTTTAACTTCCCTGGACACTAAATTCCCTACTGAGAAGTGAATCACATCGAAATTACTGGTAATTCAAAGACAGTTATAAACTTTAAAGGTAATTAAGATTTTAATATTGATATTTAATATAATTTTCTTAGATAATTGACAAGTAATCTTGTTACAAAAAATTGTTTTTGTTTAGTAATGAGAAAGGTATAAAATAACTCGTAGTTCGTAATATTTCAATAATTTTATTTATTTGTTACTTGTTTCTTTGATAGAAAAATATTAGTAGTGTAAAAAACAATAATTTCATTCCGCATTTTATAAAATAAAAAAAATTACAAATCAAAATTCTGGGATTAATAATGAGATTCATTTTTAAATTTAAAAATCTGGTGCGTGCGCGCAACACACAACTTTCACTTACCAACTTAGATTAGAAATTAATGCGTTGTGTTAATGCCACTTCTCACTCAGTTACAAATTTTTCCATATTCATTTCTTATTTTTGTTTTCATTTGTTCTATAACAAACACTACTTTCTTTTATTATCAAATAAACGTTTTTACTTGAGATAATTCGGCAATGCAAGCATAACACTCCAAGTCGACTAATTTTATAATTCTCTATGTTCTTGCTGAAAATTTCATTTAGTTACCATGAAACCAATAATTTCCATTAAATGAACAGAACGGCTTTAATTAGGAACAATGATCTGTCATTAAAGGCGTACTACGCATGCGTGGGCTCATCGTGTTTTAAGAGTTGACTTTTTTTTCTTTTTTTCTGCTCTCTATGTTTACTTGGTTTTTATCATATCTCATATTTAGCCATTTCTGATTTTTAAGCGTAATGAAAGTCAGTTAATTTCTCCATATAAACAAAGACAAAGATACTTTATAGGAAACAAAAACAAACAAACCAAAAAGGCCCCTATCCCATTTAAGCCCCCCCCCCCCCCCAGAACATTTTAATAATGATAAAGCTTACTTGATATTAAAAAACACCTATTTTTCATTAAACATGACGAATTTGATGAAAATCGTTAAAGCCGCTTTTGAGTAATTAAAAAAACACGTGAAAATGATACAAAATTTATTAGGTAAAGTCCCCCCTCCGTTTAACTAATTTTGATGAAATGCGGGCTATCTCATCTTTGGCATATACATACGTCAAATACCCAGTTTGATCAAAATCGTTAAAGCCGTTTTTGAGTAATTAAAAAAACACGTGAAAATGATACAAAATTTATTAAGTAAAGTCCCCCCTCCGGTTAACCAATTTTGATGAAATTTTTACAGTCATACCTCGGGCATATACATACACCAAATACCCAGTTTGATCAAAATCGTTAAAGCCGTTTTTGAGTAAATAAAAAAAACATGTGAAAAAGATACGAAATTTATTAAGTAAAGTCCCCCCTCCGGTTAATCAATTTTGATGAATTTTTTACCGTCGTATCTCGGGCATATACATACATCAAATACGCACTTTGATCAAAATCGTTGAAGCCGATTTAGAAAAAATAAAAAAAACACATGAAAATGATACAAAATCTATTAAGTAAAGTCCCCCCTCCGGTTAATCAATTTTGATGAAATTTTCACAGTCATATCTCAGGCATATTAATACATTAAATACTCAGTTTAATCAAAATCGTTAGAGCCGTTTTTGAGAAAATCGAAAAAAACGTAAAAAGTTATTAAATAAAGTACCCCCTCATTTTGAGCAATTTTGATGAAATTTTTGCTGTCACATCGCGGGTATATATCTACTCTAAATACCCAATTTCAAGTTCGCACGGTTTAGTCTGTTCACACACACACACACACACACACACACACACACACACACACGCACACAGACCATTTCGCGGGACTTGGTCATTTGGACTCAGGGGACCCCAAAACGTGTATTTCCGTTGAAAACCGGAAGTCGAAATTTTTCACGATCACAATACTTCCACTTACTATATATTTCATATATAGGTAAGTGAAAGTAAAAACCGGAAGTCGAAATTTTTCACGATCGCAATACTTCCACATACTATATATGTCATATATAGGTAAGTGAAAGTAAAAAACAGTTCTATAATTCGTAGATTGGGGATTGCTCCGCTTAAGAGGACAGAGGTTTTATCTTTCATATCTCAATTCTAAAGTTTTGACTAAACTTGCCAGCACTATTGATTTTGATAATGTAATACTGATCTCGAATTCTTTACTGTTCGGTACATTTTTTGCCTTAAAATGTACATCCCTGCTTATAGCTCAATTAAATTTAGACAGCAGTTTTAAAAGAAGATTTTAAATTCGTAGTTAAAAACTTTTCTCCTGAATCATTAAATGAACAGGAAACTCTCTCGAAGAAAAAAATCACAACCTCTGTTATATACTGACAGCGTAATGTGTCATGTGACAATAGCGGGACCCATTGTACATAGTCATAAAGGGTAATAATTCATTATATGTTGTGTTTTAGAGGGATCAGAAGAAAGAAAATTGCGATAATGTTACATGAGATATGTCCTTCGTTTGGTGGTCGGGGGGTACCACCCTATTATGATTTTATTGTTATTATTTATACATTTTGCGTGTATCTAATTTAAACAAAAATATACAGAACTTCGCGAAATATGCGATCACAATTTCTAAACTTTCGTCAGTATATACTATCCCAATAAACGGCCCCCCTAAACAGGAAGAGTGCCCCAGGAGACTTCTTCGACCTGAAGGAGGAAAGTGGAGAAGAACAGAAGGCACGGAGTAGCACTAGAAGATGGAGTACGCACTCGAGGAACTTTCTGTAATTAGTGCTAAATACTGGAGGAGGAAGGCCCTTAGCCAAATGAGCCCCTACAATGTCTCGGCATTGTGTTGCTAATTCTACTTCCACTAATTTGGACTACGGCTCCGAATAAACAGGATATACGCTTTATAACAGGCACGCATTTTGTCTAAACGAGTAAACAATAGTGGGCTTTGCCATTTATATTGTGTGGTCTCTCTATGTAGCTTCCATTAGAGTTGTGAGCGGACCCTTTGATAAGATGTGACAGTTTTGATGTGAGGGTGCTGGGATGAGAGGGGAGGAACTTTTTTTTTCATAAAAACTGAGTTAGATGCATATTCATGCCCCATCCGAGACGTTTATTATCATGTACATACTGTTCTAACAAGTTCGGTTCGTGATGTTCCTTAATGTTTTTTCTCAGTGTTAATTAAAAAATGTATCGAGGCAAACGACACGGGCAACAAAAATGTTTTATGTTTTTTTGTTCTCCTTGTTTCTCTTTTTTCAATTTTAGTACTCACTTATTCTGAATAGATAACTAAAACAAGCAGCACAGAAATATTCTGGTTGATTTATAATCGGTCAAATAAATGGAAGGAATACCAATGCAGCGTAGATGAATATTAGACAGCCAGTAAAAATATTAGAAAAATATTTTTTATTTAAAACAAATGTTAGAAATAAAAACGGTCTTGTTACGGATATTTGACTATAACTGAATTTGATGACTACAAGAACGGTAATCGTCGATATAAAGTCATAGCTTTTTATATTAGGATAAAATTACCACTACTATTATTTATTTCGGTGTAGGGTGAATCATTACTGATGAACTTCATAATAACATTAAGTCATTTTAATCCGATTTGAATCATTCAGTAAAATAATTAAAATTACAATACTTAATTTTTTCTATATATTACTAATTTCAGAGGGCGGGGAGAAGTTCACCATCGGCAAACCTATTTAAACCCCTGGAACGAATTCTATTCAATAAATTCAGAGACTATTTTTTCTACGGATAACTAGTTACGAGTACACAAGTTTATCAAGATCAGGTTGCAGACGAAACACGTAATCCAATTCCATTAATGCAACTGATAATATACTTGATAATAAGTTTCACTTAATTAGTTTAACGAAAATCTTTGTTAATAAAGAAACCCGTTTTTGTGATGTCCGGGTTTATGATTGTTGAGAATTTGATTTGCTGTCATTCAAGCTACTGCTAATAACAGAAATATCGCTTATAAAAGCTGTTATTTTTGGCAGGTGCTAAATGCAATATGATTACAAATAAGAATACATTTATATATTCCAGGCGTATAGTAAGCTTGAATAAAGGTTTATTGTAATACAATTAGTAGCTACAGGAGTACGACGGTAACAAGGAAAGAGCTTAGAACGAGGCGGTATTCGCGACACGTCCAGGCAGCTCCCAATTACCAAGCCCATCCAATTTCCCACCTTTCATTAGCTCCTCACCGCTCCGTTTTAATTTCTCCCATTATTCGGTTCTAGAGCTCGAGGGGGGGGGGGGAGCTTTTCCGGATTAGGCGACCCCTTCCCCACACTAAACGCCAAATTTAAGGACCCCTTTGCACGAGGGCCACTGCTAAGTACCTTTTATTAAGGCGATATTCCACGAGAGCAGTTTTTCTCCCAGCTTTTTGTTTTACCTTCGGCTCTCATTTGTGATTCAGACCGTGCACCCCTCGTTCCCTGTTAGACCCCTTCCTGGATGGCGAGCCCTCGTATTGTTAGCCATTTTAATGACGCAATAATGTCCCCGCTTTCATTGCTTCACTTGTTTTAATGAAACAACCATTACACCGTGTACATTGCTTATTCATCAGATGGCTTTTTAAAAGGCTGATGTTAATTTATCATTTAATCTGTAAGTCGAACATAATATGTAACCATAACCTAATATTATAAGGTTAACAGGACCCTTCACTGAAAACAGAAACGTCTGCCTCCACCAATGTTCCAATGCCGAAGTAGCGTCCAAATATATCTTTTAGCCGATCAAATCAGTCAGCCGAAATGATATTTCATTGTAAGACTTTTAGTCTGGTGTTAAGTTCACAGTCATTGAGTATTTAGACACATCGGCATTTATAATAAAGTGGGCGAATAAATATAATAATTAATGGATTAGCATATATTGAAAACCCTCACGACCAATTTTTCACGAATATGACTGATTAAAACCTCACAGTATCATATACATTTGGAAACTAGTGTTAAGACATTGAGGCTTTATCATACTTTAACAATAACAAAAATTAAAAAAACAAAAACAGAAAAAACCTTACATCTATAAAACCTCACTAGGTTTCGGGTTGAATTGAAAAATAAATAACTTCAGACTTCCGCGGCAAAGCATCCTTCTCAGACCATTAGCTGTCACCCTACAAGAAACTTATCTGAATTTAGTGCCTTTTGGTATAAATATTTTTTTTGTTACCTATTACTATTTTTTTTATAGGAATTTTCTTTTTTGACTAAATACGGAACATAATATGTGAAATAAGCCCTAAATATGTAAAAACAAATAAGCTTAATTTGCTCCCAAATTGAATGAAACGAAAAGCTATCTCCCAGGCCTCTTAGAGGATGATAAATAAAAAATGTTAAGTAAAATACTAAAACTGGGCCCTATTTATAAGAAATACCTGGACTGATTTAAATTGGGAAATAAAAATTGAATAAACCATTATACAAGTTCAGAAATGTCCCATCTGTAACGAGTAGGAACCGAATTAACCTACATAGATTGTGATTACGCGGATATGATCATACAGACAATTTCGTAGCTTTATTTGTATGAACAGTACTGCTACTTCAAAATGATCCAATCTTCCACCCTCCCATTATTTCTTTTTATGATTATTGGCCATTCTGAACAGTTCATGGGAACTCCAATCTACTTGTAGAAGTACTTATTTTTTCCAAACAGACCGCAGCAGAAATTTGGTTGAATTTAAATCAAATTGTTCATAACGACTGAACATATTTTTAAATACTTATATTTTTTAACTGGATTTCACTATTAGCTATTCAGGTCCATGGTTTTGTTGAAATCCATTTGTTCAAAAATGGTGTCTTTACTAGAAATACAAATGTTATTAGAAACTATTGCAATTTTTTTATTGCTATGAATTTATTTTTGAATAATTAAGTACTTTATAAATCATTTAGATTCCTATTTTAGTTACACTGTCAATTTCAATTTGATTTTATTTATATCTGTAACTAAATGTTTAAACATTTACGTGTATGCTGTGAAGAGAAGAGTTACAGATAAATTTGATCTCTTTGTTGTTTTCTGACAATATCCTTAGAACTTAATTTCTTAGATTTCTTGTTTGTTTTTAACATTACTTTATGCTACTAAGGCTAATCTGACAGTTCTACAGTGTGAGTCCTAAATTTTGCCTGTCCAGGTATAATTAGGTTAGGGATCTTTAACGAGTACCTGACATCGTACAGGCTTGGGACCTCCGTTTTACGTCCTATCTGAGGGGCGGCGTAGCCAAGGATTTTTTACTCCCATTAAAAAATCCTAGGGCCACCCCGGGGCGCGAATCTGCAACCGTCAGTATTGTAAGTTGCCATGCTAACCACTATACCATAGGTGACCCCTTAATTTCATAGAAATATAAAATAAAAATTCACATAATTAGTGATTTTTTAACAATACACAGCATTTGTTCAAGAAGTAACTGGGCAAAGCTGTAGTATTATGTAAGTTCTAAATGCTATCTTGGGCAATTTAAATTTATTGCCGGAAATTTTACTCAAATTGAATCTCGGCAGTAATATCATCTTTCTAGAGGACATGATTAGGTTGTCGTTATTATCATATGCATCTGTATTTGTCAATTCGTGCATTATTATTTAGGCATTAGAACCAACCTCAACAATAATTAGTAATTCTTATGATGTCGTGATTTTAGAATCATGTTAATCATTAAAATCACTTAATATTTGTATTACTAATATATTTTGTAAATTTAAAGGTCAGTGTTGCTGTAATATAAAGATATGGCTGCTGCTTCATGTTGGAGATCTTTTCTAGCAATCTTCTGATAGAATTACAAGATTAGAATTTTCATTATTACAAGGTTAGAATTTTTATTATTATAATTTTAATAATTATAAATGTAATTCTAATATAATTTTTGATTAATGTTTCTAAATTATTTCTATGAATGAATCATTTTGTTCCTGTAGAATTAACCATCGAAATAAAAATAATAATATGTTGAAGTGACATAATTTTAAATCCTCATAATTAAATTAATTATGTTATGAAGAACCATAATTTTCATTTTTAATTGTTATAATTCTCAAGATTCCCATTGACAATATTATTTTTTTGGGATGAATATTATGGAATTATGTTCTATATTGCATCAGAAATATTTATCATCAGGATTACAAATGAATATATGTCAAATATCACATAATCGAAGAATAATGTTTTAACTTAAAATAAAGCCATTCTTATGTTGTACATTAAAATGAATATTTAAAACTGGCAATCTCTTTTTTCATGACTAATATTTTGATATTTTTCTAATATTTGATATTGATAAAATTCTTAAGTCAAATTTATTCAAATATACTACATTTCTAATGTTACGTAACCTTTTAGCAATTTTTTTTTTCAATGAATTGATCATTTTTATATAAATTTTACAAATTTCTTAGCTAACAGCAAATTTTTATACATGAGCAACTTCTAGATATTTATGAAATCTACAATACTCGATTTTTTTAGTCAACAAAATTATCTGTTAAGTCCTGGAAAGATTTATCACTCAGGAGTGTCTTAAGTAGAATTTGGTGGAGTTATCAGTATAATACTGTCAATAAAGCATTTCACATTTGTTATTGAAACTATCGTTCGATTTCAAAGCTTGTTTTGATTGCATTTATATAGAACAGCTATACAACGAGATGAGAGAACTCCAGATCCTTGAAAAAATAATTGCAATGGTAAGACATTACATGGAGAGTTCTCAGAGAAACGGATTGAAGCTTATCGATTGCACGGACTCTCCTCTAACTAGATTTCGCTTTTGAGAAACTGTACTGATTCTGGAATTTGACAGGTTGGATTCTGGAATTGTTGTTAAGAAGATGAGACATACTGTTCAGTATGTAGTAGCCTTGTCCAGTTATATTCAACTCATCACAATAAAATACAATAATTGATCTCTATTTCTGTGTCTAGTTCTTCTAAAAAAGTAAAATTGTTATCTCTAAGTAATTTGGAATCGCTGAAGATTATTTCCATGGCTGCACAATGTTTCCACAAATTCTATCAAATACCTAATTAATACGATTGAAAGGGTGTTTATTGACATCTTATTCTCATTGCTTCTTACTAATATTGTTGGGAGATAAATCAGCTAGGTGATATATAAAGTAGTAGTAGGTGATATGTAAAGGGAGAAACTTCAGCTAACCGTGGGGTCATTCCTAGCCATGTCAACCTTCTCTCATCAAACGATCCCATCAGAGTCGCTCCATACATTGCAAAGTGGCGAGTCCTGGCAGGTGGAATCATTGAAGAGAGAAAGTTGATGTGGCCGGGAATGACCGCGGTTAGCCCAATATTAAGAGCACTGCGACAGAGGTGCAGAAGACCTGCGTTTCTTACCAGAGCCGTGGCCAATCTTTTCTCTTTTAATTAAATGATTATAAATTATTAGTATTATAAATTAAAGTGATTATAAATAGATAGTAATTATTTCACTATAATCAACGAAAAATAAGTTTTGTTTATGTTATTAGAATCAGAGGACTCTGATAATATTTATATTCTATTAAACTTTGAAAATCTTTTATGTTTGCAATGTTCTTTAACAATGTTGACAAAAAAATATATCTTCATCTTGACAAGATATGTCATTTTCAGACACTTAACTTTTAAATAACAAATGCTCTACAGTACAAATTTGTCGGTTGTTTATTTAGAAAGATGCTTACTCAAAATTTTTAACATGGTGAGTAAATTTTACAAATTTTTAAAATAAAATATGGTTAGCTCTTTAATTGTCTTTATCTCTTTTCCTTTCAGTGTTTTAAATGAAATTTCATTATTATTTTCAACATTACTTTAAGATATCATTCATTAGTAGCATACCAATTTATCAAGAATATTAAAATAACTAGAATTTTAATCGCACATACAAACTTGTGTTAGTGGTGTTTATTATTTGTAATTTATAGAACTGCAGTAATCCTCTCCAATCTGTATTAATCTTGAATACACTTCCAGTTCCGTGTATTGTGAAAAATTAACAGTTTTCATGTTAAAAATTAATGCTCTATGTGAGTGTTTTGTTCCTTTTTTTTGTGCTCTTGAGGTATTTAAGGTTTTTTTCCATACCATTGTTCACTTTTAGGGATAGGAAATTGTAATGTTGAGGTCGCGGCGTTCCTTAAAGTATTTTCGACATTTTAAAAGATATTCTAGTATAAGCGGTGTATTATCAGAAATTTGGCAAGTTGGTCCGTGAAGTCCGACAAGCAGGTGGATATGAGTCAGCTTCCTGTGTCCAATTACCAGGTTATCATGGCTGCTTCCTTTGACGTTATGTTCTTTGGAGGCAGCCAGGCCTGGTTGCGTTCTTTGACCAGGAGTAGGTGAATTGTGTATTTTAAAAAAATACGCATTCATTTTTATGAAATGTTTTTTTTTATATATAATATTTTTTAAAAAAGGACTAGTAAATTAGGCTTTAAAATCCTTCAATAAACATCGGCAGAAAACAAGCCCGATGAATTGAGCCTATCCCCACAGCGCCGGCCTTCACAAGCCCTTGGACTCTTGAAATTAACTGAAAATGAATCTTGTTAAAGGATAATATATTGCTAAATATATTAAGATAATATATCTTGTTAAAGATGAAGATATATTTTTTTGTCAACATTGTTAAAGAACATTGCAAACATAAAAGATTTTCAAAGTTTAATAGAATATAAATATTATCAGAGTCGTCTGATTCTAATAACTTATTTTGTTTATGTTATTAGAATCACTTAATCACTTAATAATAATTAAGTGAAATAATTGTTATTTTAACATTGAACCCATTGTTCAAGTGGGAATAAGTTTTCAACATATGCCTCAATAAGGATTAAGAGGTAAAGTAAAATTGTAATAAGAAATGCGCATTCATATAACTGTAAGGAGGGCGTGAATTACGGTTCCAACTTATTGGGGGGGGGGGGGTTATTCAAAAACGGCTTTTACGATTTTGACTTGGTATTTGATGTATGTATATGCCCGTGATGCGACAGCCAAAATTTCATCAAAATTGGTCAAACGGAGGGGCACATTATTTAGTAATTTTTTTCAAAATTTCACGTGTTTTTTCCCTCTAAAACAGCTAAAATTATTTTGATCAAACTAGGTATTTGATGGATGTATATGTGACAGCAAAAAATTTATTAACCGTATAATGAAAATAAAAACTTTTATTCATTAATAAAAAAGTTTATTTTGCTTAAGAGAGTAAATACGTGATGCTCAATTTTTTCAAAGCATCGAAGGTGTGTAAAAATATGGTATAAGATAATAGCCTCTAATTAATTATATTTTCGCCTAGAAACTTTTGAATGGCGTATACATATTATCAAAACACGTCGATTTCTATTCTAAGTAAGTTCGTAAGTGAAAATTGTTGATTTTTTCTTTACGAAATAATTTGACTTTGTCAAATTAATTTTTTCAATAATCTATAACTATTATGTAGGTTATTAAAGTACTTCAAGCTTTTTTTTTTTTTTTTTAGCAAACTATACTGATGGTTAACAGAAAATTACAGAAAAACGAATGACGATAAATCAAAGTTTTACTTTAGTGATTTTTTATTAAATATTTTTTTATAATTATCTTAATTTTTCGATAGTTGAGTGGGAGTTGGATGATATTTAGGTATCACCCTCCTTAACTTACGGTAGTGCTTCATTATTACCTTACTGAGTCGTTCCATCCCTTAAATCACTTTGAAGTTATATTGATTTATGAGGTAAATACACATATGGTTTATGCTTCCGAACCTAGTTCACATTTCTAGCTCGATATTCCGCGTAGTTGAGAACGGACGGAGGTAGGGTGGGTACTGAAATTGATCAAGTGAAGCTGTTTGCTCAGATGGTTGACTCCCAGACCAGGCACGGAGGCGAGGGTGCTCTCAGAGATTGGACAACTTTTAAATATTTACATATCAAAAGGTTCATCAAACCCCTCCTCTTCCCGTCTTTCTTTCTCTTTGATGAATAAAAGAGAACTCGAGGCGGGATCGTGGCCACGAAGGGGGGGGGGGGGAGGTAAAATTACATTTAGCCAATGAATCTCGTTTTTTCTTTAGCATTATAATCTTTCTCCTTTACCTCGAAGAATTAAGTTTAACAACTCTGCCATCTTCAAAGGTCACTTAACTCGTTATGGTTCTTGAGAATTCTCAAAATCTTCTTTGTATTCTAACCTTGCTAAAAACTTTTTACCTTTTTCTTCCTTTGCCATATTTACAGAATTATATCTTCTGCTTGAAGCGGTTTCAGAAACAAATAAACCGGTGCCGAAGGAAATAACCATATTGTTAAGGAATAGAATTATTAGTTATTTTAAGAAAAATTATGTAACCGCGGGAATTGAAGATACTGTTAACAAGAATTATTTTCATGATAGCTTAAGTAATGACAAAATATTTATATTTAATGTAGAAGATGGTTGCAACAGTCTTTGAGGATAATGAGAAACTTTTGACAACGATGGATGAAGTAGAGTAGGGGTCATCAAGATAAATGGTGAAGATTCACGAACAATAGATTAATATAAAAAATCTGGTGCGTGCACGCAACACACAACTTTCACTTACCAACTTACTTAGATTAGAAATTAATGCGTTTTGGTAATTGCCACTTCTCAAATGAACAGAACGGCTTTAATCATGAACAATGGTCTGTCCGCATGCCTGGGCTCAACGAGTTTTATGAGTTGACTGAATATTTTTCTTTTTTTCTCCTCTTTATGTTTTCTTTTTTTTTATCATACCTCATATTTAGCCATTTCTTTTTTTTAGGCGTAACGAGAGACAGTTTATTTCTCCATGTAAACAAAAACTCAGGTACTTTATAAGAAAGAAAGGAACAAACAAAAAAGGCCCCCCACCAAAAAAAAAGCTCCCTCAGAACATTTTAATAATGATAAAGCTTACCTGATATTAAAGAAACCCTAATTTTCATTAAACGTGACGAATTTGATAAAAATCGTTAAAGCGTTTTTGAGATAATCGAAAAAACGGTAAAAATCGGAAACAAAGTCATAAAATAAAGTGCCCCCTCAGTTGGACCAATTTTGATGAAATGTTGGCTTTTACATATTTGGTATATACATACATCAAATACCCAGTTTCTTCAAAATCGTTAAAGTTAATTTATTTGAGTAAATAAATGTACCCGTGAAATTGGTACAAAATTTATTAAGTAAAGTCCCCCCTCCGGTTGATCAATTTTGATGAAATTTTTACAGTCGTATCTCGGGCAAAAACATACATCATATACCCAGTTTGATCAAAATCGTTAAAGCCGTTTTTGAGTAAATAAACAAAAAAAAAATGATACAAAATTATTTAAGTAAAGTCCCCCCTCCGGTTAATCAATTTTGATGAAATTTTTACAGTCATATCTCGGGCATACAAATAGATGAAATTCTCAGTTTAATCAAAATCGTTAGAGCCGTTTTTAAGAAAATCTAAAAAAACGTAAAAAGTTATTAAATAAAGTACCCCCTCCCTTTGAGCAATTTTGATGAAATTTTTGCTGTCACATCGCGGGCATATACCTACACTAAATACCCAATTTCAGGTTCCCACGGTTTATAGTTTTTGAGCTAGTCTGTTCACACACACACACAGACACACACACACACACAGACCATTTCGCGGGACTTGGTTATTTCGACTCAGGGGGTCCCAAAACGTGTATTTCCGTTGAAAACCGGAAGTCGAAATTTTTCACGATCGCAATACTTCCACTTACTATATATTTCATATATAGGTAAGTGAAAGTAAAAAATTATCTATCTACCTAAAATATATACGTTCCATGAAATTTATAAATTAATATTTATAAGCATAAAATACATATTCTTATATTTCATTGACTTCATGTTAATTTTTAAAAATAAAAGGGAAATGATAATTAAAAAGGGGCAGACTTAAATTGTTTGTAGAAATAAAAAATTAATTACCAATCTTACTTTTTCGGTAAATATTACTTTCACTTACCTCTACATGAAATATATAGTAAGTGGAAGTATTGCGATCGTGAAAAATTTCGACTTCCGGTTTTCAACGGAAATACACGTTTTGGGACTCCCTGAGTCGAAATAACGAAGTCCCGCGAAATGGTCTGTGTGTGTGTGTGTGGTGTGTGTGTGTGTGTGTGTGTGTGTGTGTGTGTGTGTGTGTGTGTGTGTGTGTGTGTGTGTGTGTGTGTGTGTGTGTGTGTGTGTCTGTGTCTGTGTGTTGTGTGTGTGTGAACAGACTAGCTCAAAAACTATAAACCGTGGGAACCTGAAATTGGGTATTTAGTGTAGGTATATGTCTGCGATGTGGCAGCATAAATTTCATCAAAATTGCTCAAAGGGAGGGGATACTTTATTTAATAACTTTTTAAGTTTTTTTCGATTTTCTCAAAAACGGCTCTAACAATTTTGATTAAACTGAGTATTTGATCTATTTATATGCCCGAGATATGACTGTAAAAATTTCATGAAAATTGATTAACCGGAGGGGGGACTTTACTTAATAAATTTTGTATCATTTCCACGTGTTTTATTTATTTACTCAAAAACGGCTTTAAAAATTTTGATCAAACTGGGTATATTATGTATGTATATGCCCGAGATACGACTGTAAAAATTTCATCAAAATTGATCAACCGGAGGGGGGACTTTACTTATTAAATTTTGTACCAATTTCACGTGTACATATTTTTTAATTACTCAAAAACGGCTTTAATGGTTGTGAAGAAACTGGGTATTTGTTGTATGTATATACCAAATATGCAAAAGCCAACATTTCATCAAAATTGGTCAAACTGAGGGGTTTATCTTTTTAATATCAGGTAAGCTTTATCATTATTAAAATGTTCTGAGGGGGCTTTTTTTGTTTGTTTGTTTCTTTCTTATAAAGTACTTTTGTTTTTGTTTACATGGAGAAATTAACTGTCTCTCGTTACGCCTAAAAATAAGAAATGGCTAAATATGAGATATGATAAAAATAAAGAAAACATAAAGAGGAGAAAAAAAGAAAAATATTCAGTCAACTCATAAAACTCGTTGAGCCCACGCATGCGGAGTACGCCTTTAATGACAGACCATTGTTCATAATTAAAGCCGTTCTGTTCATTTGAGAAGTGGCAATTAACAAAACGCATTAATTTCTAATCTAAGTAAGTTGGTAAGTGAAAGTTGTGTGTTGCGAGCACGCACCAGATTTTTTTTGTTTGTAAGATCAGTTAAATTTGTGGGTTTCTTAATTCATTTTTAATGACGGAAAATAAAAAATATTGTCTTTATTTTATGTATTTCTATACCAATATAAGACTGGTTTAACTAAAAGACTGAACGATCGAGTTTTTCGGCGATATATTGTGAATGGAAATCGATAGTAGGAGTTCACAAATACAGCATATAATAAATTGACATTTAATTTTTAAATTTTGAGCGGATGAGTATCTTTTTTGAAACCACGACGATATTGTATTCTGCTCAGGTAGGAACATTTAATATTTCTTTATTTAAGTCAGTAGTTAAAATAATAGCGATTAACTTAAATTGTTTTCATTGAAGATTATAGATTATAATATTTTTTTCCGTTCGATAAACATTCTAAGCAGCAGTCACATTGCTTTCTCTTAAAACAATCCACTCATCGTTTCTATATAGTTTCCTCTGTTTACCATAGTAAAACGAAATTTGAATAATTGTTTGTTTAACGTCACTTTATGCCACTCAGGCTAATCAGATTATGCTACGTCCTAAATTTTGCTTATCCAGGTATAATTAGGATAGGGATCTTTAACGAGTACATCATGACCTCAGGCTCAGATCGTTTCTATAATGGCAAATTCTACCTGGTATTGAAGAATACTTCATTAGGATTAAACATGACAAGTTTATTCAAAATCTAGCTGTTTAGTAAGATATATAAAAATGAAATAATTTGTTGGAATAAAGTGCCCCCACCATTTAATCAATTATGACGACACATTTGCTGTCACATCGCAGGCATTTACCTGCCCCGGATACCTAATTTCAATTTCATCGTACACAGATCATTTCGGAGGACTTAGTTATTTAGACTCAGGGGACCCCAACCGTTGAAATCCGGGATAAGATAAAATGTTTAAAGTAAAAATTTTTCACGGTCACATAACTCCCCCTTACTAAAGATTTCATGTCACTGTAAAAAGCTATTTTTCAGAAGAGCTAAGTACAGTTACTTCTTTACTCTTCATATAATATCTGTTGCCGGCTTTATCAGATGGTTAAAATATTTCACGAATTCTCACTATTGGATCTAATGTTTCATTTACAATACTCACCAATGTTTGACGATATATCTAGTGTATTATCTGGCGGAGATACATGTGATCCCATCCATATTTGGCAGTTACCTGATGGAGGAATTACCCGACCAGTTAACAAAAGATTTTGTACGTGGCGCAAGCAATATCACTGACAAGACATTGCAGAGCCCAGAAGACGTTACATTGTTTACCCTGATGACCAGAGCCGGCAGGATGACTATCGGTCCTGCGGTATTGTGCCTTCCCTCGGCTATCTCCTCCCCGTTCCGCCCCATCTGCTCCGACCCTGGCTAACGAGACCCGGCATGAGGTTCCCCTATAGCGCTGTATCACCGCCCATCGATCGCTCCCTGTGCTCATCGGAGGGGTATCCACCAAAGTGGAAACCTGCTCTGCTTCCAAGTGTAGTCAGCAGTTTGTCATTGCAGGAATTTTCGCAATTTAGGAGGAATTGTACGCCCTTATAAAAACACATCAGATACATCCCTCGAACATTCCTAGTGTATGCGGAATGTCTGTAACAAGTTTATTTGAGTAAACGTCACAATATTTTTGAGAAGGACTATTCAAAACAAATAATTAGTGAAGGAATCAAGAACTCCTCATCAAGCTACAAACTCGCCCAACTGGAATTTTGTTTTATTTCTAACAATAATTTTCTAGTTTCGCTAACCTATTATGCAGGCTAGGAACTCTTAACCCGATGGGCTAATAGTTTTCTTTTTAGTTAACTCTGGAATGTAGAATAAAAAATACAATATGTATGTATTGTGTCGTGAAACAAAAACAGATGATTATTTATGTTACAACTATGATTTTCAGACTTTTTTTGGAACCGTTACATAGCCATATTTATACCCAATCACATGTTAGTTACAGGACTATTCTAAGCCTTTCTGGGATGCCCCATTCCGGACAAAATATTTGAAGAGATTGTCTAGAGGCTTAGTCTCGCCTTGAACATCTTAACAAAAGGTTACTTTCGAGTCACTGTTTGTAACGTTGTTACTAATTACAGCTTTTATTATTTGTTTGTTGTTGTGAATTATAATTTTAATAATAATAATTAAGGCTTAGCGAACCCGAAGGCTCTATGCCGACACCACAACTCGTTCCCCTGCACTTAATTAAAATTATACGTAAGTTATTTTAAAACCACCAGTTATTTTAAACCCACAATGATATGACAGTATAAAGAAAAAGATGAATTTATGAAAAATGGGGATCCTAAAAATTTGAGGACAGTGAATATAGCCAAATAGTTGTAACTACTTTTTTACTTTCACTTACATATACTGGGTGTCCCAGACATAGTGTAAAAAAATGGGCAATACTGCATGTTAAATGGGGTACACTGGCGCAGAAACGAGTTTTCTATCTCAATCTGTTGTGGAGATTTTTTTTATTTTTTTATTTTTAAAATCTTAGGGACTTTTAAAGCGCTAAACACAAAGCATTTATTAAAACTTAAATTTTTAATAGTTTTTGAAAATGCCTCTCTCCCCACTGGAGCACCCTAGAAGCTGTCAAATTTCCTAAAAACTGCGGAATTAGGTTAGCTTTTTAGTGATGCAACCCAAGATACAATTGCACTTCACCTTTTGAGTCTAAAAGAAGTTTTCCTGACGAAAAACGCGCTAGAGAATGTCACTGCTGGGGCAATGAGGAAGCGCGCTAGAGCCTGCAACCGAAGTAATGGATGCCGAACCTCCCATGAGTTAGAGTTAGTTTTCCTTTTTTAAGACTAGAAAGAACAATGTATGAATCCTAAATAATATAAAAAGGGTAATAATAATCTGAAATTAAAAAAAAAAAAAACTCTCTGTTTAAACTAAACTAACTTGGGTTACACCACTAAAAAGCTAACCTAATTCCGCAGTTTTTAGGAAATTTTACAGCTTCTAGGGTGCTCCAGTGGGGAGTGAGGAATTTTCAAAAACTATTAAAAATTTAAGTTTTAATAAATGTTTTGTGTTTAGGGCGTTGAAAGTCCTACTGAAAGTGGGTTTAAAATAAGTAGACCTATCTCATCTTTTAGAAAATTTATTGCTGAATAAGAAAAATCATCTTTTTTATTTCTACGCTAAACTAAACTAAAGAAAACTGTCATTTTTAAAAAAAAGTAAGATTTTAATAATATAAAAAAAAATTCTATCTCCATAACAGATTGAGATAGGAAACTCGTTTCTGCGCCATTCTACCCCATTTAACATGCAGTATTACCCATTTTTTTTACACTATGTCTGGTACACCCAGTATATGAAATATGTAGTAAGGGAAAGCATTGCGATCGTGAAAAATTTCGAATTACGGTTTTCAACGGAATTACACGTTTTGGGGTCCCCTGAGTCCAAATAACCAAGTCCCGCGAAATGGTCTGTGTGTGTGTAAACAGATTGCTCAAAAATTATTAACTGTACGAACCTGAAATTGGGTATTTAGTGTATGTATGTGACAGTAAAAAATTCATCAAAATTTATCAATTGGAGGGGGCACTTTGCTTAATAAATTTTTTCCCATTTTTACGTCTTTTTTCGATTTTCTCAAAAATAGCTTTAACGATTTTGATTAAACTCGTCATGTTTAATGGGAATCAAGTATTCTTTAATATCAGGTAAGCATTATCATTATCAAAATGTACTGAGGGGGCAAAAAGGGGGAAGGGGCCTTATTTTGTTTTTCAATAAAGTACCTTTGTTTTTGCATATATAAAGAAATTATCTGTCTCTCATTTCGCCTAAAAAAAAGAAATGGCTAAATATGAAATATGAAAAAAATCAAGAAAAAGAAAAATATTCCGTCATCTCATAAAATACGTTGAGCTCACGCATGCGCATTACGCTATTACCAGACCAATGCTTTATAATTAAAAATGGTCTGTTCATTTAATGACTATTTTTTGTTTCATAGGAAATATATGAAGTTTTCAACAACTACTACATAGAGAATTATAAAATCAGACGACTTGGAGTAGTAGGCTTCCATTGTCGAATCATCAAAAATAAAATCTTGGTTTAAATTTGAACGAAAATTTTTTCGTATTCTTCACCAGAGCAGGAGGATTGATTAATAAAATATTTCATGTGAATATGTTATAACATATAATAATTGTTTATTTCATTCTTCTGTTCTTCCTGCATTTTTCAGTTTTAATTTATACCCATGTTAGCAAATGAAAAAAACATCTATTCCATACTTAATAATCATATATTGGTTGTATCCTTGTAATAAATAATATAATATAAACATTTTAGTTCGCATTGCGATGTTATTCATTTTTACTTTCACTTACCTATATATGAAATATATAGTAAGTGGAAGTATTGCGATCGTGAAAAATTTCGACTTCCGGTTTTCAACAGAAATGCACGTTTTGGTGTACCCTGAGTCCAATTAACCAAGTCCCGCGAAATGGTCTGTGTGTGTGTGTGTGTGTGTATGTTTGTGAACAGACTAGCTCAAAAACTATAAACCGTGCGAACCTGAAACTGGGTATTTATTTTATGTATATGCCCGCGATTTGACAGCGAAAATTTCATCAAAATTGCTCAAACGGAGGGGGTACTTTATTTATTAACTTTTTAATTTTTTTTCGATTTTCTCAAAAACGGCTCTGATTAAACGATTTTGATTAAACTGAGTATTTGATCTATTTATATGCCCGAGATATGACTGTAAAAATTTCGTCAAAATTGATCAACCGGAGGGAGGACTTTACTTAATAAATTTTGTATCATTTTCACGGGTTTTTTTTTATTTACTCAAAAAAGGCTTTAACGATTTTGATCAAACTGGGTATTTGATGTATGTATATGCCAAAGATGTGATAGCCAACATTTCATCAAAATTGGTCAAACGGAGGGGGCACTTTATTTCATAACATTTTTATCAATTTTTACCGTTTTTTCGATTATCTCAAAAACGGCTTTAACGAGTTTCATCAAATTCTTTGTGTTTAATAAAAATTAGGTGTTCTTTAATATCAGGTAAGCTTTATTATTATTAAAATGTTCTGACGGGGCTTAAATGGGGAAGGGGCCTTTTTTGTTTTCCTATAAAGACCTTTGTATTTGTTTATATGGAGAAATTATCTGTCCCTCGTTTCTCCTAAAAATAAGAAATGGCTAAATATGAGATATGATAAAAATCAAGTAAACATATAGAGGAGGAAAAATGAAAAATATTCAGTCAACTCATAAAACACGTCGAGCCCACGCATGCGGAGTACGCCTTTAATAACAGACCAGTGTTCATAATTAAAGCCTATTTGTTCATTTAATGGAAATTTTTTGTTTCCTGGTAAATGAAGTTTTCAACACCTACATAGAGAATTATAAAATCAGACGACTTGGAGTATTATGCTTGCATTGCCGAATTACCACAAGTAAAAACTTTTATTTAATAATAAAAAAAATAGTGTTTTTTATAGAGCAAATAAAAACAAAAATAAGAAATGAATGAGGAAAAATTTGTCTTTGAGAAGTGGCAATTAACAAAACACATCAATTTCTAATTTAAGTAAGTTGGTAAGTGAAAGTTGTGTGTTGCGCGCACGCACCAGATTTTTTTTCTTTCACTTACCTATATACGGAATGTTTAGGAAGGGAATATCGGTTTCTCCAAGTAGGTTGGTAAGTGAAAGTTGTTTGTTGCGCGCATGGCTCCAGATCTTTTAGCTAAGTTAAAGGGGATATAAATAAATATTCATATTGCTAACTTTTAAGGTAGCTAGCTGCTCAGCCAAATTGATCTATCATCTGGCAAGCGAAATGTCCAATTTTTAAATGAAGACTTGTTACTTGTATCGAAATTAGGATTTCAAATATGATTAAAAATCATTGTTATGTTCTGAATATTAAGACCGATAATTGTTGCTTATTAAATAAGATATTTTAAGTCCAGCGAGAATCCAATATTCTAAATAGAAAATATTGTATATCAATATTTTTAGTTTCTAAAAGAACAAACCAAATTTGTTCAGCTTAAGCCACAGAACCCTAGAAGTCTAACTTAAGGTTTTAACTCCTTCCGAATCTAGTTCTGAGTTCCGATCACTCTTAAGTTGTTTGTTCTCCTTGACCGCCCCCTTCCTTTTCTGGAGAGCTCTTAATTTTTAATGATTGGAGTAGGTCTGAAGAGTTTTTTGCTGTTTATAATATCATCTGCTGTAGTGCACCAGCACATTACTGTTAGCTTGAACAATTATAACCCTACCTAAACATTGACTATTTTTTGCAAATACTAAAATAGTGATAAAAAAGATACGATCATAGGAGTGCCACTAATTAGGTTCAATGATAAGGGGTTTGGAGGTATGGCATTTTTTATGTTACATATGATTGTTCCATCCCAACCCTACAGAACCATCAGAGCTACAAGAACTCAGTTCTTCAACTTATTGATAGCGCTCCCATTGTTTTACTTTTGATAAATATATAAGGGCTGGGATTTCTGAATGTTAAAATAACTTTAGAATATTATATTTATCGTCTTTTAATGAATAATTTCCTTGCGTAATGAATATAAAAGGGATGCAGTGAGGAGATGTTAAATCTATTTTTTTCCTACACTAAATTTAAGATATTTTTTTAATACTTTTATTTGAAGATAAAAGATTGGCCAAGGACGGGATCGAAATTGTGTGTCTGCATTGTTTTTTTTTCTCCCTTTTAGTTAGGAGATACAAAACAAAACACTAAGGCTAATAATAACAAGTATTGTTAAAAAATGTAATATATTAGTGATTGTTAGGATGAAAACCTCCACGTGGGAGTACGCATGGAGGAGAATCGACACTAAATTTGGCAAACAGGATGGAAACACCGGGACAATAGGTTATTTCCTCTGGGAGATGTGTTGATGCTTCGTCCCATTCTCGTCGCAATGTTCTTCTACCGGCACTGCAGTGGGCCATGTTATGAATTAATCAGCGTTCGATGGATATTTCCTGTTACAAAACTTATCCTGACTTTTTAATTGTTTTGTTCTCCTCTATAACTTTACTTGGCCACAGGATTGAGGATTAATAAATTAAACTTATAATTTTACAGGTTATTTTCAAGGATGTACGCAGGATTTCGTGTAAGGGGCAGGCCAGCAAAATTCATATGACCAGTGTGGGAGGAGGGGTCGAGGTATTCTAACTACGTTGCGCTCAATTAATAGTTCAAATAATACCTATTGATGTTTGAAAAGTATAGTACCGACTTATTCTTGGGCGAGTCAAATCAAGACTTTACCTGATGAGCCAAGTTACTTAAGTATAACGTTCCAAGAAACATGCCTTATGTAAATTTATCAAGTCAGAAGTTGCACAAAGTGCAAACATTTGTTCCTAAATACTTTAGCAGAAAATATACTGTCAAAATATTAGTTTTACATCTTTTATGGAGCTCCGTTTTGCTGACGTCACTTAAATTCCGTGTAATGTATAATGTAAATCTTTAGCTTACAATAAATATTTTTATTTTATTTTCTTTCTTTGGTTAAAACCAGTTTATCTGACAAATTTCATTAATTTTGTTTAATCACTTTAGTATTGTTGTATATATTTTAATTATTTATTTTGATTTTAATCGCGCGTATGAATTATCGATATGTGGACTTAGCAACATCTTTACTTCAAATTATATAGTAGAATTTTACAAACATTTAAATAGACATGTTTTTATTTTATTTTATGTTAAACATCTACGTTCTTTCGACACATTTTCCGCGATTTTCCCATTTAAAAACGTGCGATACTTCTTCAATAGAGATTATAGTTGTGTTCTTTCTCTATGTGTTTGGATTAAGTTTTTAATAACGTATTAACGGTCTATCTGATTTCAACGAAATTTTATCACTTGTCGTTCATAGGTCATATCCGATATACGGAGATTAAGGGATATAAGATTAATTGCTCAGAAATATCATTATAGGTCTATTTAATGGTGGGGAGGAGGTTATTGTTAACTTTTTAAAGGTTAACCGATTACAATAAAATTTCAATCATTTTTTGTTCATAGGTCATGCCAGTGTTTACGGAGATTAAGATAAATATCATTAATTCCTCATAAATATTATTATAGACCTATCTAATGGTGGGGAAGGAGTAATTGTGAACTTTTTACCCTTCAAAGGCGCGAATAACAGAGACACAGAGTTCAGCGCTCATCTATGCTTGGGTTCAATAGCTGGAGGTGAATCAAATTCTTCGATGAGCTGAAGGCCTGTGCGAACCGCCTGTTCCAAGATATCTCTCCAACGCCTATACCTGGGAAGTTGCAAGCCAACGTCCCCTTGGGTAATGTTCTCACCCAAGAACTGTAGACTCTGCAGTCTTTGCCAGATACTGTTTGTTTTTTTACCAGTAAGGATTTTTTAACCATTCTCGACTATAGGTAAAAACTAGCACCGTAATGAAACTGGCTCATACTGTGTTCATTCCCCATCCCTTAGAATGTTTATGTGTTTGTTTTTTTCTTTTTTAGCATACATATTTAATGAAGTCTACCGACTTGAACTTCCTGTAAGGGGGGGAAAAAAAGTATTTTGATTGCTGCGTAGATTACCGGAACCATAAAAAAAATATCAGTGGAAAAATAAAAATTGTAATAGTCACAAATACCTGAGTAAAGCTATGAAAAAAAATTGAATGAATAGCTAATTAATAATATTTCAATAACTGATCTGTAAAACTATTCTAATTTTAGTTTAAAATCATAGTGCTATTCACCGAATGCAAATTTAGCTTCTCAAGGTTTGTATAGATTCACAGAGGAAATGGATTCCGATGCAACCTATAAGTGCCTGCAATCTAAACAAACTGATAAACATCTCTGGCGCCTTTCTATTGTGAGAAAATTGTAATACATTTATACATTTATACATGTAATACATACATTTATAGCCTAAGGGATCAACGGTCCGTACTGCATATTCAATGCACGAGTAAGGAACTTGCTCCGAATGTAGAATGGGAATGGAATAAAATATTGAGTGGCAAATATTCGACAAAAAGTGGGTGGTAGGCTTTTCTTTCAGATTATGGCCTACTGTCGTCAGTTAATGCTATCAGAATATCAGTAAGTGATCGCATTATTTCTTTTTATTCTGAAACATATCTTTCTATTATTTAAAAAATATTTTTATATAAGACAATGAATTTTTGTTTTCTTTTGCCAAAATTTTATATTATTATAGATTTTTTCTACTGCAAAGGGTGCAATTTAAGAGTGTTTTGTGTCAGTTTAATGAGTTAGGTGTCAGCCAGTGACAAATATGTCCCTGGTGATGAGGCTCACCAGTTTTGTTACATATTACAAAGAAGTTAAAATTTCATTTAGGATTTTATGGAAAATGTAAACATCAAAATTGTGGGATTAAGATTTGAAATTTTATTTTTAAATTAAATAAACATTTATATAATTTTTAAAGTGTGTTTTGGTCCTTGAGACTTGGGATATTTTATAGTGTGTTAGTGTAAGTGTGCTAGTACCTGTTGGAGAATCTTCCACTTTCCTTCGCTAAATTTACATTAAATTTAAACAGATACTGTGAAAGAAGAGCATAGTTGAAAACTTACCTCCTTCAGTGAATTGGGAGCTCTCGCGGAAACATCTCATCCTCCTTTACATAACGGGTGTAGTTGGACGTAGAGATGCGACATCGATGTCGATGTTTCTGAAACATCGATGTTATACAGCCGATGTTTTGTGAACATCGATGGTCGTGTGTCGATCTTAACCTCGTTTTCCTAATAACACAGTGTTTACATTCAGTACCAGGTGTGTAAATATGAAACCGGAATTCGCCAATGATAGGAGTTAGCAGTCAATATAATCTTCTAACTAATCCGTCAGTGGTGTTATCTGCTTTTGCCTACATGTAATAAAGAGATCCAATTGATACCAACATCAGTTTCATTCTATAACCGTGTTTTTAGTGGCGTTGAACATGTCGACTTTTGTGCCAACAAATCAAGATTTGCGGACAGCATTTATTTTCCGTTTCCTTCTGAAAAAAATTGGAGCATTATCACATAGGATGCTTGTTGAAGCTTACGGGGAGCATGCCCTAGGCAAATCTCAATGTTTCGATTGGTTCAAAAAATTTAAAGATGGATTTCGATAAAAGAAACAAAGACCGTGGAAAACCGCAAAAAAAAACTTTGAAAACGCTGATTCGGAAGCGTTTGTTGGACAATTATTACATGTGAGACGGTGTTCCATTTGTTTGAAAGGCTTGGAAAAGATCCAGAAGGTCGGAAAATGGGTACCTCACCAACTGAATGACAGGCAGCAGGAAGCTCGAAAAACCTCATGGCAAATGCTGCTCGTCAGGTACAGAAAAAAAGTAATTTCTTCATCAAATTGTGACTGGTGATGAAAAGTGAATTTACTTCGAGAATCCTAAACGTAAAAAATCCTGGGTAACTCCTGGTGAACCATCTGCATCGCTTGGGGAGGAAGAAAATGCTCTGTGTCTGGTGTGATCAGATGGGTGTTACCTACTATGAGCTGCTGAAACCTGGGGAAACTGTTAATACGGAACGCTACCCACAACAGATGATAAATTTGAATAAAGATTTGCGCCCAAAAGTCTCAAATATCAAGAAAGGACACACAAAGTGATCTTGCTCCATGACAATGCCCCATCACATTCGGCTAAACGGACCAAGGAAACGATCCAAGTGTTTGGTTGGTAAATTCTTCCGCATGCGGCTTATTCACCAGATTTGGCCCCATGCGATTACCACCTATTTGCATCGATGGGACACGCACTAGCTGAGCAGCGCTTCACTTCTTATGAAAATGTACGAAATTGGTTAAGTGATTGGTTTGACTCAGAAGAGGAAGCATTATTTTGGCGGGGAATCCACAAATTGCCTGAATGATGGGAAAAATGCATAGATAGCGAAGGACAGTACTTCGAATAAAAAAGTATGTATCATTTTTACACATTCAACTCTTATTTGCTATTCGAAAAATTCCGGTTTCATATTTACACACCTGGTAAATGCAAGCTTGAAAGGGATATACATGTATAAAAGGGAACCAACGTGTGATAACCAACAACCAATCAGAGCGCTTGGAATTGCGTGTGATAGTTTTTATTTTGTTTCATTTTGTTCATACTATTGGTTCCTAGAAAAAGCGCCAGTAGTGGTATTTGTTAGTTAGAACACTTATACTTGTGCACTAATAAAACAGCTTCATTATAAAATTTGCTCCTAAAGATTGGTTTTAAGTTGTTCATGTATTGAGGCATATTTTCTGTAAATAATCCCTGTATACCTAGGTCAGAAAAAAAACTTTTTTTTTAGTGGTCTGATTTTTTAGAATATAAAAAAATATTTTTAGCAAAAAGATGAAATGTTAATAATTTTTTTTATTTATAAACATTTATTTTTTTTTAACTAGATCTAAATAGATGTTTTGATAAAAACAGAATTTTTTAACCACGATGTTTTCTAAAAAAAAAAGATGTTTATAACATCGAGGTTTAGACAAAACAAAAATGTTCTTAACACCGATGTTCTTAACATTGTTTTAACAAAAAATATATCTGTTTTTAACATCGATGTTATGTCAAAATTTAAATCATTTTTTTTAATATAGTAAGTAGATGTTTTGATAAAAACAAAGAATTTATTAACATTGATATATTGACAAAAACAAAGATATTTTTAACTTCAATGTTTAGACACAAACAAAAATATACTTAGGTTCGGTGTTTAAACAAAAACAAATCTTTTTTAACAAAAAATATATATGTTTTAACATCGTTGTTTTTACAAAAACAACGATATTTTGAATACCTTTCTTGTTTCTATAAAATGTTCAAATAAGTTAATAAAATATGAAAACGTAAAACCGATCATTTTAATTACTTATTCAATGCAGCTGCTAGTTATTTTAAAAACTTTTAAAATATTCTCCATAAATACGATTCTATGAACATTCTAGGGAAGCGACATCGATGTATGAATATGTTTGGGTTCTAAAAGATTAATCTTTAATAAATGAATATGAAATAAAAAACTATCAATATCTAAAACATCGTTTAAAGAATGTAGTATATATTACAAAATGTCGATGTTTAATTTAATATTAATTAATTACATTAATATTATTTTATATTAATTAATTTAATATTAATGTTCAAAACATCGATGTTTTTCCTTCGATGTCGCATCTCTAGTTGTACGTGAAAGAAGTGCAACATAATTAAGATTGGATAGGAGTAAAATTCCTAGTTCCGGTTCTCTTGAAAATCATTCTTAAAAATTATACTATTTGTTAAAGAACTGCTTTCTGAAATAATTGAAATAATCACGAATTTTTATTTTCCTTACCTTTAATAATTTTTGGTATTTTGTCTGTTTAATTTAATCAAAAGTTTATTACCAGGGCCAGGATCCAAATATCTCTCTATTTTACTAGGCGCAAGATCTTAGAAATTGGTTTTCAGATATAAAATATAGTTTAATTATTAGCCATTTGTTAATAATAGGAAGGAATGTAATAATTTATAATGTAGGGAAGTTGTAAAAACAAAAAAAATATAATTAAACTCTAAATACTTTGCCACGAACCATTAAATCGTAAATATAACAATGAATGTTATTTTCAAGACTAATACCTTATTTGTGGAGTCTTTTGATTAAATATTACCAAAATTAGTTTGATTATAAATAAAATTAAGAGTCGTGCGTTACATAATTGTGATCAGAGAAAGAAGAAGTCAGTTCTCATGGAACGTAGTATTTGGTCCACATATACGTGATTTGTTGGTTCTTACACTGATAAATGCTGGTTTGGATATGTGCTGACGGGCCAAATGTTAACCTCCATTTTGGAGTTTTAGATTTTGGACCGTTGGCTTTGTTGTATGTTGTTTTGTTTAACGTTTATGCTGATTGAGAATAGAGCATTACACCATTTAAAAGTATTTGGTAAAGAATATAGGAAAGTTAAAGTTTTTATTTTTTACATCTTATATTTCAATGTAGTTTGATTAAAAAGGAGCTGATTGCGTTTACGACTCACAGAGCTGCCAACACTCTCGCCCTTTTTTTATGGATCGGTATAAACTAACTCGAAATGGCTGTATTTTTCCACTAACTTTAAAAAGGATGACTGAAGTAAGTTTTGGTAACCTCAGCCATTGATCTATTGATTATTGGCCTAACACTACTTCAACTTGGTATTGTTAGTTTAACAACGAGTTTAATTTTGCTCAGGGTCATGCCAATCTTGGTTAACGCGTCATATATGTCCTTTTGATAGGCGTTTTTCTCAATTTCTTTGAGACCTCGATTTCCCGACCCTTCGGCAAATAAGTGTTCGGTAGGAGGGTGGTGTGTTGATGCTTTTAATTTAGCAATATATTTGAGTGATAAGAAATCTCTTCTTAAAGAGGTTTTTACATAATACAATTAAGAATTTTTATTTATTCAAGTACTAATTTGTTCAAAATGTTTTATCATTTAAAGATAAGTAAAAAATTGTATTCTGGTGAAATTAACAACGAAATATCATTCCCAATAATAGCCTACTTTAAATTTAAGAAAGGATTAAAATCTTCGCTGACATTTCTTAAATTTTACATATAAAGATAATTACAACTCTGCTGAACAGGAAGTAACAGCCTTTATTCGATTGGGATTAAATTTTCTCAACTTTAAATTATTGTTGATAAAGGAGGAATTACAAATCTTCACTGACATTTTTTAAATTTTACATTTTAGAGCACGGGATAAAAATAATAAAAAGTTTGGTAAAATAAAAAAACACTGTATTTAAATAATAATAACAAAACGAATAATGAAAATAAAGAAACTTCTGTTAAATAAATCAACTGAAAATATAATATTAAAGTCTTAATTATGCAGTTCTTTAGCAAATCACAAAGTATCCCACAACACCTAATCAAAACACACTCTTTTTGTGAGGGAGTTTTTACGACTGGTTACCCACAGTGTAGCCAGCTTACTAATTTTCACTAATTTTTGGCAACACTGACTCCCCAAGTCAGGTTTCTATTAGGTTACACCTATGACAGTAGGTGCTGTTACAACATTTATAGAGTATTATTTCAAATAATAGCCTAATTTAAATTATTAAAATGTATTTACTTTACCAAAAGTTGATATCAGGGTGGGCCACAGCAAAGCGTTTCAGCGCTTAGCTAGTAATTTAATTTAAATAAAAAAGGAAAAGGAAGAAAAAGTACCTACACTTTTGAGAATTTATTGTAACCTTTTCTTGATTTATTTATTCTTTAATGAAAATTAACAATAAATACGATTTGTATTACTAATTAATAATAATATAGGAACAAATAACTGCATTCACATAACACAATACAAAATTATAATAATGATAACCTGTATTACAATAGCATGCTTATAAACAAAAACGTTATGAAATCGACATATGACGCCATGTTAATAAATCGAAATAAGACCTACTGTATTTGCAATAATTCGCTATATAAGAATTATTTTGATCACTAATCAAGTTAAAAACTATCATATCTATTAAGTTGGCCAAAACTATATACATTGAGCCAAATTTCATTAAAATCGGTTGAGTAGTTTCTGAGAAATAGAATGACAAACATCGGGACACGAGATTTTTATATATACATATAAGGATAACCAACCTGTTTTAATTCAGTAAGATGGTCTGTCTTCAATGTTTGTTTAACGGATAAAGGATAAGCAATCAGCTATTTAACTTAAACATCTCTGAGCTTAAAGTCTTATAAAGAAGTTAATCTGAGGTTAAAATCTTGGTAAGAATTACGGACACCTAGGGGTTAGTAGAGGGGAGGGGAGGGGTCGCTGGAGGGGGTAGTCTACAGCGGACGTGGAGGGGATGAGCAGTGCGCCGCCGGCTGCCGTAGCGAGCGGACCTGTAATCTTTTGTACCAGTGATTGCTGTCGATGTGCTAAGCGAGGCGATGTGGAACGGAGGGGAGCCGCAGCGGGTCCTTCTCTGGCTGCTCTGTTCGGCCTCTGTCGCCGCCATCCTCCTGTTGGCGTGGAGGCAGCAGCAGCTCGAGTCCAGGATAGCCGCTCTGGAACTGAAGATGGTGTCATCCGAAGGCGAGGGTCTTCAGCGATTCAGGAGGGATGTCCAGCCTGTGTCACAGCAGCCCGAGTGCGTCTGTCCACCAGGTGAGTCCGAGGGTGTTAACAGTAGCCGTGCGTGTGAAAATTATCATGTGTGTATGTGGAACTTTCTTCCAGCTGTATAAAACTGATTTCAAGTGTCAATTAAGAAGTCCCGTGTGGATACTATAGTCTATTCCCGTCCACTCACATTACCCCTAATCTATATGACAAACTCCCATATATAATTTCTCTTCCCGATCACGCCTTCCCTAAGTTCGTAATATGAGCGAACTTCCAGAACGAAATCAGATTAAGAAATATATTGAATGATAAAGACTTCTAACAATCTATGCTCTGCCCTCACTTCTTGGGTTAATTTTTGAAAGTCGGAACGGTTTGTTATTTGTAGGTAAATTTATCTGTCATGGCTTAATACTATTAGTTTTAAGTTTAAATAAATAACTAATAGGTAATATAAATAGATAAACAGGTAATATAAATAAGAAGAATAGAATATGAAGAAGGCCCGCAATGTTGGGTCGAAACCTCTACTACTATTTGTAGATCTTTTAACTGCCATCCCGAAATAATTCTTGAATTTGTTGAATATACGGTCAACTGTCAATTATCAAAAAAAAAATAAAAATTAAATAGTTTCTTTCACCTTGGTATCTCACGAACTTAAAGTTAAATTATAATTAAAGTTCCGGACTCAAAAAAACACTTTCAATATGCATTGTTTTCTATTTGCAACTGCATTGTGTTTTTAATAGAAGAAATAGCATTGAAATATATAGTTATTCGTTTTGTATATATACTAATATACTTTTCAAAATACATATTAAATCAGTTCACTTAATTTAGGTTATTAATGTATTATCAGATATTTAATTTTTACTTTTGATAATAAGTATACATCTAATATGTTTTGAAATTTAAAACATACGTGCTCCAAATCTCCAAACACTTAAAAGTTTACAAAAAAAAAAAAAAAAATAGAAAAATGTCTTTTTGAATTCTTTGTAATTGATTTTTACTTGGATTTATTATTATTATGAATGGGATAATGTTGATTTTATTTTCTTTTTAACCTGTAGAAATTACTTCATATTAGCTATCTAATGATATTTTGGTATCTAAATTTTTCATAGTGATGGAGGTACGATTTCAAGCATATGAACCGTTTTGATTTACTTTAGGTAACATGGCTTTTTCCTGTTGATGCACAAATGTTCAATTTCATAAATAATCTGTATGTTTCAAGTAATAGGTCACTAGATGACCTTACTGTACATCTTTTACATTCTTTTGTAATAAAACCTAAAAAAATCTGAAATATCAAATTATTATATCTTAATTATTAGATCGGTGAAAAAAGGAATTAGGTTATTTTTCAACAAGTATACGATACATCCATTCAGTTCATTTTACTAATACACTAAAAAAAAGAGAGAAACAAATATTAATAGTCTTCAAATATTCAGTAGTTCACTCGCTTCAGCTGTAAATTTGGATCGGCTGGAATGCTTCTAGATAGTATGGTTTAAAATAGCGATCGTTAAATTCTTTTTGGAGATGTAAATCTTTCAGGCCACTTTTTGCCCATCACAATATACCATAAAATCTGTTTTTAAAATTATATCTCCATCTTATATATACATTTATCCCCATTTTTATGGCTACATATGCTATGCACACTTCTTTTTCTTTTCTTCACATTCATTCTTTTCTTGTTCATACTCCTTTTTTCCTTGTATGTGGCAACAGATGTTTCCATGGAAGTGTGTTATTTATTCAAATTCAATCTTCCTATTGTTTATTTCTTTCCTGATTCATGTATTATATTAAGAATTTCTTCGATACGAGAGAATAATTAGTTTGAATGAACAAAAAGGGAAATGGAAACTATTCTCGTTTTCTACTGTTTTGTTTGTCACGTTGTTAAAAATGTTCTGATACGGATATGGTATATGAAATGGTGGGTGATATTCTCTATTCCTAAAATCTTTTTGTGATATTTAAATTTGCTAATTTATCCACTGTAATCTAAGATAGTTTACCTAGCAACCAAATCTTTGGTAAAAACTCCAAAATGTCCGATCTGTAACAGCCTATCCCACATCAGGTGAAAAAAGATAATTTTATTTATAACACTGGCATTTCGTGGGCCCTCTACATATTTCACATTACATAATTATTTTACAGAGCCCCAGCTCAACTTGAAAACACCTCAGCATATTTAATTTTTTTTTTTTTAATAAAGGAACATACGAGTATAGTCAAATACGGAGCCTCTCAATTTAGTCGCGATTATACTATTATCTTTAAAAAAAATAAAAACAAAAGCATAATAAAATTAAAAGAAAGCATTCTTTTTCTGATTTTTTAATAAGCATTCTTTGAAAAAAAGTTTACTTCTAAAGACTTTTCTACACTTTAAAAGACTAAATATTTAAATTCTTGAATAATCTATAATATTTAATAAATTAAACTGTTGAATCACGACTATATAAATCTACGCCGGCCATATACATTTTTTACCTAAACGGAAAAAATATATATACCGCAGAAAGATCAGGAAAAAACTAGAAGAAAACTTTTTTTGTGCCTAAATTAAAAAAAAAAAATATCCAATTTATGTATGTTATGACAACGTTACATAAAAAATTCGTTACGGAATCTTTTCCTATTTGTCTTTATTACTAATACTTAGTTTGTGATGTTAAGTTATTGCAATGTAAGAGATATGAGATAGTTGAGGTTATGTTCTAGCAAAAGATAAAACATTTGAGAAAAAAACACTTCCAAGATATTTACCTACCCTAATTGATTAGGATCTGAGATCCTCTATCACTCTCTCTCTCTCTCTCTCTCTCTCTCTCTCTCTCTCTCTCTCTCTCTACGACTTTTTTTTTACTTCTATTTTTTCTCATTTGAGTATTCCTGCATTATGGTAAAACATATTTCAGGATAAGCGATGCGTAACGTTCCATTACATAAGGATAAGTCGAGAAAATTCCGCTCGAATAATTATCAACGGACTTCTTGGAATGTCGGAGTGTACTTTATTAAATTCTCTGAGGCGGAAAGTTTTTTAGAATGCTGCGGTTGATTCGCGGGGTGGTAGCGAGTCCTTCAGATCAGAAAATCAGGCTGATACTTGGAGTATCCTTATTTTTTCCCCGTTAGTTCGAGTGAGTGACTCTTCTCCTTCAATTTTCTTTTCTTTTTTTTTTCTTTGGAGTGTTCTGAAAAAGGCTTTTATTAGCATTATGAAACCCTTTTATCTTGGCTTGGAGGAAGGAAGAGAAATAAACATTATGGGAATATTGTATAATGAAAGGAGGCTGAAGGAAAGTTTCTCGCTACAATTGAATTAATACTTCATACATTTTACACTTTATTAGACATAAGTCCCAAAAACTTTAAAACTTTCCAATTTATTATATCAATTAAACAATAAATTATATATGGTGTCTGTATTTGTTAATGGTTAATGGTTAAATCTTATTTTTATTTTTAAAGTTGGTCACTTATTGGCCACCACGCGTTGTTAAATGCTGCTGTCTTCCTATCTAAACTTACCTCTAGTATATTTTGTGTTCAATGGCAGATGTTCTATTCTTCCTGCTGATAGATCTTGAATATAGGACAAAAAATAATCTAAAATCTGAATCTACTGACGGTGGTCGAGGATGCTATTATGATTGAAATTTGATATTTTCCAAACATTATAGAATAAGAAATATTTGGCCCCATCCACATACCTATGCATTCATAATTCTGGACTGCCATCCAAACCTATTAGTTTCTAAACATTGTCCTCTTCTACTCACGTAGTCCTGCAATGTTACCGAAAAAAAAAAATGAGGTTGTGACAATATTATTTTGTAATATTATTGGGTTGCTAACAATTATAACTTAATGCAATTATTTATCTATTTCCTGCTCAACTTTAGGTACTCGTTGTAATTTACAAATATTATTTAACACTTAAAAACAGTTGAAAGTTAAAATTGTTAAAATGTTATGACATTTCTGGTAGTTCTATGTTTTATGCTGAATCCAATGATTATAATAAGTCAAAAACACTAATTTTTGAGATGTTTACGAGTACATTACAGTTTTGAACTGAGGCTGCGATAATATATAAATTTCGCCTACCTTTCGAGGTTAATTTTAGGTCTTCATCGGGGCTGTGGCCCATTGAAATACTTATTGCTCAGTAACCTCTTGCGACATTCGCAGACTCCTCAATCCAATCCGATCAGAATATCCTCAATCCCAAACGGCTCCTATACTCTTTCTATACGAAGGAGCATGGGTCTTGGTTAAGTCGCAAAAGCGGATTTCGTTTCCGAAATCTGCCCCTTTTCCTAACCCCGATGAATGGGATAAGGGCTCGAGATTTGGCTACAATTCCTCCAGAAATTATCTTTCGAAGACAACCGTTTGACTGCTTTTACCAAAAAAGAAAAAAAAATTGTCTTTTCATTGAATTTTTCGAAGATATGTGACTTCGATTAATTCATTTCGATAAAGGATGTGTTCTTCATATAACAGCTGTCGAAGGAATATAATTATCTTGATAAATGATTTGATTTATGGAGTGTAATCATTCTTCTTTTTTCTTTTTTTTTTAATCCCACGTTGTTCTACCTCGTTATATAGGCAGTCAATCCATTTGTGTAGGCGCTTTCAATTTGACGTGGCAAATTTTAATTAGGCCTTGTGAGAGGCTTTAATGGGGCAAGCTCCTAAATTAAATTCCTGCTACATAATATTTATATTTTATATAATGGGACGACTTAAGTTTTTTCTCTTTTATATTAAACAGACATTTCCCTCATTTCCTGCAATAGTGGCATATTCCGAAAATCAGGTTAGAACTAATGTACCAAGCACTATTGCGTAATTCTGGCTGATATTTGTACACTCCTCAAGCTCACCGTGTGTATAGACCTAATTCATATTTATTTATAGAAATCACGTTCATACATTTAGTAATAAAGATTAAAATAAACCCAGCTTGCCATGCTTTATCGCTGAATGAATATATTGAAAGATATATATTTTCCGCCTCTTTATATCCCTACCAATAAGAAAAATAACATGTCATTAATACGAGTAATAATACCAGAATTTTGAAGTGGTGGAAGTAGGTGTTAACTCAGTTAGGAAAAAATTCCACTTATTTATGTTTTTGTCAGATTTCGTATAGCATGTCAAATTCCGGTATTTAAATATTATGTGTATTTTTTCAGGAAATTTATACATCCAACGTCTATTTATTCAAATTGTCCTCTTTATTTTTCTTTATACATGTACAACGTTTCGGACTTGATTGTCCATTTTCAAGTACATATCTAAAACATTTTTTTATTTTTTTTTTTTATTTTTTTTTTTTTTTGGGACTTCAAGGCTTCTACTGAAGCCCTATACTGCCCATACTAACACCCATGGCACTGGGTGATACTTCTCCTACGAAAGAAAAGCACCACCCAGGGCGGGACTCGAACCCGCAGCTCCGGCATGGGAGTGCGCCGCTTTACCGCACAGCCACACCGGGCCCCTATCTAAAACATTTTTCATTCCATTTAAAACACAATATATAAAAATTATATTACACTTTAAAACAATTCAACCACACACAAAACTTTTTATTTTTAAATTTAATCTTTAAAAAACTTTCATTTAGTGTTAAAAACATTCTAAAAATATTTTATAAAAATTAGCCAATATCATAAACTAAATACATAAAATGGACATACCTTCAACTTCCTATAATATTAACACTCCTTTGAAATGTCTCGTCATTACTTTTTAAACTATCTCCTCACCATTCACCCGCTCATCGCTTTGTTGTTGACCAGTCTCCACTTTTCACCCCCTCTCCTCATCACCAGAACCCATATCTTTTATCCCCACTCTTTTATATTTTAATTTTATTAATAATTTCAGCATAATGGGTTCCTATTCCCCCTATATCGCTTTTATAATTCACTGTGTTTATTAAGTTTTTGGTTATATGGATTGCTTCTTTTAATTTTCTTATTTTCTTATTCTGTTCTCTATCTATGATTTTTGCATCATCAAAGTCAAATTCATGGCTTTGTGTTATGGCATGTTTAGCTAAAGCTGATTTATTTATGTTTTTTGGGTTGCTGGTGCTATTTTTATGTTGTGATATTCTTGTTTTTAAATTTTGTGATGTTTCACCAATATAATATTTATCTTTACAGTTATATGAAATATATAGTAAGTGGAAGTATTGCGATCGTGAAAAATTTCGACTTCCGGTTTTCAACGGAAATACACGTTTCGGGGTCCCCTGAGTCCAAATGACCAAGTCCCGCGAAATGGTGTGTGTGTGTGTGTGTGTGTGTGTGTGTGTGTGTGTGTGTGTGTGTGTGTGTGTGTGTGTGTGTGTGTGTGTGTGTGTGTGTGTGTGTGTGAACAGACTAGCTCAAAACTATAAACCGTGGGAACCTGAAATTGGGTATTTAGTGTAGGTATATGCCCGCAATGTGACAGCAAAAATTTCATCAAAATTGCTCAAAGGGAGGGGGTACTTTATTTAATAACTTTTTACGTTTTTTCGATTTTCTCAAAAACGGCTCTAACGATTTTGATTAAACTGAGTATTTGATCTATTTATATGCCCGAGATATGACTGTAAAAATTTCATCAAAATTGATAAACCGGAGGGGGGACTTTACTTAATAAATTTTGGATCATTTTCACGTGTTTTTTTTATTTTCTCAAAAACGGCTCTAACGATTTTGATTAAACTGAGTATTTGATCTATTTATATGCCCGAGATATGACTGTAAAAATTTCATCAAAATTGATAAACCGGAGGGGGGACTTTACTTAATAAATTTTGGATCATTTTCACGTGTTTTTCTTATTTACTCAAAAACGGCTTTAACGATTTTGATCAAACTGGGTATATAATGTATGTATATGCCCGAGATACGACTGTAAAAATTTCATTAAGATTGATCAACCGGAGGGGGTACTTTATTTAATAACTTTTTACGTTTTTTTTCGATTTTCTCAAAAACGGCTCTAACGATTTTGATTAAACTGAGTATTTGATCTATTTATATGCCCGAGATATGACTGTAAAAATTTCATCAAAATTGATAAACCGGAGGGGGGACTTTACTTAATAAATTTTGGATCATTTTCACGTGTTTTTCTTATTTACTCAAAAACGGCTTTAACGATTTTGATCAAACTGGGTATTTGATGTATGTATATGCCAAATATGTGATAGCCAACATTTCATCAAAATTGATGCACCGAAGGGGGACTTTACTTAATAAATTTTGTATCATTTTCACGGGTTTTTTTATTTACTGAAAAACGGCTTTAACGATTAACAAAAATAAGATATGAATGTAGAAAAATGTGTGACTTTGGGAAATGATATTTAGCAAAACACGTCAATTTCTAATCTAAGGAAGTTGGTAAGTGAAAGTTATGTGTTGCGCGCACGCACCAGATTGTTTCTTTATTAGATGGTTCGAAAAAATCTGTTATTTTGTTTTTTGTTGCATTTGTAACTTTTGTTACTTTATAGTTATTAACTGTATTAGATTTTATTGGATTATTTATTTCTGCTATTTTATAGATTTTTTTTATTGTTGTGAACCACAAATTGTTGATTAGTATTTAAATTATTAAAATGAACTTTTGCTAAGATCAACGGCTTTGAGATTATGAGTTTATTTATTTCAATGAAAAAGCTTTTACTTAAAAATCAACAAAGTGTATTTTTTGTTGATGTCATTACGCAATTTAAGTAATTAATTCAGATTATGAAAGTCCCGATGTTCGATGCATAAGCAATCCTTCCCCACAACCGAACTACATATAAACCTAAACATTGAACTAACTAATTCACAATTCAATACTCCATTATTCGCTTCGGTTCATTCAGTGAATTGAGGCTCATTATCTCTATATTGATTATCTATAGCTCATTATCTATCATTATCTAGTGATTCGTTCGTTATCTATCTCAACAATTTTTTTATATTTGTCGCCTGAATTATAGTGTATTTAACGTTTGCTGGTCACGTAATCATCCTCCATAGCTGTCAGAATGGTCACGTTGACTCATCTCTTACAAAAAAACGAAAAAGTATCCAAGTAAGTCGCAATAGTTTTGCGAATTTTATATTTTTCGGGTTTTAAAAAGAATCAATATAATAAATTTGTTAATTTGAAATAACCTGCGACAAGAATCAGGGGAACTGCTTTAGCTTATGTTATGCTCAGGGCGTCGGGTTTGAGTTCCGATATGGCAGCTACTTTTCCATATTGTCAGCCTTTAATCGACTATGAGTTTAGGAGACCCCATCCCCACCAATCCTCTTTAAAGTGGATAATCCACATTGTATAATTGATTAAGGAAGAAAACCTGAGTCTGGAGTGAGAAACATTGAGTGTAGTTCTAATCAAAGTATCTTATTGGACGACCATTCTCAAAGAAACATTACACACTTACAAATCATCGATGAGTTGTAATATGGTATTGTAGTATTGATAATGGTATTGTTTGTTATTTTATTTTTTTACGAACTCAACGTCACCTTTTACGTTAAAGGGCATTATCTAAGGGCTACTTCTGGTAAGGAAATGAAATTCTGAAATTGTTGGTTCTTTCTGACATATCATACTTTCTACGACATACATTTTCGATTATTGATGATGGTAGCTCTTTGTGCGGGGAGAGATCGATGGAAGACCTAGATTGAGACACCGAGGAGGAGATTGGACAATAGATATTGACAGTTCCTCCTTGTGGTCCGAGGGCCATTGGTCTTATCGCATCAATTAATTACGATTCTGTCAGGTGAATCATTCGTTACTTGAATGAGACCAGTATCGATTTTGTTTATCCGTCGATTGTGCCATTATCTTCTTCTTCTATTATGTATCGATTCATTCGTCATTGATGTATCGTGATCTTACTTATGAAAAGGCAGTTTACAAATATGGTTGTTTAAATAATGAATATGCTGTAAGTTAAATTGATTTTTTTTTTTGTAATAATAAATCAAAACAATAGTGAACTCGAAAGTTCTACGCCAATCACATCTTTTTTTTTTGCTTCAGGCCTCCATTGAAGCCCTATACTGCCCGAGCTGTTATGTTGGGCTTAGAATGTTATTGTACACACATCTCTTTTTACCACAAACTGCTAACCATCCACCAACCACAGTCCCACCATTAAGTTCACTTTACAGCTCGAACGTTTACAGTTTACTCAACTTTAAACCCTATTTTCAATCTCTGAAATGTTTTCCTAAGAAATGTGGAAATCCTAGTTGATAGTATCCATTCAATTATATTTAACGTTTTTGGATTGAGAAGCCATCTGAATTCACCGATTGAGGCGCCCTTATTTGATCCAAATTTTCTGCCCTGATGCTAACCAGTTTACAACTAATCTGCAGGAGTGGAACCCTAGGAAGATAAATCTATAAAAAGAGACTGGAGGGAGGTTAAGTCGTGATCTGGGTTTGCTATTTTATGAGAAGCATCCCCCGGTCACGAGAGTGCCGACAAGCTACATCAGATAATTGCGTTTCCAAGTCACAGCTTCACCTTGGCCGATCTGACATTATACCTCTGCCGGAAATCGTCTTTTGCGTCTTTCGACGTGACGTATTATGGTATTATCTACTAATGGTAATTTAATTTATTCAAATAAAACAAACACTGCGTGTAAATAACGGTGATACAACTAGCAATTCTGCATAAAAAATGTTATTATAGTCTGAAGTGAAGGTAATTTGCTAGAATTTTATTTTTATTTTTAATATCAAACGATAGAATAGGGACCTCCTAATAAGAACTGACATTATTTGAAAATAATCTGCTTGCTTGATTGATTTTCAAATAATGTCACTCCATACTTGAAGCTATGTGATGATCAATTACTCATTATAAATTTCCATTAAAAGAAAGCAGCGTTTAATAGGTTTGGAATAAGATTTAAATCTTAGAATTGTTGTATAATGGTCTGTTTGTGTTATAACAGACTAGCTATAACGTGAGAAGATGAACTATAAATCGTACATACCTGAAATTAGGTTTTTGATACATGTATAATATACATTGTATATGCCCGCGAAGTGCCTACGGGTAACATATGGCTCACCCAGTATTACATTTTTTGTCTAATCGGCCACTTGGGGTAAATGAGATATATCCTTATTATTTTTTATTAAACGCTAAGCGCTTGTGAAATTTGCCGATTTTAGCATAGAACTCATAAATGTATCTGATTGGTTTTTTTAAAACCGTTTTTTATCAAGACAAGTTTATCATTGCATTGAGCAGAGCTCGAGTAACCATATTACTCATAAAAGTGGTCTTTTTGATAGATTGAGTCATAAACATTAATAGTATTGGGCTTTACATCTATTTTTATATTTTTCTCTTAGCAACCGATTAGTACTTTCTAATGCACGTAATAATTAAAATAATTAAATCATAATAAATCCCAATTGGACGGTTACAGGCTCGCTTCTGCTCTGAAATTGGGCGGTCCTCCTCCATTTGGAGTGGGCCACTATTCACGGGCTAAAGGATGTGATGTCTCTTTTGGACCGGCCTGCCCGGGGGGTGCCATCGTAAATCCTCGGCCCTCCCACCTCCTGCTCTTACCTGCTATGATATATGAAGGGCATAACAGAGGTCGCAAGTCCCGCTCTTAGAAATTAAAGCCAATATTCTTTTTTTGTTGTTGTGAGCCAGTTCGTGATGGCCATATTCGTGACTTCCATGCACAGGTGAGACTTGGAAAAAAATGTTTACCCTCAATCATAGACTCACCTGCTTTTTCGTCTACCTTTTAATATTATCATTATGATCGAGAGAAAAAAATTGAAGTGATATGAGGGGGTAGTAGTAACAGCGCGAGAGCCTATTCCTCCTGAGATAAAAAATGTTTTACTAGAATTATTTTGATTCTTGTAAAGTTCATTTTTTGGCTTTATTTTAAATATTTGAATCTGATATAGAAACTTTTATTTAGAAACTGTCTGTGATTTTTGATGGCTCTGTTCCATTTTTATCTCTTTTCTCTCCCATCTTGCTAATGTAATATCTTTCTCTTCCTTGTCCCTGATGGTCTAGCTTCAAATGACTCGATATCACTCGACTTATTTTGAAAATGAGTTCAAAACACCTTAGTTGCCGTAATAATAATAATAATTCTCCCTTTATTCCTGTGTTCCTGGCACATCTCTTGATGCTTTACCTACCGATCTTGGGTCTTTTTCGTTTAATGCACAATTCGGTTATTAAAAAAAGTAACTGTTATTAAAAAAAGTAACACGTGATTAATATAAAGTAACTATAATTGTTAACACAAATGATATGGTTTATTCTAATTTCCAAAATGAAGCAATATCTTCCAATATAATCTCAAAAAGGTCTTTCCCCATATTCCTTTGTCTCCATATAAATTCACAGAGATATGAATCCAACATTGTTCTTCTAGTTCCAGCTTCTATTTTATTTCTTCTTTTGGCCGCAGCCCATAACGATTCTATCGACTGTGTGTGCGCCCCAGTTGAAGGATCAACGAAATTTTCAGAATGGTTGACTGTATAATGCTTAAAATCATACCCTTCTATTCTTTCTATAGTGGAATAAGCTTTCCATAAATCTGATATTATAATATTTCCTGGAAGAATACATTCTTTAATGCACGCTATTAAAGTATCTTTGTTTCTGTTGGGCACTGAATGGCAATGGTTCGGTCCTAATCTTTAAAATCTTCGTATAACCTGAACATAGCCATTATGCGGTTTTAAACGAAACTAAGAAATGTAGTCATATGTTGTACTGATATGGAGGTTGTAATTATATCACGTGTTACTTTTTTTAATAACAGTTACTTTTTTTAATAACCGAATTGTGCATTAAACGAAAAAGACCCCCGATCTTTGAAGCTATTTCATTTCGACTGCGGTCAATATCATTATACGCTTGTTAAATCTGACCCTACTCTCACTCATGTATTTCAGGGTAGTTCGCTAAAAATCATATATTACCTTAATGAGCTAAGGGCTCAAGCTATTATTTAGAAATATTCATAATTTTTTGTTTCTTATTATACTCTGCCAACTTTTCGAATAATAATTCTTCATTATTATTCATACTTATTATTTTAACAGTCTTAATAGTTGTGGTATCAGAGGTAGTTGAGGATTGTAATAAATATGGCTTATGCTGCTCTGTTTTTAATCCACTTATGTAAAGCCAAGTTGGAAGTATCACTTATCTTGATTTGGATAATCTTGCTATACAATTGATGAATTGACGAAGATTTACATAGAAGTTGATATACTGTTCGTGTTTGGTTATATTTAGAGTATCGGTCAAATGTTTTCGGTCACTTCATTTGTTGCTCGTTTTTAAAAAACTTATTCACGATATTATGTATATAATAATTATAGATAATATTTAAAAATAAATATCTTAGTTTTGATTAAATCAATATTAAGAAAGCAAAATATTCATAGTTGAAATAATTTCTTATTTTCAAAAGATTCCGGACACTAGCCGCACAAACTTTTGTTTATTATTATGTATTACCAGTTTTAAGAATAGGTCGAAATATTACTTCAGATCAGCATGATTATTGTTATATTTTCACAAAAAGAAGTCTTGTCCTGAAATCGCTAAAATATTAAAATTCAGTAAATGAATTATAATTATAATGAATATTAAAGTTTTAGTAATAAACCAAGATTAAGGACACCTACCCTATACCCTTCAACGGATTTGAAATAATGATAAGGAGGAAATCTGTTGGCGACGTTCGTTCCAGACAAGAAAATGTGTCAGAAGTGAGCCCTAATTACAATTTATAGAAGATTAAAGTATTTCGGACTAGTTGGAGAAAAAAAAAACATAAAAAAATTAAGTTCGCCCAACTAATATTTTGATGTAATCACTGAGACTGGCTCATAGAGCAATGGAAAAATTTAGCCTTTTCCGACGAATCAACATTTTATTTATTTGGGAGTGATGATTTAAATTTAACACAGAACAAACATCATCGATCATTTACATAACCTGGCCCATAACTACATTTTTGAAATTTAAAAAGCCTGCCTGCCAAAAGGAAAGTAAAAGTTTTTAATAGAAGAATGGAAGTATGGTTAACTCTGAACAGGCAGTGGTAAATGGTTAATATGTGGTTAACTCAGGATAGTTTATGAAATATGAAAAGACTGTAGGCGTAATAGGTTTATTATAGAATCGATGTCGCTCTACAAACAAGTTCCTAGAAGTTCCATAGTCACTTTTCCAAGAATAGGTTCGAACAATAGTTCTGTGGTAAGTTGAGTAAGTTGCTATGAACTATATTACTGTTCAATTCTTTGCTTTATCGATTTATTTATGTTAAATCTTTAAAAAAAAATCCGTAAACATCGATTATATTCGACCCCTTAGAGTTTCTTGAATTGATAAACAACTACCACCACATACAAAATTTCAAAGTACCCATAATTTTGGAATTCAATTTGCCTAGAGATTTTGTTATTACTGTAAGCCTGTCATTTAGTCAATTTTTAATACCTCTTTCCAATTGTATCTCGATATTCTGTTATATAGCTATTAAAGCTCCTTAGAATGAGCATTATTCATTTAAAAAAAAAATAAATAGCAATACAAATTAAATCGGTTTAAAATATTTTACTTACATTTTAAAGTTATATCAATATCTTATCTCTGGATGTTATATCTTAATTTAAAAAAAATAACAAACATATTGCATATAATTATAAAGTATAATTATATAATAATTAATTATAATTAGTATTAAGTATAATAAAGTATAATTTTTGATTAGCTTAAGTGTAATTTTTGTTACATGATATTTAATCTTCAACTTCACGTAATATTTGAAATAAAAATAAGTAACACAAGTCTGAACAATGGAAGTTCGATTTCTTTTACATAAATTAATTCCTATTTTAACAAATTTAGCAATTTGCTTTAAACTAAAAAAAGTTTAAATATTTTATGGTAGTCTGTCTGTTGGTAACGAATAAATTGTACACTTGAATTTGAGATAGTAATACATGGTTTACACCTCGTCCCGTTCATAAATATTTAAGTTTTTCCTCATAAGTGAAAACAAATTCTTTTATTGTGCTAATATTTGTGTTTACTGAAAAATTTTCAAATATGGATTTACCCTCTTGTGTCCCTACCCCGTGTATTATTAATTAATTATATCTGCGCTTGCAGCGTAAAGTGTGTTAAGTCCGAAATCTTAGATTTGGGAAAAATTCGAATTAAAATATTTGGCTTTTGTAAAATCACTTTTATTTTTTTTTTTTAAGTTTACTTTGCACTTACCACGGTTGGCAATGATCTTTATTTTTACATTTATTCATCAAGGTCTCTTCTAAAAAGTGTTAGAAGTTTGCAAAATTACGTGCATTTTTTTTAATGTTTTTTTTTTATTAGGCTTAACACACTGTTTTGTTTGATTTGACATTAGTTTGGGCTCTGCAATCACAGATCTAGTTTCCCTTTTCTTAATAATCGTACTTAAGAATGCAAAATTGTACTTTACTATACTACTCATGGATATTATACAATTAAATAGGACAGCGTTGATGATATTATAAAATTGAATAGGACAACGTTGATGATAGCCGGTATAGAATTTAGTCTGGAAATAAGTGCGGATAGGAGAAATATATTGTTTGTTTTGAACGCATATAAAAGTTAAAATATTTTGGTGCAGTGATAATTAGGAAAACTAAATTAAAGAATTAAGGCTATCTACTGTTACTAACTACTAGAATTAAGACTATCAACCGGAGAATTTAAGCGCTTGCACAACGGCGAACTTAATGACCTGCACCCAATAAATGTTATTGGGGGGATACCAGCGAGACGAATATGATGGAGGTGTGAAATTGTGAAACTCAGTAGAGGAATAATTCGTTGAAGATTATTTAGTGTGGTGCTGTCTGGGAAAGGAAAGGCCGAGAAGGAGGTGGGAGGATTGCCTTAACAAAGTTCTGTCGAAGTCGGGTGTGGACGATGCCCAGTGGGGCAAAACGGCAAAAAAGTGGAAACAACTCATATCTCGACAACGGTTTGTCCTATCGAGATGGAAATTGTTTTATTCGGTAAAGATCGAAAATTACACTAGGATGGCAACTAAATTTAAAAATTATATTATTTACGTACATATAATTATAAAAGAAACTCAAGAACAGATATTTTAAATAATTAAAAAAAAATAATTGAACATAGTTTTAACTTAATCTAGCTCATTTGAGTTTGATTTAACTCAATATTAATTTTAATTTTCTTTAAGGTAGTTTTTTTTTTTTTTTTTTTTTTTTTTTTTTTTTTTTTTTTTTTTTTTTTTTTTAACTAAGCTACTGTCTAGGAACTTTTTGTGAAAAAATATTGAGAAACATGTCTTTAATCACCTTTCTCATCACCTCATATTTAGACAGTTTTGACTTGATAAGAACTGCTAGAGCAGAATCATTGCCGAAAATTGAACTTTAACTATTTTTCTATGGGAGGAGACTGAAGCAGCCTGATTATACAATATTTTAAATTTAAACCATGATTATGTAGGTATGTGGGGATGTGATTTAATGCTTTTTGAATAAATTGGAGACAGTAAACTCTACGGTATTTTCCATCTCGGGAAATTTTTTGGGCGCCGCGAAATTTTTCACATAATTGACAATTACTACCTTACAGGCAAAAAGAGGCAAATGAAATCAGAAGAATATATTCTCTGATACACCCCGGTCCTAGATCTATCGTTGTCATCTTAAGCCAGGATAAGCCCCTAATTGTAATTATGCTTCTAACTAGTTATTTTCTTTGAAAGATTTTCGCTTATTTAATCGTTTTATCGAATGGATACTGTTATAATGTGGAACGTCTATATACGCTCATAAAGGCTGTAAAACAACTATCATTCAAATGTGCTGTAACTACCTCAAAATATTTTTATAAAAAAAAAATGACAATAAAAATTAACTGCAGATACGAACATTAGATTTTGAGTTTTTTTCCTAGTTTGCCCCACTGTGCGGCGGTCGATGAATGGAGGTGTGTAGGGCGTCGAACCTCCGGGTTAGTGAAGTTTTTACTATACTATACTAAGTTTTTATTATTAATATTATTATTACGTTATATTTATCGATTAGTCCTTAGTACTGAGGCCATAAGCGATACTACCATTTGTATGTGCTTCTTGTTATGGTTATATTATTTGATGTCTTTGATAATCTTGATCGGACAAAATGAAAACATTTTTTTTTGTTATATTAATATCAATTTTTGTCAAATTGCCTATTTCTAAATTAACAGATTAACCAGTTTTAGGAATGTCATTTGGTGAACATATGCAAATGTTGTTAGGCCCAGAGAAAGAATGATCCCTTACCTGCCCTAGATGTGCCTGTCCTCAGAAACTGAACATATTGTTTATTGCTCTAGGGCAAGTCACGCACTCCTTGCATCCGGTCATAGATCTAGTTTGGCTTTTCCCACACTCTTACCATTAACTTATTTTACCTTCACATTTGTAGTTTTTATAAAAATAAAGAAATAAAAGAACCTATGGTTTTTCTCTGGTGTTTGGGTATATTGATCAAATCATATCATTCAAGCATGTGATATAGAAAACGTCTTCTGTTTTATTAAAAAATACGATCAAATATACAATAGTAACAAAGGAGTCGTTATTTATTTATACTCGTAAATATATACGAGGCGATTACACGAGTACACGATTTCGTCTTACATGTTACTAATGACTGGGTGTGTAATTAATTAAAAGTTTCTATTAGAGTTCATTTCCCTCGAAGTCTATGACCTTCCTCTTTTGAGTTCATTGAGAAAAAAGAATCAATTAAATTAGTCTGTAAGATAAATGGTCCGATTATTCAAGTTAGAGATTATGGTCTAGAGTTTAGCACTAATAAAGCATTCGCTCGCTAATCGGCTCAAAACCAGTAAGGGACTGGTTTGGGACTGTTTTGAACTTTTTGTAAGAGGAGGCGTTAGATTAATGATGAACTTACTGATCTGACAGTATTCTTAGAATAGTGGATTCCGTCTCCTCCATAGCTATTAGCATTCAAAATTAATCGTAGGTTCCATTGATCCCCATCGTGTTAAATATGCAGCTCGTAGCTTGTCATCGATCTCTTTCTGAACTCCAGAATCCTCTAAAACGTTAAAAAATAATGGTAATACTGCTGCTATGTTACTTCTGGAGATACCCTATTTCGACCCTTACTGGAACTTACCCTATTAAGTTTTGTGAATTAATATAAGCGGACTCTCATCGAGTCCTTTTCAGTTAGAAAAGGCTGAGATTGGCTTGATTCGATTCCAATTTTTGTCTCCTGCTTGCTAAGCTTGGTCTTCAGAGATGAATAAACCCGGTGCCTTTTCGGTTGAGATCGGCCATACCAAAAAGCGCCATTTTACCGCCGCTCAGTAGTAACATAGGAGTAGTAGTCCCAAAATGTTTTTTTAGTAATAATATATAAAAATAAAGTAAAAAAAAATAGAAGATTTTACAGATAAAGAAAGGAAGCAAGGTAAGTACTAACAAGATCATTTCACTAATTCTTTACTTTTCGAATACACACTCCTCTCTTCACCCACTCCTCTTCAGAGGGGTTTTATTTAATATTTCACTGTTATTCTCATATTCCTGTTGTCTGCTACCATCTAATATTTTTCTATAATTTCTTGATTAAAACGTAATAAAAAGGAAAAAAGAAGAATAGTATTACAAGATAAACTAAATTGTAGTCAAAGTGGATAAAGTAAAATAAACTAAACAGCAAAAAAACCGGCGCACCTCGAATTTCGTCTGTTTTTTCTTCCTGGTAAAAAAAATTTAATTGTTTCTGTATGTGACAGGTGAAGTTTTCATCTTATGAGATACCAGATTGAAAAGCAAGATATACCTGGAAAGAAAAACAATTTTATTTTTAAAAACTCCCAACTCATATAAATGAATAGAATATTCTTCAATTTTTCTTCATTAATTTTTTTGTTATTGTTAATATTATTTTTTTCTAATAACGGGTGATTCCTCCCCTTCCTTATATCACAACCTGGTATCTCCTGTTGCTGTTGATGTTGCTGATTAAGCTAGCAACTCTTTCCTGTTGGATGCCGTCCCATTCTCCCACTAGCGCGGTTCTGAGGTGTTAAAGTTCCATTGGAAGATCGACTCGCCTTCAGATGGGCCTTCTTACCTCATCCCATAGGTGTTCTATGAGGCTGCGGGCTGGCCACTGAAGGGTGCGGATACCGACTTCATTAAGATGGTCGGTAACCACATTTGCAGCATGTGGCCGTGCGTTGTCATGCATTAACATGAAATCATCACCTATGAAAGGGGCGAATGACACTACATACTCTTCCAGAATTCCGGTCATGTACCTGTGTGTCGTTAGATTCCCTATCTGGAACACATGGAGATTAGTCTTCGCCACTTAAGTGATCCCACCCCTAACCATTATCACCCACCACCGTAAGGCACCCTTTCGGATATATTTCAAGGTGCAAATAGCTGTCCTGGCCTTTTCCACACTCTAACCCGATAATCTGAAGCAAATAGTAAAAATCTTGGTTCTTCTAAAAACAGTACTTGAGCCCAGTCGTATACTGCCCACGCGGAGTGTTCCCGAAAAAACATAAGACGAGATGTCCGATGTACTGGGGTGGGCTGAACTCCCGTAGCTGGGGCCCTTGATTGAAGGGGAACTTCCTGAAGCCGCCTCCGTACCTTATCCTCACTGATATTCACATATCGGGCAATTCAAAGCCTTTGATTGGTCTACACGGCTGTCGAAAAGTGATTTCTTAACGTCTGCATCACAATAAATCTAACGTCAGCGGAAACTGTGCTGGGAACTGCTCTGGGCCGACCTAAACCTGACCTCCTGGTTATGTTACTAGAGCTCCCTGTACCTCTGGACTACCCTGCGAACGTTGGTTCCTGGTAGCCCAAAGGACCTTGCCAAATAACGCTGGCTTCTCTCATCCTCTACGAACGCGATGATCTTAGTGACCGTTTCAGTGGGTAAAACCATTCCGAACAGCAAACAGGATAAAAAGAAAAAAAATGATTTTTAAAAAAAAAGTGCGAAAATGAACGTGAATATAAATAAAAATCTGGTGCGTGCGCGCAACACACAACTTTCACTTACCAACTTACTTAGATTAGAAATTGATGTGTTTTGCTAAATATCATTTCCCAAATTTTTTTAAAGTTTGATCAAAATCGTTAAAGCCGTTTTTGAGTAAATTAAAAAAAACACGTGAAAATGATACAAAATTTATTAACTAAAGTCCCCCCTCCGGTTAATCAATTTTGATGAAATTTTAACAGTCATATCTCGGGCATGTACATACATCAAATACCCAGTTTGATCAAAATCGTTAAAGCCGATTTAGAGTAAATAAAAAAAACACGTGAAAATGTTACAAAATTTGTTAAGTAAAGTCCCCCCTCCGGTTAATCAATTTTGATGAAATTTTTACAGTCATATCTCGGGCATATTAGTACATCAAATACTCAGTTTAATCAAAATCGTTAGAGCCGTTTTTGAGAAAATCGAAAAAAACCTAAAAAGTTATTAAATAAAGTACCCCCTCCCTTTAAGTAATTTTGATGAAATTTATGCTGTCACATCGCGGGCATATACCTACACTAAATACCAAATTTCATGATCGCACGGTTTATAGTTTTTGAGCTAGTCTGTTCACACACAGACACACAGACACACACACACACACACACACACACACACACACAGACCATTTCGCGGGACTTGGTCATTTCGACTCAGGGGACCCCAAAACGTGTATTTCCGTTGAAAACCGGAAGTCGAAATTTTTCACGATCGCAATACTTCCACTTACTATATATTTCATATATAGGTAAGTGAAAGTAAAAATGAAACCTAACTACATCATAACTGCAGATGAACTACTGGGGAAATCATTATTATTCCTAGGGCAATGCAGGACTTGGTTCTGGATAATTGATATGAAAGTCTTTCTATCCGTTATCTAAACTGAACAAACAAACAATACGCTCAGATCGTACTCTCAATACATATTTATCGAAAAATAAGATGTATACATATGGCTTTTTAACTGTTTAGTTTAGTTCAGCGAAATAAAACCATAAAGTAATCAGTCACTATTTGACGGAAGTAAAAATCAAATATACTCTATATTTATAATTCGAAATACTTTCGAGGAAAGGTTCTTCTTTCGGCAAAATATCAAAGGAAGCTAAAATATTAAGATTTATGTTGATCCACTGAACAGATGTTAGAAATTGTATTCACAAGCATTAAACATCAGATTAAGGTTCTTTGATTCTTAGAATTGTTGATTTTTCTAAAATATTTTAAGAAATATAAAAATAAAAATGTTTATGGGTTGAAATTTTTTTAATTTTTTAAATTCTTAGTAGCTACTTACTTTTCTTATTATTACGGTAATAAAGAATTTAGAGTATAAAGTTGGGCCTACTATTATTTGTATTTATCTAATTTTAACAATATATTGAGATCAATACGAATCATATAAATAAATTATTACTTTCACTTACCTATATATGAAATATATAGTAAGTGGAAGTATTGCGATCGTGAAAATTTTCGACTTCCGGTTTTCAACGGAAATACACGTTTTGGGGTCCCCTGAGTTGAAATGACCAAGTCCCGCGAAATGGTCTGTGTGTGTGTGTGTGTGTGTGTGTGTGTGTGTGTGTGTGTGTGTGTGTGTGTGTGTGTGTGTGTGTGTGTGTGTGTGAGTGTGTGTGTGTGTGTGAGTGTGTGTGTGTGTGTGTGAGTGTGTGTGTGTGTGAGTGTGTGTGTGTGTGTGTGTGTGTGTGTGTGTGTGTGTGTGTGTGTGTGTGTGTGTGTGTGTGTGTGTGTGTACAGACTAGCTCAAAAACTATAAACCGTGCAAACCTGAAATTTGGTATTTAGTTTAGGTATATGCCCGAGATATGACTGTAAAAATTTCATCAAAATTGATTAACCGGAGAGGGGACTTAACTTAAAAAATTTCGTATCATTTTTACGTGTTTTTTTATTTACTCAAAAACGGCTTTAACGATTTTGACCAAACTGGGTATTTGATGTATTTATATGCCCGAGATATGACTGTAAAAATTTCATTAAAATTGATTTACCGGAGGGGGGACTTTACATAATAAATTTCGTATCATTTTCACGTGTTTTTTTAATTTACTCGAAAACTGCTTTAACGATTTTGATCAAACTGGGTATTTGACGTATGTATATGTTAAAGATGTGATAGCCCGCATTTCATCAAAATTGCTCAAACGGAGGGAGCACTTTATTTCTTAACTATTTTTGCAATTTTTACCTTTTTTTTTATTTTCTCAGAAATGGCTTTAACGATTTTCATCAAATTCGTCATTTTTAATGAAAGTTAGGTGTTCTTTAATATCAAGTAAGCTTTATCATTATTAAAATGCTCTGGGGGGGCTTAAATGGGGTAGGGGCTTTTTTTGTTTTTGTTTCCTATGAAGTATCTTTGTTTTTGTTTATATGGAGAAATAAACTGTCTCTCATTACGCCTAAAAATAAAAAATAGCTAAATATGAGATATGATAAAAACCAAGTATACATATGAGGAGAAAAAAAGAAAAATATTCAGTCAACTCATAAAACACGTAGAGCCCACGCAGGACGCTTTTAATGACAGACCATTGTTCATAATTAATGCCCTTCTGTTCATTTAATGGAAAAGATTTGTTTCATGGGAAATAAATGAAATATTGAACAAGTACATAGAGAATTATAAAATCAGTCGACTTGGAGTATTATGCTTGCATTGCCGAATTATCTCAACTAAAAACTTTTATTTAATAATAAAAGAAAATAGTGTTTTTTTTAGAGCAAATGAAAACAAAAATAAGAAATGAATGTGGAAAAATGTGTAACTGAGAGAGAAGTGGCATTAACACAACGCATTAATTTCTAATCTTAGTTGGTAAGTGAAAGTTGTGTGTTGCGCGCACGCACCAGATTTTATAAGTTATACGACACCTCTCCTCATCAATTAATATAATCACTATTATCTATGCCCCAAATTAACACACAATTAATGAAAATAATCTAATATAACCATACTTATCAATCAATCCTTCATTATATCTCATACAGCCCTTAATCATTATAATAATAACCATACCAATACGTTGCCCTTTACATATGAATACAAAATAAATACAGCGTTTATAAAATTTAATATATAATATAAAGCCTATGGAGCACCATATTTCTGATTTGATTATTTACCATTCTATATTGTAATTAGATGTGTTGTCAATTATAAAGTTTCATCTAGTGACTACTATGTTGGACCCATTTTATTTCTGTAATAAATATTATGATAAAATCAAAAACATTTCATCAATCAGCATTGGTAGCGTATCATCGATTTTTCTACCTCGGCCTTCTAGAGTTTCCGAAAGGACAATCTCCCGCCAAAAGGAGGACAACGAGCGGGAAAGTAATTTGTTAGGAAGGAAAGGGGGGGGCCTGATAATATTAATGCATGATGGCGGATCCGGTTGTTCATTAATTAATTATACCCTAGCGACAAAATCTTAACTTTGGCCATCCATCTTCCACCAGGGGCGGCAACAACACTCGCCGAGCGGCCGATATTTCAATTAGTCTGCTTCACCTCACACCTCGGCAGCGGGAATAGCTTAAGGTGATGTATATTTATTTATATCCTGGTACCTTCCGAACTGGTTAGGGAATTTAGAAAGTGGGAGATGGTACCGTATCCGATAGGTGAAGGATGTGTTACCCAGTCGTAAATCATCAATGTGGTCATTGTTGATTGGTTCCGTAATACTTGGTCTGCTTTTCTTAATGGTTGACTCTTAGTAATGGTTAGCCTTATCTGTATTTCCTTAATGTACATTTTATGTTCTGCCGAGTTAAATGGTCCCTTCTTGGAGAATTTCTTTCAAGATAAATATTTATGTTTATAATCATAATGATCTCTATACCGAATTGGTGTTTGTGACCCTTAAAGAATCGCTGAACATGAAACTTAAACTTTAGAAACATTAAGCACGCTTTTATATCACAAATGCTAGAATGAGGAAGGTAATTTTTTTCTTTGACCTGTAGCTCATCAAATCATGGAAGTTCTTGAGTGCAGTACTTAGTAAAAAGGTACAATTCTTGGATAAGCCAGAGATCAGTATAAAGTGGTTACACATAATAATATGTCACATCTCCTTACACAACCATTGACCAAGAAAAGTTAATTCCTTACAAAATACCGAATATATGATTCTCCAGGGATTGTAGTTGTACATTATTTTTTATTCTCTAATAACCACTCTTGATAGCTCTAAACTTCTTATTAAAAATAAATCATTTTTTCTTATTTCTTCCAAATAGATATATTATAAGTGTAAACCCGTAGCGAAATGTAGCAATGGTTTGTTAAATATAAGTAGTTTCGTTATTTTGATGAATAAGCCGGATCTACAGATAAAGAATTCTGAATGTTCTCATTTTATTATCCCTTTGTTCGACTTGGTCCCGTTATGACCGCGTTCATTTTCGTTATGGCTGTCTAAGTAATGAGAGTTTTGGCTGGGGCGAACTTTTTTCTTTGCCAGGAGGTCGTTAAAGATAAACGAGCCACTGGTGGAATAATGGGAAGATATAAAGTATAATAAACAAATAGAGGTAGCGATACTAGAGCACAAACGACCGACGAAGAAGAATCACAAAGGCTGGGTGCCTCGGGCCGCGGTCCGCTTTGATAGTGCTAATGATACGCCATTACTAGACCCACATTTCAAATGATGCCGGCCCTTTTCCTCCTGACGTTAGATTTCTCTCTCTCTCCCTCTCCCCCTCCCTCTCCCTCACTCCCTCTCCCTCTCTCTCTCTCTCTCGCTCTCTCTCTCTCTTTCTCTCTCTCTCTCTCTCTCTCTCTCTCTCTCTCTCTCTCACTCTCTCTCTCTCTTTCTCTCTCTCTCTCTCTCTGCCTGTCCGTTGTCTCCTTCGTCAACTTTCCTACGCCGCCTGTGTGTTGTGTAACTAACGCGATAATGGTGAGGTCGTTTGTGATGTTGTTCCAAGGGAGGCTTGTCGACCTTTCCTATTGTATTATCAAGAAGAAGTTCAAAGCTTTTTCTAGCTTTCATCTCAGTCTGTTATAATTAATGTAGGGAAGTACAAAGGAAACATTAACTCAGGCGTGTTGCCATAGCAGTGCTCCTTGTGTTTTTAAAGTGTGCACACATCTTACAATTGCACAGAAGAGGAAAAAAACTCAGTACTTATAATTATAAATTCCAAAAAGCATAGAAAACGTTATTTTTGGTTGTAGATCTACCAAGAACCTCTTTCGTCTTCTTGCTGAAGGTTTAATGGTTCAACTATGTCCATAAAAGATATAAGATGGGTTTCTGACCTATTTTTTTCGTATAAGCTAAGCACCAGTGGATTACCTACGTTAAGTTTTTGTTCACATAGGATGAAACCATGTGACGGAAAATATAGGATAGGATAGGATGGGGGTTTTAGGGCTATAAATATCTCGATTATTACGCCCGACGGAAAGTATACCTATCATATCTTTTTTTTTAAATAGTTTTTAAGAACCGTATATTTTTCCCAACTTTTAAATCGGCTAATTGTTTAAGTTTTTCTCTTTTATTTAAAAAAATTATTTATTGATATTTACAATTCATTTTTTTTTAAATTTCATCTAGAACTTAACTATGAACCAAATTAATAAAAATGTCATGCAAAGATTGTTACAGTAATTACCCATCCGTAGCACTGTAACAGTGTTATAAATAAATTGATCCGCCTCAATCAGATAGACGTCTCTGTTAAGTACCAGGATTTGCTGTTGTGAAACGAATATTGGTAGGTATCTATCTGAAACTCATTACTTTTTCTAAAATCGATTTCGTAAATTATATTTTTTTATTTATGAAACTATTTAACCATCTCAGTTTTTAAAATTATAATAAACACGCTACTGTGAAATCATTCATGATGATTCGGGGTCGCTCGTTATCTGTGTTATTTTTCGGCCCGAAGATTCGCTAGCCCTATTTATATTTTTTTTATTTGTGGAATATTTCATAGGATATAATTTTGTTTTTTTAATTTTAATACTCCTGACATTCTAAGATGCATAGTTATATCGGAAAAAAAATCAATAAGAATTCAAACGAACAGAATTAAACATAATCGTCGGTGTGATAAAGGATGAAATTCTTGGTATAAATTGGCTTAAAGCGATTTGAACGAGGAAATTTATATCATTTCCGAACTTAAATGTACCATTCCGATTTTAAGTTGCCTCTTACCACGTCTCCATTACTTTGATGTTCATAGTTAATTTGCAACATCTGGTGGCATCATTTCGATTTTGCCGTCTACGTATATGTTGTGTTAAGTCTCACCCACGATTACTGCTCTTCCCGTACAGGCCATTCTGACGTACAGGTAGTTACAAGCATCCATCGTACTATACACGTCGCTTATTGCTCTTTATTTATAATTAGGAACAATAATCAAATTGTTGGGTTCTAAAATGTGTTCTGGAAATGGAGGGGGGGGGGGCGAAATCGAAGTGGGAGATATTTAGATCTACTTGCTTCAAGTATATTTGTGATGGGCGATCGCAAAAATCTTGTCGTAATTGCAAAGACCATAGTCGGGGGCTTCTAGGATTTTCTGACCGTTGCTTATGTCAAGCAGTATATTTCATTGGTTTAATTTTATATTTTGAATTGTGTACCTCCAAATCTTTTAAAGTTCATATTTTCGTTAATAGTCAATTAGCACAAAAGAAAGCTACGGAGTGCTAAAAAGGCATTTTTTTTTGTTTTAGTTTTACTTAGCTAAAATGTTAGCTATATAGCTACAAATGTTCGCCAATTTTCTGATAATCATTATGTATTTTTACTTATTAGATATTAGCTATTCACATTTTTTATTAGCAGTTTTAATGACAATCATTCATCTCCTATTTAATGTTTATATTTATTCCGATAGCATGGAGCGATCTTGTCCATGAATTTGGTTATGTTCGGAATGGGTAACCTAATACGTAATTTTTTTTTTCAATATATTTTCTTTTGATCAAACGTTCTAGTGCATTTTTTTTTTTTTTTTTTTCTACCCACTGTAATTCCGAGCTGCAGTTAAGGGCATTCTGTGGGCTCTAGCCTTGAACCAGTAATTGTTCAGTCGCCTTCCGCTGATGGTTATTAATGGTGGAACGTTAGTAGACATCGTAGAAGAGTGGAATCTTATTATAATAAATTAAGTAAATTGATTTCATCCTAGTAGATATTGTTTTAAATTATAGCTATTGTTATTTAACCATTATTAATAGCCTACCATTTTTGTCGTTTTCACAGTAACGTAAATAATATGCAAGTATTTATGTATAATTAATAATTTTTATGGGGTACATTTTTTTCTAATATTATTACCTCTATATGAATACAAATAATGAAAAAAATAAGTCGATTCACAATAAATTATATTCTCCATTTATTTATTATAGAAATAAAAAGAGAATATTAAATATAGAAATTTTGAAAAATCCATCTACTAAAAACAATCTCATTTTATAGGTTTGATGATAAATATTATGTCAAATTTTCTTCAAATTAAGATACGAAACTGTATTGAAAAAAAAGGGGTTTTAAACAAAGCCCAGCTGTACAGGATAGTTCCTACATCGCAGCTCTGTTGAGTCATTGTCTAATTGGGCCATTGTCCAAAATGATTTTAAAGTCCAAAGCTAAATTATGCCCCCAGGATTCCCTATTTGGCACAATGCGCATTAAAGTCTCCCAAGATAAGCGGATTAGGCGTTCAAGGAAATTCTGTGTATGCCCGTATAATCTTCTCGAAGACCTAGCCTTATAGGATAGTAATGCTACTTCAGCTTCTTCCGTGGCTTATATTCACCTTGAATAGTAGTCTAAGTTGTTTTTGTATAGTGGGTCCAGTTTCGGTCTCAGAATTATTGCTTTATATACATGCATGATAAGAGAATTTACATAAAATACATCAATTTTATATAAAAATGTATGATATAAATAAAATACCAATTAAAACATTAATGATAACTTCTTATTTACCTATTTTGCTGTTTCAAAGCTTTTAGTGAAAATCTTGCCATATTTTTTTTTTTTTTTTATAGTTTCTCGATTAATAGGAATTAACCAAAATCTCTTGGATTTAGGAACTTTTTTCAGGTTGAAAACTCCAAAACAATACTTCCCGTAAATTACCCGTTGATGGCTATTTACTGGAAACATCTTGTTGCTGATCAAGTGAATCTTGAAATGTGATCCAGAATTCATTGAAATACCGGAATCAAACACATAGTAAAAAAAAGAAATATAATTTATGTAAAGACTCTTGTTATTTTGTTCTATTTCTTTATTTTTTAAAATTATAAAACAGACTTATAATGTACAGTGTTTGTATGAAGTTTGTGTTTCACAATATTAGAAGATTTGTTGACCTTAAACCCATAAAGTAATCACACTAATTTGAAAAATCACTATATTTGGGTACCCTCCTCAGGTTTTCAACAGGACTATTTAAATGAAACTTGAATAAAACAAACTCGTTGTTTAATTTTTTAATTTGCTTTTGAGGTTCTCTTGTGTAAACCACAGGAGACATGAATTTCTCCACGGATAAAAAGGAAGACACCACAGTCGTATCGCTATCAATATTTAGCCGATGTTGGTAATTGTATGCACCTTAAGGGCCAATTAGACGAGAATCCTTCACAATACTCGACTCAATTGGAGAGGATCAGTATTGGAAATATTAATTAGGGGGTGCGGGGGAAGGGAAACATGATGATTCCAGTTGAATCTTGATAAAATTCAGCTTGTATTAATCTTTAATAACTTTATCAAACGCTTCTGCTTCTCGGATTTAAAATAAAAATTGATAGAACTTAGATTTAATTTTTCTGTAAATGACTTCAAAAGTTTCCGGTTATTTTCACTTAGGATTTGCTTTGTTTAATTTCTAATTTAATTTTTTTTATTATGAATTCTCTTTTTGATCGAAATACAATAATATAGTATAATTATATTATAATAATAATAGTAATAACTATTTTATTAATTACTTATTTTTCCAAGAACATATTAATATACCTAATTATTCATTAAAATTTGGATAAATTATTACATTTTTACTTTCCTACTGTTCCTTGGTGAAGAAGATAATGTAATATGATCAGATGTTCAGATTTCGAGGGATTATTAGTTTCAAAGTCGCCTGATTTATATATTTTTATCAGTTTGAAAATATTTATCGTCTAGATCAGACTGGTAATAGTTAAGATACAGGTTTAGTTGTCGTTGTCCCCAATTCTTAATATAGTACTCAGCACCCGTTAAGTGATAAGGAGTGTGAGTTCGCTAATTTGGCTAAAAATGATTTTACTTTTTTTTTTGTGATAATACGGGAATGCATGCTTAATAATCCATCGCGTTTTATTTTGTAGTCCTATATTTAGTTGTTGGAAACATCTATTTAAAATTTTGTCATGGAACGAATAATTACTATTACATATGTATGTTTCAAACATGTTGAAAACTCTTTGCCATCAGCAGAACACTTTTACTATAAAAAGTGGTCTGTCATGAAAGGTGTACTGCATGCGCCTCGGTTTAACTTTTTTATGAGTTGTTGGATTCAGCATTTTTCGTTTTAACTCCTGTATTTGTTTCTCGATTTTTTCATATTTCATATTTGTTGATTTCTCCATATAAATAAAACCAATGGTGCTTTGTAGAAAAATATTTTTTTTTCTGACGCCATTTATTTCAACTGTATACTTCATATATAGTTAAGTGAAAGTAAAAAAAAAAAAAAAACTTACATAGACGATGGTGAGTTTCGCTTAGGAATTCATATTTATTAAGATGACTATTATGTGGGCTTTATTCTTTTTTTCCCCCGCATAAATGTATTTAGCTTGATTTTAATATATAAGAAAATGGGTAAAATTGTGAGTTAAAAAAGCAAATGCTTGAAAAACTACAATTTATATTATTTTGTTAATTCTACTCAAGACAAATAAAAAAATTCACAAATTCTAAAATATGATTACTATCATTTTCATATAATATCAGATTCGATAACACAAGATTTGGATTATTTTTTTTTTTGAGCTAGTCCTCTTCCTGATCGATTTACTCACTCACATGCATGTATGCGACATACTCTTATTTGTTTGATGGGGCAGAAGAGCCAAATATTTATAACGGGTGGTCTCTGTCCTAAGTAAATAAATAAAGTAAAAGTTTATATCGTATAATATGCTAAAAATGTTCTTCTCCTTATACACATTTTCCTTAGAAAATCCCTTTGGGGCAGGGAGGGGGGTCCCTGTCCGCCAGAGTTTCTGTGTAATTGTACTCTTCTTCATCAGAGCTTTTTTTGTTTTTGCTTGATTGGAATCCAGTCGACTGCACCCCTTTCCCAAATGGAAAGTCTCTTAGATTAGTCAAGGAAGGGAAAACTATTTTATGCATTATGGGTTTTGTCATTGTATTTCCTCATCTGCGTATTTTAAGTTGCGATGTTTAATGTGTAGTTAAACATGCTCTTAACAATTGCTCTGTCTTTGAGAATGCACTGAAAACATTAGACCTGGCACCTATGTTGAAAGAAAATTTATATTAAAGCGTAAAAACTGTGAAAGCATAAACGAATTTTATCAATTAGCGATGCTTTTGACCTCAAATACCCAAAATGTATATTCTCTGCATTAGGTATGATTTTCGGTTCTTCTAAATAAATATTTTGTTCCCTCCTCTCTATTCTTTTGGATGACCTACCAAGCTCTTCAAGAAGGCCACGATATCAGAGTTTCCGAGACCCAGAATCTGTGTTGCTATAAGTCATAAGTCTGGGAACAGCTCTATAACTCTTGGAATAGTAGTATTCGCCAAAGCCATATATCCATATCAGCTGACTTCTACAGAAATGCGTATTATTTTGGATATATTCCAAAGTGCTCCATCTCTGTCACCTAAACGGGTTATTCCTTACGCACATTTGGTAGCCGATGATATTTTTGATTTAGTCCTGTTCGCTATCCTATCCTATCTGCTATTTTGAGTTATGACTCTTTTCTCAATGCGCTGAAAGTTAATATGCTTTTTAAAACAATCAGCAATCAACTGAAACAAGCACCAATCAATTGCAACTTCTTTGGCCTTGCAAATATTCCCATATTAATGAAACTCGGATCATCGAGTACTTGTACCCTGAGGAAGGTACAGTAATTTTTCCAAAAATTTACCTGAATGGACTTGGGTAGGCGGGGGGCCGCAATATGTTGATAATTTTTTCACTGATAACTCGCATAATAAATAACATTAAATTGGGCGTGGAATGATATCGGTTCCATCGTTAAGCTAAAACGTTTATAAAAGATTCGTAATTTCCCCCATTTTGGCGGTTGTACGCATTACTCTCATGTTCCAATGCTTCCGACTCGAAAAAGGCTACGGCAAATGAAAAATGTTACTAATAAAATTTTTTGAGCACAGTTTATGCGTAAGACGAATTAAAAAAAAAAAAAAAAATACAAGAATGTTCGTGTTTTCCTCTTCTCCGAGCCCCACCAGCTTGAAGTAGCTTTTCTGGGTATCTATACATGATATCCCAGCAATTTATTCAAATGGAAATATTTACAATATCAATCCTTTTTTGAGAATAAATTGACTGGGCTACATGTAACATGTTGGTAAGTTAGTCAAATTCTAAATATATTATTTATTCACTTATTATTTCATAATAATCGTGATTTTTGAATTTAATCAGACTTTTTTTCTGTGTTGTGTTTAATTCCGAATCTTTGCGGCTGAATTAAAAAATGTTGATTAATTTAGAAGTTTGTACCATTTTGCTTAAGAAGATTCCTACCTTAGTTATTGCGAGAAATCTCCTGTTCCTTACATTCTGTTGTTGGGATCAAGTTTTATGTATTCGGATTAGCTTCAGTTACGTGATATTCAGCACATTTTTGTTTCTCTTTGGCCTGCCCCTGCAATCAGTTGAAGCTCTTTAATTAATGATTATCATGGAAATTAATCTCTGATGAGAATTTTATTTTCTATATCGCTGACATATATTTCAGCAGGCCCTCTGATATGAATTAATGGAGTTTTGTGTTGTGGATGGAAAGGCTGTCCGTCATTGGTGACAAATCATTTTCCCGATAAGCCCCGCTGGTGCGATACTCTGTCCTCTCCTCTTCGGCATATTTCTGTCCCCCAATGTGATCCGGACAAATAGTGTTGTGCTCCCTGCTCCTGCCAAAGTGATAACAGACAAATTTGTGATGTTGGCAGCTATGTCTCTGTTTCCATTTATCAACTTCTTTCATACATTTCTCGTCTTATGTGTGTCAGTGATGTATATATTTATTTTATTTTAATTTATTTACAATAGTATTCAGTAAACATGAATTATGTGCTCTAAATAAAAATAATGATTAAATGAGAACAAAAACAATATGCAACTGGTGTATTTTTGGATGTTGCTCAGGCGCTCGACAAAGTTTGGCACCAGGGTCTTCTCTTTAAACTCAAGAACATACTACCGTACACCTTCTATCTCATTCTTCGATCCTTCCTTTATGACAGATTTTTCTCCGTTCGGCAGGGATCAGAAATTTCTTCAATTCGTCCAGTCCTAGCGGAGGTACCACAAGGTATCAATACTTGCCCCCCTACTCTACATTGTATACACCCATGACGTACCAGAAAGTAATGAGACATTGACCGCTACTTACGCATACGATACAGCAATACTAACGAAACATCAAGACCCGTCTCATGCTTCACTAACCTTACAAAACCACGTACAGAAATTACACGATTGGTGCAAATTGTGGAAAATTAGACTTAATCACGACAAATCACAACATATAACTTTTACTCTCCGGAAAAATATTTGCCCACCAATGTATATCGAAAATGTCCAAACTCCCCAAACAAACACAGTACAGTACCTCGGACTAACCCTCGATAGAAGGATGACATGGGGCCCGCACGTTAAAATGAAAAGGGAAACTCTAAACAAAATACTAAAGCTACTTTTCCCACTTTTTTCTAAATCCTCAAAATTAAGACTGAGACAAAAACTAAATACGTACACATACTTACTTAAACCTATATGGATATACTGTTCACAGATTTACGGCATTGCTAAAAAAATACATTTACAAAAACTTCAGACCTTTCAGTCAAAATTGTTACGACTCATTTCAAAAGCACCTTGGTACGTGACTAATCAAACCTTACATACTGACTTCCACATGCCAACAGTCGACCAGCACATCAAGACTCTTTACAAACGTTTCCACACTAACCTACACGGACATATAAACCTACTTATAAGAGATATGGCCACAGATGAAATGCCCAGGAATGTGAGGAGGAGATTAAAAAGGCGTTGGATGAGAGATCTCCTTCTTCAACCGACCTGAATAACTGAATCAAGCCAGGGAAGAGGTACTTTTGGGTGCCGTCCTTCCCCATGCCTGACATGTCATCATCTGCAACTGTATACGGCCATCGAATCTGCTGATTGTCCATCTATTGCTGACAGGCGCAGATATATGAATGAAGTGAAAAAAAAAAAAAAAAAAAATTTTTTTAGCCTTTGTTAAGAGAAAAATCTAATATATTTAGCTAGGATGGTAGCAGACCAGTTGATATATCGTTCGTCCGGTGGAAGACAGGCCAGACTTACGGTGCCATTAAGTTTCCCCTTTTTTTCCTTTGATATCTGTCGTATTTTTTATCTGAATCTTAAAATTTTGTACGAATCATCCCTATCGCAGTCTATAAGCTGTCTTGCAGAGAAATAGTAGAGGCATATTAAAAGATAATTTAAAAAAAAAAAAAATATTAGGTAGACAAGTCTTGCATTGGATGAGCGATACGTAAAAAATAGTTAATTTTAAAGTAAAATTAAAAAATAATAGTTTTCTATCATTTTTTTCTCAAGTTTCTTTAGTTTTAAAACTAGCAAGGGTGGAGGGACTCTCAGGGAATTAAATTTTTACCCTATTCCAAAAAAAAATAATAATTAAAATCAAAGCCAATCTCCGGTTTGACATAACTGGAGATAGGAGAGGAGATTCTCTAGCTAGGGCACAGGCTTATTTGAATTGTGAAAAAGAGAGAGACTGGGGAGAGTTATAATAGTAACAGTACGTTCATGAAAAGAGAACTAGAAAATTGAGCAAGACGTCATTCAGCTGAATAAAGTGTGTTTTTTTTCACATTGTTTCTGGAATGGAATAATATTTTATTCAAATAATATTTAATGTATTGAGAATTTATTTGCAATAAACAAGAATGGTTCTAATATTGTGGAAATTCGTTTTTTTGGGTATTATTTTAAGTTATGTATTGATATTTATAATAACCATCTACCTCCATCATAATTAATTAGTTTTTTATTCTATGTATTAGAGAATTGAAGGATCTAGGGGAAGGGCAATGGAATTTTTTCCTCATTAAAAGATACACTTTAAATTTATTAAAATTAAGAGTAAACCTTTTTAAACGAGTGCGACTTTTTAAAACCCAATTCTCACATATTGAGGATTGCCACAATATAAGTTCCCCCACCACCAGTCTCCTATACTGTGCCTCATTAATAATAATTATTATAATAATAAAGAAATTTTTTTTTTTAATTATGTAAATTGTTGGGGTTTTAATTATTTATTTAATAGTTTAATTGGTAGTTTAACCTAGTTAAAAGGCTAATGAAAAAGTCTTGGACATTAAAAGTTTGTATTCCGATACTGTCCGCCCCTTTGATTGCTTCGGTGTTGCAGGTCTTAAATTCTTCTTTGGGCTTTGGTTAATGTTCACTAAACTTTATTGCTCCTTTATAGGAAACTGTCTCTTTAGGACTTATTTAAAGGTTCAGTCTACTAACACACGACATTAAAACTATATTACCTTCTTGAAATTCAGGTACTATTTATATTGCAATGGGATCATTGTGGATTGTGGGTTGTTTTATCTGATAAAGTTCAACCCAGGTAATAGATTGGTAGCTTGTGGCACATTTATTTACGACGAGTCTAAAGTTAGTGATTTAATCTAGACTCATTGTCGGATAGTTCTTGGATCTCCAAATCTTGCTGTCCAAATCTGGATATTTTTTTTTCATATCCTCTTTAATACATTTATTGTGTATTAACAATACATTAAATGTTTTATGTATATTAGTGCCTTTTACTGTAACAATGTTAAATTTTAAGGCTGTGTTGTGGTTGTGATAATGTTTCGTAGTTACTTTTTTTTTAATGTTGATTACCTCGTAGTGATGGGGCTCACCCATTTTTTGTGTTGTGTAACTAATATAATATTTAATCTAATTGTCTTACTAACTAAAAATAACTTACTAACTATGAATATTTTCGATTTATACTTATCGTATCAGTTAATATTTGAAATTCCATTCAACACGGAGGTTAAAATTGGCATTTTTTTAACAAAAATTATCGCACAGGAAAGTTGTAAACATTGGCGGAAATTGACGAAAGCGGGTCAGTTTTCAAATGTGACATGATATCAGGTGTCAGATGTTCGATTCAAATTCAATCGAATGATGAATTAATGAATTCAGGATCTACTGAAATATTTTTTTTTTTTATATAATGAACGTGATTAAAAATCATTCGCTTAAAACCTCCCTCGAAATAGTTCTTAAAAAATGGCGTATTAAAAAATCAAGGTTGAATAAATTTAATTGGAAAAAAGTTTTTTGAACCGAACAGTAATCGTCTTGAAAACTGTTTGTTGGATTTCACCATAATTTTTTTTTAAGTATCTGTAGTTCTACTATTGTGAGTTAAATAAATTCGTTCAATGGACCATTAGTCAAATGCTTTAACATATAACTAAAAATATTAATCTTGTTCCTCTGTTTTTAACTAGTTCTAAGAGTAACAGACCATGGCCAGGTTTTTTTATTCTTTTTTGGTTACATTGCCTACTAAAAACTTTAATTCCTTATCGTCTTAAGCCTTTACCCGCTAAAAAAACCTAAATATATATATATCAACTTCTTTAGTTATTGTTGTCCAGGAAGTTGCGTTATTCGATATCGACCGAAGTGTTTTTCCTAAACCAACGTATGCGACTGGATTGAATAGAAGACTGGATTGGTTCCCCAAATTTCCTGCGGGGAGAAAGGTACACGCGTGTCGGCTCTCCATGATTTGATTTGACTGATTTCCTATTCCTATAACCTTATTTCCCTTTCGTTTCTCTGCAAGGAAATCTGATTTCATGTCAGGGACTGATCTTAAATGACAATCTGTGTATACCTGCATACTTTTTTTTTTTATTGTAAAAAGAATTTTAGGATTCAATATTTGAATCGATATATTATTATATAATAACAACTTATGGTTATTTCAACAATAGAGGATTATCGACTTTTATTTTTATAAACTGATAATCGATGAATTTTAATGTGTTTCTTTAAATAAATAAATTAAAAAATATAATGATTTTCTACTTTATATTAGCAAGTAAATACCCATTCACAACTAAATTATTTTGTTACTAACACTATCCTTTCCTATTTCTAGTTTTATTTATTCCTTTGTTCTATATCCAAATCAATATTTTTACGTTGATATTTTATAGTCTCTCAGCTTTGTTTTTCTTCTACTAGGGAAAAATAAAAGAAAATAAAGTAGGTACCTCATATTTGATCTTCTACTATTTTTTTTTAAAACCTATGAAGAATTTATTCCCTTATTTATTTTTTAACTGAAGAATGTATTGCTTACACAGGCCAACGACGGAAAAACGTTAAGAAATAATTATAAAAAATAGTCATAAAAAATATAAAATATAGTTTTATTAATCAAAATATGGAAAAAATATTTTCAGTAATTTCTGCTGTTATAAGGTTGTCTACTGCTCTTCTATGTAGGGATCGAAACGTTGGCTTTTAAAAATAAAATATGTTTAACTGAAAATCTTCCGAAACTGGTTTGATAGTTTTGAAAAGCTTTTCTGTTTTTATAATACTATACTACGTTTATTTATTTTATTTGTCATATCGTTAGTATTTCTGAAGCTTCCTTTTTGGAATTAAAATTTCTCGCAATTTTGTAATTTAAAAAAGGAATTAAAATTTCTCGCAATTTTAATTCCTTTTTTAAATTACAAAATTGAAATAATTTCAAAACCTTTCATAACACGTAACTCATTATTAGGTAACACAATATGGATGCAACACAGTAATAATTATCTCATCTTTAGTGAATTCTTCCATTATATTAAAAAAATTATGTATAGTTTGGCAGTTGTAAATATCAACGGTAATCTTCCCTTATTTTTTATTTCTATTTTCTTTATGTTTTAAAGAACTTTTTTGTATATGTGAGAATAATTCTCAATTGTTGTTAGTAGATTTCATTCATTTTTCCTGGGGAATTCCCAAGAGTTGCTCAAAAATCAAAATTAAACAAAATAAAAATAATGGATTGTACGAGAATGCTGCATCACTATGATTTCATTTAATTTAAATGATCTAAGTAAATCATTTTATTGCTCATTTCTATTTTCTTAATTAAAAACTTCAAATTACCATTGCCGGATACCGAGGTTAGGTAAAAAATCACTTTAAAAAAATAATCACGATGGAGTATAAACGATGGCATTCAATATTTTGTCGCAAATCAGTTTTCACTGACATCTCATGGCTAATAAAGTAAGAACATACCATATTTCACCGTAAAAATTTCATTATTTCCCGCCTCATTGTATTATGAATATAAGTTGCACAGTGGATGGAAAGATTCCAGCTTTCCGTAGGAAAAACGTGTTCCTCTCCGTCAATGAAGTATTACGAGTTGTAAGACCTGACAAAGTTTCTAATCTACTAAGAGATTTCACTCTCGCAGGCAGCCGTAAATTACAATGATATTTATCTTAATAATGCAGAAGACGGTGGTAAATTTTCACAGCCTGTTTTAGTTTCAAACAGTTAATATAATGCTCTCATATCTTTGAAGATACCTACTATGTTTCATTGGTTTAATATTAATACGATTTTTTCATATCGTACAATAGATATCATATTAATTTTTTTATTTTACTTATATTGCACTTATCACACAATGTTCGCTGTGATATTTTTATTCCTCTTGCGTCTAAATCGGGTATTAAGACCCACACGCCCATAAAAACATTGTGACAGTGTATTATGACTGTAGTCATAAAATTTGAGATTTAATTCTCGAAATCTGAATAAGAGGAGTCAGATTCTTTTACTACTTGACCCTTAAACTATATTATTTCATAGAATGTAACTTTTTATGTATTATTTCCGTGCTTATGACTGCTGACCCTACTCCTTGTATCTTATGATAGGATATGAGTAGTCAACCTGATATTCGGCCCAACATACTCGGGTGCCTGCTGGCTCTGTGCACCTATAATCCGTGGGCCTAGACCGCTTTGTCAAGCTGAAACCTTTATGCTATCCCGTACAGGCTGTCTGTGCTCCGGCACAAAATATATTTGTCTGCAAAAAAAAAATCACACAGTCAAAGTACTAGCGATGTTCTCAGTGCCAACCGGAAAAAAAAATATGACGTTCCAATCATTTACGTTTGACTTACAAATAGTTTAAATGTGCTATTAATTTGGAGTTTTTATCTTATATTAGTGCAGGCAATTTTTCAGATCTTAGAAACTGTTCGTTGTTATGTGTATTTATTTATTTTTATTATTGGTATTTTCCAAAACTGCTAGCAAAACAGCGAAATGCCCCCTCCCCCCCCCCTTAGCTAAAGGTGCGATACATTACTGAACTATATCAAGGTGGTCCGACCTCTTGGCAGTTATTAGGCGGAGGCAGAGTGTAGTGACGTAAGATCGTCCATCAACCCCACATCTTAACTCTTCGTCCATCTCTCAATACCTTTTATTATTAAGGAGCAAAGATATTTAGGATATAGTTAGGATTCTATTTGTTAAATATATTAATGTTCTATAAATAATATATTTTTTTTTTGGTACATGTCCTTAAAAAAAATAAATATGCCGCTCAATCAGTACTAGTTTGTGACATCTAAAAAACAGGACAGTTTTTAACCTTTTATTTAAAAAAAAAATTATTTGTGCCCTGTTTCAGCCATGAACATCAACCAATATTATTTTATGGAATGTCTTTTAAGAACATTTGCAGAAGAATTACTCGAAAATATACATTGAATAATTAATCCACTCTCCTAATAAAAAAAAAAAGTGAAATAAACGAAAAGTCCCATTTTCGCAATGTCAGAATTTTATTATTATCATTAAAAACTAGCGAATAGTTTATGGCTCGAGCAAATAATTACCACAGTAATTTTAATTGCAATAAAATGGTAATTAATAGGGACCGGACCTGTATGTCTTTATTTTATAAAAGCAAAATCGCGAAAATTGTTTTTTAGAATGTAAAACATCTTAAATCATTTAAATATATTGAATTAAATATGAAAATTATTATATAAGAGCATTTAAAAAACGCAAATCTAATGTAATCAACACGGAACAATACTAGTGGTACATAGTATGTACTATAAACTATCTCATACTGGACACATACACACAGATACTAGTGGTCCAAGAAAAAGAAACAAAAAAAAACAAAAACATAGAATAAGGTAACCTCTTTCCATCCTTTAAAAAAAAAAAAAAACTGTATAGGCGTTTTGAAATTGTAAATCAAAAGTTTGATCCGAATACATTACATTTCTTAAGTAGTCCTAATTAAAATAGAAACGAACATTCTTGGTAATCAGAAAAAAAAAAAAAAAAAAAAACGTCGTTTTTTTTATTTTTGTTTTACGTTATCTTTTAGCATTTAATGATTCAAATTGGTACTGGAAATCCAAAATGAGTTAAGGTTATTCCCTACTGTTTTAATAAGAGGTTTTACATATTCGTTTATTTGACACTTGAAATATCTGCCATTAACTGCTAGAGATATTCTCATAATTTTCAGATGATAACCCCAAACATTTCAGCATGTTCTTGCAGTCGGCATTGCTATCTGCTACATGTTCATCTAAAAGACTCTCCCATATAAAGAGCTAGTTATCGGGCCATTTATGTATTTACATTCAGCCTCTTATGTATTTGGGGAAATAAATATATAAATGTAATAAATAAAAAACAAGTTAATTGTAAAGAGGTGAAACTGGATGTTAGTTAGGTGGAAGGATTGAGTTACAAGACGATAAGAGAAAGTGGCGCTGGTCTTTGCATATCGGAACCGGTAAGGGCGGTTATTGCTAGTCTACTCTCAGTCCACAGTATTTTATATTTAAATTTCATCTTGTTTTTATTTTTTTCCCCTATCGCGCTTAACATTTTACAATCAGTTATTATATCTGTAAAGTATCCAAGCGATGTCTTCTCAAACAAATCGTTAAATTATTCCGTTCGGATTTAATGCCCGTGGGGGTTCCAGTTTATATTGATTTTAACGGCTTTAATTATAGACCAAAGTGCTAATTTAAAATTTATGTATATGTGTATCGTCAATGGTACCTCAAGACTAATTCCTTCCACATAAATCATATCAATCTATAAAATTATTCATCTATAATTTCGATCGATAGAGATAATAGATAGTATCGTTCGCATACTTTATTTTTATTCATTCATTCTCATCATTCTTCATTAGCAAATTAGTTTTGACTATTTTGCATAAAAGTACTTATGTTGGATATTTAAGCAAATTTATTCAAATTTAAATTAATATAACCATTATTGTGGAGTAACCACCTATTTTTTAAATTATTTTAAATAATTTATTTTTGAAGAGATAAAATTTGGCTCCGCCGGGAATCGAACCCGGGTCTTCCGCGTGACATGCGCGGTATGCCTTCCATTACACCACGGAGTCGCTTCCAAACGGTGCCAAATCCTTCCTCTTCACTGACACCACTCCCACGATCTCGCAAGTTTTGCGAGTATTTACGGGAGATGGACAATATTTGTCCAATTTTTGGGCATCTCTTAAAATTCGTCAATTCTTTTTTTCTTCTTTTCTTTTTACTTTTTTTAGTTTGGATGTTAGCGTGACAGCAATTAAATTATAGGATATCTAGGGTTGAAAGAAGTAGTATTGGAGTAGATTATTCTCCATTTACAGCATTTCAGCAGTATTGGGTTTTAATAGACATAGATATTGTGATAATTTCAAAATCCAACAAATTGAATCTTGTTTTAATGTTTGATCAAAGGTTGAAAAGTTTTTAAAACTTTGCAAGTCAATAAATTTTTTTTTCTTTTGATGAAATATTAAAAAAAACACAAAATGGAATGTCGAACTTATGAAATGATTCAGTCACTTTTCTTCTATTAGTTTGTCCTGATTAGTAGGTACATACGTCATGTGACTTATTATCATATCTCTAAAAACATTTGAAATATATATTTTATTTTCCATTTATGTTTTAAAATATTCTAATGCCGCTAAACTCGTATCACAGGGAATTAGTTGAATTGAAGTTTATTTTACAGTAAAAGTTTTAAAAATCACGCCAATCAGCGTAACAAGCAATATGCATGTAAGTAATAATAATTTTTAAACAACAAAATAATAATTTAATAATAAATAACCAAATAAGAAATAATCAAATAATAAATAAATAACCAATTCCATATCTCTTAACCATTTAAATTGTTATTCATAAGTAAATTATAGGCATAATTTACATAGCTTCCCTAATTTTTTCGTCTCTATGATCGAGTATTAATTTCTTATCATTTTTCATTACGTTTATTATTAATCAATAATTTTCTTGTCATCCATATCGTTATTAAAAACCAAATATTTTATTCCTGAATTCACAATTATTGATCTTATTTATACTCTATACTCATTTATATTTATATTCTTTATTAATTTATTATTACTATTTTAATAAATAATAAATTTAGTTTTAGTAAATTAGAAGTAGACTACTACTAATAAATACTTTTCGTATATTTTCATTAATTGTTATCTTGTATGACGCTTAGGCCTAATGAAGACCCTTATCTCGAGTCGAAACGGCCACACAATACCTATATGTTAATACACACATAGTGTTTTATTTGACCAACCCCTAACAATATTCACTGCTTTAATTTCTACTGTCTGCTATCTATTATCTATATAAAATATAACTATATACTTCTACTATCTACCTTCATTATATAAGTATTCAGTCATTATAATAAGCATAAATTCATTAGAATTTATATGTAAATATTTTGGAATATTTTCTTTATTCCTCATCGCAAAGTATCACGTGCGTATATCGAGGAATCGAAGTAATAAAAGAATCTTTTGTGATATTTCTAGCCATCATTTTTACATAGAAGTTTTGAGTCTATGTGACTTTTTTTTTTGCTTCAAATCTGATTAACAATTTTTTTTACTTTCACTTACTTATATATGAAATATATAGTAAGTGGAAGTATTGCGATCGTGAAAAATTTCGACTTCCAGTTTTCAACGGAAATACACGTTTTGGGGTCCCCTGAGTCCAATTAACCAAGTCCCGCGAAATGGTCTGTGTGTGTGTGTGTGTGTCTGTGTGTGTGTGTGTGTGTGTGTGTGTGTGTGTGTGTGTGTGTGTGTGTGTGTGTGTGTGTGTGTGTGTGTGAACAGACTAGCTCAAAAACTATTAACCGTGCGAACCTGAAATTGGGTATTTAGTGTATGTATATGCCCGTGATGTGACAGCAAAGATTTCATCAAAATTGCTCAAAGGGAGGGGGTACTTTATTTAATAACTTTTTAAGTATTTTTCGATTTTCTCAAAAACGGCTCTAACGATTTTGATTAAACTGAGTATTTGATCTATTTATATGCCCGAGACACGACTGTAAAAATTTCATCAAAATTGATCAACCGGAGGGGGTACTTTAGTTAATAAATTGTGTCCCACTTTTATCTGTTTTTTTCATTTACCCAAAAACGGCTTTAATGATTTCGATCAAACTTGGTATTTAGTATATGTATGTGCCCGCGATGTCACAGTAAAAATTTCATCAAAATTGATCAATTGGAGGGGGCACTTTACTGAATAAATGTTGTCTCTTTTTCACGTGTTTTTTTTATTTACTCGAAAACGGTTTTCACGATTTTGATCAAACTGAGTATTTGATGTATTAATATGCCCGAGATATGACTGTAAAAATTTCATCAACATTGATCAAATGGAGGGGGTACTTTACATAATAAATTTTGTATCATTTTCACGTATGTTTTAAATTACTCATAAAAGGAAAAAATAAGAAATGAATGTGGAAAGATTTGTGACTTTCTGAAGTGGCCATTAACAAAACACGTCAATTTCTAATCTAAATAAGTTGGTAAGTGAAAGTTGTGTGTTGCGCGCACGCACCAGATTTTTAAACTTTCATATCAGGTTTTCTGTTGGTGACAGAGATGCCATAAAAAATCTCCCATTGACTTTTACCTCGTCCCTCAAGCAGAATCTCATGTGCCCCCGACGGATGAGGAATGAATTTCCTTCCCCTCCATATTGTGTGGCCTCCGAGTACTTGAATAGTTCACACCCTTCGATTTGTCATCCAGTCAGCTTTTTTTAGTTCCTATTCGTAGGGATTCCAATTGTTGGTTCCGTTGGCTTCCTACATGTGCATCTTCCGAGATATTCTTATTCCTTTCGAAACTTGAATCTGTTATTTGCGTATGGCATTGTCTGTGTGAATAGCTGCAGCCGTCATTCAATGAATTTTTTTTTGGCAAATTGACTATAAAAATTGTAAATTGCTGTCTTAAAACGATTTTATGAATTTGAATATTCATTTATATTTTATCAGATCAATTAGCAGATTGCTAAGATTTATCATCAATGTACGAATATGTATCGTAACCGAAGTCCTGGAAAAGTGTTGGACGTATTAATCAAGTTTGTACCAAACTATAGCTGTTAATGTTTCAATTTACTTCTCCAAAATAAAAGTACAACTATTTGTATTTTTTTCTTTACCACCTGGCATTAAAATAACTAGTGAAGGCGGGGGAAATTAGTTAGATAAACATTACTCTTAATTGATATGGATTTTTGTTTTAGTAATATGGTGTTTATAACTTATTTTTATTTTTAAATAATTAAAATTTCTGAAATTGTTTTTATTAAATACATGTTTTAATGTTTACAGGTAAGACGATTTTAAATCATTTCTGGACTGGTGCTTTTTATGCAGTGTGAGTCATTTGATTTATTTTGTTTATATGTATAATATAATTATTAAAGAATTAACGTTATAAAATTTAAAAATGAATACCGAATCCGCTTAGTATGTAAGAATGTATTATCCTTAAATAAGTATATTACAAGTGAGCTCGTTTCAGATTATGTATATTATATAAGGGAGGATTACCCTAAGCATATCAAATTCAGATGATTGAATTTCTATCGATTACTGGTTATAGTCAATCTTGAGGAAAATAAGCAACTAGGATATCATCTGGCTTTGTTAAATCTCCTTAGAGCACTAAAGAAATCACTTAAAGGCAATCAAATTAAATCTTAGCACTCAGTGTTATCAACAAGTTATTACGACTTAATCAATAAAAAGTATTTAGATTTCAGCTGACGATGATCTTAAAAAAAATAAATTAACTACCATAAAAATTTTAAATTCGTGACAAAAGTATTAATGTTGTATGGTCAAGGGAAAATTCTTTTCAATAAACGTGTTTCTCATTTTCAATAAACTTGTTTCATTTCACTTTTACTTCAAATCCAGTAAACCTTAATTTTAAATTATTTTAAATATTTTTTATGGCAAGTGGCTGTTTTAATTTTTTTAAAAATAATCATCTTTTAAAATAAGGAATTCAATGATGATTTAAACTTAAAGCTTATGCAAACTCAGGAGCTTTAAGGATTTTATTCTAAACACTAAACTCTTTTAAATGCGAACTGCTGTGAAAATATTTTATTACCATCAAAAACTGTATCTATTCAATTTAATAGTTTATTATTTTAGTCTGTCATTAAAGGCGTACTGCGCATGCGTGAGCACGTGTTTCATGAGTTGACGGATTTTTTATTTTTCTTTATTTCTCCTGTGTATGTTTACTTGATCTTTTTCAAATTTCATATTTAGCCAGTGATTATTTTTAGGCGAAACGAGAGACAGATAATTTCTCCGTATAAATAAAAACAAAGGTACTTGTTATAGGAAAACAAAGAAGGCCCCTTCCTCATTTATGCCACCTCAGAACATTTTAATAATGATAAAGCTTACCTGATATTAAAGAATACTTGATTCTCATTAAACATGACGAGTTTAATCAAAGTCGTTAAAGCTTTTGAGAAAATGGAAAAAAACTTAAATATGGGGAAAATTGTTGTGAAATAAAGTGCACCCTTTTGTAGTCATATCTCGGGCATATAAATACATCAAATACCAAGCTTCATCAAAATCGTTAGAGCAGGTTTTGAGAAAATTGAAAAAAACTTAAAAAGTTATTAAATAAAATACCCCTCCGTTTGACCAATTTTGTAGAAATTTTTGCTGTCACATCACGGGCATATGCATATACAAAATACCCAATTTCGGGTTTTTACGGTTTATAGTTTTTGAGCTAGTCTGTTAATACACACAGAGACACAAAGTAAAACACACACACAGACCATTTCGTGGGACTTGGTTATTTGGCCTCATGGGACCCCAAAACGTGAATTTCCTTGAAAACCAGAAGTCGAAATTTTTGACGATCGCAATACTTTCCCTTACTTTTTATTTAAATGAAAGTTAAAAAAAAAAAGTATGCAAACAATATAAGAATATTTATTATCAGTCTAAAGAATAATAAAAGGTCTAAATTTCAAGGATTAGAATGCTGTTTGAAAGAATTTTAATTGGGATTATCATTGACATACCATAGATGAGTAATGTGGTATACCTTTTTCATTGGAGTTCTTACGGTAATTCTGACGTTCATCTTTAAAAATTAAAAAAATCTTTATGAAATATGAGAAAGTTGACGGATAAATTTAGAGGCTAATTTTTTAAATATATTTCGATAGATATCCTGTTTGTGTTATTTTACTATCTCTAAGGATGAGCCTTGCTCGCCTTTTTTTTTTTTTTTTAATCATTCCAATACTGCTTCAGATTAAAAAAAGAAAAAAAAATTGGGCCCGAGAAAAGCAATAATTTAATTAAAGCTAGACTAGACAATTTACGGCTGTAGTTGCCCTAATTGGCCGGGCCGATAGGAGCCGCCTTTTTTCCACAAAATGATAAATGGACCTCGAGCTCTGAAGGTCCCGAGTGAATTAACTCTCAAACAGTTTAATATCGATCTCCTCTGTTTTTATCCAATCGATAGAGATTTTGTACCTCCTACCTGCGAAGTACCTCCGAGTGAGGTGGCACGTCTTGGGCGAGGTGGGAGCCAAGGGTGGTTGGAATGGAAGAGAGGAAGCTGCTCTGCAATTCAGATTGTTTTCACTTCGGGATTCCTCTGCTCAACCAGCCGGTAATTATTTTTAAATCGATTATAGTCGGATCGATTTATTTCCTTTTCTTTTTTTTAACTTTCACTAACATAATGTATATATACACTACGCGACAAAATGATAGGCCACCCCACAATTTTTCAGTTACAAGAACTAGTAAATAATTGAAAAGAATGTAATTATACTTATTTTACGTTTTTGGCAAGTAGATTATTATATCAATGTATAAATTCCCCCTAAGTTATCATTTTAATCCTTTATCTTCTTATAAGGCTTTTTCAGGTGCGACAAAAACATAGGCCACTCAGTGTTTTATTAAATCCCCAGTCAAACTATTCGTGCTATTGAATTAATTTTTAGTTTTTTAATTACTGAAGTGTTTAGAAATAAATTTAAAACAATTGAAATTCCTAGAGATAATGTGCTGTGAAATAGGTGAAATTAAATCCTTACGCGGAAAAATTGAACAATTTCAATAATTATTAGAGCTCAATACCGGTGCAGGCACGTGATTACATATTATTTAAATATGGGAGGTAAAGATGACACAAAGAAATGCCCTGACAGTCTAAGGGGTTACCCTATGCTAGAAAAAAGGAGAATATTTTGCGAAGCATCCAACTCTGGAGGAGCTTCAAGACACATCGCTTTGTTAGCTGCAGTGATCACTAACATCCGAAACGTGCAAAAAATCCTTCTGAGTGCAGAACACTTGAAACGGCAGAGGATTCAGAAAAAAAACATCAGTTTCACAACAACGCTAAGTCGAGTATAAAAAAGTTTGTGCAGGATCATATTGGTTGTTAGAAAAGTTTGAGAAAAGTTATATTCACTACCAAAAACAGGTAAATTTAGATTGTTTATAGATGACCTCAAATACTTTTTTCATGACCACCAAGAAACCAAAGCATTTTAAGTCGCTGGCAAATGGGTGATGGTGGCGTCATGATTTGGGTCAGTAATAATTATCGTGGCGAAGTCAGATAAAATTTTTACTTTAGAAACTAATGCTAAAAAGTATTGGGAAACATAAGAGAGCCAGTAATGGAGCATATAAACGAGTTCATCAAAGAAAGGTCCGTTTCCCGACAAGACAACGCTCCACCCCACACGGCTTGGTTGGTAAAAAAATATTTTGAATAGAATAATATTTCACTTTTGCCTCGGAAAGCTTGTTCTTTTGATCTCAACTGCATCGAAAACTGTTTGGTACAATTGAGTAGGGCAGTATTCGCTGCAGGAAGCCAATTCACTTCTCTGGACGAACTCAGAGCTCAGCATTCAAACTTAGTAGCTTAATTTAGGCACAGATATATTCAAACCTCTTTAAATCCCTTCAAAATAGAATGATTAACGTTTTAGAAAAATAAGGGGGCTCAATAAATATTAATAATGATAAAAATACACATAATTTTAAAAGTGGCCTATAATTTTGTCGCAATCAATTTTCGTTTATTTTCTTGTTTTGTGTAAATATTTTTAATTATTGGATTATTAGCCTATATTTATTTGTCAAACTTCTATTATGATTCTTACATACAATGAAAAAGATAAAAAGTTGAAGATTTCTTATGAAATTTTAAAATGAATGGGGTGGCCTATGATTTTGTCGAGGAGTATATATATATATACACACATATATATATATATATATATATATATATATATATATATATATATATATGTATACATACATATACTGCTTGTAAACATGGCCAAAATTACGTTATCAAAAATTATTATGTTTAGATTATCTGATTTAGGCGAGGTTAAGGGTTACTCAAGTTATTGGTAAGCAATAATAGCAAACCAATACCAATATACTATCAAGATAGTATTGCATCTTACTTTACATAAAAATTTTCCTTGATACTTTTTCATATATTTTTTTAAATTATGTTAAACGTGAATAGGAATTTATGGCAAAGCATAAACATCATCCAAATTAGAATGATTATTATCTTTTTGTTTTATTTTTAGGTGAAGAAACTTCAAACCTCCATAAATTATGTTCACTATAAAATCATTACCTTCTATGCAATTACAACCTACTTAGGAGTTTCCTCCTTTTTCAGGGTTTCATTCTTCTTATTATGATCTGCAAGCATTATCACATTTTCGGTTCCCATGTCTTCCTTCTCTATAGTCACGTTATCATCATTTTATAACAATTTAAGGTTTTTATAATTTGAAAAAATTCCGTTCACATTCATGTACCTATGGGAAAAAAAAATCGAAATACCATATAATGCGGAATATTTTTAATTAAAAAAAACCTATGTATGCAAAGAATATTTATTATATGCCTTTTAAAAAGAGGCGCAGTGTCTTATCTCAGAGCTGCCATTCCGCTTCTTCTATTTAAAAAGAAAACAAAACTCAATTCTATTTAGTAATAATGATTTTCTTTTTAATCTTTGGACTCATTAATAGTGGACTCATTGAAGTTTTTTTTTATTAATTTATTAATACTATCCAAGGGCGTACCCAGGATCAAAACTAGGGGGGGCAAGCTAAAAACTAGGGGGGGGGCAAGCTATGGTCGTTCAGGTTGTAACACCTTACCGCGGAAAATGTGAATGAAACCAAAATTATGTATAATTATAGCAGTGCGTTATCAACTAAGTTATTACAATTATTTGCTTGAAAAAAATGTATTCAATTATTGCTTCCAGTCTTAAAAGCCTAAAAAATTATTGCTTCCAGCCTTCCACGGGGGGGGGGGGAGGGCTGCTGGGTACGCCCATGATACTATCTAGTATTTGTGTTAAATATTGTTATTAATTTATTTAAGTTGTCTTGAAATACGTAAGCTATTTGATAGCAACGTAATTAAATAGCTATAAATTACCTACATATAAGATACTTAACGGCGTTGATAACCAATAGGTTTTACGCCCCTAAATCCAAATAACAAACTAACTAATAGCTATAAATCAATCCGCCCAATTATGTCAATTAAACAACTTATTGATAGCTTTTTGAAGACGTGGATATATCTCGGGTTGTTTTTGTAATGAAACCGTATCTTTAAAAAAATATTTTTTCTCAGAGGTATGTTAAAATTTTTGTAAAGTTATCGTAAGCTTTATCATAGGTTTTCTTCTTTCATTTTGTTGTTTAATCAACTTATTTAGTATATATCAAATATTAATAATAAATATTGTGTTGAAAAATAGCTTAAGGGTTCGTTACCAACTATTGGAATAAGGATTTGAGGATAAAAAGGTGGGACTTCTACTGTGCGGGACGTCTCCGGGGAACGATCGGGGTTGGTTCATTTCTATTTCCGAACTCTTATAGATCGTACCTTCTATTTTTACCTTCCAAAGAAAGGTCTGGTATTGGAGTATTTCTGATCTTCTTTAGTCCTCTATCCAACATTTATACTACAAACTAAATTATTTGTGATGGTATCCATTTGTTTTCTGCTTTAAGAATAAATCAAAAAGGTAAGTAGGTAGGTTGTATCATCATAGAAATATTCTGAATGGGCTTAAATGGCAAAGGAAAATTTTTTGTTTTCCTATAAAGTACGTCTGATTTTATGTATATGGAGAAATTAAATGTCTCTCAGTATACCTAACAAGAAGAAATGGATAAATACGTAATAAGAAAAAATCGAATTAACATATACAGGAGAAATAAAAATAAAATATTTCGACAACTCAAAAATAGGCATGCGTGTGTATGCCCTATATGCTTTTAATTACCGACCATTGTTTATAAGTAAAGGCGCTCATATCTCTGCTCGTGGGAAATATATGTTATCGTGGTTTGGAATATGAAGAAAATCATTTCTTTCCATGGTAATTAAATAAAAGTTTTCTACAACTAATAAAATCAAACGCGATGTAGTATTATGCTTGCATTCCCGTATTATCACAAATAAAAACTTTTATTTAAGAATAAAAAAAAAAAATAGCGTAATTTAGAGATTTCTCTCTATAGTGTATTTTAAAATACCTGATGTTCAAGTTATTACATCGAAAAGTATTGAGAAATTTCAAATTTTATTATTGAATAACTTATAGAGACAAACAAAAAATTAAATAAATGTGGAGATGATTTTGAGAGTAAATACGTGGTGCTCAAGTTATATAGCAGTTTAATTAATTATATTTTAGTTTACAAACTTTAACGGAACAGTTATCGAAGCATGGAAATGCAAAAGGGTATAAGTGCCTTTGAGAAAATTTTCCAGAAGCCACTAGGTGAACTATGTTCGGCGGTTACACCCATGCTATCTTTCAAACGTTCAATGAACTACTTATTAGCAACTAAAAAATAATTATATCCATTTCTTAAGAATGGTTTTGACACACATAGCAATTTGGTAAAAAAAAATCTTTATATATATTTTTTTAGCACTTATATTTATATATTTATTTATTGTATTAATATATTTATTTGCATTTCAACGCTTCAATTGTTATCGATTTCCTGAAAGGCATTAGAGACAAACATTTTAAAATTAAGTTTTAAATTACTATGAGCCGTTAATACTCCTATCGATTCTCCTTCACGACATGTTTACAAAAACTAATTAACTAGCAGTAAGAAACAAGCAAGTAGTAAACAAAACTCGACTACTGATGAAATAAGGATTTTTTTAGGATCCCAAAAAAAAGACTAAACAATAATGGATCGAAAAGTACTAAGAAATTTGAAATTTTGCAATACAAATTATATTATTCAACAAGTTATGGAGTCAAACAAAAATAAGTAAATAAAAGTTGCTGAATGGCCTTTAAATATTTATCAAAACACGTCGATTTTAAATGTAAGTAGATTGATAAGTGAAAGTTGTACGTTGCGCGGCATCGCGCCAGATTTCGTATGTTAATAATCTAATTTTACTGTTCAGGCAGATAGATTTTTTATAACCGGTTATAAAATAGTAAAGCAGTTAATCTAAACGTCTTTGTTGACTAATATGATACGGCACAGTTTTTAATTAACGATTATAAATCACTGGGGCTAGTAATTGTATCTTATTCATTATCTATTACTCTTTCGATATCAAAGGGAAAGATATCAAACTGTTACTTGGTATCGCTAAACTGATATAGATATCTTGACATTCACCGTAACTAATTGGATTTTAATGTCCTAATACATATTATAAACATGATTTAATGTCCTTCCAATAAACCATCCTGTGAAAGGGCGATAGTATGAATCAATACGCAGCCTAGATAACCTATCACGTAACGTCTAGTTAAAAGTTTCACGTTTTTAACTATGTAGACAAGAATGTCGGTAGTAAGCAAAACCCCCCATTATATTATTTAAGATCATTTCAAAGTTTATTCTTATGAAATTAGTGACAATAACTGTATCCATAACTCAAATTGGTTGATGAATTTATAACAAACAAGAGTTCCATTGAACTTTGTTCCACTTTCCTAAACTGTCAAGGCAACCGTAATGGCCCGGCGTTGGGGCCATTTATCGAATTTAAAAAACATTCATTATTTATTTTGAAAGGAACCTCTATTACTCTACTAGCTATCTCAAAATAAATGCAGCATTCATATATAAGAATATACTTATCAGATAAATCTCATTTTAATACATTTGTATACATTTTTATGTATTGTATTACATTATAAATATATAGAGAGGAAAGGCTCCTTAATTGGACCCTCCTAGTGCTAAAACCTAGTGATTTAGCCATGAATTATTCTGCACAAACAAGATATGCAACTTTAATTCGTCTGGTGATAGGGCTAGAAGTAACGTCAGCTTATCATAATGCATTAATTTTGTTGGGTGTTTTATACTTTTCACAATAATGGATTAATATATGCAGCTTATAATATTGCTTAAAAAGTTCAAGTTGTTTCTTCAAAGCTTTTTGTTGAGTGTTTTATACTTTTCACAATAATTTCTTCGGGACGTTAAGTCACTTTAATGATTCTGTTGATAAGAAGTAGGCTTCGTTGATTTGCAATTAGTCACCCTTTTCCAAGGAGTTAAAAAAATACTACGTAAAATAATAAAAAAATATATTTCTTGCCTAATGGGACCCCTCATTCAGAATGTTTATTATGTGGGACAAATTGGTATTGTGTGGTGTTTGCTGAAGCTGGGCTGATGTAAACTGTTCCGAACCTGACAGAGAGAGCTCTACAATTGTGACATACATATAGACTCTAAAAACAAATTTTTAGAACCTTTTTTTTATTATTTATTATTTTGAAAATTTGAGATATTTTTAATTTTTTGTTGTATAAGTATTTGTACTTTTAAATTTCAACTTAAATCCTGATATATTAGTTTTTCCTTTCTATTGATATGTGCTGTTTAATTTCAAAATCCTTCTATAGCATATAAAAAGGAGTATGTGGTATGTATATGAATGTATATGCACTTGGGTATTATTTTGAGAATTCTTGTCAAGTTTAGTGTTAATGAAATGTAATGGGAACTTATTAAGTAATTAATAAGCATAGTCTTTAACATTTCTGATGCAATGTCTATTTATAAAATTTTAATTCATACAAGTTTAATCAATTGCAGTTAACCATGGTTTAAATACACCACTTTCTGGCATTATTTTACTATGTTAATATGCCCGTAATTATTCTAGTAGGGATACAATCAGCAACAGAGACCGACAACTCCACACGCTAGGAAATAAATATTTAGTATTCCCAGGGTTGACAAACGGGGAGCAAAAAGATTTGTGGACCCCAACTGAAATAGAAGTCTAACTAAAGAGTGCATTCGCCGGATGCCTCCATCCTCCAATCAACAAGCTTGGATTTTTTTTTTGTTGGTTTTTTTCTTGTTCTGTTGGACAAATTACTGCTGGGCACATAAAAGGACTTTCAAAAATGTAATTGGGGTGTGCAGCCAATTCCGCTGCGGCGCCTAGGTCTGGATATTTCGGGTATTCATTCCCAGTATATTTAACCGAGTGGTCGGGGGGGGGGGGAGGGGGGTGATACTGTCCTCGGAGATCGCCGAACTTTATGGCATTCTATAGTTACTCTGTCCTCAGGAATATTTTAGTGCATATATATGTGAAGTTTGCAAGTTCACAGGGGGTATCTGAGAATGGCTAATACGTTAACCCTGACAAACAACGATATAACCCGATACCTGTGAGTTCCAATACCGATTGATAGTGAACTTTTCAAAGCATCGCTTTGCTTCTTATTGCCCCTTATCCCTGGCCCGAGAAAAACCCTGTACAGCTCGAAAGACTTGGAAGGGGAGAATGAAAAACGAATTCAGATTGAGGCTTGCATAGTACATATATTAGTTTGAAATTTCTTTTTTTTTTAAATGACAATTGAACGCCAGAAGATTTTTAATTCATGAGTAGGTAATAGTTAACTCAACTTTTATTGACAAAGCAGAAAAAAAGTACAGTTTGATTTACCATATTTCAATTTTGGACAACTTCAATGTTTGTTAATTGTTGTTTTTGCATGATTATTAATTTAGAGATTACAAATTAGGTTTTTTCTCCAGAGGGAAACGGAATTATGGGTACCCAAAATATTTTAAAAATATGGACAATCATAATAGTAGACATACAGCCTCAACTTGAAGTAAAAGTTTATGAAAGGTACTTCTGGGTGCACTTGTGTCGAACTCAGTTGCAGTTATTAAGTTTTCATGCGAAATAGTTTCATAACGGTATAAGAACCCTGATATTTAAGTAATTATCCTGACTTTAAAGCCATTATAGGATATTAATCATTCCTTTGTTATATACAATTATATGTTAGGATTAAATATACGTAATCTTTGAACTATTTGTGGTGAGATTTACCAATAGTTGGCTTTTTTCTGTTTTACGAAATGGCAATTAGTGGATTCTTAGTGCTGGTATTAAGGTCTTGATAAAAGTGGCATCTATGTCATTCTGATCTTGACTAGTGCAGAGAAACGATCCCTCATCATAATTGTTTTGAGGGGGAGGGGGAATTTTTTCTCTAATGATAATTTTTCCTTGGGAAAATATGTTTTCATTTTTTAAACATAAAATTCTCTGTTATTTTAAAAAGAATTATATGTAATTCATTATAAGTTTTCTCTTTTTCCGCAAAAAAACTTTTAGCAGTTCTGTCCCATAGTTCCCATTTTACCATCACAATTCGAAATTATAAAAAGGTAAGTAATAGAAACAAACATTTTTTAACACGTTAGGTAGTAGCCCTAGGTTGTTAATATGAACATTATATTTTTACCAGATGCCAGGGTATGTTGTTTGAATTTTTTTTTAGATTTATTGAAGAGTTTTTGAACTTTTCATAGTAAAAAATGTGCCCATAATACCACCCTTACCTTTAAGGTACAAGAATTGTTTCTTGTACTTTGCACCAGTTCTTAACCATCGAATCAATATTAGGAAACTATTCACTCATATGCCAAGTGGACTACAGGATTATTGAGAACGACAATGTATAATAATTGCTAAAAGATCCGTGACCCCACTGCGCTGGTGACGGCCTTTAAGGGCTTTGTGTAAGAACACACCTGGAGGAGGGAGCCCCAGAGACAGAAATATTGAAGCTCCCATTGTCAGAGTCAATAGCTCTCTAAGGAGCTTGGGCTAATAAATTACTCCCTTCCTAGGGTTTCTATTGCGTAACGGATTCCTTCTGTTCATTCTATAACAGCCGTTTAATTACGGAATTTTAGTCGTTGTCAATGGTTTTTTTAATTTTCTCCTCTACCGAAAGTGTCTCTTTGATATTCTTTATATTTTTTTGTCAATCCATTTCGTATGTAGGGTAGAAATGATTTAACTTTCTGGTGTTTTTATATTCCTATGTTAATGTATCTCAAACATATACAAATATTACATTGTAGTCCTTCAGCTCTGGAAACGTGGCTCTATGACACTTTTTGGGTTCATAAGTAAATTGTAATAATTTTTTTTTTTATCATTACATTATATAATTAAGGTTAGATATAAAACACATTTTTAACAATTTTTTTTTTTTATATTCTCGAAACACCAATAATTTCATTTGAAAGTCCGAATTTCACATTTCTGAATCTTGCTTATTTGTTTTATGACTTAAAACGTTCCAGGCAATTAAGGAACTTTTACAACGTAACAAAAGCAATACATCTGTTTTGTTTTCACGTCACAATTTCGAAAAAAAAATGTTTGACATATTAAAAAACAAGTGGCGGGATGACTGAGTGGGCAAACGCGTTAAAAAATACGCGTTGCCCATGGCGATGTATGATTAGGAATCCGAAGGTAGCAAGTTCAAAACCCGGAGCCAGGGGAAATATTTAATAATACTCGGCATCAATCCCCCACCCTCTCCCCTGGCCCGGGAAACCCCGTATAGCCTAAAAGGCGAGGAAGGGGAGGACCAATAAAAAAAAAAATAAAAAAAAAATATTAAAGAACAATTTTGATCCTTATTAAAAACCTAAATAAAAACAAAAATATAAATATAAAACACTGAAAAATTATAAATATTGAGGATGCCGAAACACACCAATTGGACGGAATGTGTTTATGGTTTGAGTAATGTCCTTAAGGGGTGAGGTGAAAGGGACACTGCAATCCCTAAATAACAAGAAAGTGATTGAAAAAGAAATCAGAAACAAATTAAATTACAATAAAGGCGATTTTTTTAAATTTTTAGGGAAATTGTCTGGTGGAATTAAAAATCAGTTTAACCGTATTAATAAAATTTAACTCATGAAAAAAAATTAACTATTGATTAAAATTAATTCATTTATTCAAATTTCAGTTTATATATAATTTATAATACAATTCAAGCAATTTGGATTTAATTCAAGAGTAGAATTATATTTAGTTAATGGAGTTAACTGTTTCACGATATTTATTTCCGTTGTCAGAAGTAAGAGATTCCAAATAATTCAATAAAAGTTGAGTAAACTTCTCTCATTTTTTTTTTCAATAGTAAAAATATTAATAATGGAGTTGTTATTATTTTGACCTTATTCGATAATTGTTTTAGTTTTGTTGGATATATATGTGTCATGCTTCATGTTCCTTAATCTGATTGAATATATGATATATAATTGATATATTTAATCCATGATAAGATTACTAATATAGGGTCCCCCAAGGGGGGCATGCTGAGTGCTTTGATAGTTGCCGGATGCTAATTCGGGTTAAATTGCTCCCCGGTGCTTCAAATTGATGGTCTGCTGAGGCTAAGCTGATTACACACTTTTAAATTGATGAATCAATAATCCCCTACTGTATGATTAATGTATTTTTTTTTTATTCGGTCATTCACTGTCCAGTGGGCGCATATTGGTCATATACATCCTTTGTAACATAACAATTCTTCTTAAATTATTTTAATGTTATTATTTTTTTATCTTTGTATTTAACAAGCACAATTATGTGTAATAGACTTAGTAATCGTTTCAATTGAGTGAATGGAAACTTAGTATAAAGTTATTAATTTACTTTTCCTTCATTATCGAGACACGGTTTTGGCTATGACAACTACTACGATCTTCATCTTATCTACTTTCCCTTACACACCTATGTTCCGGAAATGGCTGTTCCAATTTGATCTTTAAGGAATCATATTTATTCCGCTTCAATACAATAAAATTACATATGTATTTCTGGTTATTTTCTAAATAGGCAACTAAAAGTTACCTAATCAGACTAAAAATCATAAAACCCAAGTTTTTTAAACTGATATGCTACTTCCTCTGCATATTATTTCTTCTTTACGTTACTTACTTACATTACATAAAGTTTGTAATTAACGAAAAATGAGAATTAACAAAAAGGGCATCCCATTGGATTCCCCCATATTTGCTTACAGAGGCAATGGCTTGAAAAGCTGGCTAAAACTATTTCCTTTATTTAAACAATTCTAATAACCTAAAAATGACTTATTTAAAAATTTAAATATAGTTATTTTCATCACTATTACGCAAAGTGTGTGTTTTCGGTACGAGGCATAGTTTTACGAGCGAGGCGAAGCCGAGGTTGAATTTTGAATTCAGCAAAAAGGTTGATAATTTTTGTAACCTTGTTGATTATTTCAGTTTTTATTGTTTTTCTGACATTGTGAAGTGTTATTTTCTGCTAATGAAAATGATTTATTCCCACAATAGTGTTGCAATATTATTTTAAAGTTTTCGTGAAACTCGTTTTACTCCTTGTACAATACTCAGATAAATTGTCTTTTAAATTTCATAAGATACGAGTACGCAAATGGTGTAAGATTTTTTTTTAGTAAGGTAATCATTGGTTGTTAGGTCAAGTAATTCATGGAACTTAATTTTTGTTTTCATTAATTAATGGTACTAGTAGGCTCGATTTTTTTTTTCTTTATTACTTTTATTAAACTCTTTATTAGAAGAACATATACCTATAATTATATAGAACAAATAAATATAATTCGAATGTACTGTTCTACACATTCTACTTTATTATAGGTACATCAGTTCATGTTTCGAACTGGTAGCTAGAATGCTCTTCAGCTATGGGGATAGTCCTATTGATGTTGGGCAATAAGCGATTGCTGTTGGAGTCGTGTTGCGTTTGACAGATCCACTCTGTTCTAAATCAACTGCTTGGAGCTGCTCATCTCTAGGTCTATTAATAAAGCAGGAGGGAAAAAAAGAGAACTTCTGAAGATGAACAGTAATTGCCTAATGTGAAAGCCATTAGAAGAATATGAGTAATTTGTTTTTCTTTCGACATTTTTTTTTTTAATATTTTGAAATCCCATACAACCACTATTCATTATGTTTTTATTCCTGTATCTTAATAATTTTTAAAAAGGATCTCTTATATACATTATTCAATATAATTTCCATAATGTATTAATTTTGAAATCACTTTGTTTGTTTGTTGTTGTTTAGAGGAGTAAAAGGTTTGAAGTCATCGACGCCTGTCAATTTATTTTTTATGTAGAACGATTTTGATTATTTCGATTTTATAAATATACTTATAATATAGACATATGTCAAAAAAGTTTAAATAAACTGATGGAATAGAAAATATGGTTCATAGTAATATCATTAGAATATAATAGGTATAATTATAATACAATTATATAGTTTATTATTATATAATATATTATTATATAATATTAATTATATAATATAATTATAAGTAAATTAAAGTAAGTAAAGTAAGTAATAAGATAAAGATTACTGAAAATTTAAGGTTCTGTAAAATTACTTTATTTTGGGTTATAATATTATTTATTTATTTTTATTCCTTCAAATTGATGAAGTGATTTCTTCAATCCGATTCAAGTAAGACATCAAATAGAAATAAAAAGTATTAATTTTATTTAATGTGTAGGTATGTATATGTCGATAGAAAAGAACCTGTATGAAGATAATATATGAGTTGATTAACATTAATTATATACTGGACCTCTGTTGATCCTCTGCGGTATAATCCTTTGCTTTAGCATTTATTAATATGTGAATATTCAGTAGGATATTCTAATAATAAACATAATTAGGTAGATGTATTAATTAGCGGTTTTATTATATTTCTTTAATTAAGGGAACCTAAAGATTACATTTTTCATTAGGTAACCATAAATAAATTATATGATACATTTTTTTTTTCACAAACTTTGTCAAACAAGAAAACTCACCAGATACCATATTACACCAACAAGAAAACCATCAGTCTAAAACTCGAAAATGTAAGGATCAGTCATTTCAATGGAGTCAAAAAATAATATAAGCGATCGCACAACTTCATCAGAAAAAAAATATCTTTATTGGTCCTTTCCCTGGTGTTTTGAGAGTGAGATTAACCTCTAGCTGTATTATTAAATTATTTACATTTTTTAATTTATTTATACAGTTTTTTGGCATATGGGTTTTTTCTAAAGTTCTCAATAATGGAATGTTCCAGAATTGGACACTATTGGACTGCATTTTGGTGCATTACATTTTATTCCACCAAACCAATTCCTTTGACTTAGTTTAAGTAGGATGTAATACAAAAATTACTTAATGGCAATGAAAACTTTTAAAATAAAGTTTATAAATTATAATTTATGAATTGCTTCAAATACCGTATAAATTTTATTTAGACATACCTTTCCTTATACTCTAATAGAAAGATCATTTCATTTCAAATCAACACAATTTCGGGAGATTTTCAGACTTGATGTCTCAGATTTTCCTGATTATTAGCATGCAGCAAAATATAATAGACTTATGAAAAAATATGAAATTTCAGTTACGTAGCACAATTAGATTGCAGATATTCTTTTTTTTAAGATTTACATTTTTATGAAAATATTTCATGTTTTGGCACCTTTAGATAGATGGCTACAGGGTGGTAACCAGTGTTGATATACCAGGGATAGGTCTCATTTTAAAGCTGTTGAATGAGGCTTTAATATGATATGCTACAAGATAGGGGAACAATTAAAAAAAAATTGAAATATTTAAATTTCTCAAAAAGTGGCAATTTCAAAAATTCCCAAAAATTATCAGAAATAGTTTGTTAGTAGTGATAATATGTTAGTTCATATTACAGAATACAGAAATAGTAGTATTATGTTAGTTCATATAGCGAAATCCTATCATGGCATACAGAAATACTCGTATTGTAAAAAATGTACCGAATTAATAATATTGTATCATATCAAAGCCCATTTAACAGCTTTAAAATGAAACCACTTACAGGTTTATATTATCACTGGCTACCAGCCTACAGACATCTAAAGGTGCCAAAACATTAAAAAAAAATTATACAAATTTAAATATATAAGATTAATAACTTCTAAAATAATAACGCTACATACTGAAATTTGGTATTTTTTCGTAAGTCTGTGATACATTGCTACATACAAAAAATCATGAAAATTTGAGATATCAAGTCTGAGTCGGTGTGACGTAGAATGACCCGGTATTTTACTCTTAAAAGGTATTAACCATTTATATAATTAATTTTCTTTCATTTAATATTATATTTAAATTGACAGGCAACATCTTTTTAGTTATATTTATTCTTTCTTGCAAGCTTTACATTTTCTTCTGGATTATGTCGGATTTTCTTCTTTAATCTTTATATTGTAATATTAGCAATGACCAAGCATTCTATTATTATCAATATCTCTTAATTTTTCTTCATTATTATGCACGTGTCTTCCTTATTCATTGTTTTCTCCGCTGGATGGTTCTACCTTATTCTATCCCGAGAAAGAGAAGAAGAAATGTAATTTCGCCAAGGTAAACTCATTTAAATAACTCGCCGAATACCTTCTGCTTCACAAAAAAAAAATCTAATATTTGTGTTGAGACGGTAGAGTATCCTGAAAACACTGAGGGCGTTTTTTCCCGTAGTTTATGGCCGAGGCCCGGAGCTCAAACCTTATTAGGTACTGCCTCGGAAGGAACAGTAAATGGAAGAACCGGCTAAAGTTTGTCTCAGTTTCTTCAGCTCTCTTTTTCTTCTCCCTTCTGATTGTTAGCCCGTCGTTCCCTAAATCGAAACCTGTTCTAGGCTCGGGGCATATCACTAAAATAACGGATTTAGTGTTACATTAGGATCCATCCTAAAAGGTTGTCTTACAATTGTTTTAGACCTCAGTTTTTCAATCGGGCAAAAAAGTATTACCTACGATGAAGAAGATAGGAAAACAAAAGGTATACGATTGTACATTCAGCCATTATCGTAAACATTTCTATAAAGCTCTTTTATTTTATTTTTTTTTTGCGTGTCTCTTCAACTGCAACTTTATTTCTGTAACCTACCATCGCTTTATCTTAGAACCCATATTTATCTTCAATTTCATCATTATGCCTTGATCATTGTGTACATCTCTCTTATTATCAATGTATTTTTTTTTTTGCTCAATATATTTTTTTCTTCTTGATTTACCCAATATTTCACTCAAAAGTTTCAGCTCAACCGCCTCAAACCTACTTATATGTATCTCTTTCCATCTTTCGATCCAACTTTCTCTGTCAATAACTTTGAGAAACAGAGTATTTTAAAGATATTTGTTTGACGTCCATCATTACCTCTTTTCTAATTATGATAATGCAAATATAATAAAGATTAAAGATGGTGTTTGTTCTTGAATGAATAGTATTGATGAAATGGGAAATTCAGGGTACATATATATGTTTTAGATCGGTCACAGTTCGCAGTCGTTCCAGGCCAACCTCCGTCCAAGACATTTCCCCTCTCCTTGGTGTCACCCTCCCTTTTCCAAGTTATCCGATCCTGCCTTCCTTCATATATTTACGAACTTGTTCAGTTCAAATCTTTTGTCCGTTCCCGCAATACCCGTTCGAGGAATTCATATATATATATATATATAATCCGGTCCACCAAACGTCAGCTTTCGAAAGATATATCATTATTCAGACCTCATCCCTTCGGAACTCTATCCCCCCTTTTATCCGTCAGTCCGTCACTCTCACCTCTTATCAAATCACCTCTTATCTATCCAGTTTCCTGAATATTTGTAAATAGTCTCTATATGTAAATGAGTGTATATATTATAAAGCTCACGCTCATAGTGATTTTAATTTTATGGCACTAAAAATATTTAATTTATTTTTAATTTTTCCATCTTAACACATTGAGTGCGGAGTACTGCCCAGGGCAGTGGTCCGGGTAATGCCCAAGCGACGGACCACTGCCCTGGGCAGGGCCTATACCGTAAGGTTTTAAGCAGGTAGCAAGGGGTTCAGCTTCCAGAGAAAAGTGAATTAGTTCACGTCAGTCTTTCGAGGAAGGTGTGAGCTTTATAAGTGTGTTTTCCGTCTCTAAATAAGTGGATTTTTGTAGAATCTATCAACGATCTTACGTTTTTTTTACTAAGGTAAGTTAATTCTCCACAGTATATCATTAATATTCATATTTTAACATATTATTGTTTTAAAATGTCAATTTTAAAAATAATTACAGAAAATTTTAGAAATGGATAAAAAGAGGGAACTAGATTCAGCCTCAAGTGAGCGTCAGGGTTCGAAAAACGATGGTATGTATTTTATATGTTAAACTACATTTTATATTAAATTAAATGTTGAGATTTCTATATTTTTGCTATTATATTTTTAGGCCCTTCCAAAAAGAAAAAACAAATTGCATTGGACTCTGCTGAGGATAAAGTTGAAGCATTACATGGTGAGTAAACATATATTAGTATCCATAAAACTTGATAAAAACTTTGTGAATTTTATATTCATATGAATATATTTTTAGGACCTCCCAGAACGAGAAGTAAAAGTAGTGCATTAGAATCGAAAGAAGATAAAGAAAAAGTAATAGAGGGTATGAAAAAAATTATCAGTAAGTTTTAAAATTTAATAAAAAATATTGAAAATTTATATTTATAAAAATTTAATTTTAGGTCCTTCAACTTCACGTACGGTAGACAAAGTTTTCGGAGATAGAAAACAGATACCTGTGTCTCTTATGACGGAGGAAGAAATAAGATTGCTGGCTACTGAACCTCTTAAAGTAAAACATGTATTTGTTTTTTTGTAATCAAAATGGCTGTATATGTATATCAAAAGTGTATTATTTAATAAAATTGTTCCTGTATTATGTACAGTGTTGTTTGGTATGTTATTAATCCTAGCTTATTTTCCCATTGCAAGTATACTTACAAATCTCATTTCATTAATTGAATTTATTTATAACAAATAAAATATTAAATATATACATATATATATATACACACAATACACTATATATATATATATATATATATATATATATATAGAGAGAGAGAGAGAGAGAGAGAGTTTAAATATGTCCCACAGTATTAATAAGGCATGAGGAGTAAAAACACGTATGTTATGCAGGTTTGCCTATCCAATCTTTCGTGAGCGACGGACCACTGCCCAGGGCAGTTGTTCCTAAAATTATTAATAACTATTTGCAAAACAATTTAAAAAAAAAAAAAAACTAGTGTATAACGAAAACCATATATTTTTGGATGGTTTGTGATAAAATTTGTACTTCCGTCGCTGGAGAAATTTTCCCTCATTCAGACCCGCACTCAATGTGTTAAGAAGTTTATCACTTTATTATTTATCATTATTTTTATACTTATTAATTTGCTTTGTGATGCTACCGTAAGGCTCTAAAGCCTACTATATATGTCTGTAAAATTTTGTTCCTAAAGGACTAACTAGTTCCCGGGAGAAAAAATAAATTAAGGCTTTATTATTGTTATTATTTATTATTAAATTTAAGCGTGCTAAAGGCCATGAATGAGATCGAGCTTAAATAAGCTGAAATGCAGCCCCACTCCTTTCTTTGAGATATCATACACTAGTGCAACTTTCGTCTTGGTAGAAGACCGAAACCTGATTTTTTGGCCGAAACCGAAACTTTGGTCGGTCACTAATTTTTAACATTAGATTTCTTAAAGTAGTTTATTAATTACTACGGGGTTAAAATTTTGACCTTTCTCATTGAAGATCCCAGCTCTGAAAGAAAATTCTTTCAAAAAACTGATCCAATCTCGCAAGGCTATGAAGAGAGCGTTATCTCTAGCCAGATAAGGCTTTAAAAATGCTTGATATTCACGGTTGGTAGGAAAGATGAATATACTTCGTTCACATTTATTCATCCTTTTTTTTAAATAAAACATTACACTAAGAGCGCGTTAATTCTAATTAATTTTTACAAAATTTACTCTCACGTCATTATAATTTATTATTATTCGATCATGTTTTAAATGTATAGAAATGGAAATATTGTTGGACGCCTAAATGCTTTTTTCACTAACATAACGTAGCCCTCCTCGTACCCGTCTATATGAACACCTCTCGCTCATACTTCCCTTCACCATTTGTCGCCAGAAGTCTGAGCTAGACAGTATACTTCAGCGGACATTTGTCACCCCCTATGAGATCACAAGAGCCGACGACACCGGATCGAGACGGGCATATTGAAGCCGCTATTTATTATATACGAGTGGGATGCCAGGTGAACGACCTCCAGCTCCATCTGTCATCGTCGTCGGGGATGTCTCCCCGGGTCCTAGCCTCTCTTTCTCATATAATTCCTTCAGCGGCTTTCCCTCCGAACGGGGACCAATAAATCAACTTTCACACTTCCAGGCTCCTAATCATGTTTTTGGTGGAGAGCTCTTTTGCGGATGGCAGCTCATGTCTTAGAGGTGACAGTCCCATGAGGGATTTTCCTGGCCTTCTGAAAGATCGATTTTATTCTTTTTGTTTAGAGATGCTTCTTGATTACATTTGATTCATTTTTTTCTGATTAAAATTGAAAAAAATTATAATGGAATGTGATATAATACTTTTGTATAGGTTCAAATCGCAAGATACATCATTTAAAATATTTTCAAAAAAAAATAATATATATATATATATATATATATATATATATATATATATATATATATATATATATATATATATACGAATTTACCTGTTATTATGAGTCAACTATAAGAGCTATTATTATAAGTTATTTCATAAAGTATGATTAATCACTCGGAAATAAATCTCTATAATAATTAGGTAGCTTTTATCCATTTTCTGTAATCATGGCATCATCGGAAGGTCTCACCTGTATTCATATGTCCTCAATAATGAAAAATGACCTATGAACCTATTTATATTCGGCTGTTACAAATATCGCTACTTACCTATCGATTTATAATAAATATTTACCTGTAAATATGTGTATTTGTTGTACTTCATGTTCTTAATTAAGGCTCAATAAAGGGATTTAGTATTGTAAAAATAAATTACACTATTTATGCATACGTTATATTATAAATTAATAATATCATAATATCAAATTATAAATTTGATGCCCAGTTTTTGTTTCGTTCCCTGCGGCGTATATTTATCATTCCTTATAACTAGCTAATTACGGGTTTATTATTGTAGCCTCGCTGGCCGTAACTTACCTCCAAAATACATAATTTTATTCTTATAAATCATCAAGGAAGCGTTATAGACAGTAAATAATTTGATGTATCATTAACGTAATATACTCTCTATAAATGGGAGATAAAGGTAGTATTTAAGGATACTTTATGGCTAATAATTTGACTTAACTGTTGTAAAATTTATGCCGATGAATGTTTTATTTAAAATAAATATCTTCGTTGGGATATTAATTTCGACTTGATTAGAATCCAAAGCATGAGTTATTGATAGATGCAGACGTAATGCATAACTGTATAAATTAGTTTCTGCAAAATTATCTTACTCGATAATAGCATAAAAAAACGTTTAAGAACACCATGCATAAAGAAATTATTAGTCTTACTGTATATATCCCCTTTTATATCGCTTCTAAATATAAAAGATATCACTTTTTTAATTTTTTTATAAAAACATTAGATTGCTATTTACTAATTGAAACAATGCATTGCTGAAGATAGTATATTTTAACAAAGTATAATTGCAAATGACCCCGTCAGGTAGAGGAATTCTAACAACAATAAAATAAGCAACAAAGTAATGATTGGCTTTACTTAAAAGAAAACAATAGATATTCTATATATGTACCTTTATCTATACGTTATTAATGTAGAGAACGTCGAAATAACGCTCATCCAATGTAAGATTTGTCTAATTCAAAATAGATTTTTGATTATTTATTTAAATTCACTAATCACCCTTAAATATACCTCTACTCTCCCTGTGAAAGACCAAATATGATAATGATGATTCGTGAAACATTTTAACAATAGGATAAAGTAAACAATTGATATCAAAAGAATCTGAAAGAGAAACTTAAATTGGCTGTCCTAAAAAAATCGCTTTTTTTTTAGATAGACCATTGGAAGAGCTATATATAAATATGATATATAGGCGAAATAATCACTCTTTTAAAAACATCATACCCCAAAAATCAGCTATTTTAAGTCATACCTGATTTCTGAATGCCCTGAAGAAATAGCATATCCTTCCTCAAATTTTGAACTCAATCCATGTCACCCACATCTATAACATTTTTTAACCAGGCGTCATAAATCAAGAGCAACTATTTACATTTTATACTATCTAAAGCGCCCTATCGCTTAGTATAAAGTACAATTGGAGGCCGACATTTTTTTTATTTTACTTTTAAACTTTAAAGGCGCTCTCCTGAAAGATGAAGTTTTATGGTATATGGCATTATTGAAAAGATTGAGCGATTTATTATATTTTATTTGATTCTCTCCTTCCTCGCCTTTCAGATTACACGGGGTTTCCTGGTTCAGGGGAGTGGCGTTTTCCCCTCGGCCATCCCGCCACCTGTTGAGCAATATGGAAGTTATAGCAACGTCTGGCCGTTACCCCTGTTTTCTTGAAAACGGTTGATTTTTGGAACTTGAAAGTGCAAAAAGCACAGGTCCTTAAAACTGTGTCAGGATTTTTTTCTCGTTGCGACTGGTCGTGTTTACCACAGTCAAAATCTTGAAACTTTCCATTTATTTTTTAGTTTTATCATCACTTTTATTGAGACCTAAATCGAATTATATTTTGTCTCGTCTACGTGAAAATATATTTCATTTTTTATCTCATTCATCAATATAATTTGCTGCTGGTTGCAGGTAAAGGGATCTATAACGATCTTTTTTCCCGAATTTTTCAAAGATTTATAACTGAAAGTGTCATGAGCGTGTAGGATGTGATCATCAACTTTTTCAGAAGAGTTAAAAGTAACAGTCGCTGACTGTGTTTGTTTTGGAATAGCCGAGGAATGTGTACCGAAATGTTCGGATTCTTACAAGCTTGTCAAATAATGTGGGATCCCTTTCAGCTTGGTTTATAGCCAGTGTTGATCTTAGCTTCGATCACCCGATACGACTCAGTAAAGGGAGGGATATGTTTGCCAACGCGTGTTCTTCTGATTGCTTGTTCTGTCGGATGTTTTCACCAAGTCTTAGAATCAAAAGTTTATTTTGTAATTTTTATTTATGCTTATTTTTCAATCTATTTAAAAATAATGTGTTGATAGAATACAGGGTTTTAGATTATCGCAATGTGTATGGTACTGTACTTTTACAGAAGCCATCGATGGATTTTTAATGTATTAACGTATTGAAGGCGGGATAACCCGGTACAAACCGGCTTGAAAGAGTTTTTTTTTTTTACTTTCACTTACCTATATATGAAATATATAGTAAGTGGAAGTATTGCGATCGTGAAAAATTTCGACTTCCGGTTTTTAACGTAAATACACGTTTTGGGGTCGCGTGTGTCCAAATGACCAAGTCCCGCGAAATGGTCGGTTTTAACGATTTTTATCAAACTGGGTAATTGATGTATGTGTATGCTAAAGATGCGATAGCCAACATTACATCAAAATTGATCAACCGGAGGGGGGACTTTACTTAATAAATTTTGAATCATTTTCACGTGTTTTTTTTATCTACTCCAAAAAGGCTTAAACGATTTTGATCAAACTGGGTATTTATGTATGTATATGCCAAAGATGTGATAGCCAACATTTCATCAAAATTGGTCAAACGGAGCGGGCACTTTATTTCATAATTTTTTTTCCAATTTTTACCTTTTTTTTCGATGATCTCAAAAACGGCTTTAACAATTTTTGTCAAATTCGTCATGTTTAATGAAAATTAGGTGTTCTTTAATATCTGGTAAGCTTTATCATTATTAAAATGTTCTGAGGGGGCTTTTTTTTGGGGGATGGGCCTTTTTTGTTTGTTCCTGTATAAAGTACCTTTGTTTTTGTTTATATGGAGAAGTTAACTGTGTCTCGTTACTCCTAAAAATAAGAAATGGCTAAATATGAGATATTATAAAATAAAGAAAACATAAAGAGGAGAAAAAAATAAAAATATTCAGTCAACTCATAAAACTCGTTGAGCGCATGCGGAGTACGCCTTTAATGACAGATCATTGTTCATAATTAAAGCCGTTCTGTTCTTTTGAGAAGTGGCAATTAACAAAACGCATTAATTTCTAATCTAAGTAAGTTTGTAAGTGAAAGTTGTGTGTTGCGCGCACGCACCAGATTTTTTTTTCTGACGTGTCAGATTTATTTGATAATATTAGCACCGTTACGTGCTTTCAATTCATCAGTTCAGATTTCGATTTATTAAGATGATTAACGTTACCAGCAAACCTGTTGACTCGATTGCGATCGCCTGATCTTATCAGTTGATATCCGAGCCTCTGAGAAGCAATAGTGAAAATTCTGAAATGTCAGCCCTGTTACCTCGCATTATATCATATCAAATGACAGATTTTGGGACACTCGCAACATTTATGCAATGCTTCCGGAAAATTAGAAAAAATGTGGGTTTTAAAGTTTTAAAACTTCGGGAAAATACTCTTTAGGAGCGTAGAAGTACGATACAGAAAAGTTATTATTTCTGCTTATTCCCAGTTTTTTTTACTTTCACTTACCTAAATATGAAATATTTTTTTTTTTACGATTTTTCCTTTTACATACAATACGGTTTATATTTTGGAGAGTTTATACCTAAAAAAATATTCTCAAAAATGATCTTGAGTGCATTTTTTAAGCGAGACTTCGCGTTTTCGAGATACTCCGGAATTTTTTTTTTTTTTTTATAACTGATAATCTTTATTCACACCTGTCAATAATAACATTAACAATCAGTGAATTTGATAGTTGTGAAATGATACATTGGCATGAGAGGCATGAGGGGGAGAATTACCCAGCGGCATCTCCTACTAGCTTGATTGGTGCTAGGATTGACGACTAGACGAGGAGGTCCCTCATCCAGCTCCTCTTCAGCCTTCTACGGGTATTGCCTGGCATGAGTTTTGTGGCCATGTTATTAATGAGTGAGTTGGGGTGTCCTTGTAATTTTTCGTGGGATCTTTTGTAGTGCGTTCGTATGTGTTCGTTGACAGTCGGCATGTGAAGGTCATTGTGTAATGTTATGTTGCTGACATACCAGGGTGCTTTTGTAATTGTTCTAAAAGTTTTTGCCTGAAAGATTTGAAGTTTGTTAATGTGAGTCTTTTTGGCGATGCCATATATCTGTGATGCGTAGGTCCAAATTGGTTTCAGTAAGTAGGTGTAGGTGTTTAATTTCTGTCTAAGTTTTAGTTTAGACTGTTTTGAGAGGAGTGAATAGAGAATTTTTAGCCTTTGGTTCAATGTTTTCTTTCTTTTTTTAATATGTGGACCCCATGTCATTCTTCGGTCAAATGTTAGTCCTAGGTAGTTAACTGTGTCTGTCTGTGGAATTTGTATATTGTCGAGAAAGACTGGAGGACATGTTTCACGTCGAAGAGTAAAAGTTATGTGTAATGATTTGTCGTGATTTAGTCGGATTTTCCAGAGTTTAAACCAGTCATGTAATTTTGTCAAATAATGTTGGAGAGTCTGTGATGCGAGTGATGAATTTACGTGACTTGTTAAAATTGCTGTGTCGTCCGCATATGTTGCTGTTAATATATCTGAGCTGCATGGAATGTCGTGAGTGTAAGTAATGTAGAGAAGTGGTGCGGGCACTGAACCTTGGGGTACTCCTACTAGGATAGGCTTAACAGAAGATAATTCTGACCCGCAACGGACGGAGAAATATCTGTCAGAAAGAAAGGATTGTAGAATAAGATAGTAGGTAGGTGGAAGTATAGTCTTGAGTTTAAAGAAGAGACCCTGGTGCCAGACTCTGTCGAACGCCTGAGCGACATCCAGAAATACGCCAGTTGCATATAATTTATGCTCTAGTGCTGTGGATATGTAGTCTGTGACTCTGTGTAGTTGATGTATAGTTGAGTGGTGTGTCCTGAATCCAAATTGATGATCTGGTATTGTTTGCGTGTTTGTTAGTACATCAATCAGTCTTTGGTACAATAAGCTTTCAAAAATTTTGGAACAGACAGGAAGTAAGCTAATAGGTCGGTATGATGAGGGCAAGTTCTTGTCTTTGTTAGGCTTGTGTATCATTGTTATATGTGAGTATTTCCATTGTAGTGGGAATTTAGTCGTCCTCAGTATCGCATTATATATTGTAGTCAGAAACACTAGAGCTTTCCTGGGCATTTGCTGGAGCACTTCGGCGTTAATCAAGTCATGTCCAGGGGCTTTCCTTTTAGGCAACTTTTTGATTTTTTCAGCGACTTGGGCAGGTGTGAAGGAAGGAGGAGGTAGTGTCAATTGTAAGGGTGTTTCTAAAGTGGTGAGTACGTTAGCATCGTGTTCGTGATTTATAAATTCTGTGTGTGGTTTGAAAACTGATGAAAGATATTCGGCGAAGAGTTCAGATTTTTCTCCGTCGGTGACGACCCAAGAATCATCCTCCCTTCGAAGAGGTGCCGGCACTTCACGATGCTTCGTAATATTCTTGGTATGTCTCCACAAGCTCCCATCGTCAGTCGAAAGATTCGTTATGTAGTTGTCGTAAGTTGTTTGTTTGAATTTAGAAATCTGTCGTTTGAGTTCGTTATTTATTCTGTTGTATGATCGTTTATCAGATGGAAGTCTGTCAGTCTGCCATGTTTTCCGAGCTCTTCTCTTGGCTCTGATCAAATCCCTTATGTACTGGGGATAAATCGGTAGATTTTCAGATTTTCTAAGTTTGGGTACAGAAGAAGTCCATGCTGCTTTTTGTAAGTTCTGCGTAAAATATTCTACAGCCTCCTCAAGTTCTTTTTCATTCTTAATGGAGAGAGGAACTGTTAGTGCAGTGTTTAAGAAATTCCTGTACGCATCCCAATCTATTCTACCGGTTATTAAAGATGGTTTTTTCGATGCTCCGCAGGGCTCGTCAAGTAATACCAAATGCACAAGGGAATGATCAGAGCAAAGATCTGAGCTCGTGCTTACACTGTGTGGGGTTGTTCGAAGTCCTTTAGTAATGAAAAAATCTAGTCTGGTGTTTTCCGTCTAGAAGTTGGCCAGTAAGTTGGCGTATGTGGTGATATCGTGTCTAATGAAAGCTCATGGAGAACTGACTTTAGACTTCTTCCTCGGGGGGTCGAAAGTCTTGACCCCCAAGATTGGTCTTTGGCGTTATAATCTCCTCCTGCAATAAAACATCTACCAAGACATTTGAAGAAATCACTAAACATCGTGGGCGTCAGCACATACCTGGGAGGACAGTAAACTGCTGCAAAAGTAATATGGTGGTGTTGTGTGTAAAGTGTGATAGCTGTCGCTTGTATGTCTGGTATTATTGGAATTGGTAAAAGATTATGTTTTAGTGTTAATTTGACGAGTATAGCAGTGCCTCCGTGTGCTGTTCCGTCTGGATGGTCAGTTCTGTAGATTTTGTAGCCCTGTATGTAAAATTTTGATTGTGGTGTTAGATGTGTTTCTGTTATTAGTGCAATGTCAATGCGTTTTTCGTGTAAGTTGTAACGAAAAATAAATAAACGTAAAAAAAATTTTTTTTATTTAATAAAACTCATTAAGTAATAATCGAAGAGGGCTTAATATATTTTTGTATATAATTAAAATATGTGTTGTTTTAAAAGCTTTGTATTAGTTTTTTATTGATATAATATTTTTTTATTTAGCTATAAAAATAATTATGTTTTATTTTAAAAGAAGAGACGGGACCGAAGTAATTAATTGAAAAACAGCTGTTATTAAGGCATTTGTTTTTTTTTTTTGAGAAACAACGAAGGAAAATACAGGAGATGTTCGCTAGCGTTCCACGAGTGATGATAAAATGAGACTGTTTTCGTGATTAACGTAGTAATGGTCTATATCGCTAAATATCAGAGAATTGAAGAATAGTGGCGTTCACGGAAGAGATTCCGGTGACGAGGATCGCCAAGCCGAGTGGCTACTGGCAACAAAGCTACGAGAAGACAGGCGAGTTAAGAGAACAGACTGGAGATATTTTTCTTTTAATTTCTTTGTTAAACCTTGCTTTTTTTTTTATTGTATAGTTATAAGTTTAAATTGTTTCTAGTTGTGTGAATAGAGTTAGATTTTGATCAGGCCTGACTACAGAAATTGTGAGTAAATTTTATTTTTAATATCGTAGTGTAAATATAGTGTTAATTAAAAGTTTTTTTTATTTGAGATTAATTTGTTTTGTTCAATTTCTTTTTAACTTACCATTAAGTAGTTCATAAGTGTAAATTGCAAATTGTATTTTATGTACAGCCCTCTCCGAGATTTTAAGGTAATCTTCACTTATTAAATTTAAATTATTTTTTTTTATTCAGATTGCTTTAGGTTTTCGCTATTTCCTTAAAATAAATAGCGTGGCGCCCCTTAATTTATTTCAATTTTTTTTTAATCACTAGTCATTTAAGAACCCGCCCGTCTCCACTGAGCTACCACCTTTTTTGTTACGATTGTTTTATTTATTTATAACCAATTAATATTTTTTTAACGTAACAAAATGGCGCCCAAATAGGGACTATAAGTGATTAGATAGATGCTTAATTTAATATTGATTTAGTGATTTTTAAATAAAATTATTTTTTTGTCCTAATATTGAATTTTTTTTATTTTATCTGCTAAGAAAAAGTAGTATAATTTTTATTTGGTTCTTTTGAAATCATAAAGATGAAGGTCGATAGATTGTTAAAGGACGAGCTTGAATACGAATTAAGGATTCGAGGGATAGTTGGAATATCTACTGTAGAAGATATGAGGAAAAGACTTCGGACCGTCTTTAAACTAGAGAGTGCAGGAAAATATGTTGCTCCGGTAGTTGACCTTTCTCCTACGGAAGAATTAAGCGTGTGTGAAGAGAAAATTGCCACTGTTGAGAACAAGATTTCTGTTCTCCCACCCTCTAGTTCTACCGGGGATATAGATAAAATCGATACAGGTCTTCAACATTTGATTAATAGACTAAACCGGATAACAACGAAAGACACCATCGAAATGGAGAGGAAGTCAGAAGCAATTTCAAAATGCCTTCTATTATTTGAGGAACTAGAAGAAAAATTGAGTGGGCAACCTCCTGTTTCAGAATCCCACTTTGAAAACCAGAATCCCGGAAAGTCTCAGGAGGGTAAAGTACAATCAGTGATTACCGAATCAACTGAAGATACAAAGAAGCCTGTAACGACCGTTGAGTCGGAGTCAGACGTTGCTGGAACTAAGTACGTGATCAGAAGAACTGAAACTCCCATAAGAGATTGGGGAATTCACTTCACAGGCGATGGGGATGGTCTCAGTGTCCATGCGTTTTTAGAGACTGTAGAGGAGTTAAGCTTGGCAAGGAATACTACTCATGAAGAACTTTTTAGGGCTGCGTACGACTTGTTTAAAGGACCAGCACTGATTTGGTTTCGAGCTGTACGAAAAGAAGTTACAGCGTGGGCTGAACTTATCTCAGAATTGAAAGCCGAGTTTACACCTTTGGACTATGAGGATCGCCTTTGGGAAGAAATAAAGAGAAGAACTCAAGGACATGCAGAGTCGATGGGTACATTCGTGGCAGTTATGAAGAATTATTTTAACCGTTTACCAACTATGCCTACGGAAGACCAAATGTTGAATATCATTAAGAAGAATTTGAACCCCCTCTACTTGGAAAGAATGGCTTTGCACCAAGTAACAACATTGAAGGAGTTAGTAATAATCGGTCGGCAGATTGAAGAAGTAAGGTGGATAATGAACGAATATCGACCGCCACCAGATAGTAAAGGATTACTCGAACCCGACTTGGCCTATCGCCCGCCAACGAGGAAACAACTCAATCAAGACGACACAGTAGCAGCATCGAAGATGGTTGTAGAAGCCGTGGCTAAACCCAACTACACATTTCGCTGTTGGAACTGTGGAGGGACCAATCATTCGTTCAAAACATGTCGCTCGGTAAAAACCAAATTCTGTATAGGTTGTGGCCTAAGGGATGCGGATAGAAAGACATGTAAACGTTGTAATAACACCGACCAGGGAAACGATCAAGGGGGTCCGGCCTAAGTGGAAGGGAGCCTGGACAAAACCCGAATTCCACGACGAAAGCTGAGTGGGTAGAGTGGTTGTCGATTGTGGAAGAAGTTTTCGCTGGAAAGAAATGGAAAATTCTTAGACATCCAGCAAATGAACAGGATCGAAGGCCGTATTTAACGGTCAACATTCTGGGAAGAATAGAAAGGGGACTGCTGGATTCTGGGGCTTCAAGGTCATTGATGAGTGAGGAATGCTGGAAACGTTTTTCACGGCTGGGTGTAAAGCTACACAAAAAACCCAAAATTCAAATAAATGCTGCTGGAGGCACCGCGCTCAACGTTTTTGGAAGCGTAAACGTGCCAGTGGAGTTGGAAGGTAAAATGAGAATTATCCAATTTTTGGTAGTTTCCAACTTGGTGGATGAACTTATATTGGCATCGACTTCTGGAATAAATTTAGATTGGTTCCAGACATATCGAAAAATATGTGGCACTTTGCTCCAACAGAAGAATGTTTAGCTGTGTCACAGAATGGCCCTGCTGTCCTAACTAGACCGAATCTTACGCAGGAACAGGAAGAAACCTTAAATCGGCTTATCGAACATTGGCGAAACATCCGACCATCAAAGTTAGGATGTACAAGCAGGGTAGAGCACGAAATAAATACGGGTGATAGTAAGCCAGTCAAACAGCGTTACTACCCTGTTTCACCAAAGATCCAAGATATCTTAAATAAGGAGCTCGATGAAATGCTCGTAGAAGGAATTGTAGAGCCGTCACAGAGTGCTTGGTCGTCACCTGTTGTTCTAGTGAAGAAACCCGATGGATCCTACCGTTTTTGCGTGGATTATCGTCACTTAAATGCCGTAACTAAAAGAGACGCCTACCCGCTGCCCTACATTTCGAATATATTGGATAGGTTACGTGATGCCAAGATACTTTCTTCCATCGACATAAAGAGCGCATACTGGCAGATACCAATGGCTGCTGAAAGCAAGGAAAAGACAGCTTTTACTGTTCCCAACCGCGGCCTCTTCCATTTTTGTAGAATGCCTTTTGGACTGCATAATGCACCAGCGACATGGCAAAGACTGATTGACGATGTTTTGAGAGCAGATTTAGAACCAAATATCTTTGTTTACTTGGATGACATCATTGTGGTCTCATCAGACTTCGATTCCCACATAGAAACATTGGAGAAGGTCTTAGAAAGATTGAGCTCAGCCAACTTAACGGTGAATTGGGAGAAAAGTCAGTTTTGCAGAGAGGAACTAAAGTTTCTGGGATATGTGGTAAATGAGAACGGCCTACAAGTTGATCCGGGAAAGATTGAGGCGATATTAAACTACCCAGCACCTAAGAACGTAAAGCAAGTGAGGCAGTTTATAGGGCTTTCTTCCTAGTATCGCCGCTTTGTCCCTAATTTCTCGACTCTAACTTCACCGCTATCGGATCTATTGAAGAAAAACAAGAGATGGAAATGGGGACAAGAACAAGAAGAAGCGTTCAGATTACTGAAGGAGAAGCTTGTCACAGCACCTGTGTTAGCATGTCCTGACTTCAGTAAGCGATTCTTCCTACAAACCGATGCCTCTAAAACAGGATTAGGGGCTATTCTTTACCAAGAATACCCAGAAGGAGATCGGGTCATAGCTTATGCGAGCCGAAGTTTGACCACAGCCGAGAGGAAATACAGTGTAACTGAGCAAGAGTGCCTAGCAGTTCTCTGGGCAATAGAGAAGTTTCGGCCTTATTTGGAAGGGATGGATTTTACAGTTATTACTGACCACATTGCCTTAAAATGGTTGAATAGTCTTCGCGACCCTCAAGGTCGACTGGCTAGGTGGGCACTAAAACTGCAGCAACACCAATTCACTATCGTACACCGTCCCGGCAAGCAAAACGCTGCAGCCGATGCGTTGTCACGGACTTACGAATTCCCGATAGCCAGAATTGATATTGGAGAACCAATAGAGGACGCGTGGTATCAGCGGATGATTAAACAAGTAGAAGAGAATCCATCGAAATATGCGGATTGGAGGATTGTTAATCAAACTCTATGGAAGCTTGTTAATAATAACCGGAAAATGGTAGGAGATAGCAACCAGTGGAAATTAGTAGTTCCTAAACAAAAACGTAGGGAAGCGATCTGGGAATGTCATGATAAAGAAATTGCAGGACATTTGGGATGTTTCAAAACCTTGCAGCGGGTAAAGGAGTACTACTATTGGCCTGGCATGGCAACCGATGTAACCAGGTACGTACGGAAATGTGAAGTGTGCTTGGCGAATAAGCCATTACAGACTAAGCCTGCGGGCCTAATGGGGAAACAGCGAGTAGTTACCCAACCTTGGCAAATGGTTTCGGCAGATATAATGGGGCCGTTTCCTATGTCTTCAAACCGGAAAAGGTTCATATTAGCGTTTACCGACTGTTTCACTAAATACAGCATCATAGTACCAATTTCAAAATCGACAGCCGAAGTGGTGGCCAAAACTTTAGAAAGAGAGGTCTTTCTTAAGTTCGGGGTTCCCCAAATTATTATATGTGATAACGGCCCTCAATTCAGGAGCAATATTTTAAAAAAGAAAGCCCGAGAATATGCTGTTAAATTGTGGTTCACCCCAGTCTATCATCCACAGGCTAATCCGATGGAGCGTCCAAATCGAGTGATAAAGACACTCCTAGCTTCCTATGTGAAAGACAATCATAAGCACTGGGATAAGGATCTACACAAGTTGGCTTTTGCTATGCAGACTGCGGTACATGAGGTTACCGGTTATTCGCCAGCTTATTTGAATTTTGGACGAGAGTTACCACGTTCAGGCGACGAGTACGAGCATTCCATTGCTTCAGATAATGTTCCGGAAATGGGAGATCGAAAGGCTTACGCACAGAAGTTCAACATGATGCCAGTTATATATGAAGAAGTGGTTGAGCGTCTACGGCAATCATACGAGAAAAGCAGTCACCATTATAATCTTCGGAGAAGGAACGTGGAACTACAAGGTGGAGATTTAGTGTGGAAGAAGACCCAAACCCTTTCGGATGCTTCAAAGAACTTTTCTAATAAATTGGCACCTCTATATGAGAAATGTAGAATCAGAGCAAAACAAGGAAATTTATTATACGTGCTAGAAGATCTACAGGGTCATCCCTTAGGAACTTGGCATGTCAAAGATCTAAAACCTCATCCGACCTAAGACTTAAGATTCAAGCATTAGAAAAAAAAAAATTTTTTTTGGTAGGGAGGGGGAGAGTTTGTAACGAAAAATAAATAAACGTAAAAAAATTTTTTTTATTTAATAAAACTCATTAAGTAATAATCGAAGAGGGCTTAATATATTTTTGTATATAATTAAAATATGTGTTGTTTTAAAAGCTTTGTATTAGTTTTTTATTGATATAATATTTTTTTATTTAGCTATAAAAATAATTATGTTTTATTTTAAAAGAAGAGACGGGACCGAAGTAATTAATTGAAAAACAGCTGTTATTAAGGCATTTGTTTTTTTTTTTTGAGAAACAACGAAGGAAAATACAGGAGATGTTCGCTAGCGTTCCACGAGTGATGATAAAATGAGACTGTTTTCGTGATTAACGTAGTAATGGTCTATATCGCTAAATATCAGAGAATTGAAGAATAGTGGCGTTCACGGAAGAGATTCCGGTGACGAGGATCGCCAAGCCGAGTGGCTACTGGCAGCAAAGCTACGAGAAGACAGGCGAGTTAAGAGAACAGACTGGAGATATTTTTCTTTTAATTTCTTTGTTAAACCTTGCTTTTTTTTTTATTGTATAGTTATAAGTTTAAATTGTTTCTAGTTGTGTGAATAGAGTTAGATTTTGATCAGGCCTGACTACAGAAATTGTGAGTAAATTTTATTTTTAATATCGTAGTGTAAATATAGTGTTAATTAAAAGTTTTTTTTATTTGAGTTTAATTTGTTTTGTTCAATTTCTTTTTAACTTACCATTAAGTAGTTCATAAGTGTAAATTGCAAATTGTATTTTATGTACAGCCCTCTCCGAGATTTTAAGGTAATCTTCACTTATTAAATTTAAATTATTTTTTTTTATTCAGATTGCTTTAGGTTTTCGCTATTTCCTTAAAATAAATAGCGTGGCGCCCCTTAATTTATTTCAATTTTTTTTTAATCACTAGTCATTTAAGAACCCGCCCGTCTCCACTGAGCTACCACCTTTTTTGTTACGATTGTTTTATTTATTTATAACCAATTAATATTTTTTTAACGTAACAAAGTATATGTCTAGTTCGGTCTTGTGCTGTGTCAGTCCGTTTGCGTTCCATAGTATGACTGACATGGAGCCCACAGTCATCTGATTAAGGGGCATATTGTTGGCTAAGGGCAGTGTTACATGAGATAGTTGTTGTAGAAGGCCAAAGAGGGGATTTATGAGGTTATTCAACCCGTTAATTAAATTTATAATTTGGTCAGAGGAGTTTTCAGCCGGAGGGGCCGACGGGGTAATATTCCTACTCATACCTGTACATTTTTGATGTAGTCCTGATGCAGGTTGATGTCTCTGTTGCTCCAGCCCCGGTGTTTGTTGAGGCGGATGATGCTGTTGCGGCTGAGGCAGGTGCGGAAAATCACTGATGGTTGGTGGTGGTGGGGCCTTCACTTTTGGTGGTCTCTGAAGAATATCATGAGCCCGGCGGATTTTCCGGAGCTCTTTCAGAATTTCGCACCCTCTGTAATTGGCTGGGTGTGGACCTCGACAGTTGGCACAAGTTGCAGCGGTGTCTCTTGTTTTGGTGCAGGATGTGCTTTCATGGCCCATACCACACCTTACGCACTTGGGCGGATGATTACAATATGTTTTGGTGTGGCCATACTGCTGACAACGTAGGCATTGAGGGATCATCCGTTTCTTCCGGGGTTCTTCGATCTTCACGTGAGTGTAATATAAAAACTCTATGTCAAAAATTTTTTCGTTGAAGGATGCCTTAGAAACATCAACGAAAAACATTGGCAACGGTGTTTTAAACCTGGAAATAATATTTACAACATTTGTTGCCTCGTAACCATGGTTAGCGAGCTCTTGTTTTATAGTTTCAGCTGGAGTAGCATGATGTAGGTTTTTTATAACAACCCGAGGGCATTTATCTTCTTTAAGTTGGTAGGTGTGGAAGTCGGTACCCCCTCTTCTAAGACTTGCCACTAGCCTACGATATACTTCGGCATTCTCGGGATAGACGCTTACTCCTCTTATAGACGTTTTTAGCCTGAAGCTGTTAGGGCCCCCTTCTTTGTGAAGGTAGTTTACAAGAGCTGAATAGTCTTGAACGTCACTCAAATGTATGGGCGGTGGCTTAACAGTAACTAATTGGTTGTTTGATGGCTGTGGGTCACTATTTGAGCTTGATAAAGGAGCGTATCTATTGCTAGTAGTAACAGAATTACTAACCTTCATTTGCTTGCGTGGGTCTCTATCGGACGCTATTTGTCGCTTTCTACCTGATACAAGCTCCCAGGGAGTAGATTCGGGCTGATTTTCATTAGAATTGTCCATTTCAATTGCTAGATCACTCGATTCTAACGAGTCCGTCATTGTTCAGCGGGCGAACCCACTGCACTTAAATTTTCTCTCCCCTTTCTTTCACACTAGTTCAACTTACCAATAGGGAAAGAAAAACAAGTATTAACACACAATTTACATCATTAAAACATGTTAAAAAAACTTTAAAAACAAAGAGCAAAACAAAAACACGTCTATCACCATTAATCACCAACAGCTGTTTTTTTTTTTTTCACTCCGGAATTAATTTAAAAATCCTTTAGTATGTGAGTTCTGTCTGATTTTCAACATTTTTATTTTATTACTTTTTATCTACTCCTCAACTACTTACTATTATACATAAATATATATTTAATATAAAGATATGATAACATTTGAAAAATTTATTAAAAATTGGATTAAACTCTTGCACTGATACAGTTTTTCTTCCCACTGTTATTCCATTATTTCAAAATATCGAGAACGGTATTGTGTATTTAAATCCTTTTAAGGTTAATTTTTGAACAAAATTATACAATACTTAGAATATTTTTTAAATATGAAAAATAACCGCGATCATGAACCCCCCTCAAATGTTTTGGCTTTTCAATTTTTGGCTTTTTACTTTTAACTAATAATGCATTTAGGTAGTTACTATGCCCTTAACACTACAATTTTGGTTGTTTTAATCGCATTCCCTCTTAATTCCAGATAATATTCTCATGCCAAAATTATGTCACCCACATGATTATAAGATAGGGGGGGTCATGGCCCTCCAAATTTAGGGCTATATCCGCCCTTGGATTTAGGGGCGGAGAAGGGGAACGCGCCCCTTTTAGTGATGTATCATCCCAAAGTTTAAAATTTTATGAATCATTTCCTTCATTTTCTGTTGTTTTCACTAATTTGCTTGGAGCATCCATCAGTAATCAACCTTTTACTGATTTTATCGTTAAATAATAGTAAATGGAGTCAGGGAAACAGGGTTAATCGGCCTTACATAAAATACAACAAAGTATGGGAAAACAAAATTTCCTTTCGATCGATATGATCTGCTTTTTCTGATCGGAAGTGCTGTTTTTATTTTTTGAGGGAACTGAAATCGCTATAAATTTAAATTGTTAGTGTGTAAAGTTATGTGTTAACCCTAGGATTATAAAGGGGGAAGCTCTGACATTACTCTTGAATGTTTATCTGACCACTATTATTTTTTTCTGATTTGTATTTAATAATTTAGGTTAAAAACAGAGTGAAAAAATATTAAAGGGCTCCAATGATTAAATTCAACATCAATGATTGTATAACCATTAGAAATAATCTGAAAAATTACCCTAAAAGTTATTTTACAATTATATAATAATTAAATATTTAATTATTGGTTATTAATCATACCCGTCACGTATTAATGAAATTTGTTTAATAATACATAATATAATACATTCTAAAGCCTTCATATGTGTATTCCTTGTATGAATAACAAATGCTGTCTGAGTATGTCTGACGGACCCTACTGAAATATTTATAGGAGTCGGTGGGTCTCCTCTCTTGATAGCTCAACAAGCTTATATTCCTTTTTTAGACTCTTTGTTTTTCCAATTCTTATTTTATATAGGATTCTAATTTTATATTTTTCAATTCTTATTTTATATCGGAAAGAGAAATAATAAGGAGTTTTGTTTATTTCATATTGATATTTTCTTTTATAAACCTGGTCCTTAGATTATTATAAAAAATACACTTATTTACAATCATGTCATGATTATGTTTATTTGGTAATTAGATATTCCTGGTTAAACTTTTTGACGCGAGGTATTTTTTTACCTTAAAATTTTTTCTGGAAATGTCACAAAGTATGCAAAATTTCTTTCCGTATAAGTATTCCTATAGAAACTTATTTTCTAAAATCATCCACCTATTCAGTAAAAAAATACCAATTGTAGAAGCTTCCAATGTTCATAACATGCGTCCGAATCACGAGTGACATTTTATTTGTAAGAAGTTAGAGTTAAAGTTATAATTTTTTTGTTTTTTCAAAGATGAGGTTTTTATTGAACTTGAACTCTTCAATTATTTCAACTTTTTGCGAAATTTATTTTATAACTTGTATCTAAATAACTTTTTTCATTAATGTTCACTTAGACAATTATTCGGAAACTTATTCGTATTATGAAGAGTGAAATCATAGGAGAGGAATAATCTACCAACGAATAATTATATCATTGAATTAATTATATATAAATTAATTCGAAATAAATACCAGAATGAGTAAACAGCAAGTTATTTTTTTCCCATCATAAAGAGTGTTATAATTACTTCCAAGGGTAAAAAGGTTGTTAAACTAACACTTTAGTTTTACTGGTGAGTATCTTGAATTTTTATAATAAACAAAACCATTTATCATAAAGGTATTAAATAACTTTTATAAATTAAAACTTAAATAAGCTTAAATTAAAATGCTTTTAAAATAGAACTTAATCCTAAAAGTCGATGAATTTTTTCGACTTCTGGTTTTTATTAATCTGAAAGAGGTAGAAACATTTCTTTGTTTTATCAGTCCAGTCTAATCTTGAAAAAGAATGAAAGAAGTAAAACATTTTTCTGGCTCTTGAATGGATCCTGGAAGAATCCCAGGATTTTTTTTTATACTCAAAAATATCTATCATTAGCGTAGTTACGGAAAGTAAGTATAAATCACGGCATTGTAGGTGAAATGATGAGCTTAATTTTATTAATGAATGTAGTTTTATAATTACTACATTTAACTGTTAATATGTACACTTCCTGATGATTAGTTATCGTGAAGTTCCTGGTAAATCCGTAAGATCCTTGAAGAAGAACTATTTACAGGAGCTGCTGATGAAGCCCACAACGTCAAAGGATGGAGCTGTCTATTGAGAAAGGTCCGCCCGATGGAACGAACCTCTTTGATGTAGCCCCCCATTCGCCCCGGTACCATTGTATTGATATAGCTATACCGAGTACTTAATCGCTATTTAGAAGAAAATGGATAGAATTTAACCAGAATAAAACCTGATTACCATGTTCCATTGCTTATTTAGTTAGTTCTAATTTTTATATATCTGTTACAATATTAATTAATGATTTTTACAATTTTTATTTATTGTAAATTTTTTAACATTGAAAATTCTATTGAGATGGGTAGCTAAACGAGTTAAGGTCTGGCCACATATGTCCGCACCGGATCCGCACCGTAGCAATAATACAGGTTATGTTCAGAATATTTTTAATTTAACTTACATATTACCTTTAGTTATGCCTAAAGTTCAATCCACGCATGTCAGACACAGGCCACTTTAGGCATAACTAAAGGTAATATGTAAGTTAAATTAAAAATATTCTGAACATAACCTGTATTATTGCTACGGTGCGGATCCGGTGCGGACATGTGTGGCCAGACCCTTAAACTGTATTGAATATGCTCAAATGGTCTCGTAAAGCAAATTTTGCTGTCATAACAAATTCTTATATAGAACATTGAAGAGGAGAGATTGGCTTGACTTAGAAGCGAGCTTGGTGGCGAACTGGACATGCTGCACTGCATGGTGTACCGCGCATTCCAATACCGGGTTCGACTCCCGGCCAAAACCAATCTTTTATCTTAAAAAATAAAATATTAAATATATATATATATATATATATATATATATATATATATATATATATATATATTTAGTCCTGAACCCCTAATATATATACATATATTCCGAGAACTATACGACATTTGGATATTTATATACATATAAATATACAACTATTCCGATTGGGCGTTTTTACATTTATCGATACCGAATTTTATAAGTTCTGATATTGTTTCAAGATTTTTATTGTACAGTTGATTGGATAACAGTTAGTTCGTTAAATAACGTATCTGCAGCATTTCCTCATGACCTTCTATTTGACATATTAACTACTGGGGACAAATCTGAGGATACCTGAATCCGATGGTTCTTATAAATCAAAGCGTTGAATTCCAAAATTAATTGTATCTGATTGGAATTGTAACAGGATATGCTAGTATTAAATATCAAATATCTGCGTTGCAACGTTATATGCAGGAACCAATATTGTTCTGCTGAGAGCGAGTTGCTATTTAATTAAAAAATACTTCAGTATCTGACTGATGGTATTTTTTATATTTTATTGTTTTTAAGAAGTTGGTTCATTGTCAATAAAAATTCTTTCTTTTTTTAAACATTTCTATGCCAAACAGTTTTATTGAATATTGAAGCCGGTGAATGAGTTTAAATTTTCTTTTCAAGTAAGGTTACTGTTTCAATGTTAGGCTATTTCGTTAGCATGGGATTTTTCTAAAACTACATAAAATAAAAAAAAAATCATAAAAGGGTTCTGTTTAAAACGCTTAATTATATCTCTTAATAACTCATGAAGTGTCGTCAGGTGTACTGTGTTCGTTAATTTCCTGATACTCAAACTCAAAAAAATTGTAAAATGTTTTTAAAGCCATTGAAAAATTGCATGTTCTTTTCTGTTTCAGTAGTACTCATTTTTGAGTTGAGTACTAAACTTTATTTAATGCTAAACTATTGTATTAATTTTATATATACAAAAAGGTAAAAGTTTCTCCATATTGTATTCGATAAAAGGAATGTATATATTGTTCCATTGATTCAACCCTGTTTTTCATGAACGATAAAGAAATAATTTCAGGTCCAATTTTCCTCGGCCTTAAAAAATAATAATTATAATTTCAATACATAGTTTATTTTATAAATAATTGCAAAATAGATTAACTAGATTTATATAGTAAGCACATAATGTACTGTATGAAGATTAAATCCCTTTGAAGTTTTAAAGAAACTCCCATAATTCGGACGGGACAATTTCGATCTATCGATTATAGAAGTAATATAATAGATAATGGAAGTAATCTTGTGAAGACCATGATAAACTAAATTGGACCAACGATTAACCACGTATGTTTATTTTTTCATGTTCATAAATTTTATGTACATGTTAGATAGGTAGAAATTTAGCTCTGCTCACATTATCGCTGAACTGTATAAGTTCTATTTTAGCTTTGTGAGCCCCTTTTATTGACTTCGAAACTGACTCGATTCCCGGAAAGATTCAGTCAGTAAAGTTAGGCCGTTATCATATATATTCTTAGATCAATTTTTTTTTTTTTTTGCCCACTCTAACCACTCGAGAATGTATTATTCATTGCCATTGTATTATAATCACTTGGACGTATTTTATTATTTCAATTAAGAAAAATATGAAAGGATTGATATATTCTTTTCATTTCTTACGTTTCAATCTTTTTCTTCGATATTGTTTTCTTTTATGGCATGATTTTTTATTATTTTAACACCTTTACATAATGCATTGTTTGTAAATACAGTTGTAAATCTCAATATGTAAATACAGTTGTAAATTCCAATTAAAAAAAAATCAACTTTTATAGAAAGTCTTTATTTTTTCAATAGAACATTATTCAAGACAAATTTCTCCAAATATCGTAGTGTTTCCCCTCTATAAAACCTATTTTAATAACTGGAAACTATGAAAATTTTATTTTATCTATTTACACTATGGGTAATTTCTCATTACGATAGCTTTTATTGCAAGTTACATGAATAACCACGAATCTCTTATTTTTAGTCTATAGATTGGTTAGGAAATCCTTGGATTAATCAAGGTACACAGATAAATGGAAATAGGATGTTGCTACAAACAGTAAGTTTATTATTGTATTAGAATTCGATGTCATTATTTTGGTGGCTTCTTAACCAAAATTATATTATATTAATATAATATTTAAAATTATATTTCGTAAAGGACGCAAGTAAAGAAATTTTCTTCATTGTCGATGCTGAGGTGCTACGAAACTAAAATTACATATGCCCACTGCACTCCCAGTGATTGGTCACCTATAACCGTAGAGAACACCAACGAAGGATTTATTAGCGAATTCTATGCCAGATCACAAACAGGAAAATGCCAATAGGCCGGTCCTGGTACTAATAGCCACAATAGCCTCTGGCTGGGCGCCAAAGAATGTGGGCGCCGTGGAATAATTATAAATATCGTAATTATCCTGTTATTAGTTATAGTTATGTAAATCCCTTTGCTCTTGTTATTAGTGTCTAGTCTTTGTTACTGTCTGGTTATTACCGATCATTGCAAACTGACGCAAGTATAATCACGAAAACTATATGTCGTACATCAATATTGCTGGATATTCTATTTTAGTTGGACGTTTTTCATTTGGATCAAACGTACTCGTATTTGGGTGATTCTCATATGAATTGACCATTTAGTAATAGTAGTAGTAAATTTTGGAAATTTTTTTTATAGTCTTCTGTTATAAAAAAACGATGGTAACATTTAAATGAACCTAGGCATCATAAAAAACAAAATATCTCAATGTGAAATTTGAAAATGTCACGAGTCCCCAAGCTGGTTATGCTTAGTTCACCACAGCCTGAAATGAACCCCTGATAATTGATTAAATTTGAACAATTAGGTTAATGCGGTGTGTATTGCATTGTAATACGGTGGTGTTTCAAGTGATGAATGATATTTTAAGTTACCTCTAATACTTCGAATGTAAATCAGGAAAATGAATCTGTCCCCAAGGTTAGTAGAAAAATTCATGGCGAGTGTTGTCGGCTGTTCTGGGCAACACTGCTCTTTGAAAATGTTGGGAATGGCCATGATAACCTTTGTTTATAATACCGGCTATCACTCGATGTGCAAACTTGGTGAAGAATGTATCTAATAGGCAGTTATTTGATATCCAATGCAAAATAATGTATATCACAAAAATTAGTTGTCACGAGTGTTACGTTAATTGTATGTATCAGTGTTCATTGAAAAATCCGAATGATACCGGCAAAAGATGTTGGTTAAGGACATTTATTCGAGTTCTTCCTCTCATATATGTCAGACACTTGGTTTAGCTAAGGATGGAGATTTTCTGTGAAAATGTCACGAGTGTTACGTATTAAAAACGAACGACGAAAAAAGAATTGTGGCGAAGTTTTGTTATTGTTATGTTTTAATGCCTACATGATTCATTTCTTGTGTATAGCCTTTTAACAAGCTGTGGAAAAGAGCATTAGAGAAAAGAAAAAATAGACTTGGGACATTATGTAAATTATATTCTTAATAAAAAAGAGATGTTGGCCAAGAGAAAGAAAATGAGCAAATCGGCTGCTTGTAAAAATATTCAGTCTTCTCAGCTTGTAAAAATATTAGGTTAATTAGGTTTTTTCTATGGATAGGAATTAGGAAATCATGTGCCGTCGATGCTAGAAGCCAAAGAATTATTTTTTCCATATTTTTACTAAATATTTACTTATTTTCTTCAACATCTTTGAACTTGGAAATTGTCTGCTTTGCCTTTGATAGAATTGTGCTGAGCGCACACATTAATACAGCGCACTATTAATACATATGTATTAATAGTAGTTTATAATGCAAATATTACATGATAAAAATGTCGAACTAATGAAAAGTTTCAGATTAACTTACTGGATCCTATTTTATTCCTTTTCCGAACCTCTACATTAATCAAGCTCCTTTGTCCCGACCCTGCACAGACATTGAGGACTACCGAGTCACGACCGTCGTGGCGGCCACAATTACCGAGGGTTCGACGCCGACTGATTCACAGCTCGCACGACTCCAAGGGGCGCAAGTGAGCTATATATTGGCCCTTATTGCCAGAGCTGGCTGATGGATGACTCTGCACCGCCTCGCCGCTCCTCATTAATTAGATCTTCATTATCTCAGTCCACCTGTTCCCTTGGCTTGTCCATATGTCTGCCTGTCTCTCACTCCAATCGAGTCTATATGTCTCTATGTCAATGGAAGCCTTTCTCTCAGAGATTGATTAGGACCTGGCTATACTCAGAGGTGGCAAGCCTCTCACACCCTTCTCGGACGATTAGTCAGTTGCCTAACAGGGTGTACGAATCCCTTCAGGGTGGGAGAGATTTGTTGTGCTTACTTTACATTGAACTTCCTTCTCGTGAATTTTAAAGAAAACTGACATTATTGTAACGTTAAACAAAAACAATAGACATAACATATGGTTTAGAATGTTGGAACGAACTAACAGTAGGACCAATCATAGCACATGTTTGTGACTATGATGTTCGAGTTCCATCTACGCCGTTCCAAGAGGTTCTAGACTCTTCTTACGACTATATATAAGGAGCGTTAGATTGAATAGTTAGTCTTGTTCTGAAGCTCAAGCCATATGATTATTTGTATGTTACAAAGTGTTAATTTTTGTAACCTGTTCAGTTAGTTGTGTTTTGATTATTTTTGTGGCATTGGAATTGTTAATTTTATTTTTGAATAAAATTTGTTAACCCTTGTAAGTGTTACAATATGTTATGTATATACAGGACAGTGGAGTATATAGACTATATATATGACCGGGAGGGGGGTCCGGGACCTGGGCTGTACTCTGTACTGTACTGCTTCATGACAACTGAATAATATTATTAGCTTTTTTAATCGGTTTCGCACGATACATTGAGATAATTCAGATTATGGTACTTGATACTTTCTTTTTACTGCTATATTTATTCTGTTTCAATTTACAAAAGGGATAACATAAGTAGGTGAATGATTTCTTGTATTCAATGCTGAAGAATTATCAAACTGATTAAATAAGTGCTGTAATGCTCACATGGTTTTTCAATAATCTATATCTAACAATCGATTTAAGTACTATAATTTGTTTTAATTAATAATATAATAATAATAATAATACTTTGTTGTTAGCTATATACCAAATTTGCAAAAGGATTAAAAAATAAAGTATACATGGCATTGGCAATAGCCGTCTGCCACTTGTTTTAATTTATTCATGATTTTTGTATATATCTCAATTGCTCTTGTCTAATTTTAAGTTTATAGAAATACTAATTTTTAAGTTTATTGGGTTGAAAGCGGTTATCTTAAAGTTTATTAACCAGGTTTGCAGATTAATATTTTGCGACGCAGATAAACCCTGGAATTAATTATGTTATCGTTTTAAATTATTTTACTTCATTTTTTAGTGGAAAATCATTTTTATTTATTGAATTCTATAAAGTCAATAATTAGCAGGTTAAATTCGTTTGATTGAATTCATTAAATTGAACTAATAGAGCCGGAGAAATTATTCAGTAGGGGCTAATGTTTTATTAATGATGTGATATTTAACCGTAATCAGTTATAAGATCATTTACATAGCTGTTGATTACCATACAAATCTCCCTTTCCCTCCCCCCTGATGCGTTATCCACGCTATCAGATATACAGTGTACACACGTTTAATCAAACTACTGTTTAGCCACTATTACCGGTTCTCGTTGACATATAATAAGGATCAATGTTGTTTAACTCTAACGAATCAATTTCCATCTCTTAATTGTTGAATAATTACATTAGTGTACTGTTTCTTACTTCATTTATGTCCATTTTTAATACTGAAACGCATCTAGGTCGAGTTTTTCAGTTATATATCATAAATTCTAAATCGGTATGATTTATCCGGATCCTAATGCATGCCTACTCACTCTTACGATTTTTCGGACTGAAATCCGTGTTCCTGTTCTTGCTGGCAGGCCTCCTCGACTCCTCTTGGTTCCCTTCCTTAGTTTCCAACACATAGATTAGTGCCGTGCCGCGGTTCTCTGACATCCTTGAGACGTGTCCGAACCGACCGAATCATTGTTTCTCTTTAAACTCCTGGATCTAATCTGGGTTGGGCCTTATTTTTACGTACCGTTTTGTCATCTACTTTTCTAAGATTGCACATCTCTGGCCTGGAGTTGGAAGGGAAGACTTTCTGTAATTTAATACTTCTGTGCGCTAGAAGACTTCTCTTTTACTAGAAATCCTCTCTAGAGAGATTAGATGAAACACTTTCTTGCTGATTTTATCCTTTCCCTAGAGCTATAAAAAATACACAGTGCAGGTGTGAGGATAAGAAGGGCTCTCAATGGAAAGTTTGAGAAGCGATAGAGTAACGGATAATTTAAAAAAAAAATAATAAGACATTAGTCATCTTCTTCATAACCGCATACTTACGAGTATAATTTGAAACAGCAACTACGAAAAATTTTGATTTTACTTTATAATATGTTTTAAAGCGGTCAAAAATGTAGAAAATGTTTAAGAATTTTAACTTTTAACTATAGATTTTACAATCTTCTTACTCTTCATTTCCAAGAAACTGTTTGACCATAAGTCTCAATCCTTGCCTTTTACGATAATTGGCGCCATTCATAAACATGACACACCTATAACAGAACAAAAAATATATTTTGTATCTCCTAGATTCAGATTTGTCTTATTTTTTTATTTTTTCATTAGTGCACCCAAATATATTTTAAGTCATCATAATTATAGCTTTGTTCAGCAATCGAAGCTCTGATATGATTTTGTGCGACATCTAAATATTTTAATTTTTGATGGAGATTTTCTTATACTTTGTAGCAGCAAATACACTATCTTTTGTAATTGAATGGATCCGCCGAAAAACGTTCTAAGCGACAAAATTGCCGAAGTGGCACTTTTGGGTGAATGTATTAAAATGTATAATAGTATATCATAGTATGATCTGGTACTCCATTATGTAATTTTACATGTATACATAACTAATCACATGAGAAAAAAAATTCACCTACAGAACTAACAATAACTTCAGACTATGATATTATTTCACTGATTACTCAACATTGCATATTTGTCACTGAGAACGTTTTTCGGCGGATCCATCCAATTGATTTATCATTTTTTTAAACATGCCAAAAATCATCTTAACTTTATAGTATCGTTAAAATTTAAAACAGCACACTATCTTGCAACAATAATGTTTGTTGTTGTTTGTTTAATGTCACTTTTATTTTTTCCCACGTTTAACGCCACAGTGGGAGTCCTAAATTTTGCCTATTCAGGTATAATTAGGATAGGGGTCTTTAATGTGTACCTGACATCGACCATTTTACGTCCTATCCGAGGGACGGTATGGCTAAGGATTTTTTACTCCCATTAAAAAATCTTAGGGCCACCGCTGGGCGCGAACCTGCGACCTTTAGTATTGTGGTTTGCCATGCTAACCACTATACCATAGGTGACCGCTAAAAAAATAGTAATCTTATTTCGACATTCCCTGCAGTTATTAAAATTTATAAAAAGTTAGTGTTTCATTTCGTTGATAGTGCCTTATAATTTTCTTTTTACAATAACCATTTATATTTACGCGTGTGATCTTTCATTTACTAATTTTTTATTAAAAGTTAAGAGAGAGTTTCATTGGTTCATTATTATTAAAATTGGCTGTGGCGTATGAGTTCTGTTGATTTACTTTGAATGACCCATTATAAGTATTTCTTCCTTATATATATTTTTATTTAATGATTGGTTGGTTGGTTTTATTTAGAGGCGTAAAACCGTAGTGCGGTCATCAATGCCGGTTTTATTAACCGCCAACAGGTCATAGCCGTGTTCTTCGATTTGTTTAAGGCCTTCGACTCCATTCCGAAAAGGAACGTTTTAGCGATCCTTCGGGGACTTCGACTTACCGGCAGACTCCCGAACTTCTAAGCGTACATTCAAGATCCGCATAGGAAATGCTATGTTTAGGACCCGTGAACAGGATAGTGGAACGGTGCAAGAATGTATCTTGAGCACGACACTTTTTATTTAAAGAATCAAATGCCTATCGAACCCTTTTGAGAGCTATGAAGAAATTCGCTATGATGAGGCGTTTTAGTAAAGAACTGTCGTTGTTGATGGGCCCATAGGCAAACATTACCGTCATATTTGAGTTTGCTCTCCAAGCATATTATTGCCTGAGAGGTTCGATCAATGATGCAGTTTACCTGACTCACGCCTGGCTGACAATATCATCGTTGATATCGCTGTCTTCAGCATTCCGCCCGTCATGGTCGTTCCCATTGAAACGATACACCCGCGCTCTAAGTGCCTCCTCATAGCGCGGGTATCGTTAGGGCCACGTGGTGCTGTGCCCAGGTGACTCAAGATACGAGGTTCGCGTGACCTCACGCATCCGCCGTGGGGCGACATCAAGTCTTCTGAGGCCGGCGTTGAGGTGTCTGATTGTCTGTGCCTGATGGCCTTGGGCCTATGGCTGTTCTCGTTTTGTGATTTATGTTTACATATTTAAGGTTTCACGCCTAAAGGAATATTTCAACTAAAAACAACTGCCTTTCATTTGTGAATAATAAAATTATTAGTGATTTATGGATTCAGTGTTGATCGATTTGTAATAATATGGGTTTCCAATCGTTGGCTACATTCTTCTCACTTTCAAAAACTACCCGCAGTAGCTTATTAGGTACTTCTTATGTGATTCATTCAATCTACCCATACACCACTGTTCCCTCTTTGTCTATGTCCTTTCACTGTATCGAACTTGATGCTATCGCAGAGGTCGGTCAGCAACACCCTAATATCTTGTCGGTGACAGATTTCTTAAGCACGTAGTATATAAAAGTTATCCCAAAGATCCTAGAATCTCCTCTATTCATTTCATTTCTATTTATGAAACCGTTAAATTTGTGAAGGGTATTCGAGATCCCTAGCATTTTACCCTTCAGATCTCAGTAAACATCTTAAGAAAAAAATTAAAGATGAATGGCAAGCCATGTGGGATGCCACTTTTAGTAAAATGTATGTAGAAATAAATAAAGCCAATTGTACCACCAGACAGAGATGCCGTCGAGAGGAGGTCCAAATGACAGCACTGACAGAAGAAACCAACCTCACCCACTTCTTCTAAATCATGATCTCGAAAATATCGCTGTTATAAGAAATAAAATATTACTTAACAATAAGTCACATTTTTCAAAATTGTATCTTTCATTCGTAATTCAATAATCTAGGACTAAAATCCGAATTGCCTAATCCTTAAAAAAAGATTTAACTGGTTGGATTGGTCCTATAATTTATAGGATCTAATGATGAAAATGAAGAATAATTATATAGAAGTAGGATATCAATTGTAACTGGAATTTGAAGATAGGAAATAAGATAAAATTAAAATAAGTACAAACTATAGGGAGGGCGTTGATAACCATTGCAGTACATCGCCAATAAACTGATAAGGAAAGAAAAATATTGAAAAGGACTATTTTTATATTGAAAAGAAAAAAACATGTTAATAATTTTTCTTTAGATAAAAAGTTTGGTTGGTAGGGTTCCATACTTTTTTCGCATGCCTGGTATTTGAGTTCCACTTTAATATATTCAACTCTTGGTAGGCCAAACTATATACAAACTAGATCAGAGGGTGGACGTTTCGCGGCTACGTCCCTTTAAATATGTATACATACTTTGTTAGCCTGGAAACTAATTTCCATCTCATTTACAAAAAGGAAGCATATAAGAGACATACAGTGATATTTATCGCCTTCCCCTTAGAACTATAGAAGGAACTGTTTGGGAGGACTTGGGGTCCCGCAACGATTCATCACTCGGTTCCGTTGAGCTGAGCCCTTCCCGTCCACGCTGCCTCCTGCCCTACTTTCCGAACTGTACCTCGAGTAGTTTCCTCTTGTTATTTTCATAGAGGGTATAATTTATCGAATATAAAGTAGTTGGCTTATTAAACCTTAGGTCTTAAAAAGTTTATGCAAGTAGCTTCTACTTTTTTTCTTACCAAGCTTCTGCTTGATTATCGTACCAAAATGCGCTATTCAGCCTTCCCATATTACTGTCATAAAATCGTTGTTCCATTTAATTAATTATTTTTATATTTTCTTATAAATGTCCGATTATACAAGAGTCAAATATTTTTTATATATTTGTGCCGAAAAATCCTTAGAGTTTGATAGTTGAGTTCCAGTACTCTAGGAATCTAGTACGACTAGAAGTAGAGAGCCGACCCTCCTTCAACTAATGGATCCTGCCTGATCGCGCTCACGATGTAGAGGAGCCGTTGCCAAAATTGGCTCATGCCGCAACAAAGTGTCTCCGGCAAAGGAAGATTACCACAGGAGATAGCTTTTCGACGTCATTATACGCCGCGGGAGGATGAAGGAGGTCCTTGGGGGAGGATTTGCGGGAGGATGCGATTGTAATTGAAGGATTTGCCGGCCTATCTCTCCTGCCCAGGATAACGGCATATATTTCCTCCGCGGTAAGAGTTGACTCCTTCCCACTCCTATTTCCCATCAGCCCTTTCGCGATTATTGCCTATATCCAGGATATCCGATCCCTGCCTTCTTCGAGATTATTGTGGCCTCCTGGGGAGGCATCCTTCGGGAATAGTAAGTGGATAACTAACTGGAATAACTGGATAACTGTCATAAGTTGTGGATTATTGGTATGATAGTCTGTTTTCTTCTGAGTCTATCTTGGTTTCTTCATGATGGCGTAAATAAAAGTAACTGTATTGCAAGTAAAGCATAAAGTCATACAAATGGATCGTATTTACTTTAGAAGTTGAAACCTAAAGAATATATTTGAATGTCCTCCTAGTATTTGTTCGTAACTATACCTACATTTTATAAAAATGATGTTGTTATTTGGTATGTATTCTTTATGTATTCTTTCACAGGACAGGAAATAAGGAGTTATCCTACAGCATATAACTCAAAAAACTACTAAAATGCATTTTATTTTGACAAAGCCCTAGAAAATTATATTTTGCTGGCTAATAATACGCCTACATTAACAAAATACAAATTTCACTATCACAAATTCTTATAAAAATACTGTTTTATTAAAAATCGCCCTTTAAATATTGGCATGGATGTACAGGAGTAAGTAAAATCTTACATACAAACATTTGACATTTCAACACTTAATCACCCTAATCCACTTTTCCATTCTCTTTCCTCCTCCCTGTTACCAGGTCAGCTTTCTCGTCGGCGTAAATGACGTGGCCAAAGGACCTTCTATAGCATTAGATTAAATCCTTTTAAAATGTAGGAAGAAACTCAAAGCCAAAACCAAAGTGACCACATTTGCTTGATGCACCACTGCGCTGGTGCAGATCTGCACGGGGAATAATAATTATAATGAATTCTTTAATAAATTTTTATTATTAATATGCACCACCTGGAAATTATTTAATTTTATAAGACATTTATTATTCTCAAGATTTAATTGAATTTTCGGCGGAGTCTAGTTTTTACTAATGGTATGAGACCTAGAGAATAATTTAGCCATATTAGGGTTTTCAGCTTTCCGCTTATAGCTCGAAAACGACGAATTATACAAAAAATTCCACTTTTCATTTAAAAAGAGATTATAAAATTTTATCTAATCTACCATCGAAGTTGTTCTATTTCTACGGATACGTGGACGAAATACGTGAATACGTGGACCAAAAATAAATTATATTAATCTAATCTTAATTTGTGGATGACCACCATTTATAAATTATTTTTAAATAATTTATCTTTTCTCTTCATTATTTAAAAACAATTTAAAAATGGTGGTCACCCACAAATTAAGATTAGATTAATATAAAATAATTTAAAAATTGACGTTTGTCAATAAATATCAGAAATTGGACATAATTTGTCCACTTCCTGCTAATAGTCGCAAAATCTGCGAGATAGGGGGAGTAGGTATCCAGTGAAGAGGAAGGATTGGCTCTACTTGGGGCCGAGCTCTATGGTGCAGTGTTTAGCATCCGCGCATGTCACGCGGGAGACCCGGGTTCGACTCCCGGCGGACTTTATTTCTCTTCAAAAAATAAATTATTTACAAAAATAAATTACTATACTAGAAAGTCGTCGTCAACTAGGTTACAAATAAAATAATGAAAATAGACAGAACATTTAACTTATGTTTAAATTTTTTTTTCTGTACTAAAATTACTTTTTAATTAATAATCTATTAATCTACTTTCTTTCATTTGTTCGAATTCAATTGCAATTTCACAAAGTACTTGTCTATCTAAATAGTTCAAGGTAATTATCTTCATTAATGTTCCAATAATACCGAAGTGATACTAACCGGGCTAAACATGTAAAATAAAGTTATATCACATGAAAAGTTTTATTAATTAAAAAAACAACTTCGATTCCACGATAAAATTGATGGGAAATAAATCTTTGTTGACACAAAAGAAAACTTTGTTGAACGAGGCCCTTCGATATAATTATTATTAAGTGGATTTACATTCTCGCTCTAACACTGATCAGGAAACTATACATCATTATACAGTACCTTTTACGCATTTCGTCTTTACACACTACTGAACCCAATGTTGTAAGTTGTACAAGTTTTTTTTTTTTTTTTTTTTTTTTTTAATATCACATCATCATATATCAAATTAAAATAAAACACGGGTTGTATATCTATTTGTGATGATAAAATTATATTTATTATTGTGTATTTTAATTAGTTTCTTTTAGGTTTTCTTGTATTATTTCTAGGATTGTATGTACTATTTATAAAATTAGTAATCAGCTTTCAACAGTAGCCAGATCCTTAGGCATATGTTCAGCTTATTATTAACTTGCATTTAATTATATATTTTTTTATATTTATATATTTATTTATATTATTAATTATACAAATAATTGAACATCCTCATTTTAATTACTAATTTTATCTTTATTTATGTTTCAGGTAGGATTAATAGTTTTACGAAGAAACGATATTCCGAAACGTGAGTACAAAAAATTTGTTATTGAATAACTTTTTCGCCTTGAATAATTGAAAGTGATCGTTCTCTAAAGGCACGCGAGTGGACCCTATGGGATTGTTCCGTACCTCTTTGGTTGATTTAATGGAACAAATATTTACGTGGTTTAGCCGTACTTGACCGTCGTTCATTGAACTATCCGTGCTTACCTAATTCTATATAAATGATTTATTTTTTAATTGAAGTATTGATCAACATCCCTGTTTTTGAAACTTTGATCTGAAAATATCTGAAAAATGCATATCTGTTTATAGTAGCTAGTTACTTGGTATTTCCTTTTGATTTTTTTCTATAACTTTTCCTTACTTTATTCTGTATTTAGTCAGTTCGTACCTTTTTTGGTTTAAATAATTTCAGTTTGAATATGTTCTCCTATCTTTGCCTATTTTTCGAAAGATTTAGTAGATACATATCATATCGTAACACTTAAATGGGTTAACAATTTTTATTCAAAGAAAAATAACAATTTTAAATACAACACGAATGATAACAACAGGAATATTTGAACATGTTACAAAATTATCACTTTGTAACTCACAGATAACCATTTGACTTGAGCTTCTCTTTAACAAAGACTAACCCTCCAGAACCTTCTCGGCCTGCTTCGATGGAACTCGAACATCGTAGTTACAAACATGTGGTATGACAGTTTGTTCGTACTACTATTTCCTTCCAATAATAACGTTCTTCTTTTTTTTTCTTTTTAACATTACAATATTACAGATCTTTGTTTTTTAAAATCGCGAAAACGAAAATATTATCGAACATTGGACGCATTGACTTGTAATAACACAAGGATTCATGTTTAATTAGTGATATTTTGAACTATCTTCCATATCTAAACTGCTCATCGCTCAACCTCCATTCACTTTTAATAATAACAGTGAAGTGGTTGGGCGAGAAGCGCGGTGATCTACTACAGTCTTGCCTTTCACTCCGCAAGTTTTGGGATTAGGCTAGTGTTATTCTGGATGATTATATTTTTAAATCAGATGAGTATGCATGTTTTATTTTAATTTATTTGACTTTTAGATATTTTTTTTATCTTTTTGTTAACTTTATGTCACTAATATTTATACTGATAATATTGCTGTATATGGCCTCTCAATAGAGGAAGACTGTGTAGGAATAATGGATGTCAACTCTAGGGAACATATATCATTACCAATCAATTGATCAATATACTCAGAAGCCTCGGTGACAGTGCGGATACCCCACCCCTCGCCACCACGAAGGGACAACAAACTAACCACACGATGCTCCGGTACTGTATAATTAATACAAACAGCAAGGAGCTAATAGGGAGGGGGGATTGTCCCTATAGAGACTATTCTCCTACCCCTCCACCAACTAACAAAATTACAGAGAGGTACCTTACTGACCTCTCTGGTTCGGTACCCTTTTTCAATGGCCTCAGTGTTATCTCTCCATTAAAGAGAACCAAGTAGCTAAGAGAAAAAAATCATGGAATACAGTATGGACCAATAGAACTGCCGTCGTTTCCCTGTAATTTCCAATGGCGTCTGTAATCTTAGAAGTTATTTTTCAAAAAATAAAGAAAAATGAAAGAAAAAATAAATAATGACAGTATGATTATTCGACCTTGTCAGTTTCTTGTTTACTTTCGAAATAGCTCAACCCTATATCACGTCGCCATCTGAGCCCATCGCAAAGCTGCAAATGTCAGCTCTTTCTTCTCCGATGCTGTGACGGTATCGCTTTGGCCTTCAGATAGTAAACAATCGAATATATACTCATGGAAGAGAATTAAGAAATTAGAGAATCATCTTTGAATAGTTCTTTTCAATCGAAGCGAAATATTTTATTTGTATTGAAATATTAAATTTTACGTATAATGTTTACATGAAAAACAATTTAAGTGTTCTAGATTTTATGAGAATCTTCTATAACGTTCGAATTTAGACTAAATATAAGGAGCAATGGACTAGAGTTTCAGTCTTGCTTTGGAGATCGAATAAATTCTTTTGTGTTAATTTATCGTTAGAAGTAGATAATTTTTGTAACATTGTTTGTATTACTATTGTTGTATTGTTTGTATTGTAAATTGTTGTAACAGTAGAAGTTACTGTCAAAAGTGTTGAAAAGCTTGAAAATAATCTAACGTCTATTTTTTTCTCTTTTGGGCTCGAGCTAATTCTAATAATTCCGATATTCTGAACTTATGAATATAATGAACCTACGTTTGTAGGTACATAGTTCTTTTTCCTTTCTAATTAGACTTTTTCAAATTAATTTTATCTAATAATCCATACTACGTATTTCTGTATATTACGTATATTTTCCTACTTTTTTTTGTTAATTTTCTTTTAAAAAATGTACCAATAGTCGAGACTTATTTTTAGCTCTACTAAGGCGAAGTTTAACAGAAACTGACGGATTATAGAAGTTTTACTGAATTTGATTACAGTAGGATATGATATATAAATAGAAGAGGGATATGCAGAACGGGGGTTGTGTGCGGGACTACCAAAAGCAGAAGGCGGGCAAGGTCACAAGTAGCTAAGCCAGACCGGTTTTTGCCCCCTCTTGGTATCTCAGCTATTTCATATACCTTCACCGCAATCCTTTATCTGCCGTCCCAATTTGTTTTTAGTATTTATTATCTTGTAAGCGAGCCGTGTTATATGACCTGGTTCATTCCCGTTTATATATTAGTTTCTAGGTATTTCCTGCGTTGAAATGGTATTAAAAGTGATTACAGTCTACTGTCTATAGGAATTGCGCAATTCCCCCTCCTTACCCTCTAGAAAAATTTTAAATAAATAAAAATGTTATGAACTTGTAAAAGTATAATTATTAGTTTTTTTTTTAGTCTGATAGGGATCATTCTTACTGTTACTCTAATCTCATTATTTCCCCGCAAATTCAAACCCACACCAAAGTACCCCCTCAAGAATTCATAAACCTCTATAAACACCCCCCCCCCTTAATATTTCAATGGAGTACTGGGCACCTGATTCTGAGTACTGGACTGAATTCATATAAATTACGCAGTAAGTTTTTTTTTTTTTAAATAAATAAAAAGACTATTCCGAAAAAAAAAATTACATAAGTGAAATAAAAAAAATAAATAAAAATAGCCCTATTTTTTACCCTCCTGGGTTGAATACTCCAAATAGATAGCGTTAACAGACAATTGGTCTTTCTTTATTATAACAGTTGTAAATCGAAGTAATTGGATAGGTTGAATAAACGCTTGAAGAAAAAGAAGGTGAGATATGTAAATACCCAAGATAAAATTCCTCTCATAACATTCCTAAAGCCAAAGGGAATCTTAATTATAAGAAAACCATAAAAAAATGGAAAGGAATGTGGTTATTCAGATATAGATTGAGCAGCAGGAATTAATTATCTTATAGGTATAATAGCATTTTTTTTTTTAGTTCGTTAGCTTCTTAAGTTATTAAACTTGTACGGTTACACTGCTCACTCTTTTCTGTGAGCTTATGTCTCATAAAATATGATTTAAAGTTTAAAAGTGGAATAAAATGTTTTTTATTTTATTATTTATTATTCCACATTAGAACCCAAGGGGGTCATTTGCGATTTCATGATAATTATCATTTCTTATGTACAATTAAATTATTACTTATTTATTGACCATACATTGTCTTATTTACTACTTGTTTACATCATTATTTACATCTACAATACATTACATTTCGTTTTATAATTTTTATTTTTTACAACTTTGTAAACGTTGGTTTCATTAAATGAATAATTTTTATCTCTTTTAGGAATTTGAATACAACGTCAATTTTTTCTTTGTCGTCTGACATTGCTTCAGCCACAGTAGATGGTATATTGTGCCTTGTTCTTGTGTCAGAGAATAGGCTACAGGGTTTTACAATATGTTTTAATGTTAGTGTTATATTACATGATTCACAAAATGGGGTTTCCAAGCCTCCCATTAGGTATGTGTGATAGCTGCAAATGCTATTCTCAATCTTGTCAATATTACTTCTTCATTTCTTGATTTTCAAAAAGAATTTCCTGAAATTTGTTCAGACCAGTTACTAAGCTTTTATAGTTTATTTTTTCTCTGCTTGAAGGAGAACAAAATTTAATATTAAAAAGATTAAATAGTCCCTTTTGATTTATTACATTATTTAAAAAAAAAAAAAAAAAAAAAAGAACTATCACTAAGCTTGGATTGGGTTAAAAATTGTACCAGGAAACGCTAATCTTTCAGCGCAAATATAAGTGATAATAACCATTACTCAAACCGATTTTATGATATGACGTTGTTGAAAGCAATGAGCAATATCAATGAGTAACTAGAATTAATTAAATATATGGGATTTCTATTTATTGATTTTTTTTTTCATTTCTGAAATTTATATTGAAATGAGATATATGGGGTACGTTATTCCAAACCAAACCCATTAACCCTTATGTTTGTAATTTTATAGGAGACAAAAAAAAACCCGATGATGCGATTGTTTAAACAAATCTATACATCGTTCTCTTCGTTTGAAATTGGATCCTAGAATTTTATTCAATTAATTTTGTCCGTAACTATTGCTGAACACTCATAACTCACACTGAGCTCTAGGTATGAGTAGATGGCCTCCAGCGTCTGTTTGTTAGTGTCAAGAGAAAAAAAGCTTCGTAGATTGGACTAGACCAGTATTCTTAAGGACTACTGCCCATATACATCAAGCATCTCAGAGCCTGGACAAATTGTCTTCTAATTGGTGAACGTCTGAGGCCAGCCAGTCCTTAACTGGAAGTCCTACTTGTGTTCTCACCCGCTGGCGTTCAGATTATCTTAGTGTGATAAGGATTTGTACCGTGCTGCAGTGGTAACTGAAGTGGTAAAACACTTGTTCTACATTCTACTCTGTACTTTCATATAAATTATACTTGTTGACGTTTTTTAATTGATTTATTTTTTATCATCATAAATAATTAAGTTAAAATATAAATAACATACTCTTTTTTCGTTCTAATCTCTAAAATGATTGATTAGATACTCCACTTTTTCTTGAGAAAAATAACGGTATTGATAATGATAAATAAACATTCGCTTTTTAATAAATTTGAAAACCGTTTCCTTAATAACCCCTGCAACTTTTGATTCACTGATTCGTACTGAAATTGTTTGTAGTTTGTTGTACTGAAATGATTTGTAGGTCAATGTTAGTGCACGAAGGAGGAGTCGGTTATATAGGTTAACTTTTATTTTAAAACTTCAATAAAAAAAAATAAAAATGAACATCAGTTTAATAAATAAAAATTAACATGTATTCACTCTTTTCTTATAATAAAAACTTTTATAATCTCTCCAAAACTTATAGTTTTATAGTGGTTTTACAAAAATTTTGTTTGAATCTTGAATTTTTTAAGAAATACTTGTATCATAAGTAGGTTAAAATAACTTTTATTGAGCCAACTATTTCTCATGTAAAATCCGCAATCCTTAAGGGATTTTTATATAATATAATTCTATGTTTAATTTTTTTTTCTTTCAACAATATTTACCAGAAATAACTTTATATTTCATAATAATTATAGGTCTTTTATATCTTTATTAAGAATTGTCTCAAAGTAGAGTTGTAACTGAATGGTATGTTTTTTTTTTTTTTTTTTTTTTTTTTTTTGTGTGTTACAAAGTCTTTTTACAAGTTGAAATATTATTATTTATCGCTGACCCAGCAATATCTTAACCGTTAACAGTTATTGTAAAATTAAATCAGACTTCGTTATTTTAAAAACTATGAGAAAAAATGCGCGAGTAGGTTCTGTAAACGTACCAAATTTTAAAAGTGACAGTTTATGATGGTTTTCGATGTTGAGATGATCCGATGTTGAAAGATAGAAGCGGAATTTAGTGGGTTCAGATATGTGGAATGTTCAGGATTCTACGGCTTGCACCAGAATTCCTCCATACCTAGTTTTACGGTACCCTTGCATTACAGGTAAATAAAATCTCAGATTCTTTTATCTTGATACCTCCGAAAAATCATCATAATATTTTTATATTTATTGTATAATTCGAATTTTCAAGATTATCCTCCTCTTCTGGAATATCAAAAGACAACCAAACCCCTGAAAACTTTAAATTAAAGAAAATTATTTGCGCGTAACTCAAAATATAGTGTCTTTTTATTCTCTGGATAGCTTGAAAGGTTGCCTACAAAATGAAAAATAAACCAAACTTATAATCAGATTAGAATTGTTAACAGGGTTTTAATGGAATGAATATTTCACATAAGTTTTGATTGATAATTTAAAATAATAAACCATTGAAATAACAAAAAAAAAAAAAAAAAATAAGGTTCTCCATTGATACATTCTGTGCGTACTTTCTTATATAAATATTATTAGGATACAATATTATTACATGATTTCCTATGGAAATAATTCGCTCGTGTTTATTACTTATAAAAGTTGTAGTTGTACCAGGTTACAGGTTACTTATGATGAAATACTTGCTGTACTTTCATTTCATTGCAATCATACATATTAGTTCTTTTTGTATGCTTTGATTTTTTACTTTCACTTACCTCTTCAATAATAGATTTCTGAATGAAGGTTAATTAGTTATAATGTTAGTTTCGCTAATACGAAACTGTAATCGGTAAGGCATAAGAAACAAACATTTGAAAATTATGTTTTAATTTACTACGAGCTTTAAATACAGCTTATATCAATTCACCTTCACAATAAAAAAAGCAACTCACATTAAAAATCAAGCAAGCAGTAATTATGATTTTTTAAAGCCCAAAAAAAAAGTACCTAATAATAAATCGATAAGTATTGAGTACTTTCAAGTTTTTCAATAATTATAATATTTCTGAACTTATGGAGAATAAGAAAAAAATGTTGAAAAAGCTATATTCTGAGAAGTAGCTAAATGGTGTTTACTCATTTATCAAAACACGTTTATTTCTACTCGATATAGGTTGGTAAAAACAGTTGTGTGATGCGCGCACTTCACCAGATTTTTATACAAGGAATTATCTCCGATCCAATTGTTTTGTTTAAAAACAAAAAATGGTTTATATATTTTAATTTAGCGAATAGAATTAATTCAACCTCGACTGTTCCTAATTCATACTAGGTATTACAACTCAAATAGTTAATAGCTATAATTAGCTTAATTCTGCACTGATGTTCATTTTATAGTAATAAATCCAACAAATAATGCGGATTTACCAAAAATGGTAAATAAGTTTTGTCTCAATGTAAAAATGATTATGAATATTATAGACTTTTATGCGGTATTACCTGGAACGATCATTCATAACACATGGACCAATCCTTCCAGATTTCTTTCGATGGTGCTATATGCATTTGCCACATGGTTGCAGTTGTAGTAGCTCTTCTTTTTAAAGCGTGTGCCTCACCGGTCTGCTTGTAAAAATTTATTGATTTATCTTTACTGTTACCATTTCCTGGAACTTCATGTTATATGCGTAACACGATAATGATTTTCCTTAAATATATTTTTGAAAATTTGAATAAAATTAAATAATGTATTTAAAGAAGAATTGAGTTCCGTATCAATCTCTAAAATATTGAGGTTTCCTCTTGTGTAATTGAAGTAACATTAATAATTACTTCTAACACTTACAAAAATATGCTTACTAATAATAATTGCTTATAAATAAATTAATAATTTTACTTACCTGCTTTAATCTTCTTGTTTCTTCTATATTGTAAATATTTGTAATAAAAAAATAAATCAGTAATAGCTAATTGTCATTTAGTAATATAATAAAGAAATACTATAAAAACATTTACAACTACAATTTTTGCTAATCAACCTTAATCCCGAATCAAGGACAGTGAATATTTATTTATTTTTTACTATGAAAGTAAACCCCAAAGGCTCCTCAAATTTAAAATAATTAAAAAAGGTATTAGATTCTTTATTAATAAATTGAATATCCCTATGATATTATAAGAAATTATTTCGATACTGTGCTTGAAACCATGTTATTCTTATTAACAGCTTATGAAATTCTGTATTAAATTAAAAAAAATATGGATATATTTCTTATATAGCAAATATTATTAAAAAACAACAACAACAGAAATTCGGAGAAAATTAATTAAGAGAGAGACGGGAATGGGCGCTACTGAAAATGACAACAGCCACTTGTACAACTTCAGTCCGCCTTTTTTTTTTTTTTTAAATAATCGCTTCCGGCAATTTATTTTTTATCCACTGGCTTTGTCCTTTCTAAAAATATTCTCTCCCTTCTGCCACAGGCAAAGGAAGTCGGACAATGCTTCCGTCGATTGGCCTCCCAATCGATATTTAGGCCTCAAACTTGATATGTCTCCCGTGTTCTGTTTGGAGAGCCGGTCTCCCGGTGAAATCTTTCACGTGTCAGGATGCTGAAGCAGAAGAGTTACTAAAACGAATTCGAATAAATCCATTTCTGACATCTATGACCTCATTGAAACTTCATCTCGCAATTTTATTTAATTACAACTTGAATTTTTAGCTTGATGAGTGCTTACTAAATGATATTATACTTACCTACTTCAGCGAAAACAATATTTTCAGTTTTTTTAGCTCTTTATTGAGCCTTCGGCTGATATTTTTCTCCGAATTTCCTTGAGAGAAGGGCGCTGTTTTTGTATCATCTTTATTATCTCCTTCGGAAGCTAAAAATCCCTATTAAACAATTTTTATTCTTCGACCACAGCTATATCTTGACTAAGTTTGATTCATCACCAAGCGGGTCGGATTCAGAAAGCTGTGAGCATTACCTTATCCCTAATGGAAGCAGTGGACACAAAAACGTAATGCCCCGGGAGCGGAGAGGAATTCCTTTTAGTAATAGCAACGGCTTATATAAAACTGAAACTAATGAACTTAGAGGGCCGGACTTTTTTCCCCGTCCCTTCCTCCGCGTTATCTTCATGGTCGGGGAGGTCTCTTAATAGTGGCAGGTGAGCTACACCTACATCTCGGCTCTCTCTCTCTCCAGCTACTTCCTCCGTTAGCTATTGACTTTTTTTTTTTTTTTTTGTCTAACTTATTCTCCTGATAGCGTGGTATAGGAGTCATTGAGAAAAGTGATATCTTTTTCTTCCATTTCCTCCCCATCTCATCCCCTTCGGTTAATTCAAATTTATGATTTCTAAGAAAAATTAAATAAAGAAAGCACCGTTATTAACTGGAGGCTTATTCCATATAAGAAACTTCTTTGACTAGAAAGGTGACTAAAATCACATCTATTGGTTGGTTTGTTTGTTTGTTTATTTGGGTTTATAGGCGTAGAACCCACAGGTCATCAACGCCTAGAGTCTTTTTAGTATTAAGAAAGGCTCAGTAAGATACTTATCTTAGAAAAAAAAAAAAAAAAAAATAAAGTGATTACAAAAATTATAAATAAGTAAAATACATATACACACACATACACATAAACACGCATACATACAGCAGTAAAGATAATAAAAATTAAAATGAAATATTAGAATAGGCAAATATCAATAAAGCACCTATAGAAGAATATGAACGACCGACAGTTAAATGTTGGCTATTAATTTGTACTTCGTAATGAATTTGATCACTTTTTCCACTTCAGCTTCGTTGTCGCTAAATGCAATTTTAATATCGGGTGGTATCTTGAATTGCTTTAATACTTGTTTATAGTAATGGCATTCCTCAAAGATATGCCTAATACTTAGATTATTATTACATTTGGGGCACATCGGGGGGGAATCCCTTGTAATGAGATGTATATGTGTCATTCTGGTGTGTCCTATTCTAAGGCGAGCAATAGCCACCTCTTCACAGCGCTTACTACGGCTAGACGTAACCCACGGTTTCACAACTTTTTTTATATGTTTCAATTTGCTGGCTGGACTCTCCTCCCACATTGCTTGCCATCTTTCCTCTATCACTGCTTTAAGGGGGCGAGCAAGTTCCTGGGCGGTTAGGAGGGCTGTGCCTCTGCCTGGGAGAGTTAAAGCTGCTTTGGCAGCTTTGTCTGCCATCTCATTCCCGACAATACCTATATGTCCCGGGGCCCAGACGAAGTAAATTGTCTTGTTTATTTCTTCTAACATTTTCAGGTATTCGTGAATACGCTGGACGATGGGGTGGTGTGAATACATGTTTTTCAATCCCTGTAATGCGCTGATTGAGTCGGAAATGATAACTATATTGTTTGTTGGTATATTGGTCATAGAGAAGTGTAACGCGGATGCAATGGCGTTTAACTCGGCAGAATAGATGTTGCATAGGTGATGAAGTTTTTTCTTGTGGGTTGAATTAGGTGTTATGAAGGCAGATCCTGTGGAGGTATCGGACTTTGAACCGTCTGTATATATTGCAGTGTGGTGTGGTAAGGACTGGATAAGTTCTCGGAACAGTTCCTGATATTGAGTGGTTGGTGTATCTTGTTTGCGGAATTTGTTTAGTTGTAAGTATATTTTGGGAGGTCTATTAGTCCAGGGTGGTGAACATGTATCTATTTTGTAGATAGATATATCTTTAAGGAACTGGGTTGCAAAGGAGATTCTTTCTGCGAGAGGGAGTGTCGAGTTCGGTTTATTACGAAAAGTAGAAGTGAATTTGGGTTTAAATATATATTTGTGACTGGGGTTATCAGTATGTATGTACAATTTAGAAATATATTGGATAGCTAATTTTTGTCTCCTGAATATGAGGGGAGGAAGAGCGGCTTCAGAACAAAGGCTCAGGATGGGACTCGTTCGAAAAGCTCCTGTCGAAATCCTAATTCCGGCGTGGTGAATGGTGTCCAGCTTGGCTAAAATTCGTGGACGGGCGGATCCGTACACAAACGACCCATAATCAAGTTTCGAACATACCAGTGCCCGGTAGAGCTTTAATAGTGTATCCCTGTCTGATCCCCAAGTTGTACCACTGAGAATACGAAGTATCTTTAGTTTGTTTGAGGCTGATGTTTTTATTGTATTTATGTGTTGTTCCCAGGTTAATTTTCTGTCAAATGTCAGTCCTAAAAATTTGTGGTGGTTATTGAATGGTAGTAGATCATTTCCTAAATACAATTCGAGAGACGGCGGAATATTTCTTTTTCGGCTGAATAAGAGACATTTTGTTTTTTCTGGAGAGAATCGAAGACCTATGGATATGGACCAATTGCAAATTCTATCGAGGGATTCTTGGATTTTGTTTTGTATGTCTGAAATGTCATGAGATCGGTAGATAATGGCCAAATCGTCAGCAAACAGTAATGATTTTACCCCTCTTGGAAGGTTTAGCCCAAGGTTGCTTATTGCTAGTGAGAATAGGGTTGGACTAAGTACGCAGCCTTGAGGGACACCGTTGTTTTGATTGCGGCTTTCGGAAATTTCACAACCTACCCTAACTCTAAACTGACGGTTAGCCAAAAACTGCTGAATGTAAACGAACATTTGTCCTGATATACCCGTTGACTTTAATTTATGTAGTATGGCTGTATGGTCAATATTATCGAAGGCTTTTTCCATATCGAAGAAAACCGCTCCCATTTGTTGTCCATTGACAAATGCATATTGTGCCTCCGCCTCCAGTGCAACCAAGTGATCCATCGTGGATCGACCTTTACGAAATCCGCATTGAAAAGGCTGAATTAATTTGTTCTGTTCTATCATCCACATCAATCTTTTGTTGACCATCCGTTCCATGGTTTTGCTAAGACAGCTGGTCAGGAAGATGGGACGGTAGCTTGTTGGCATTCTCCTGTCTTTTCCATTTTTTAAGATGGGAACCACAAGCGAGCTCCGCCAGCTATTTGGAAATCCTCCCGTGCACCATATATGGTTGTAATAGTCGAGAAGCCATTTCAAAGTATGACTTGGCAAGTTTTTTATCATTTCGTAGTGTATATGGTCTGGGCCAGGTGATGATCCTTTGACTGTGTTTAAGATATCATTTAGTTCCCATATAGTAAATTTCAGGTTGTATGGCAAGGTTGAGTGCTCTGGGTTATTACAAGTTTCAAGGTCCTGAGGTGAGATAACGGTATCGGGATTATTTCTGTTATTATTATATATTTGGGAGAAAAAATCAGCAAAAGTATTGGATACAGTTAAAGGGTTATCAGTCAATTGTCCATTTACTATTAAGGTTTGGCGAGGAAACGAGGAGTTTTTAGTTAATTTACGAATTTTTTCCCAGACAATTGCGGATGTTGTTGAGGAGTTTATGGAACTAACGAATTTTTTCCATGATTCGTTTTTAAAGTAATTAAATGTTTTTCTACATATAGCTCTATTTTTTTTATATTCGATGAGGTTTTCGGTGGTCATGCATTTTAGAAATCTTTTGTAAGCCCTACGACGATTTTTAAGAGCTGTTTTGCATTCTTCATTAAACCATGGAACTGGAGGTCTTTTAGGCATACCTTTGGTCATTGGTATTGATGCCTGAGCTGCCCGCATGATTACATTCGTGATAGCCTCGCATCCTTCTTCAACGCTTAGATCTTGTGGTGAGGACTGAGGGGGCGAGGCCAGGGATGCAAAAAGGGGCCAATCAGCTTTATCTAGCAGCCATCGAGGATTAACACGACAGGTAGGATTGATGTTATTGAATTTTATCAGGATCGGGAAGTGGTCACTACTATAGAGATCAGGTAGGACAGTCCAGTCTATTGTGGGGTAAAGGGTTGGACTACAGAAAGACAAGTCGAGCGCAGAAAGGGAACCGAAACTTGAACTGAGGTAAGTTGGTTCTCCTGTATTGAGTATAAAAAGGTTCGATAAGTCAATGAAATTTTCAATGATTCTACCTCTTAGATTAATATCGTTGGAGCCCCATAATGGACTATGGCCGTTGAGATCCCCAATATATAAAACCGGGCGAGGTAGTTGGTTATAGATTTCCAAAAGATGTTGGGTTTCTATTCTATCTTGTGGTGGTAAGTAAATATTACAAACAGAAAAAGTAAAATCTAAGTGAATGGAAGCAGCTATGACTTGAAGGTGTGAATTGATAGAAATGGGTTCTGAGTAAATTGATTTATGGACAGCTAACAGGACTCCGTGGTGACTATGATGAGTATCGGGACTATCTTTTCTGTATATGTTAAAATCCTTTAATGTGGTATTGTTGTATGGTTGTAAATGAGTCTCTTGTAACGCAATGCAAAACGGTCTAGTATCATTTATTAATAACTTCAAGTCATTAAAATGTGTTCTTAACCCGTTGCAGTTCCTTACTTTATTCTGTATTTAGTCAGTTCGTACCTTAGTGATTTAAATAATTTCAGTTTGAATATGTTCTCTATCTTTGCCTATTTTTCGACAGATTTAGTAGATACATATCATATTGTAACACTTATATGGGTTAACAATTTTTATTCAAAGAAAAATAACAATTTTAAATACAACACGAATTATAATAACAGGAATATTTGAACATGTTACAAAATTATCACTTTGTAACACACAGATAACCATTTGACTTGAGCTTCTCTTTAACAAAGACTAACTGTCCAGAACCTTCTCGGCCTGCTTCGAAGGTACTCCAACATCGTAGTTACAAACATGTGGTATGACAGTTTGTTCGTACTACTATTTCCTTCCAATAATAACGTTCTTCTTTTATTTTATTTTTAACATTACAATATTACAGATCTTTGTTTTTTAAAATCGCGAAAACGAAAATATTATCGAACATTGGACGCATTGACTTGTAATAACACAAGGATTCATGTTTAAAATTGGATCCTAGAATTTTATTCAATTAATTTTGTCCGTAACTATTGCTGAACATTCATAACTCACACTGAGCTCTAGGTATGAGTAGATGGCCTCCAGCGTCTGTTTGTTAGTGTCAAGAAAAAAAAAGCTTCGTAGATTGGACTAGACCAGTATTCTTAAGGACTACTGCCCATATACATCAAGCATCTCAGAGCCTGGACAAATTGTCTTCTAATTGGTGAACGTCTGAGGCCAGCCAGTCCTTAACTGGAAGTCCTACTTGTGTTCTCACCCGCTGGCGTTCAGATTATCTTAGTGTGATAAGGATTTGTACCGTGCTGCAGTGGTAACTGAAGTGGTAAAACACTTGTTCTACATTCTACTCTGTACTTTCATATAAATTATACTTGTTGACGTTTTTTAATTGATTTATTTTTTATCATCATAAATAATTAAGTTAAAATATAAATAACATACTCTTTTTTCGTTCTAATCTCTAAAATGATAGATTGGATACTCCACTTTTTTATTCAAAGAAAAATAACAATTTTAAATACAACACGAATTATAATAACAGGAATATTTGAACATGTTACAAAATTATCACTTTGTAACACACAGATAACCATTTGACTTGAGCTTCTCTTTAACAAAGACTAACTGTCCAGAACCTTCTCGGCCTGCTTAATGGTATGTTATTTTTTTTTTTTTTTTTTTTTTTTTGTGTGTTACAAAGTCTTTTTACAAGTTGAAATATTATTATTTATCGCTGACCCAGCAATATCTTAACCGTTAACAGTTATTGTAAAATTAAATCAGACTTCGTTATTTTAAAAACTATGAGAAAAAATGCGCGAGTAGGTTCTGTAAACGTACCAAATTTTAAAAGTGACAGTTTATGATGGTTTTCGATGTTGAGATGATCCGATGTTGAAAGATAGAAGCGGAATTTAGTGGGTTCAGATATGTGGAATGTTCAGGATTCTACGGCTTGCACCAGAATTCCTCCATACCTAGTTTTACGGTACCCTTGCATTACAGGTAAATAAAATCTCAGATTCTTTTATCTTGATACCTCCGAAAAATCATCATAATATTTTTATATTTATTGTATAATTCGAATTTTCAAGATTATCCTCCTCTTCTGGAATATCAAAAGACAACCAAACCCCTGAAAACTTTAAATTAAAGAAAATTATTTGCGCGTAACTCAAAATATAGTGTCTTTTTATTCTCTGGATAGCTTGAAAGGTTGCCTACAAAATGAAAAATAAACCAAACTTATAATCAGATTAGAATTGTTAACAGGGTTTTAATGGAATGAATATTTCACATAAGTTTTGATTGATAATTTAAAATAATAAACCATTGAAATAACAAAAAAAAAAAAAAAAAATAAGGTTCTCCATTGATACATTCTGTGCGTACTTTCTTATATAAATATTATTAGGATACAATATTATTACATGATTTCCTATGGAAATAATTCGCTCGTGTTTATTACTTATAAAAGTTGTAGTTGTACCAGGTTACAGGTTACTTATGATGAAATACTTGCTGTACTTTCATTTCATTGCAATCATACATATTAGTTCTTTTTGTATGCTTTGATTTTTTACTTTCACTTACCTCTTCAATAATAGATTTCTGAATGAAGGTTAATTAGTTATAATGTTAGTTTCGCTAATACGAAACTGTAATCGGTAAGGCATAAGAAACAAACATTTGAAAATTATGTTTTAATTTACTACGAGCTTTAAATACAGCTTATATCAATTCACCTTCACAATAAAAAAAGCAACTCACATTAAAAATCAAGCAAGCAGTAATTATGATTTTTTAAAGCCCAAAAAAAAAGTACCTAATAATAAATCGATAAGTATTGAGTACTTTCAAGTTTTTCAATAATTATAATATTTCTGAACTTATGGAGAATAAGAAAAAAATGTTGAAAAAGCTATATTCTGAGAAGTAGCTAAATGGTGTTTACTCATTTATCAAAACACGTTTATTTCTACTCGATATAGGTTGGTAAAAACAGTTGTGTGATGCGCGCACTTCACCAGATTTTTATACAAGGAATTATCTCCGATCCAATTGTTTTGTTTAAAAACAAAAAATGGTTTATATATTTTAATTTAGCGAATAGAATTAATTCAACCTCGACTGTTCCTAATTCATACTAGGTATTACAACTCAAATAGTTAATAGCTATAATTAGCTTAATTCTGCACTGATGTTCATTTTATAGTAATAAATCCAACAAATAATGCGGATTTACCAAAAATGGTAAATAAGTTTTGTCTCAATGTAAAAATGATTATGAATATTATAGACTTTTATGCGGTATTACCTGGAACGATCATTCATAACACATGGACCAATCCTTCCAGATTTCTTTCGATGGTGCTATATGCATTTGCCACATGGTTGCAGTTGTAGTAGCTCTTCTTTTTAAAGCGTGTGCCTCACCGGTCTGCTTGTAAAAATTTATTGATTTATCTTTACTGTTACCATTTCCTGGAACTTCATGTTATATGCGTAACACGATAATGATTTTCCTTAAATATATTTTTGAAAATTTGAATAAAATTAAATAATGTATTTAAAGAAGAATTGAGTTCCGTATCAATCTCTAAAATATTGAGGTTTCCTCTTGTGTAATTGAAGTAACATTAATAATTACTTCTAACACTTACAAAAATATGCTTACTAATAATAATTGCTTATAAATAAATTAATAATTTTACTTACCTGCTTTAATCTTCTTGTTTCTTCTATATTGTAAATATTTGTAATAAAAAAATAAATCAGTAATAGCTAATTGTCATTTAGTAATATAATAAAGAAATACTATAAAAACATTTACAACTACAATTTTTGCTAATCAACCTTAATCCCGAATCAAGGACAGTGAATATTTATTTATTTTTTACTATGAAAGTAAACCCCAAAGGCTCCTCAAATTTAAAATAATTAAAAAAGGTATTAGATTCTTTATTAATAAATTGAATATCCCTATGATATTATAAGAAATTATTTCGATACTGTGCTTGAAACCATGTTATTCTTATTAACAGCTTATGAAATTCTGTATTAAATTAAAAAAAATATGGATATATTTCTTATATAGCAAATATTATTAAAAAACAACAACAACAGAAATTCGGAGAAAATTAATTAAGAGAGAGACGGGAATGGGCGCTACTGAAAATGACAACAGCCACTTGTACAACTTCAGTCCGCCTTTTTTTTTTTTTTTAAATAATCGCTTCCGGCAATTTATTTTTTATCCACTGGCTTTGTCCTTTCTAAAAATATTCTCTCCCTTCTGCCACAGGCAAAGGAAGTCGGACAATGCTTCCGTCGATTGGCCTCCCAATCGATATTTAGGCCTCAAACTTGATATGTCTCCCGTGTTCTGTTTGGAGAGCCGGTCTCCCGGTGAAATCTTTCACGTGTCAGGATGCTGAAGCAGAAGAGTTACTAAAACGAATTCGAATAAATCCATTTCTGACATCTATGACCTCATTGAAACTTCATCTCGCAATTTTATTTAATTACAACTTGAATTTTTAGCTTGATGAGTGCTTACTAAATGATATTATACTTACCTACTTCAGCGAAAACAATATTTTCAGTTTTTTTAGCTCTTTATTGAGCCTTCGGCTGATATTTTTCTCCGAATTTCCTTGAGAGAAGGGCGCTGTTTTTGTATCATCTTTATTATCTCCTTCGGAAGCTAAAAATCCCTATTAAACAATTTTTATTCTTCGACCACAGCTATATCTTGACTAAGTTTGATTCATCACCAAGCGGGTCGGATTCAGAAAGCTGTGAGCATTACCTTATCCCTAATGGAAGCAGTGGACACAAAAACGTAATGCCCCGGGAGCGGAGAGGAATTCCTTTTAGTAATAGCAACGGCTTATATAAAACTGAAACTAATGAACTTAGAGGGCCGGACTTTTTTCCCCGTCCCTTCCTCCGCGTTATCTTCATGGTCGGGGAGGTCTCTTAATAGTGGCAGGTGAGCTACACCTACATCTCGGCTCTCTCTCTCTCCAGCTACTTCCTCCGTTAGCTATTGACTTTTTTTTTTTTTTTTTGTCTAACTTATTCTCCTGATAGCGTGGTATAGGAGTCATTGAGAAAAGTGATATCTTTTTCTTCCATTTCCTCCCCATCTCATCCCCTTCGGTTAATTCAAATTTATGATTTCTAAGAAAAATTAAATAAAGAAAGCACCGTTATTAACTGGAGGCTTATTCCATATAAGAAACTTCTTTGACTAGAAAGGTGACTAAAATCACATCTATTGGTTGGTTTGTTTGTTTGTTTATTTGGGTTTATAGGCGTAGAACCCACAGGTCATCAACGCCTAGAGTCTTTTTAGTATTAAGAAAGGCTCAGTAAGATACTTATCTTAGAAAAAAAAAAAAAAAAAAATAAAGTGATTACAAAAATTATAAATAAGTAAAATACATATACACACACATACACATAAACACGCATACATACAGCAGTAAAGATAATAAAAATTAAAATGAAATATTAGAATAGGCAAATATCAATAAAGCACCTATAGAAGAATATGAACGACCGACAGTTAAATGTTGGCTATTAATTTGTACTTCGTAATGAATTTGATCACTTTTTCCACTTCAGCTTCGTTGTCGCTAAATGCAATTTTAATATCGGGTGGTATCTTGAATTGCTTTAATACTTGTTTATAGTAATGGCATTCCTCAAAGATATGCCTAATACTTAGATTATTATTACATTTGGGGCACATCGGGGGGGAATCCCTTGTAATGAGATGTATATGTGTCATTCTGGTGTGTCCTATTCTAAGGCGAGCAATAGCCACCTCTTCACAGCGCTTACTACGGCTAGACGTAACCCACGGTTTCACAACTTTTTTTATATGTTTCAATTTGCTGGCTGGACTCTCCTCCCACATTGCTTGCCATCTTTCCTCTATCACTGCTTTAAGGGGGCGAGCAAGTTCCTGGGCGGTTAGGAGGGCTGTGCCTCTGCCTGGGAGAGTTAAAGCTGCTTTGGCAGCTTTGTCTGCCATCTCATTCCCGACAATACCTATATGTCCCGGGGCCCAGACGAAGTAAATTGTCTTGTTTATTTCTTCTAACATTTTCAGGTATTCGTGAATACGCTGGACGATGGGGTGGTGTGAATACATGTTTTTCAATCCCTGTAATGCGCTGATTGAGTCGGAAATGATAACTATATTGTTTGTTGGTATATTGGTCATAGAGAAGTGTAACGCGGATGCAATGGCGTTTAACTCGGCAGAATAGATGTTGCATAGGTGATGAAGTTTTTTCTTGTGGGTTGAATTAGGTGTTATGAAGGCAGATCCTGTGGAGGTATCGGACTTTGAACCGTCTGTATATATTGCAGTGTGGTGTGGTAAGGACTGAATAAGTTCTCGGAACAGTTCCTGATATTGAGTGGTTGGTGTATCTTGTTTGCGGAATTTGTTTAGTTGTAAGTATATTTTGGGAGGTCTATTAGTCCAGGGTGGTGAACATGTATCTATTTTGTAGATAGATATATCTTTAAGGAACTGGGTTGCAAAGGAGATTCTTTCTGCGAGAGGGAGTGTCGAGTTCGGTTTATTACGAAAAGTAGAAGTGAATTTGGGTTTAAATATATATTTGTGACTGGGGTTATCAGTATGTATGTACAATTTAGAAATATATTGGATAGCTAATTTTTGTCTCCTGAATATGAGGGGAGGAAGAGCGGCTTCAGAACAAAGGCTCAGGATGGGACTCGTTCGAAAAGCTCCTGTCGAAATCCTAATTCCGGCGTGGTGAATGGTGTCCAGCTTGGCTAAAATTCGTGGACGGGCGGATCCGTACACAAACGACCCATAATCAAGTTTCGAACATACCAGTGCCCGGTAGAGCTTTAATAGTGTATCCCTGTCTGATCCCCAAGTTGTACCACTGAGAATACGAAGTATCTTTAGTTTGTTTGAGGCTGATGTTTTTATTGTATTTATGTGTTGTTCCCAGGTTAATTTTCTGTCAAATGTCAGTCCTAAAAATTTGTGGTGGTTATTGAATGGTAGTAGATCATTTCCTAAATACAATTCGAGAGACGGCGGAATATTTCTTTTTCGGCTGAATAAGAGACATTTTGTTTTTTCTGGAGAGAATCGAAGACCTATGGATATGGACCAATTGCAAATTCTATCGAGGGATTCTTGGATTTTGTTTTGTATGTCTGAAATGTCATGAGATCGGTAGATAATGGCCAAATCGTCAGCAAACAGTAATGATTTTACCCCTCTTGGAAGGTTTAGCCCAAGGTTGCTTATTGCTAGTGAGAATAGGGTTGGACTAAGTACGCAGCCTTGAGGGACACCGTTGTTTTGATTGCGGCTTTCGGAAATTTCACAACCTACCCTAACTCTAAACTGACGGTTAGCCAAAAACTGCTGAATGTAAACGAACATTTGTCCTGATATACCCGTTGACTTTAATTTATGTAGTATGGCTGTATGGTCAATATTATCGAAGGCTTTTTCCATATCGAAGAAAACCGCTCCCATTTGTTGTCCATTGACAAATGCATATTGTGCCTCCGCCTCCAGTGCAACCAAGTGATCCATCGTGGATCGACCTTTACGAAATCCGCATTGAAAAGGCTGAATTAATTTGTTCTGTTCTATCATCCACATCAATCTTTTGTTGACCATCCGTTCCATGGTTTTGCTAAGACAGCTGGTCAGGAAGATGGGACGGTAGCTTGTTGGCATTCTCCTGTCTTTTCCATTTTTTAAGATGGGAACCACAAGCGAGCTCCGCCAGCTATTTGGAAATCCTCCCGTGCACCATATATGGTTGTAATAGTCGAGAAGCCATTTCAAAGTATGACTTGGCAAGTTTTTTATCATTTCGTAGTGTATATGGTCTGGGCCAGGTGATGATCCTTTGACTGTGTTTAAGATATCATTTAGTTCCCATATAGTAAATTTCAGGTTGTATGGCAAGGTTGAGTGCTCTGGGTTATTACAAGTTTCAAGGTCCTGAGGTGAGATAACGGTATCGGGATTATTTCTGTTATTATTATATATTTGGGAGAAAAAATCAGCAAAAGTATTGGATACAGTTAAAGGGTTATCAGTCAATTGTCCATTTACTATTAAGGTTTGGCGAGGAAACGAGGAGTTTTTAGTTAATTTACGAATTTTTTCCCAGACAATTGCGGATGTTGTTGAGGAGTTTATGGAACTAACGAATTTTTTCCATGATTCGTTTTTAAAGTAATTAAATGTTTTTCTACATATAGCTCTATTTTTTTTATATTCGATGAGGTTTTCGGTGGTCATGCATTTTAGAAATCTTTTGTAAGCCCTACGACGATTTTTAAGAGCTGTTTTGCATTCTTCATTAAACCATGGAACTGGAGGTCTTTTAGGCATACCTTTGGTCATTGGTATTGATGCCTGAGCTGCCCGCATGATTACATTCGTGATAGCCTCGCATCCTTCTTCAACGCTTAGATCTTGTGGTGAGGACTGAGGGGGCGAGGCCAGGGATGCAAAAAGGGGCCAATCAGCTTTATCTAGCAGCCATCGAGGATTAACACGACAGGTAGGATTGATGTTATTGAATTTTATCAGGATCGGGAAGTGGTCACTACTATAGAGATCAGGTAGGACAGTCCAGTCTATTGTGGGGTAAAGGGTTGGACTACAGAAAGACAAGTCGAGCGCAGAAAGGGAACCGAAACTTGAACTGAGGTAAGTTGGTTCTCCTGTATTGAGTATAAAAAGGTTCGATAAGTCAATGAAATTTTCAATGATTCTACCTCTTAGATTAATATCGTTGGAGCCCCATAATGGACTATGGCCGTTGAGATCCCCAATATATAAAACCGGGCGAGGTAGTTGGTTATAGATTTCCAAAAGATGTTGGGTTTCTATTCTATCTTGTGGTGGTAAGTAAATATTACAAACAGAAAAAGTAAAATCTAAGTGAATGGAAGCAGCTATGACTTGAAGGTGTGAATTGATAGAAATGGGTTCTGAGTAAATTGATTTATGGACAGCTAACAGGACTCCGTGGTGACTATGATGAGTATCGGGACTATCTTTTCTGTATATGTTAAAATCCTTTAATGTGGTATTGTTGTATGGTTGTAAATGAGTCTCTTGTAACGCAATGCAAAACGGTCTAGTATCATTTATTAATAACTTCAAGTCATTAAAATGTGTTCTTAACCCGTTGCAGTTCCACTGGAGTAGGGCCATGTTATTAATAGTGCAGAAGAGTGCGTTACGTTTGTATTTGTTTTAGCAATATTACCAACCACTATTTTTTTCTTGGTCTTCCTTTTTTATTTGTATGTACTTGGAAGCCTTCGTGGTCCGTTTTCCCGATGTCTTGGTCCACGGACATGGAGTGGGACGATGTTTCATCGGTTTCCAGACACCTATCGCGAGGGACCTCAGGAGGAGTTGCGATTAAGGTATCGGGAGGTACAGATGTTTCACATCTGTCTCGAGAGGTATTTGGGATGGGAGAGAGGGGTGGTGGGGAAGGGGAAGGGGCGAGGTTTGAGGGAGTGGGGGGAGGAGGGAGAGAGAGCGCGGTGCCGACCGAAGTCGAGGTAAGCCGAACTGATTGTTTTCGAACTTGATTATTTAAAGTTGTATCCGTAGATTTAACTGTTGGATATGTAAAGGCAAAGTCTACTTGAATACCAATATCTTTTTTATTAGAACTTTTTATTATTGATGAATAAGATTTTTGGAAAACGGAAGGATTTTTGGTTTTTAAATTTTTTTTTGCCTCGGTAAAAGATACTTTTTGGTTTGTCTGTATTGCCTTTATTTCTTTTTGCAAAAGAAAAGCTGGACATTTACGGTCAAGAGCGTTATGTTCACCATTGCAATTGATACATTTGGTGGAATTTTCACAGTTTGAATTCTCGGAATGTCGAGTTTGCCCACAGTTGGCACAAACAGAATTTTTTTTACAGTCTTTGGTTCCGTGGGAGAAACCTAAGCAGTTATAGCAACGCACAGGGTTTGGAATATACGGTTGTACGTTCACGGTCAAAAACCCTATTTTTATATTTTCGGGGGCCTTGGGAGTATTGAAAGTTAATATATATGTATGAGTGTATTTTTCAACACCATCCTTTTTAACTTTAATTCTTATTACATCAGTGATGATGTCTTTAAGTTCGTCTTTAATTTCTTCTAATGTTGCAAATTGCAAATCAAAACATCTAATGACGCCTCTCGAGTAGTTTAAAGACCTGTGTGGGCTTACATGAACCTCGAATTGTCCACCAAAGTTTGTAATTGCTAAGAGCTTTTCAGTCTGTTTTGTATTAGAGGTTTCAATTAACAAATTGCCATCCCTCATTTTTTTTATATTTTTCGTTTGCCCTACTGTATTGGTTATAAATTTATTTATAAAAAAAGGTGACACATTTTTGAAATTATTTTCGTCTTTCCTTGAAATGACTAAATAAGTAGGTAATATTTGAGCCCTCTCGCCTGATGAGATAACAGTTTTGTCAGGGGGCGATTTCATTCTACCTCTTTTTCGGGGCTGCGGATGCGGGCTAGGTGGGTCCGTCCCGTTCATGATATTTTAAATAGGTCTATATGCACAAAAAGACCAACAAAAAGAAATAAATAAATAAAAATAATAATAATAACAAGAAGAAATTTAATACTTATAAATAAATGAATAGTAACTATCTTACCTTCTCTATTAAAAGGAGAAAAAAAAAAAAAAAAAAAGAGAAAAAAAAATCAAGTACAAACTTCTAAGATAAAATAATACAAATAGAAAAAACACAAACAATAAAAAAAAAAAAAATTGCTTAAAGAAGTTAAAATAATAGCGAGAAAAAAAATATGTTATATGTAAAGTCTATGCGCTTATCTGTATAATCCCCAGGAGCGGAGCTCTTCTCTCTTCGAGAACACAAACACAACTGATCTATTGGTTGGGATTTGAAGTGAATCAGTGTAAATATTGTAACTATTTACTTCTTTATTTTTTTTTTCTATACATTTCATTTCCATACCTGTGGCAGAATAGAAGAGATATCCTGCCAACCCCATATTCAAACTCAGGATCTCGAGTTCAGTTTCTTATTATTGAATTGTCCCTTTTTAAATTGATAGTTATAGAAAATAAATGATGATTTTTAAAAATATGTTTCCTGAATTAATTGATTTAATGTTTTTAACTATTTTATTAAGCGTCGTTGAACTTTATGTGATCACGTATAAGCAATAAGGAAGGTGCCTGGCATCACCTTTTTATCCGCCTTTTAACGGTCATATCAGCCGTCGCCTAATTATGATAGGGTCCATTCAGCAATTACTCTTGTAAAAATCTGTTAAATACATGATTAGACAATAAGCAAACCAATTACGGTATTATTTTTATATTTTTTATAAACCTTAAAATAAAAAAATCGATAGAATAAACCTTCAGTCAAAATCCTTAAAGAAGGAGTGCGAATTTACAATAGAAAATTGCATATGCGCAAACAAAATGCAACATATCTCTCATGAGCTGTCAAACGATACACCATGAAAACCGCAACAGGGAAACAATTCAATTCCATAAGAACTAAACAAGTACAGTAGATTCAGAAACATAAACAATGTACTATAGTAATACTAATTTGCTAACTTAAAAAAATTATTCAGTTTATTTACCAGATTTCTTTTATATCATTATAAACATTTTCAAACAGAACGATTAAATAATCTGTATTATACATCTGAAGTTATGTTTTCAAAAATATGAAATTAAAGATTAGAAATATGAACATAAATATAAATATTATTATGTCACTAATTATATGTAATTTAAGATTATGTGGATTTTACGTGCTCAAAGAGTTCGTATGTGCCGGTCGATATCTGGTTATTGTTAAGTCTGTATTTAGAGTTTTGTTACTTACTTAATGGAGCGTTTGTAATTAGTCTTAAAAATTTTCTTTACTTTAGTAAGTGCATCTTTTTAGCTGAACCAAGAATCTTAGAGACGTACATCCGAACAGTGTTTTTGAACATTTTTATGTTTTTTTCCATTATACATGTGGGCGAATTGAATTTTGGAATATTAATTTTTTCTTTTATATTGGTTTTTTAATTGACGTATAAATCGAACTACTAATCTTTAATTTCATTTTTGTGAAAACAACTCTTAAGGTATAATATAGTTTTTATTTTAGACAAAACGTTACTGATGATTTTATTGTTCTGTATGAAAATGTTTATGAAAAGAAATAAGACTTTTCTATATAGAAAAGCTTATAAATTTATTAAATCTGTTAGTCTGTTATAGTTCTTATGAGTGGTTTGGTTGCCTTTTTAGATTTCTTGGTGACGTATTATTTAGCTGCCTATAAAAGATAAATTTATTTTGTTTCCGCATGTTGTTTCACATTTTAATCCTGTTTTTCACATTTTAATCCTGTTTTTTCTGTTTTAGAGGGATCAGAAAAAAAAAAAAAAAAAAAAAAAAAAAAAAAAAAAAAAAAAAAATTCCGCATGTGTGAAATTCTTATGTGTATTCACACTCCTGGACTAGGACTAAAAGTTTATCGTATTGTTATTGTTAATTTTAGGGGTTATAAATTAACAAAAAAAAAATACCGTAACTGGTTAGTTCATGATATCATCGTGTATTAACCAGATATGTGCAAGAGTGAGTTTTTAACTGTGAGATGAAATGGTATACAATCGGAGAGAAGTGATTGAATTCATGACGACCGCCCGGGCTGTCGGAACAGCATAACGAGAGAGCGATGGCCCTCCCCCGATCCAATCGCCCGCTCGCCCTTATTGCTTCTGGTCCTCATCCAAAGCAGTCCCGCAACATTACTCTTATAAACTGTCTCTAATGGACTCTTTAATTGAAATTATTGCCTGACAAATTGTTTTTGTCATGCCAATTTTTTGTTTCTGTTTATGTCTGTTTTGAATTATAACATCAGACACTTCATCATATCTTCATATTTGGCTCATCCACATGATGTTTTTATCATTTTCCAATACTTTAATAATGAATTTCACAAATATCTTCGATTTCGGAGCTGTGAGTTAGGGTGGGAGATAATTTTTATCTATAACTATATCTTAATTTAATAGAGTTATGTTTTCTAATGAAAAATCACAGTAAGGCGATGCAATCAGCCTCCGATTTCTATCGGCGACAATAGATACCTGAGATCGACTAAGTACTTTTGCTACCTTCGACTAAAATTCCAAGGGAAGATGACTGCTAGTGACAGACCGAAGTTTCGGTTTTGGCCGAAAAACCTGGTTTCGGCCGCAGTTTCGGTTTCGGTCAAAAATCGGCCGAATCTTCGGCCAAGCCGAAACTAGCTTTTATGTCAGATATTTCCGAGAAGGAAGGAGGACTACACGATTTCAGCTTGTTAGCTTGATCTCTTTCATGACCTTTAACACTGGATTTAAAGTTGCTAAGTATCTGTTATTTTAGTTAATTACACTTGTATTGTATTTCGATAAAACATAGATTTCTCTCATACTTTTGGTTGGTATCTTTAGTAGATCGAAAATTTTAAGTTGGGTATGGAGATACAAATTTGATAGTGACAAAGATAAATAAAGTCAATTACATCAAGTACCAACATCAAGTGCCACGTAAATTACATCTTAACATGTAATGAAAGCAATTATTTCATACAGAATTCATTACGTTGAGTGAAAAGAAGAGTATTTATTCTTTACCTATTTGTGCTTTTAATTATCTCCTTATTTATAATGAAATTTGATTTCTAAAAAAAAAGATTAACACTAAATAAGAATATATATTCTAAATACTTAAACTTAAATTAGTCGTTTAATGTCGTCAAAATCCGAAATTTCTACAGATTCAAATCAAAAGAGAAAAAAATATTTTAGTCAGTAACCTTAGAAAAAAGGGGCTCTAACAGCCTGTTACATCGAGATTAGTTCGACTTTTAGGGCTGTACTAGTTAACAGTAATTAGGTCTAACATCCGTCATATTTGGAAGTAGGTGCCTAGGTGATTCGATCCTATAACCTAACTTGTACACCTAACCTGTCTTACCACTCTTCTAAATTACTGTTATTTTATAAGCTTTCATTGGTATTATTGCTAAAGTAGACATATTTCGCAATTACATGTATTATATATGCACACGAAATACGTTTCGGTTTCGGTTTCGGCCCGAAACCAGGTCTATGGCCGAAAGTCGGTTTCGATTTCGGCTAAAATTTTTGTTTCGGTCGGACACTAATTACTACTAGCTTTTAAGTATCCCGGGCAAATTATGCACGGTGTACCTACCTACTGAGAAAATTTAATTTGCATCTTGTAATCAGAAAAGGTTTCAATCACAACTTTAAAAATCTGGTGCGTGCTCGCAACACACAACTTTCACTTACCAACTTACTTAGATTAGAAATTAATGCGTTTTGTTAATTGCCACTTCTCAAATGAACAGAACGGCTATAATTATAAACAACGGTCTGTCATTAAAGGCGTACTGCGCATGCGTGGGCTCAACGAGTTTTATGAGTTGACTGAATATTTTTCTTTTTTTCTCCTCTATATGTTTTCTTTATTTTTATCATATCTCATATTTATCCATTTCTTATTTTTAGGTGTAACGAGAGACAGTTAATTTCTCCATATAAACAAAAACAACAATAAAGGCCCCTACCCCATTTAAGCCCCCTCAGAACATTTTAATAATGATAAAGCTTACCTGATATTAAAGAACACCTCATTTTTATTAAACATGACCATTTTGATAAAAATCGTTAAAGCCGTTTTTGAGATCAACGAAAAAAAGGTAAATATTGGAAAAAAATTATGAAATAAAGTGCCCCCTCCGTTTGACCAATTTTGATGAAATGTTGGCTATCACATCTTTGGCATATACATACATCAAATACCCAGTTTGATCAAAATTGATAAAGCCTTTTTTGAGTAAATAAAAAAAACACGTGAAAATGATACAAAATTTATTAAATAAAGTCCCCCCTCCGGTTGATCAATTTTGATTAAATGTTGGCTATCACATCTTTGGCACATACATACATCAAATACCCAGTTTGATCACAATCGGTCAAACCGTTTTTGAGTAAATAAAAAATACACGTGAAAATGATACAAAATTTATTAAGTAAAGTCTCCCCTCCGGTTGATCAATTTTGATGAAATTTTTAGTCATACCTCGGGCATATAAATACATCAAATACTCAGTTTAATCAAAATCGTTAGAGCCGTTTTTGAGAAAATCGAAAAAAACCTAAAAAGTTATTAAGTAAAGTACCCCCTCCCTTTAAGTAATTTTGATGAAATTTATGCTGTCACATCGCGGGCATATACCTACACTAAATACCCAATTTCAGGATCGCACGGTTTATAGTTTTTGAGCTAGTCTCTTCACACACACACACACACACACACACACAGACACACAGACACATAGACACACACACACACAGACCATTTCGCGGGACTTGGTCATTTCGTCTCAGGGGACCCCAAAACGTGTATTTCCGTTGAAAACCGGAAGTCGAATTTTTTCACGATCGCAATACTTCCACTTACTATATATTTCATATATAGGTAAGTGAAAGTAAAAATATGGCAAACCATTTCGTAAATCTAATTAATAATACAAACTACTCTATAATATTTTGACTTCTATACATTTTTTTTTTCCAATCATCAAATTCGAAAATTAGACAGAAAAAAAAATATGTTGATACCTAGTTAAACCCATTTGTATGACGTTTCATAGGTTTATTGTAAATCGAAAAAGATGATTTAAAAATCCTATATATCTTTCATCTCAATGAATAAAAGATTAAGTCAGATTTGCATATTTTTCATTGCGTGGTTTTTAAGGTAGTAATAAATAATTACTATTATTTATGAATAATAGTATTTTTATAGATCTTATCAGTAATGAGATATTATGGTTGACTAATTGTCACAGATGAATTACAACAGATTTTTGGCCAATTATTATGACTAAATTTCAAATGAACGCCTGACATATACTTACTTAATATACAGACTTATAAAGAAACCAAATTGATTTTTATTTTAGCCACATAACTTATTTTGAGATAAAGTCGCCTCATCCGCTATTCAATGGTATGTCAAAGATACATATATATTATATTTACATTCTTTAAAGATATATTTATATATCGAATAGGAACTCGGTTCGGTACGCTATGTCACGACGAACCCTATACAGTAGGGCAGCATTGCTTTATATTTTTTGGATAAAGGATTTCTCTCTTGTAAGTCTGTGACAAAACAGTGATTGCTTTGTACAATATGGTAAACTACAGTAAGTATCTTATTTCCTGTTTTTATACTAAAATATAGTGTCGTATGAACAGACTTATAAACATCATAAGCTTAGAAGAAAAGCCCATTAGGTAGCTACTAAAATGGAGTTCGATGAGAGACCTCCTCGACTTAACCAAGAAAAGAAAAAAGTGCTGCAATAACTTTCCTCATGCCAGAAATATCATATTTGATTTTTCCCGTGGCACATTTTGTGATGATTGCATAATATTGAGAATATGTGTAATTGATCCATGCTGTATAATTTATAAAAAGAAAATCCTTTCTTAATCTTTATTTATACTGTATCGGTACAACTTACATTTTATTTTTATAAACGGTTTAATTATTTCTATCTCTGGTGATTAAACTAAGAGTGTCTTAATAGCCATAGAACACCAATCAAAGTGACATCCGTCGATATGTATTTGAGGGAAATAGGAGACGCCACTTCTGAAAAAAACAAAGCTGTTATTGTGTTTCCCCGGGGACTGGTGCCAAAACTGTAGAAAACGGGCGCCAAGCTTTTAAAAATCAGTTGGTGTTGAAAAATGGACGTGCGTAACTAGCCTGTGGCAAAGTGTTTTATCTCGAAAACAGCCAATAAATTAATTTCTTCATCCTTACCACTTAGCTTTATTTATTTTCTTGTCTTTGTTATATTTGCCAAGAATTATTGTAATTATCAAAGTACCAGGCTTCATCATAGCCATCAGTTTTTTTTTTTTTTTTTTTTTTTTTTTTTAAATAATTTCATTCCATATTTACAAAATATACATGTTTATAATTGATTGGGGTACTCCCTTGTACAATTCATTTTCTTGTTGTCAATTTAATTTAAAACTATTCTATACAATTTGGTAAAAAAAAAAAAAGAGGGGGCCCGGTGTGGCTGTGCGGTAAAGCGCCGTACTCCCATGCCGGAGCTGCGGGTTCGAGTCCCGCCCTGGGTGGTGCTTTTCTTTCGTAGGAGAAGTATCACCCAGTGCCATGGGTGTTAGTTAGTATGGGCAGTATAGGGCTTCAGTGGAAGCCTTAAAGTCCCAAAAAAAAAAAAAAGAGAGAGAGAGAAAAAAACCAAAACAATGATTAAAATAAAATAAAATACATATCTTTAAATAAAATGAAGTACAAATCATTAAATAAAATATAAATGATTAAATAATTTTTACAATAATATATGTTTCGTTCTTTTATGTTTGTATCTACGGGTAGTTGTTACTTTCACTTACCTATATATGAAATATATAGTAAGTGGAAGTATTGCGATCGTGAAAATTTTCGACTTCCGGTTTTCAACGGAAAAACACGTTTTGGGGTCCCCTGAGTCAAAATAACCAAGTCCCGCGAAATGGTCTGTGTGTGTGTGTGTGTGTGTCTGTGTGTGTGTGTGTGTGAACAGACTAGCTCAAAAACTATAAACCGTGCGAACCTGAAATTGGGTATTTAGAGTATGTATAAGCCCGCGATGTGACAGCAAAAATTTCATCAAATTTGCTCAAAGGGAGGGGGGTACTTTATTTAATAACTTTTTAAGTTTTTTTGGATTTTCTCAAAAACGGCTCTAACGATTTTGATTAAACTGAGTATTTGATCTATGTATATGCCTGAAATATGACTGTAAAAATTTCATCAAAATTGATCAACCGGAGAGGGGACTTTACTTAATAAATTTTGTATCATTTTCACATGTTTTTTTTTATTTACTCAAAAACGGTTTTAACGATTTTGATCAAACTTGGTATTTGATGTATTTATATGCCAAAGATGTGATAACCAGCATTTCATCACAATTGATCAACCTGAGGGGGGACTTTACTTAATAAATTTTGTATCATTTTCACGTGTTTTTTTTATTTACTCAAAAACGGTTTTAACGATTTTGATCAAACTTGGTATTTAATGTATTTATATGCCAGAGATACGACTGTAAAAAATTCATCAAAATTGATCTACGGGAGGGGGGACTTTACTTAATAAATTTTGTATCATTTTCACGGGTTTTTTTAATTTACTCAAAAACGGCTTTAACGATTAACAAAAATAAGATATGAATGTAGAAAAATGTGTGACTTTGGGAAATGATATTTTGCAAAACACGTCAATTTCTAATCTAAGTAAGTTGGTAAGTGAAAGTTGTGTGTTGCGCGCACGCACCAGATTTTTTTTGTATAATTTCCTATTTCTGTTATTAATGGGTTTAAGGAGTTTGTGTAAGATTGAAAGAAATTATGGGTCATTTATATATGTATTCCTGTATCCTGTCTATATTTAGTTCTGAGTGCATTTTAGTTATTGTGAGTAATATGGGAAAATCGTTAATGAATAATATAAATAATATTGGAATTAAACAGGAACCCTGGGGGAGGCCGGAAATAGTGTGATACTTGGGGGAGGATATATTATTTACTGAAACGAAAAATGGTCTGTTTGATAAAAACGATTTTATGATTAATATTAAGTATCTTGGGATGTTAAGATTTATTAATTTGAAGATCAATAAGTTGGCGTGAACAGTATCAAATGCTTTAGCAATGTCAATAAGGATCATGCCAGTGTGTTTCTTAAGATTGAAATTTTCGGTTATATTATCAACAACACGGGCTAATTGGCTAGTGGTTGAGTGATAATGCCGAAATCCAATCTGTTCATCTATTAATATATTGTTGACTGTCATGTGTTCAGTAAGGCGTTTTAAAATTTTTTCGAACAATTTTGAAAGGATATTTAATAGACTGATCGGTCTATAACTAGTTGGAAGTTTTTGATCTTTATGAGGTTTGGCCAATGGTATTAGTTTTGCAGTTTTCCAATTGAAAGGGAAGTAGTTTAGTCTTAGACAGCTGATCAGTTTTTTTTCTCTCTTTTCAAGTATAAGAAATACGCATTAAATTTTCATACATCTAATGATGTTGGAGATTTTTTAACCAAGCCAACATTTTTCTATAATTTTGACCAATCTCGATAGTAAACTGAATTAATTTGAATAAAATTTTTCATTTCTTAATATAAAACATAAGGGTTACTTATTACTAATTAATTCATCTCCCCCGGGGAGCGGTATAAAGCGTTGAGCTGCTGTGGAAGGTGCTCAAGTTACCAAGTTGGAATTTGGTTTGGCCGGATATCTTTAATATTCTGTCGCATATTATTTCTTGCTCGTAGAGACCCTCCCTGGTCAAATCCAGCCTCTATCAATTGGGTGCCCTGCACTTTTCGCTGACTAAGAAACAGTACTTTCTTACACATCACTGCACCCAAGTAACTTTTAAAAATTTAAATTGACACTCCTCCTCCTATGATTTGTCAAAAATCACAACGCTTCAAGTCGTGATACCAGGTTTGTTTTTTTTATCCAGTTGGTAATTATTTACGAGTTTAATTACTGAAAGGATATTTAACTTCTACCAAGAGGAGTTAAACATAATTTCTCACTATTTATTTCTGAAAAACAACCATAATAAGTATATAGTTTTAGTTGTTTATATTTTGCTTCCGAAAAGTTAAAATATTTAATTGCAAGGCATTGGAATCTTAATTCATGGAATAAATAAAATATGGATAGGCATTTACTAGGAATAGATTCTCGTTCTTCTCGTTAATTTATTTATCAGTTTTTTGCAACTTTGGGCCAAAATATCCAAGAAACCAGAGAATACATTCATTCATACAGAGAATACATATATTCATTCAGAGAATACATGCGTATGAGAACGAAGGTAGTTAGTGTAATTGGTGACATCAATACGGAACAATGCAGGAACCTCCTCGAACAATCCATACCAATTTTACCAAAATCTGATTTTATGTATATAAATAAACCGATGGTCTGGACTGAAGGTTACGACGGACGACTTGGCCTCAGACTCCAGCTCGTAGAATTATTTATACGATGGGACAGCTCAGCGGCTGGGATCGTTTCCAACTGCTGGTGTCAGGGGTTACAGTCTATATGACTGCTCTCGTCATTAGTAGCCATCTCAGTCCCTGTCCGATAATAAATTGCTTTCAAACGTAAATCTTCGCACCAGTCGTTTCTCGCTCATAGTCCTATGAGCACCATCGCTATATATACACGTGTTCCAGCGGAGAGATATATGTTCTCTGGGTTCCAAATTGGAAGCTTTTAAATTCAATATATTTACTATTTTTTCAATTTGGAAAAAAATTTAAATCTGCAACTTCTTAAATGGTGTGGGGCGGGGCGGACTTACGTTTGTCTCGCCAACAAGATAATCTTGCGTAATTTTGGCAATTATCACCTGCTTCAGGAAAGGAAGAATGGTTAGTCGAAAATGCGAATTAAGCGATAAAAAATTTATTGATTTAATCTATGGGTAATTCTCCTCGAAATTTAAGCTCTTAAATTTATTTTGAATTGCTTCAAGACCTATTATTAATTAATGGGAGATATTTCGCGATGTAGTCTGTGTGACCTCTTTGTTTATATAGGTACCCAAGGTAGATGTTGGGATTCCGAACATCGCAATTCCCCGGTTACCGTCAAGAATGGTAGGCATCACACTAGTATTTTCATTAATGGAACCTGAGGTATGACTGCAGTCTTTCTCTTCAGATTTTTTTAATCCACCATTTTATAAAAATTATAATATACGTTAACTTGAATCTCCTCTTGTTTTTTTTTCTAATAATATTTATTGAAATTTAAGAATAAATAAAAATGAAATGAAATTTAAGAATAATTTAATTAGTAAAGAATTTAGTAAAAATTCTTTACTCCCTTTTTGCCTGACTGAAACTGAATACACACACCTACTTACTTAAACCCATTTGGACATACGCCTCACAGATTTTCGGCTCAGCTAAAAAGACGCACTTACAAAAATTACAAACTTTTCAATCCAAAATTTTAAGACTAATTACGGACGCTCCCAGGTACGTAAGTAACCAAACTCTACATACAGACTTACAACAACCGACTATCCAACAACACATACGAACGCTTTACTCACGCTTTTATGTTCAATTGGAAGTACATAACAACAGATTAATTCACGACATGGCCACGGTTGACTTGCCCGTTTGAAGGTGGCTAAAAAGAAGCTTGATGAGAGACCTCCTCTCCTGAATTAGTGTCAAGCCCGGAAAGAGGTGCTGCTGGGCACTTTCGTTCCTTCATGCCATAACATGCCTTTCATATCATTGCGATGCTGTAGCCATCGAATTCGCTGATTGTCGCAGACCGCTGACAGGTGCGAATTATTGTTTGAAGACAAAAAAAAAAAAAAAGAATAATTACCGCATCAAAAGAAAAAATAATACAAGTGAGTAAGGAGTTGTAGGAAACTGTGGTGGTCTTTTGGTTTGTTTGTTTAACGTCCCTTTATGCTACTAAGGCTGATCGGACGATGCTACAGTGGGAGTCCTAAATTTTGCCTATCTAGGTTTAATTAGGATAGGGATCTTTAACGGGTACCTGACATCTTACAGGCTCGGGACCTCCATTTTACATCCTATCCGAGGAACGGCATAGACAAGGAGTTTTTACTCCCATTAATTTTTTTTGGAGTTTTCACCACGCTAACCCGCAACCTTTACTATTATAAGTTTCTATGCTAACCACTACACCACAGGTTACCCCAACTGTGGTGGCATGAACAGACTATAGAGAAACTTTTAGTACCACTCCACTTATATTTCTGATTATAAGGTTAAGCGTCGAGCTTCCTTTCAGACACTTCATAAGATTTTAGGAAGCTATGTTTGAGAAATATAGGTAAAAATGGGTCTGCGCTTAATTATGAGAGGATAGTAGTCTGTATCGGACTAAATGAGTGCGATACGTTTCATTTTTATTTCATATAACTGTACAATGCTGTAATTCCAGGCAATTTTTATTTTCAAGATCTATCAGGATGGCCTAACAATAAATTTTTCATTAAAATGGTGATGTTTGAAATCTATTTGCCTTGTTTTATTTTATCAAAATAAATTAAATTTTAATGGCAAATATAAATAAAATCCCGGTATAGTATTTTTAACTAAACCAATTTTAATGGCAAATATAAACTAAACTAAATTTAATGGCACAAAAATAAAATAAAATGCTAATTGTAGTTTTATAGTTTAATTGTAGTTGCTGAAACGTTTAAGGATAGTAAACTTCACAGATGCTGCAAGTAATCTGGAATTCGCCAAAAGAATTCCATGGAATGAAAAGCGGAAATTCAGTCATTAAATATTTTAAGGGTTACTTTGTTATGGAGTATGAATTTTTAAATGGGAATCATCTTTTATTTTAGCCAAAGAGTATTTTCTTTCAGGGAACAGGAAAAATCATGAAAAATATCACAAGTATGGTTGTATAATTTTTATATTAAACTTTCACTTGAACATTTTTTTAAGTCAAAATATTTTTAATGTATGTAGGAAGTCCAGGCGCCATTTGGTCTTGAAATAGTGGGTGGTTGCTCCAGTAACAATAAAAACTGTTAGAAAATGTAAATTCATACAAAAATGCATACAAAAATTAAACAAATTCGACGAACCACTGTGACTCAATGCAAAATCATTCAATACACAAAATACTAAAGCTAAAGGTTGCATTCTCGTTTTTTATAAATTGAAATTAATACCGTACAAGCACTTTTCCTAAGATTTTACTTAGCTTGCCTTTATAAAATGATTTTTTGTTATAAAAATATATTAAAGTCAATACTACGTTTTATTTATGAGGTATACATTCTCTATTATTATAGATATCATTATTATGAAGCTTTGATAATGACCTCAAATGAAATGTGCGATTTGTTAAAATAACTAAAAAAATATTTTAACCAGCCTTTTCCTGAAATTTCCTACGATCTCAGGTGACTTGGTGAGGTCGGAAAATTATTACTTTATTGATATACAACTTCCTCCATGTTCCACGCTTCCTCCCAGATGCGGTTACCTGCGCCGATGACAAATCAAATATTTGGCAAGTACCACTTCCTTTAACGGTTTCCGGATTTCCATCTTTTTACCCTAGAACCACGAATCGGTTTTATAAAATATACTCTATGTCTGTAAATATTGTTTTCACACTTTTCTAAATATTATTTTTTGTTAACCATTTCGCATCACAATACATCAATGCACATGTTACGGATTATTCTTGCATTGTTTTTGCATTTCATTGAAAACATCTTTGCCTTATTTAGGACTCATCTCCATCATATCTCTATTTGTTGCCATATGTCATTATCGCCTTGAAGGGTAACCTTCAATCTAATGTTATTCAAGAGTATTTTCTTTTTTCGGAAAGCGTTGTTTATTTCGTTATTGAGATTGACAGACTGGTTTGTCATTTTCAAAATGCGAAGTTTGATAAAGAAATATGTCGTGGTTTAGATTTATTTTCATATCACCCGAAATTATATGGAATTTATAGAGTTTCTTTTTTTATAAATAAAAATCTCAGTAATTATTTAATAAAACTAAAATAAATGAATCAATTGGTTCTTTTTTTTTCTATGTTTAAAAATAAAATAAAAATCTACGAAGTGATCTGGATATTTAATTGGTAATCCGCGTTTTTGCTTATTGGATAATATTTTAATACAGGTCAGCTAAATCTCAAATTAACAGGGGTCTTTTGTTGTGTAGTGCATAACCAACCGACTACAATACCCATGGTCGCGGGTTCGTAGACCGGCAAATCCTTCGAAAGGGACTTAAAATGGAGTTTCCGAGCCTGTGCGATGTCATATGAGTTTAAATAATTATACCGCCGTACAATTATAATTCCAAAATGGCAAACAAACTATGAAATCTCAAACTAGTAAGACCCTTACTCATAAATTAATTACCAGGGACTCAAAAGTAACCATACACTTCGATGTTCAACGCCAACGCCAAACTAAACCCTTTGTCCATCGCTACTTTTATTTAGCCCGAAATGGAACAATCCAGATAGGTCTAGATCATTCGAACATACTTATTAATACTCTACCGTAACGATTACTAATTAAAGATTAAGTACTAACGCATGGATGTAACGGTTCTTTAAAAGCCTGGAACTCTTTTCAATCCAACAAAAATGATCATCTGTTTTTTTTTGTTTTACGTCACAATATTGACCTTTTTTTGGGCATAATATGAACCTTTCTTACCGTTTTTGCATATCAATACATTAATATTAACCTTGACAGAAAAATGGCTAAACTGCGGTTTTCTTATCCAAAGGTACTCTAAAAAATTATAATGAATAGTAAAAATTGATATTAATAAATGTATATTTATAAATGACCTAATGAAAAATATATATAAAAATACTCTACTGTAAAATAATGACCTGACAAAGATCGTAATTCCTCGAGTGAATATCGAAGTATTTTTAAAATGAATTGATCCCTACGGGTTGGTGGTAGCAGTCCAATTTAAAATAATTGGCTCAGTTTGATATTTCACCTCTCCTATCGAGCTCACTTAGTTCAATATCTCTTAAAAGTCAACTTTATTCGCTCTTATATTTTATTCAAATTAAATTTTATTTTATTTTAACACTTATTTAGATACCATACCTTTCGTCTACATACCATATTTTTTTTCGTTAAGGAAAAAACTTCAGTTGCAAAAATTTAGGTTACATACTGGCTTATCACCATATAAATTTACACTTCTATAATGTGTGGTAAGTACAAGGGATGACACAAAAGTTTTATCTGTCTTAGTACTGCAAAGTGATATTGGATTCGAAAAATTACAATTTTAAGTTTAATCCTCAAAATATATTATCACGTGAATGTCAACTGTTTCTTGTCCTCCTGTTTGGTGAAGCAAGTAGGTATGTTCAACAACATCATTTGAAAGAACAGGTCCACTGCTTTATTCAAATGGGGGACGCGTAAACGCCTTATTCCTATTCCTGTTTTGTCAGCGTTATATAAAAATAAAAGCGAAATTTGGTTGAAATAATTATTACGTCTGTGTACTGGAGTTAACATTTTTCATCTGTTTGCATTTAATAAATATAATGCTTATAATCTGGTCCGATTATATGGAAATCCATGTAAACAAGGTTTTACTTTATTCAGAGTAACTGTATGAAGGCGAACACTCTATCTTATTCTTCCAGAACCCTCTTCCGATTGTCCAGGGTATTTCTGAACCAGAACTCCATACATTCGCTCTGTATGTTCTTTCATGTTTATGGAAACGAGCCGAACCCCAACACTCCATCATTCGGATTAAAATTGCCTGCCTTATGCAAATTACACTGGTCAACAACAATTTTGCCACAAAGGTTTTCTTGGCAAAAAGTAATTAGTATTGACCTACCATTGAAGTACATAAGCAACATTCTTAAATGTTAGCGCTAGTTTTCAAAATTTTTCCTTATTTTATATTTACCCTTCTTCTGTTAAGATTTGTTTACTTGAATAAAAGTAATCCTATTCTTACCTTATTGTTTGCATTTTTCTCACCCTACTTGGAATTAAAAAGGACAAAATGCGATTACCTAGGCAATAATAAGCTGTATTCCTGGTATAACAAGGTTTAAGATAAATCGACAACATTAACAGACAGTGTAGATAGCCGTGCTAGGGATTTACATTACAAAAAAAGAGACTGGCCAGTTAGACAAAATTTCATACCAGGAACGAAAAATGTAAAGTATATTCCTTTGATAAATCCTGAGAAAGTGATCCTTCCGTCTTTGCATAAAAAATTAGGATTGATGAAAAATGTCGTCAAAGCGCTGAATCAAAACGATCTAGGTTTCTTACATCTCCGTCAACAATTTCCCCAATTAAGTGATGCAAAGGTCAAAGAAGGAATATTTGTGGGCCCACAAATCCGTAAAATGTTTAATGACAACGATTTTGAAAGACTTTTAAATGCAACTGAACAAAAAGCATGGGCAGCGTTTAAGATATTTACTCAAAACTTTTTGGGTAACTACTAAGCAAAAATTACAAAGAATTGGCTGAAAATCTTTTAGACTCTTTCAAGGAAATGGGTTGTAATATGTCACATAAAATTCACTTTCTCCACTCACACATTGACTTTTTCCCCTCAAATTGTGGTTCAGTGAGTGATGAACATGGCGAGCGGTTTCACCAGGAAATCTCATCAATGGAAAAACGTTATCAAGGAAAGTGGACATCATCTATGTTGGCGGATTATTGCTGGACAGCTCTCAGAGAATGTTCTGGTGTTCATTATAATAGAGCATTGAAGAAACGAAGCAAAACTTAAGTATTAAAGTTATTACAACCATATTTTTTTATTTCATATTTAATGTTTTAATATAGATCTGAAAATCTAGCGCTAAGTTTGTATGGAAAACTAGACCTAATTAAATGTTTTGAATATATAAATCAGTTTTAGCAGTCATTATGTTTGTGCCAAAAAAAATTGTGATTTTGTTGACCAGTGTTATTACATGACTAAGAAGAAATATTTATTTAATATCTATTAATCGTGGATAGATCCTGTGCTTGTTATTAATTTACGGGTACATGAAAGTTCTAAAAATGTGAGATTTTTCTTAATTCCCGTCTCCTGGTACAACTATTGTATAGATAGCCTCATGGTTACGAGTGGTAGTAGTTTTTATTTTATGGTTGGTGTCTTTCAAAGAGACAAATACCTACAATTGTTGTGTATTTTGTCTAAGGAATTCCTAATCTGTCACTCTTATGGACCTATTGAAAGCCTGCTGAAACAGTAAGAGGTAGAAGGCGATGCAGGGAGACAGACCGCCAGACAGAGATAAGTTATCGAAGAGGGTACAATCGAACCCCGGCACTTCTTAGGGACTGCCCTCCGGACCGAACTGCAGAGGGATCTGTCAGCATTATCGGTCCGTGGTCCACGAAGCTCCGCTTGGGGTAATGGCTAGATAAAGGGAGTGGTGTCCGTTAGGGCCTATATTTCACTCTGTCACTTCCTTTATATATATATATATATATATATATATATATATATATATATATATATATATATATCAAGTCTTGCTTCTTTCCCTTCAAATTAGACCCCAAATATTTTTAATGAACAGGGAACGGTTGGGGGTGCGGTCAAAATAAGTAATTCAAATATGTGAGATTTACACATTTTTTATTGTAGCCGACATTTCGACCCAAATTTTTGGTCATCATGAGAAAAAACAACTCATCAAAGAAATTATATAAACAAATATTATATGTATGTGAAACATGAAACAGTAAACAAAATTAATTATATTAGATAATGAAGTTAATAAGATAAAATGTAGCATACAAAATAAGTGTAGTATACAAAAAGGTGTTGTGGTGTATAAATCGAAAATGTAAAATTAATGAGATGAATAATATAAAGATATAATATCACAGAATCAATCACTACATTTTATCTTACTAACTTCATTGTCTAATATAATTAATTTTGCTTACTGTTTCACGTTTCACATACGAGTACATATAATATTTGTTTATATAATTTCTTTGATTGGTTGTTATTTCGAGTTTTTCTCATTTAGCCCTGATGATGAGCTAAAATTTGGTTCGAAACGTCGGCTACAATAAAAAATATGTAAATCTCACATATTTGTACTACTTATTTTGACTGCACCACCAACCATTTCCTATTCATTAATATCTACGGTCAACTATCTTCCACCATCCAAAGATTTTTAATTGGCGTAGCCGAATGTTGTGTTCTTGATGAATTACATGAAAATAACGTCATGTTACTAATGGCGTAGGATTTATGACAATTCAACATCCCAGTCTCATATTCAATTCGAAGAGTATAATAATTTAGTATAGCACATGCTTTTCCGAATCTCAGGAGTTATGGTTATTGATGAATGAGGTATCGACGATTTTTAAATTCTACTGGAAAGCTTCTAATAATGTCTAATATTTCTGCATGTAATTAAAAACCCTTTGGAAGAAGAGTGCCATCAAATGAAAATTTTCGTTTTTTTTGTTTTTTTTTTCTTAAATCCATTATATCCAGTATTGGACTGGAGAGTAGTCTAGGCAATATTCATATGTTGAGTCAAGAAACCGAAATAACGATCAAAACATGTGCTTCTCCTGTAACATTTTAGTTTTTTTTTTTAGGGGGGGATTGTGGCACTTATTTTTTAATGGTGCAAAAACTTTAAAAAGTTCAAGTTATAGGATTTATCTTCACTTCACTCCAACAAATAAACTTAAAAATTTTCTATTCATGATTAGATTATAGGAATATTTTATGATCACAAAATGTTTTTGTTCGATCTGTTCTGTTATAAGCGCTACAGTTTGTGACAATTACTTGCGAAAATATATTGTTGGGCAATCAGAATTGACTTATCATTTTACAAATAGTATCATTAGAAATATATCCATTTATGATTTTGGAAAACAATACAACCTGGAAACCGTATTTTTTTTTAAATTATACTCTTATAGATTTAGAAAGCTATAAAAATTATGTTCATTCATCGGAATGAATACTTCTGTTTACTGTTATTCCAGTCACCCGAATTTTTCTGAACTTTTCATTGGTTTGAGATTTCCAAAACTTATTGCTGAGATCGAATAACTGAGTCTATCTATAAGTATAACTACATTGAATGCAATCATTCAGGAAATAATTTTCGGTCACGATGCATGTATCCTTGTAAACGTTTAAAAGCATTATAATTATTGTAGTTGGTTGAAAGACATTTTTTTTATATTATGATGATGAGGGTGGTGTTTCCTACTCTTGGACTTTTTGTGGACACAATCCCTTCTAACAAGGTCCACTGATAGTGGGAAGCTCCTATAAAAGAAAGATGGTTTAAAAATTTGTAGTGTCCTAAGTACAGAGGCCGTGCTGCATGACAGGCCAGCTCTATTAGCAGGCAGTTAGGAAGAAGGGAAGCTCTCACCGCTGTAGAATACACCCTGGGCCCTTTGTTCTCCCTGAGGGCTCTCTCCAAAGGCCCTAATTTTATAGGGTCCCTGGCTGCCTCCTCGTTAAATTTATCTTCATTTTTATTACGAGTTGGAGCCGCCGCTTTCAGTCAGTAAATAGCGAGCTCCTATACAGCGAAACTCTTTTAAGGACAAATGTTTTTATGAGCTTGCCCTTAGTAAATAAAATTTCAGATGGTATTATCGGATATGACCTACAATATCATCCCCCTGGCACGTTATTCCAAATGTGAAGTGGATGATAATGTTATGTTGCTAACATACTGCATGTTTAAATAAATATTTATTATTTTTGCGGTCTTAAAATTTTTATTCACGCTAGATTCAAGTGTTTACCGATTGTACGGATTTTAATGCAAAATAAACGCTTAAGTATTTAATTATGATTTCTCTAGAACAATAAGGAGTACGTAAGAAATAAAATCCTACATGTCCATTTTCACAAAATAACTTGATTTCAAAATTCGAATTTTTTTTTTGCTTTCGCATTTTAGAAACCAAACAAAAAAAATTACTGGGACAGGTATCGGTTTAAATTATGATAAATCCTGAATATTAGAAATAAAATACATTACCTTAGACCCTCAGAATTTTAATGTAATATTAACTAATAAAAATCCGATCCCATTATTGCTGTATTATAAGACAATCGAAAAATAATCGTTTTTTAACTATTCAAAGATCTTCACACCAACATCTCTGATTGGTAAAGATTACCTACCTTGACGGGGTTTGGCTAAGTTCTAGCGGGTTTGTCAGGCAACTGCTCTCTATCTTTATAAGCGTTTTGATTATTTTTACTATATTTATGTGGGTAGAAGTGTGTATATCATGATCATTAAAGAAGCTCTTTAATTCGTTGACTACTTTCATTATTAGTATTTCTTTTTCTTTTTTCTTTATTTTTTTAGTATGTAAATAAGTTTTTCTCGAGTGAAATTATAGGATGATTGATACGATTATAGAATTATATTCGTAACTGAATCAATTTTTTTTTCCTGAAAATAAACAATATTTATGGTTCGATGAAAAATTTAATTTTATAGTAATATACAAAACACATTTCTTTATTTGAAAAATTGATTCAAATTCATCTTCCTCAGATCTGTAATTAGCCCCTTCAATTCTTCAATGGTCGATCTCCACCTTCTGCAGGCTATCCTGACATTAGCTTAATTGCATCTATCGCACTGAACTCTTTATTTTTCCTCTTGTTGTGCTATTTTACAATTTTAAGGATAGTTTATAACAGTGTAGAGAATTCATTTAAAAAAAAAGAACTACAGGTACTTAATCATGTTTATTTTCTTGAGAAAAAATAAGAAATTTAAAAAATAATATGACTGAAGCCTTATTATTACCAAGAGAGGGTTTAACACATTCACACCGGGGCTGTAATTCACGCTCCTGGCCCATTGGTGGCTTACCTTAATGAATTTCGCATTCTATTATTTTGTTAATTTAAATTTAATTATTGTTATTTTTAATTTTGACGCGTCGGAGGTGGCGTTTTTCTTCTTCCTTCTTTTTTTTCTTGCAATTTTTTTTTTATATAGCGTTTATTATTCCAGTTATTCTAATGGGAGATATTCATAAATCGTCGTGGCTATCTTACTAAATACACATTCGACAGGCTCGTGTCAGATATAGGCACGGCTTTAGACATAGGAATCGGCACATGCTGTAGCGATGGCCCAATCGCCCCTAATAGCGCTTAATGCCCTCCCCATTCGGCCCCCTCCCTCTCCTGCTTTGATTAACACATTCCCTCCTCCGTTATCTTCTGCGACGGCTATCGATTTATGGGCTCATAGATTTTATTCGCGAACGGATACTGACATTCTAAGGGATCCTCTTTGGGAGCAATCAATTTGATTATATCCTATTGCATACTTCCTCTGTTTTGTTTTTTTACTTTTAATTTTGATTTGTTTAATGACTTAGTTTTACTTACAAGTTATTTCATAAAACTCAATTGATACTGAACGATGGGAAAAGAGATTACCCGGTGTTTCAACAGTCGGGTTGGGCGATAGTCAATAATTTTCCGATAGCAGCTTCCTTTTTTTTTCAGACTTATATAATGAAGAATTTTAACGTAGTTGCAATAACAATGAAGAAATGAAATCTTCAGACAAGAAAGATAACGAAAGAATAGTTAACCTTTACTCCTAGTCTATATGTTCGGTAAGCCACATACGTCCCGAAAAAAAAACTAGCATTTCTGCATTCTTTTGGCTTAATCTAGTCCGTTTTTCTGAAATAACTTTTCCGGCCAATGAAAACACACGGTCGGAGAGTACTTCTTTTTCTCTCCAGAATTCTTTTGGACTAGCTTCATTTGATAATAGCCATTGCTCTAAGTGTCAACTTTTCCGCGGGCAGGATTAGGCCTACTGTAAGATTTGACTGGGCCCGCGAGGCATTTTGAAAACCCCAATTAAAAGAAAAGAATTTGCACTACTTACTCTCCCCAACTGAGTAAGAATATGATTCTTAAGGGCATCATAACTTCACGTGTATCGGTACAGCTTCATTTGAACTACAATAATTTACGTATGTTCAAAAAATGGTGCGCAAAAAATGCACTACCTTTGAAAGCGGCCCGCGAACGTATTTGCACACTAAAGTTTGGCCCGAAACTTGTCAAATGTTGCCCATACCCGCTCTAAGTGATTGTTAAGGGGGTCTGCAGTACATGAACACAGTTGCATATCTTCATCTTTTTTGCATCGAGCATGAATGTGACTGCTTTCCCTAGATAAAGGCGATTCGGGTGTTGATGTCACTGTGGAATTGTTTGCATTTTCGATCTGCTCCTCCGATCTACTACTACTGTTCTTAAATTGAGCTAATTCATTTCGTAGCCACGTTTGTACGTTTTACATTTCAATAACTTAAAAATGCCTTCTTCCTGGGGCTTGCTCCTTGCCTTCTACCTGGGGTCCATTATAGTCGTCAAAGTCAGAACTGTTCTTTCTTTGTATGGGAATAACAGGGTGGATACAATGTCTGCTATGTATACCGAGGATTTATCAAGGAATTGGTATCCTTTATTGGTTTGTACTCTATTTCTCATTAATTTTAATTCTTTGTTCAAGCCATAAACTAAAGAAATAATAAATGATACAATCACATACTGTTCCCCCGAAATATCCTCAGTTGCTTTCTGGCAGGTCTCCAAACAAAATTGATACCGTGTCGTGTATGATTTTCATTTCCTCTGCAGTAAAATAATTTGCACGTGCAGAATCCAGCTTGGTAATATACGATTCAACATCAAAAAGGTACTGTTCAAACTGGCCTTAGTAATTCGTAATTTCGAGAAACAAATAACGACTTGTCCAGCGCGGCATCAACTCTTGCCAAGTTATGTAGGAAAGAGTCCTTTAGCTCTAGGAATTTCGAGTTCAAACAGCTCAAACTTAAGCATTTTAACTCAAACGAACTTCAAAAGAGCTCAAACTTAAGCAGAAACTGATGCGCGAAATTCCGTGAGTATGAGGCTAATAAAAAGTTATGGATAGATCAGACTATCCACTATCTGACTCGACTCTATAAGTAGCCTTGAACCATCGTTAGTGACTAACGATACGCGTGACCTATCGGTATATCGATTTTCTAACTTCATTCATGGCGATAACTTTTTAACTGTAAGTCGAAAGTTAACAAAACTTATTTCTTGTTGTCCTTACATGGATATATATCCTTAAGGAGTCCTATTCACATCTCTCCATTCCTTCAGCCTGATTTCACCCTCTGCTTGGTCCTTGGCAATAACCAAGCGTCAGTCCGAGTTCGAACCTTGTCAGTTCGTATAATAATAATTGTAAGTATATTAACTATTATAGCCCTGAGAGGACATTCAAACTGTTTCTTCCTAGTCGTTTTATATTAGTTGACTCGACAGCCCTGATGTAGACCTGATTCTCGGGTTGAAACGTCTGCTCAATATGTGTAGATACTTATATAGTGTTGTTTTACTTATCGCACCTCCGGTTAATTAATTTGCATTATATTAATTTCTACGGTCAACCATCTACCTTCGTATCATAACTAGTCTACCGAATGAAAAATATAACTTTCTAGTCTAACATTCATTAAAGGTCATTAATTTATTAGGTCAATATTCATTAAAGATTATTATATTAAACTCTGTTTATTGTAATCTTATTATTACTTATGTAATGTTGGTAAGCACTTTAACTACAACCAGGTAATTACCTAATTATCTAATTACATTTCGTTTTACGTTGTCTTCTGCTCTTTCTATTTCTTTGACTATAATATTTGTACACTACGATGCGAACTCTATTCTATTTCTATTCTGGAATTCGGTCCAGTAGTTCCGTTACTGAACTTCGCCGGCAGCAGGAACTTCAATTTTCTTGATAGCGGCCGGTGGGTATTAACCAGTGTGCAGGAAGTGGAAGCTACTCCGGGACAATTGGTTTTTCTTTCTTCCCCCTCCGTCCCGCAGAGAAGAGTGTGGGGAGGGGAGGGGAGATTTGTGATGATTGCTGAGGAAGGGAGGAGGGTCCAACTGCGAGTTTACTCTTAATGAAGCGACAAACTTGCGGCAATCTTTTTGTCAAAATAAAAACAAAAAATGCCGGTATCAAGTTATATTACATTTATTTTATTAAGTGCGCTGTTTTATATCTGGGATGAGCACGAGACAAAGGTTCACTAATGGAGCTCATTTCTTTGAGTAGAAAAGGTCACGTAGGATTTATATCAGTTGAAAAAAAGTCGACTTCATGACACTTTTTTACATCGTACTTATAAAAAAGAGTGCTTGCTTGTTCTTGTGGATTCTTTTCAAGTTGTTATTTCTACTTTTTAGTCTCGTGTGATTACATTGTTCATATTCTAGATCCCCTTCGTTTCGCTTTACATTAATCACATTTTTTTATTAATTCGTCAGCATTTGAACGATGATTTAACATACTTAGTTTAATCGTTAACAATGGCCGGTTAGAATTTCTTGATAGTAATAATATATTTTTTACTTTGAGCATTTTTTGGCTGTTGTTTGAAGTAAAAGAATGTGATCAGTAAGATAGTATGATCTTAAGTAAAACTTCGCGTATTGATGCGAGAAAATATTATAAACGAACCATCGAACATATTCATGACTCGTTTCGAATGAGGAACAAGAATATAATGTATCTGGGAACCACTTTTTAAAGTCAGAGGTATCATATATCATTATTCCATATATGTATGTTAACTGCCACTTTCTTCTTACAGGAAATTAACATGATAGTTTGAATACTACTAATTCCGATTGAACATAGAAATCCATTCCTGTTGTTAGAGGTTGTTTCGAATATTTTGTCTTTTGGATCCTTTGTATTAGTATTTTCTTTTTATGATAATTTTTGTTGTGGGAAATATTTCCACTTTGAGCTGTAACATTATAGTTAAAGGCTCGTACGGGATTGATCAGAGTAGTCTAAAAACCGAAAACAGCAGACGCTTACAATCTTAAATAAATTTCTATAAGAACAATAATCGCCTGATTATATTTAAGTTAAATGAATAGGAGCTTTGGGCAGGATGAGCATAATGTATGCCACAACCAGATTTCATATTGGATATAATAGTTAAGTACTTTAATTAATACTTACTCCACCCCTATAAAATAGAACAATGAAAATATTAATAAAGATTTAAAAAAAAATCTGTATTAATAATTCAAGACAATTACTTCCTTCAGATAAATACTTCCTTCACTTTTAAACGTTTAAATGTGATAACAATGATTTCATTCATGATTCACCAACATTTTTTATTGAAAATTTCAACTCAATCTCCTTGGAGCTGCTTAATAAGATATCAACAGTAGCCAAGTCACCTTCCCGTTGTACAGAGCCAACAGAGATAAAAAGGCTCTGTGGGAAATATTAAAAGGAATGGAAAAAAAGGAAGGACAAAAAAAAAAAAACGGGTGAAAGAGGTGGAAGGAAGGAAAAAATATTGTCCCAGAGCGGGATGACTGCTGAGGGACGGTCGGCAGTGATTCCTCAGCTCCGATTAGGGAGGCTTTGTTTCCCCACCAGTCGCGTCCGGAAATGATAATTGCCCCCACTCCCCTCTCCCTCTCTTTTAATATTTCTTCTTTATAAATTCTTTGGGTTTTTTTTTTCTTCTTCAAGTTTAGATGATAACTTAAAATAACATTTAAAGTATTGAAGAGAAAATCAATTTTGAGAATGATTCTGCTTAGCGAATTTCTTTTCACACATTTAGTGATTAAAGAAATAAATGATTAATCAATTGCACATCATCCCATAAAAAATCTATCTATCCGGGTTTCCCGGGCCAAGGTAAGGGATGGGGGATTAATGGTATTATTAAATTTCCCCTGGCTCCGGGTTTTAAACTGCTATCTTCGGGTTCCCAATCATACACTGACATTAGCTAGAATAGTGATAAAATAAAGTCAATATTTTATATCTCTGTACCTGATTAAGTTTCACATACGAAGGTTATCAATTTTATTGATCAAATATCAATCTTATTGATCAAAAAATTACATTTGCTCCGTGTATAATTATAAAAGTAAATGAAATGCAAAAGAATTTAAAATTAAAATGTAGTGCAGTAGGTAAATAAAACCTAACATGAATTGTTTTTAGTCAAAGTAATATAGTAGTGGAATATAAATAAAAAATAAAGTGTATGAAGTGTCCTTATCGTATTTGGTAATATATTTTTACTTTGACTAATATTTTATTTTACACCGAATAACAAAATAAGAATATTTAGAAATATAACAAAATAGTAGGATTTTTTTTTTACCTCAAATTTTAAAGTTTTTTATTGCACCACACTCATCTGGACTCCCTAGACGAAACGGGCACACCAGCTAGTGAAATATAAATTGTTTTTGTTATAATTTTTTAATTTATAATGAATATGGTGCCATGAAAGCTTCTTCTTACCTACACTTATTTGAAACTTTAAAAAAAAGGGTATATTGTTCATTATTAATATTGGATATTAGTCATGATTGCGTCCAAACTCCTTCGGCATGACATTCTTTATGGACATCCCTTCCACAATCATCATTTTTTCATCGCTTAAAGTTTTATCGCATTTGACATAAATCGTGTTCTCAACTTAAAGGATTATTTTATAATCTTAAGAAAATTATTTTATTGCTTATTACTTTCATTATAATATTTAGCGTAAATATTTTATTCAAAGATTGAGTAAAAAATAAGTAGTTATCTTTTATTTTGACCCCTTTTTTTCCGGAACAAGATGGTTTCGAACTGTATGCGTGTAAGATCTAATAGTTGTTTTTTCCTCCCCACTTTAATCATTCACAAGATATTATACTATGGGAAGAGGTTTATCTTTTAGACGTGCTGATTTCTGTTTCTACTTCTGCTTTATCATCTACCATCATTATTATCTATGCGACCCTTTTTTTTTTTTTTTTTTTTTTTTTTTTTTTTTTTTTTTTTTTTTTTTTTTTTTAGTACCGTCTTTACTCAGTCCTTTAATTTCAACCGGAAAATCCTAAGTGAATTCCCCACCCAGAATTTCCTTTCCTCTAAGCCTTTTTTCACCGTAGAATAACTGCGAGTTTTCCCAGTGGGGATCAGGCCATCTGATAAATAAAAAAAAAGAGGACACAGCAGGGTTCCCTGAGGACTGCCAATGTTTTGACCCCCCCCCCCCCCCCCTTTTTTTGATAAGGTATGCCTCCTACATCAAAGCCTCTCAATTCTTCGCTATATGGGAGGCACTAAGGCCCGCTTGTACCGTTACCTTACCGGAGCTACGATCCATAAAACCGTTGGATTTTTCAAGACCGCCTTGATAACATCTGCGCATATATTTTGAATAATATATGGGTTTATTCCAATTAGAGCTTATAACACTAAGTTACAATCAAGTGAACCAGTTGAACCAGTTAACTACGAATGCCAACAATTAATGAGATAGCTGTGTTCAAGTGGTTAATAAAAAAATCAGGCTATGTTACTAGTACGATTGCGTTTGGCATAAAATGAATACGCTGACTCTCATTACAACCATTTAAATTCAAATTTATTCTAAGTTATTTGAATTTATATTACCCTTTCCAATTTTAATTCTGCCTATGCATGGTATGTTCCTACGTTTTTTTTTCATTTGTTAATTAAATAAATACAACTAAAAAAAATCTTTATTAATTTTTGTTATTAGTTACGTATAAAAAGGAACGCTTACCTGTGCATAGATAATATTTCTGAGGAATCCGAATGGAAAACATTCTAGGAAAATTTTGATACTTTAGGCTTTATTTCTTTTATAAATTATTTCTCCATTTATTTGTGGACCTAATTTTGTTTTTTAATGGGCTTGTGTTTTATTTCTTAGTATACAAAAACTACAAAATAGTTAAAAAATTAAAAAACAAACAAATATATTTAGAGTATCTAAGGTGTTAGTAAACTAACTCACTTGAACAAAGTTTTGCCAATTCAGATATAAAACTAAATCTCACTTCTAACATATGCCAGATTCTGTTTCATTTTTAACCGATTCACAGTGGGAAGGATGACGAATGTAGGTGAAAATAATTCTGGAAACGACTTATTTCATTTTAATTTTTCACTGCGATGATTAAATTTAGGAATGAATTAATGAATAAATGTCGACAGAATGTTTCTGGCAAAGGAGTTATTAAAATAAATTAAAATGTGTAATCAAAATATAAAAACAAATAAAATATAATTATTTAGGTAAATTGTATAATACGGAACAATTATATTAATTTATTTTTAAAATATTTTTAAAATGATGAATATATTTTAAAACTACAATTCTAAAAAATATAAAATAAAATATGAATTGTAAAATTGTAACAATATAATATGTAACTGTAAATGTTACCAACTTTAATGTTGGTTCATCACTGTATGAATTACTGACCCCAATTTTCAATAATAATAAAATAATATTTAATTTATTTATTTAATAACAAACATTTAACGATTATAAATTTGTGATCTGCAAAGTACTTACAATGAGCAAATTTTGCTGACTTCTACATGAGCGTTCCTTGTGGAAATAACAAATTAGCTCAGGAAGTCTCTTGGCCACCACCTGCCTAGTCGACATGGTGGGCTGTAAGGGTTGTGTAAGTATATTAAGTGTTCCGTCAGAGGGTTTGTATTGTAGGTCAATTTTTGGTGAAAGCTATTATAATTTTCTTTGGCTGTTTCCGAAATTGTTCGCATGTCTAAGTCTTCGTGTATTATATCGTTGCTAACATAAAAAATGGTGCATCCCTTTTAGTCTGATGTGAGTTTTCCAAGTCAGTCTTTTTTCCTACTAAAACCTAAATATCTAACCTCATCAGATGGCGGTATACAGATATTATTAAAATATATTCCTGGACAAGGGCCATGATTAAGTGTGAAGATTACTTGAACACTCTTTTTTTCATTCATTTTTATTTTCTATCTAGTGGCCCGATCTGCAATATCATCCAAATGATTTTGAAGAGTATTAAAGGTTCGAATATGGCTTTTATCTGAGCAAAGTATAAATAATAAAATTAAAAAAAAAATCATTGCGAAAGTGTTTCCTCTTCAGTAGCACTGAAGTATCCCATCGTAAGAAAAAGTGTATATGTTTAGTAAAAGAAGAAGGGCGGTAATTGAAAGTTTTGTGATGCGCGCACCACATGAAACTTTTTTTAAAATCTTTTAGTTATAAACGTATACGTTACTGATATAATGGGATTTATTTTTTGATTCAATGAGCCCCCGGAAATGGAAAACTTTAAATGGAAAATTTAAGGGTGTTTTTTGACGGACTTGTTTTACCTTGTATCCTTTATGTCATTTCTATGTTAGCTCAACACTCAGCCTAAATTTGTTATTTGATCATCCGACGTTCTCCTGCTGCTATGGGACTCTTGAGTTATTGAATTTGCAATTGTATTGACTAATCATGTTAAATAATGCTGCGGGTGTTTAAGCAGCTAGTCTATATAGCCCCATTGTTGCATAGCCTTGCCTACCGCACCCGGCATAATTGCCTGAAAGATGGAGCAAATAGCAACGTTTACGGTGTTTATATCGCCCTTTAAACGACGCTGACTGGATAATGCCAGGTGTCTGTGTCGTTGGCATTATGTGCTAATGGTCATGGGAGTTGTAATAACCACGGAGGTTATTCTCTCTGGTCTGTTTTAATGGCTGTAAGCCTCGGGTGGGGTTTCGCTTTGTGCAAATTGCTGATCTACATTATGGATATTCTCGCCATCGCTTCCTTGATCCTTTGATGGATTGAACTCATCTAATCCAGCAGTATAGTTCAATTACAAACCCCTTATTTCCACATTTACTGCCACATCTCTTTATTCAGTAAATCAAATTACTTCTGGAACATGACCGTTCGCACGGAATGTCGGCTGCGCTCCGACCCCCCCCCCCCCCCACTCAGAGAAACAAAAACTACAAATTAAAAAAATTCGTGTTTATTCACTATATTTATTAACTATTATATAAACAAATATTTTAATTTTCAAATATCAATAGTTTATTTTGAAGAATTAATTGATTCATATTAATGAGCCATTAACATCATCATTCCTATCTTTAAGGAAGGGAGCCAAAGTGAATGCCAAACTACAGGCCCATCTTTCTATCTCAAGTTGTATACAAATTATATGGCATTCTTAGACATTAGGGCGGACTTTCACGGAGAAGTGAAATCTGGAACCCACTAAGAAAGAAGAAAATCCCAAGAGACCTAATTAAAGCAATCCAGTCTACAATAAAGACTCAAAAAGAATAGGAAGGATTAATGGGAAGGAATCCAGGAGCTTCAGGATGGATAGAGGAATCAAAAAAGGTGATAGTCTCAGTTCATGATATTCATAGATGAGATCCTAAAAATCTGTAAACGAAGAACAGCACAACATTAAGAGCAATTATAGGAAAATGGAATTTAAGAAATATACCTACTCGCCCAAGCTCTTGTATACGCGTCCCCATAGCAGACTCAACTGAATCACTACAGCAAGCCATCATAGACTGTGGAGCTGAACTAGAAAGAGAAGGGATGTTCATAAACGAGGATAAAAGCAAAGTTATGCAGAAATGGCGAGTTGCTGAAGACATACGGATAAACTGTAAGGGTAGGACTCTAGAGGTGGTTGACTAATATACGAGATGATAATATACTCGTATGTACCTGGGGACAGTTGTTGAAAGGAACGGGAAATTAGACCAGGAAATATGGAATAGAATCCATAAAGCTAATGGCGTCTATTATCAAATCTGTAACACGGTCGTAGGGAAACGAGAGGTGGAAAACAAGACAAAAATGATTAATTACAACACGCTGTACCTCCCAACCCTTCTTACGGAAGCGAAAGCTGGTTCCTACTGAATAAGCATAAAAGCAAACTGACTGCATCCGAAATGAAAACCTGAGGAAAGAAGCTGGCCGAACCAGAAGAGATCCTTTAACGGGAGTGAGATTCTCCAATTGTTTAAAAAATCCCGACCTTGGACTATTTCCCTCAATCGGAATCCTTGCAGGTCATTTCTAATGTTTAGGAATTAATTTTCTCAAATATTCTTTTAGAAGAAAATCTTTTTTATAATCTGCAATGATACTTTTACAAACCTAAAATGCCTTAGTAATGAATGATCCATCAGTCCGTTTTCATGGATTTGATTTTAAAAATATTTAAATTCGAAATTGTATAAATATTTAATTTTGGGGATTTATATAACGCTGATAGCCTGCTCTCCAGATGAAATCCTGCGGAAGCCCTTGTTGTTGAGTTGCAAATATTACGTATGAATGGTAATATAAACCCCGAAGAAAATACCTAACTAATAAGTTTTTTGCTTGACTTCTTAAATATTTTTTTTTTCTGCTTGTTTTAAAACGTTTCTTCTTTGTTTCAGGTAATTCACCCTTTGTCCTTTGTGTTACCTTCTTTGTGGTGAGTGCAACAGTTTGATCTATTTAAATTTGTAAGCTTCAGAGAGAACGTTTCATATTTTTAAATGTTATGAATAGTGAGCGATAATCCATCATCCAAATCCATCATCTTTCAAACATTGTTGAGTTTCTGCGTGAAAACGTGCTATATGATTATGTTTTCATGTTCTGGAGTTATTATTAACTTCTAATGTTTAAACAGATAACATTTATTCCTTAGAAGGTATTTATATTATAATTTTCTCTATCATTTTATACAAGAATACTGACTTTAAACCGTAAATAATGTGTTTTTTTTTTTTGGATAATTTGCAATATTCCTTCGACCGATACTTTTTGAAGTACTATGAAGTTGTTCTCAAGTTATTTTTTCTTTTTTTATATACTTTCTTTTTATCACCTTCAAAGCAGATCAAATATTTTATTGATGAGATTGACTTCGAAACTATTCTTTTTATGATTCGATTCAAGACAAAGAACTTAATAATGTAACTAATATAATGGAGCTAATGTACTAACCTCTGATGTTAATTTTTTTTAAATGTTCTTAAAAGGTTTTATTTGTTTGAAATTCTTATGTTCGCTTGTAACGTAGGATGTTGTTTTTCGCTTCCCTCACAAAAACCTCGCCATATTGTCTCCTCGTTATGCCTATCATTTTACTGTTATTCGTTATAATTAGGAAAATGGTAATCTGGACTTCGAGTGAACTATGTAAGTTACCCCTTGTAACGCCTATGTCTTTTTAGGTATCTTTGAATCTCTCATTCCTTCGATCCTTTTTAGTTCCTGTAAAGTTCGTCGAAGAACCCACTCACACGCAATATATATATATATATATATATATATATATATATATATATATATATATATATACATATATATGGTAAACTCTACATCACTTTTAAATAAATAGTTACATACACTCCGTCATTGATTGCAAATATCACAAGTTAATTTTTTTTTTTTTTTTTAACAAATAATGTACAGTTTTTCCTGTTCAAGAAGACTTGTGTCGACTCCCAACAAGCATAATTGTTTTTGTTAATCTCTTTTAATTTTTAAGAAATTTTTTTATCAATATTCCAAAACCTCTGTATTTAAAGTTTATATTTGTCAGTTTCGGGTTTTTATTTATTATTGTTGACGGGGATGGGACTTAGGTTTGGTTTGATTTGGCTTGTTTAATATTCATCCCTTCGCTTCAGTTTTGTTGGTTTGGCTTCTCATGAATATTTTATTGAATTTATGATTGTTTAATATTTCCCAGATTTTTTTTATAAATATGACTAATAATATGTTCTTGACTAATAATATGTTTGTGACTTATACTTTTTTTTTCTTGTTTATTATCATTGGTTACTCCCTTGTTTCATACTAACTCTGATGAAGATTTGAATTTCGGATCGAAACGTTATATTTTATTTAATTCATATTTATTTCCGCTTCGCTGTTCGCTACATATTTGACATAGTTTAGTATGCATTCATTTGAATTCTTTACTCCCTTTTTAAAATTAATTTTCATTATACCCTATCCGGTAATAATATATGCCTGTAATGGAATGTTAACACAGTCCATTATGAATGCTAATGCTAATCCTTTTTTTTCTCTTTTTCTTTGATTTTTGGTTATTCTGTGCTCTCTGTTATCTTAAGAATGTCTTCATCCAATATTCATGTGAAATCTTACCCAACATAAGACACTAGTTATGTGTGTACATACATTATTCATCTTGTATGATATTTGTGTGCAATAAACTCCCTTCTTACGATTTTACTGCTAGATAGAAATAAATATAAGAAAATAGAAAATTATGTAGCTGATAGGAGATTAATATAAAATATAGGATGAGTAAATATATTATTTGTTTAAATATGTACACACAAATATCTGTAGTTGTGTGTACATATTTAAACAAATATATGTTTTAGTGTTTAGTGAGTGCATACATGCATATATCTAAATCCAGCTGTTATTGATAAGTTGCGCTCGGTAGGAGAAGAGCGTGAGGCTGCAGTAAGTTCAAATAATTTACGGCTTGGCTGACACGAAAATAGCCGACACGTTGCCGAGGAAGAAAGGAAAAGAGTGTTAAAAGAGCGATAAATTAGGTTGAGTTCCGGGAGGGAGCATAACTGGCTGTGAGGGATGAGGGTGTGAAGGAGAGAGAGAATAAGGAAGGATTTGTGACTTTTCCAAGAAGTCGAGGAATCAAACGAATTTGTGAGGGCCAATCGGCCGTGTCCCACCCCTCTCCCTTTTAAGTCAGTAAACTATTTCCGGAGCAAGGGGAATAGTGAACAGTTCTTGTAGAGGAATGTTTTCTGAACTTCCTTGGGAATTCGGGTGGAGTTCCTTGGTCCAAGCAGAATGTTTTCCTGGATAGTTTTCAGTTGTTTTCTATTGATTAGTGCCTATTTTAATTAAAATCTTTTGGAAAAGAACATGACAAATCTGAGTATATGTCGACCCCAATATTACCAGTGTACTGAGCATACTAACCTTCGTTATCGAACCTGTAAAAATCATAGGCGGATCCAGCCAGTTGTAAAGGATATATTTTTCTTTACTACAACTAAAATTGTACTTGTTCTGCATAATATTTGTACTTCCTTACTATTTGTCAAGTGAAATTCTATCTTTAAATTACCAATAATTTTCGAAAAGTAGGCATTTCAAGTAGGCCGCTGGGCGATATTATGAGTTTTTTTTGCAGTTCCTCCTTTCTGATTAGTCCTGTTTGAAGATGAATATTTTTTATTTAACAAAAACAAGACAATATGACAGGTGATTATGTATTATTGAGAAAATACTTTGTATAATACAAATAAATATTTTATAGTTGGGATGCGACATAAATGTCGATACATCTAAAACAATAATATTAAAAATATATTTGTTTTATCAAAACATGGATGGTAAACATATCTATGTTTTTGTCAAAACATCAACAGTCCAAAAAATCATTTTTGTTGTCAAACAGAGATGTTAATTTCATCTTTCTTTTTTTGTCTAAAATCGATGGAAAAAAATCTGTTTTTGTCAAAACATCAATGTTAAAATAAATCTTTCATTTTGTCTTATCTATTGTGTCAAAATATCGATGTTAAAACCATCTTTATTTATCTCAAAACATCAATAAATATCACTATGTTAAACCTTCATTTGTTCAAGTAAATTTGTCTTAAGTATTGCCAGAAATTTTGAAATGCTTGAGGCAAATATTGCAATTGTCTAATGTTAGAGATTTTAGAAAAATATTCCAAAGAAATCACGTTGTTAATCACTCGTGTATAATTCCCGTTTCAGCCCGCCACTTTTTACTATATAAATGAAAACCGAAGAATGGTTCAGGTACACCAAGATTCCGAAACCTCTGATTGGTTGTTGGTTATCGCCCTTTTTTCAGGTTCTGTTTTTGCATTTATTTCTTTCAAGCTAACATTTCTGACTGCTGTGCTTAAAATCTATGCTACAGGGTAAATTTTTAAGTATTATATGTTTCATTGTGGTAAATTTTTTCAATAAAAAAAAAAAAGCCATCTAAAAACATCGATGTTCACAAAACATATCGTAATCGATGTCGCATCCCTAAACAAACTCGACTAACTATAAATCTAGATATTATCTAATAAAATTAAAGGAACCAATCGATTATATTAAATATTCATGCGATAAGCCCAACTTTTACGAATACGTACCTTGTATAATATTGCCAAAAAAGAAAGAATTAAAACTTCATTTTTCGAAGAGTGTTCACTGTACTTGTACTCTACAATCCTGATGACGTCCAAATTAGGTTCATCTTGTATTTTGATTGAATAAAATTATTGCTTTCACTTTGTATCGATTGAAGATAATTTGCCGAAGCTTGGTGGAGAACAGATTGCTGAGTGCCCGTGCAGTGGGATTTAATCAAATCATGAGCTGTCATTTAGATAAGGCTGCTATAGAACGGAGGGCTTATATCTGCTGACATGGAACATCACAGCTCGCCTTGGAGCATTTCATTACCGGCTTTATTGCGGATTAGATTCTATGTTATTACTTACTGACTCTGAAGTCAATCGAAGATTAAGTCATAATAAAATAATATAAACTAATAAAACAATTTGAACGTTCGTACCTACTTTCTCTGACCTATTTATGTTTATTGAAATCCTAACGTTACGAATAAAAGTAATCGGTACTTCGGTTTGACTAACTGCTCTAACCTTATTTTTAAGAAAAACCATTTTAAAATTTAAGGTTTTAATACTTTCTTGGTCATTCATGAAATATACCTATACACCTTCCTTATTACTACGCATACCTATAGGTTTAATTTATGAAAATATTTTAAGAAAAAAATAAAATATCTTTATATGAAACATTTTAAAATAGGTAAAGTTATTGCTATATTTCATTTAATATTAAAAAATAACAAAAGTTAAATTATGACGTTCTGTTATTTTATTAATTTATGACTTTGACGTAAAATTGATTTTTCGTTAGAAATAAGACAAGATTTGTTAAAACTAATAATTTATTAAATTAGAAACATACATTACAGTTTTGAAAATAGAATAAAAATAAAAATGAAAATTTCTCCCCAAACTTTGCTTCTTTATAAAAGAATCGATTATGGTTATCTTGATAATTGATTCTACGTGTGTGTATTACAAATAAATTTTACTTTGTATTAAGTTGTAGGAATATAATGTTGTTTTCCATTATAAAAAACGTTTATTGATTAATAAAGTACAACAATATAATACTTGCTTGACCTTTGAATTTTGTTTTTTTAAATTTTTCGAATAGAACATAAATCTTTCTGACAAAAGAAATGAGTAGAATTATACTAACGAATATTTAAAATAAAAAAGTTAAAACTAAGTCAGATATCACGATATCGTCATCCCCTTCCTTACCTGGTGACCCACAGACTGGATTCGTGGGTGCTTCTGTGGGTGGCAAGTTGTGGGTGAGGTGTCATTGTACAGTGCCAACGTGTGGGCTCCCAGGAGCTCTGTTTGGAACAGCCAATCGTTCACTGTCCCTGTACTCCAGTAGTTGATAATTATAGGTACATACTAATACAGTTGGGCAATTGTCGAGTTAGGCCTTGCTCCAGAATTTTTTAACGATAAATTAAGCTTAATATTGCTTCATAGTCGATACTACTTTTGCTATGTTTTTCTGGGCGCCGTTTAATGTGGTCCCGAACTCTGAGTTGGACCAGTTTGAGACCAAAGTTGGGCAAATTGTTATCAGAATAATGATTCATGAATAGGAATAATTGGTAATCGTAAAACAAATGAAAAATGAATAACCATTATTCATAATCATTACGGAGTATTTTTAATGATTATTGAGTGTTTATGGTATTCATTTGAAATGAATAATGAATTACTGGTATTTAGTTATTTATTATTCATTTCGAATGAATACCATAAACACTCAATAATCATTAAAAATACTCCGTACTGATTATGAATAATGGTTATTCATTTTTCATTTGTTTTATGATTACCAATTATTCATATTCATGAATCATTATTCTGATTACAATTGGCCCAACTCTGTTTGAGACTTTATTTATAAGAGAATGCAGCGAGCGTGAGTCGAAAGCGGGGATCTAATAAAGCTTATAAATCCCCATTTTAAGTGAAAAGGACTCAATGGGAGTTCGCTAATATTACGATAACATACTGAGTCGATATGGTCCACGGCCAAAAGTAGGATAGCAGAAACTTATTTATTTTTTTAAACTGGATATTCCCGATATTTGAATTTTCATGAGACTTGAGAGGAATATCAAAATCCCATTCAGTCTTTGGTTTCAATTCTTCTAAATTCACTAGTTCTATTCATCTTTGAAAATACCTCATGTGAACTCAATGGTTTGGATGAACCTCTTGTCATGCGGTAGCGGTCGGTAGTACTTGCCTCACAATATATTGTTTATTTCCTGATACTCAAAACAATGATTATTGGCATCAAAATAACTTCAAAACTGTCTGGAAGTGGATCATGAAAATAATTCAGTAAATTTGTTTTATAGAAAATATGACAATAAACAACTATTTCAATGTGCTTGTTGATATAGCACTGACGCTTATCCCACAACACTCACTCACCCCTAATAATCAGAGTTTTACAGATCTCATCGTTGCAAAAAAAAAAAAAAAAAATTAATTACATACATTTTAATTAATTATTCCATTAAATGACTGTTGAATAATATAGTTAAATTGTCTGATCCCATAGTCAAGTACATTCACATTTAATGTTACTAATAGCTACCTTATCATCAAATTTGTTTTTTTAGCCCACATTTTTATTAAAAATTAATATAGTCTAAAACTATTTTCCAACGAGGAAAACTTGTTACTATCCTTAGTTCATAAAAACTTTGCGACTGTCTGAAGATTTGATTTTTCCTCGAACTTTTTTTTTGATAAGATAATAAGTCCTATTTCCGAGGGAATTTAAAAAAAAAAATCAAGCGGGAATAAATTACGGACATCAACCGGGTGGAGTGGGATAGTAGAGAGACGAAAAATAAATGACTTCTAATATCTGGAGGAGCGAGGAGGGACTATCGGGACAATGCTGGAAAATCTGTCAGATGGCGCGCTGGAGGTGAGGTGAGAAAAGCCCCCTGCAGTTTCTTCTTCCCGCTAAACTGGGAATAAATCATGGAGGCATTTCCTCCTCCTCCTCGTTATTAATGGTCCCCTCCTTGCCACTTGCTCCGATTCCTCTTTGTTACTGTCCCGCTGGCAAATGGCTGTCGTCTTTGCAATGACTCTACTCATTGACGTTTCTCCCGAGCAGATTTACCAATGATTTGTGCCCGCGGTCCACCATTAATCGTTCGCCTGAATCAATTTATTCTTTATCTGACCTCGAATGGGGTAACATATTCGTATCTGCACAGTTTCAAATGATTAGTTTTACTTGTTTGTTCTTTACATGTTAACACTTACAACCATGATTTTTATTAATTTTTTATTTTTCAATATCCGATGAATGCTTCATATGCTATATTAGAACAAAAATAATAACTTGAAAATTTGTTGTGGCCTTTGGACGGATCTAGACGATTGCAGGGGGTTGACTGCATTCCCAAAGGAGGGGGTGCTCCAGCCCGACAACTCTTTTTCTGGATCTGCCAATCAGCTATTTCACCTTTTCTTTCTCACAAGATCCTTTCCCACAGCTAAAATTCTACTTGCTCTGCATTTCATTTGTTTTTTACCATTCTTTCTTACTTGTAGTAGAATTAAATTCTGTGTGCAGCCCCCACATTCCTCCCTGGATCCGTCAATAGCCAAGATTCTTAAAAAAGGGGGACGCCAGGAATTTCTTATAACCAAATCAGAATTTGTGGTAAATCCTGGTTTATGTATTTAGGTAAATTACGCATATACATTTTAAGTGCTCTAAAACGCTTAGTCTATTTATTTATAAACTTGAATATCTGACATTTATCGCCAAAACCTGATTATATTCACTTGCACCAACAATTAGTGCTGTACTTTATACTATCAGAGGGATTTAGAAAATTTAAATACCTAGAAACGGCACTAATATAAAAAGAAGGTATTCCTCTCGAGCAGCGGTTCTAAAACTTGTGGACTGTGGAGGTCTTCGAGGACCCCCTTAGAACCTAATCTGCACTCATCCTGGCCCCACGTCCAGCCGACCGACCCTAATATGGCTTGCACAATTTCATCGAAAATTCTTTGGAGTAGCTCTTTTTCCAAATCGGATTGGTTTTTCTCGTATAACTGTCTCATTGACTTGTTTGAACAAATTGATTTTTTTAATTAGTATAGTAGTTCTCATTTATTATATTATATAAGTTTCGTTTAATAAAAAAATTCTCCGATTAGACAAAAGTGAAAACCAATAATTTTGATTATTAATTTAGCTTACTCAGGAGTTGAGCGGATTTCCTTCTAAAGCGGCGATACATAAATATTTACTTTGACGAAATAACCGATGTATTAAAATATAGGTTTTGAGTTGTGCCGCCGATCTTATTTTCTTCATCTCTAATATTAGGGTTTATTTACAATAAAAACTCTATAGTTCAATCCAGATTCCCCTAATTTCGATAAGTCAACTGTTTTCGTTAATACTTCTTGTGTCTTGCAGATTCTTCCTTAACATGATACGTTAGTATTTATATATTAGGAAAGCTTTTTTACCTTATATTTTACGTTTTTTACAATTCTTTAGACATTGCAGTTTTCTGAAGATGGAGTATTTAATCCTTTTAGTAAATAAGCATGTAAAAAGTCCCCACATAAATCTTTTCAATTGAAGACCCCACGCTAAGAACGTGTTCAGTCACATTTTGCCAATTTTACAGGAGAGCAAATTATCTTCTCTTAAGCAAATTATCTTGTATCGAACACAACTTAGTATCTCTAAGTCAATGGGAAAAAATAGTGTATGCCCAATATATTTTCAAATAATGGTAATGTTAATAAAAATACAATACATTATTTGTTAGTCCAAAAAAAATCAATGAGCAAAAAAGAATTGTAATTACATGTTCCCCCAAAAAATAATTGTAAATATCTCAAGGACTGAACCCGCTGTTTTCGTGTAAACTACACAGATTTGTAGTACTCGAAATGGTTTACTATAACGCGCTAAAATTCAATATTCACAAAAAATGACTGTGTCATCCTCAAAATTCCTTCGCAATCCAAATTCCTTCGCGTATTTTTCAGTAAAGAAGGGCCTTAATCAGCCTTACTAGATCCTAACTTTACACTCCCGCATGTTACACTCGCACTTCACAGATAAACAAACCCTCAAAACGGTATTTTTCAGTGGAGATCGTGCCTTACTTTATTTTTTTTTTTTAGAAATCTTCTACAAAAAATATATAAATGATTTTTAACCGGCATTGTTCTTGGATTCGTTCCGCGTTCTGAAATAATATATTCTTTAAACTTCTTAGTGTAATTTTTAACGGAAATCTACTGAGAGAAAGACGAAAAGTATTCTGTGGACAAAAACACATTGATAATCGATTAAAATAATAACATTATGTTTGTACTTGTTTTCCATAGTGGTTTACAGCGAATATCGAGCAGTCTTGTTAGTATTAGTAACGCATTAAATTGAAGAAAACTTGAAGGTAAACGCCCTTCATTATATATTTTCAAACTTTATTACCTTCATAAATACATTTTGGAAGGAAACTGAGTAAAAGGAATAATTCTGAAAGGTGTTTCTTATTCAAGACCTGAGGCTGAGTATGGTTGTGTAGTAGAGGCTGTAGTAGCAACTTCACACCCCTTCCAGTGAACCTGTAAGGAAATGGGCTCACATTTCCCCCAACAGCTATCGGATATAGTCTTCATCTCCCAGAACTCGCTCAGGAAATTCGGCAAGATATGGGATCAACTTTCAGGAAACATTGCTTTATGTAATTTTTCCGAATGTTTAATTAAAATATTAAATAAAAAAAAAACGTATTTTATAATTTAATCAAATCTTAGTTAATAGTTAATCAGATAATCAAATTATATTTAAGTATCTGAGATTACTAATATGCGGTTTCTTAGATCATTATCATTAAAACTGCAACATAAATATCCATCGGAAATTTGAATAGGAAATCCTTGAAGTATACTAATAAACTGACTACCTAAAATGAAATCAATCAATCAAATGTTTACAATCAATAGTATTATTATTTTTTTAAATGATAATAGCTCCATTTAAAATTTTAATGTTGTGGTATAATCATTGGACTGTTAATAGATTATATTTTAAAAGACAGACAATTTCTTATTATGCAATTTCAAATATCAGACTTTTATTTTATTTTTTCTTTATAAATTTTAAAATTATTATATAATGACAGTGTATTGTTTACTTTCACACGACATGTGAAATATATAGTAAGGGATAGTATTGCGATCGGGAAATAAATTTGACCTCCGGTTTTCAACGGAAATACGCGTTTTGGGATCCCTTGAGTCCAAATAACCAAGATCCGCAAAATTGTCTGTGTGTGTGTGATTGAAGAGACTAGATCAAAAACTATAAACCCTAGGAGCCTAAAATTGGGTATTTTTTGTGCATGTATGCCCGCGATCTGGCAGCAAAAATTTCATCATAATCGCATTTCATCAAAAATTATCAATTCTAAAAACCGGCTTACGAATATCCTGGCACTATGAACAATAGAGAAATATGTACTTTTGTTTAAAAACATAAATTATTTGCTTGACTTTTAATTTTAAACAACAATAGTTATTGGCCAACAATCTTCGCTAACTTAGTAAATAAAATAGAAAATGAAATGTTTCAGGAGGAAGTTATGTTGTGTACCTAATGCTTCTGATGAATCATTAATAAAAATTTAAATCATGATTATGTACCATGATTGTTCCACGAATGATACAGCCGGGATAATTAAGTTGAGAGGGAAGCTCTGTTACCTTCATCATAGAAGGCATTATCAACACGGCGAAGGTATCTTTACCTTGTGTAATATGAAAGAGAGGGAAGATGTTGTTCATTTTTAGCCACGTGTCATGTGTTAAAGGAAATCCGAATTTGATGGTTTTATCAGGTCGGATTTTATAGAATACTTGAACGGAGGAAACTGGCCTAAGCTATTGTCTTACACAAAACAGGCATGTAAATATAGGTACGAATTCATTATAGAGTATTACGGTTAATTATATGTTATTTATTATTAAATACTTACTTATATCCATTAATTTATTGATTGAATTCTGAAGTTATTAAATTTATTAGTTTGTAAAATGTTGTAATTTATTGTTTATAAATTGTTTTGTTATGTTTATTTCTTAAATTGACTTATGTATAACAATTTATTTTGTATTAATTAATGTTTTGGATATAAACTTTTGTATCAAATGTAGAAATTTAGTTGTATATATTAAGTGTATATTTTCCTGATTGTCTATATTCTGATTGTGCTTAAAGGATATAGTACAGAGGGAATATTGCAGGTCTTGTTGTTGTTTATTCATATATCAATTGATATATGTGCTTGTGTGTATAAAATAATTACCAAATGGTGTTAATTGAATTTCAGTTTTACAATTTTTTTTTTTCATGAATATACAAAAATAGTCGCTATCAACATCTGATGGTCAATGACCAAGAGTATATTGTCTTAATGAAATGTAATGTATTTTTGTAATTTTGTAATTTTGTTCAACTAAAAGGCATTAAATGAATAAATTAAAAAAAAATATCTTCATCAAGGTTTCTAATTCCACATGTAGCGATCGAAACGTTGGCTTTCCTAAATAAAAAAAGATCAAACTGAAAATCCTGATTACTTATCAACCTATCGTAAAGAAAAACAGTTGACTACTACACACCTTTAAAGAGTTTTTTCTATGTTTAGAAAAGTAGCGTGAAAAAAAAAAATTAATCGCTTCTTTCACAATTAATATTACAGAGTTATTTTCTTAATTTTTTTCTCTCGTTTTGATTTTCACCCAATATTTCATGAAATTCTTTTCTGACATTGCAATGTTTATTTTCATATGTTTTAAATATCAGTTCATCTCCATGTAAATATTCCACCAATGACGTAAAGATGGGCTCTAGTAGCACTGTGACAAGGCCGCTTGAACAAACTTGGTTCATGTCGTAAACAAACAAGCTACGCTGTTCGGACTTGTTGTTTTAACAGATTGCCGGTGCTCGATGCAATGTAAACAAGCCAGGCAATTACAGCTGATTGCGCCCTCCCTGTAAAAATCCTACATTAACCGTTTGATCGTCTCCACTTTTATTTAAATGAAATTCCGTTTTGGAATAAAATAATTATGTGGAGTAGAAATAGTTTTATGTTTTAGTTATTACTGCTTAGGACACCGTCTCTGAGTAGTCAAAACCACTGATTTAACTGGACAATTGGTCAGAATATGGTAAGACTATAGATTAGGGATTTTTTTCCGACCCCACCAGGAACCACCACTATCGCCAACTCGCCCTCGTGCTCTTGTTAGCTCTCGCACAATTTTCGTTAACTAATAATATTTTTTTTTTTTCCTAGCTAATTACCTATCGCAAAGGTAAATATTCAGAAAGGCTTTATTATGTAGTGTAGTGGTGGGGGAGAGGTGGGTGTGGCTTTCCCCCCTCCCCTGATTACCGCGACCAACTTTGTAATGCGAGCTCTAGTTAGTTCTCGCGAACTTAAATTTCCAAACCGTAATTAATACGGCGTTTTTACCTCTCGCATTGGTAATTAGTCCAAAAATCTTTATTAGGTAAGACTATAGATTAGGGAGGGGGGGAGGGTTTTCTCCAACCCCACCAGGAACCACCACTATCGCCAACTCCTTGCCCTCAATCATACGACTTATCATCGATCTCATCCGTTGTTGGATCTCATGGCATATTATGAGGCAAAAAATAAGAAACTGTTTTTTATAAGTCATCTTTACATACTTGCAAACAAAATGGTCCATGATAGTGTCCGCCCTAAATACCATTGCAGTTAGTAAAACATTGACATTGAATCTCAAATTAGTCGAGGCTGAGAGGCCGAACGAACTCTTGAATTATTTTTTTAAAACCATTTTTTAGTTTATTTTTCATTTAGAATTTTGTTTTATTAGGCAATATATATAACGTTCATAGTTAATTTGACAATGAATGTCTCTCCAGAAACTTCAGTGTGCACTTTTACTGCTAAACGATTTTCAAACACATAAAATTTCATCAAAAGAAAAATATAGTAGTTATACAAAAATGTTTTATTTCGTTTTACGACAAAAGCTATTCTAATTGTTTAATATAATCCCTCGCAACCTAACCGAATTTTTGTCCATCCTAAAAAAATACGGAATCTCAATTCTGAGTTTTCAGGGTTTTTTTCTAGTCACTTCGGACCCTATAATTTCAAGCCTGCGGCAATTCTCATTTACTGGCAAGTAAGGATTTTTATCCCTTAGTATCCTTTATTATAAATCTCAAGTTATATTGTATTTTTATGAAATTATTATTGTAAATAAATGTTAATTGAATATATTGGTATTAAATAGAATACATGTAATTTCTAATTATTTTCAAGATGTCTCGAGAGGTATGTCTCAACTTTCCAAAAATCATATGTACAATATTTTTTAAAGTTAATATAAGAGTTCTTGTAGGTATTTTTTACTTTTACAGTAATTGCTAGGAGAGTTTTCTTAAAACTCATATCAGTCAGTTTTGTTAAGACTCACACTTTCATTCCTCATAAATGACCAAAAGATACCAGCTTGCTCCCAAACACGTAAAATCTAGAATATTGCGTAAGCTATCGGATTTTTCAAAAAATACTCAATGTTTTAATATTTTCGAATTGATGCAGCTTTATCTTGTTAAAAGAAAAATATTGGCCTACTCAAAAGTAAGCGTGCAATAATAATAATTTTTACACAGAATTCAATTCCAAATTAGTATTGTAGGCTAGTATTAGTTTCGTGTTCGTTTATCACATAGCGAACTTGTGGTTGTCTGGGCCTGCCCATACCAAGACCACAGTGTTGCGGTTAATGAAGTCTAGTTCTGTGGATACCTTCTGTTAGTAAGTTTGCCGATCCTTGTACGATTTGCAACTGTAGCTTATACTAAATACTAAATAAATAAAAAATAATTGTTCTCAAGTGCTCAATTAAAGAAAAAAGAAGAAGATAATAAATATATGATGAAGCGATCAGGATACTGATTATACATAATTCTTAGGATTTATTTTCAAAAATCCTATATTCCGTAATTTGGTGATCCTACATATTATTGATAGATTTAGATGTAAAAAAAAATATATGGTATCTAAAAGAGATCAAATTTAAATTTATTCAGCTCTAGAATTGGAGATGTAATTTCTTTCAAACAGATTCTGCTATTTTGTATCTGACTATTGACCGGCTACTCCTAAAAATTTAAATAATTTCTTAAATACATTGTTCATACTGCTTATTTAGCAAAGAGTTTACTGTCTGCTTCTAAATGTATTTTTTTTTTGTCATATTTAAATACAATATACAGTAATGACCGAATGGAAATAAACTTAATTAAACAATTCTATAATTAATCGATAAGATTCTAATAAAAATTTTATTTCCTATTTTAATCTCATATACCTACTTATATCGGTGATTTTAATCTGGGTTTTGAAGAAGCTCGAACCAGTTTTTTAATCTTATTTATCCTAGAGGATTTAGTACCTGCTTGCATTATTAAACTTTTTTTCCTTAATGAGGTTTTATAAATATTCAGCTACCCCACGCTGCTTGCTCCCCTCTTACATGAGCTTTCTGTTCCCTGACCAGCGCATTTTTTGTTCTCTTCTACTTGGAGGTAATGGACTAATTAATATACAGATCCCCCAGTGATATAATAGTAACCGTTACAAGATGGTAATTGATGTTATTGGATCCAGAAAGCAGCTGGTATAGAGGCATCCCTTGTTGGAATATTCATAGTGTTGTAAGGGAGGGAAGAGATTTAATAGAATCCCACCTCGACAACTATTGCTCCCGATTATTGCCTCTTGTAGAATTTACAGCGGTCTGAGGGTTCTCTGCTGTACTCCATCTATAGTGTGTTTTTCCACAGAAAAAAAAAACAGAGATAAAGGCTCTGGTTTGTTTTCCTTGTTATGGATTGATCTCTAGCAATACTCCCAATAAAGGGCAATGAGTACTTTGTTTAAAGATGTGGTCTTTAGCCTCTTTATACATGCTGATGTTTCCTGGAAAAAAATCGATCCCAACGTTGATGCTAGACACAATAGATAAGTGTCTTCCCTGTTAGCATCGAATCTTGAGCATATTGTTCAGTGCTTTAACTCTTGAGCTAAGGATCTGAATTTCGGTATTAATATTTTATAAAACAGAATTGTCCTCCGCATTAAAGAGTCTACAGTCGATAGACATGAAGGTCTATTTGAAGGAAGATAAATCCGTTTCACTCGCTGAGACATTACTTAGTTGGTAATTTTTAAATATATTATGACCAAGATCTTCGCCTCTTTGGGTGAATAAGAAGAAATAAAGAAACCTACATCGGTATGATTAAACTCTTTAGATTAGGTTGCTTCGTCGTACAGGTCGACTCAACCTGTATAAAACACTAGTCCCACTCGTCTTGACAAACGCATCCGAAGCCTGAGCATAGCGGAACGTATACGAATACGATTCTATGAAGAATTTGTGGGAAGATATCAGTGAATCTAATGATCTCACTATCCCTGACATACGAATGAGTGAAGTAAGGTTAAACGGAATACGGCATGATGAGAACGGTGTAGTAAGGCCTAGCGTGACCGAGGGGAAGATGGAAGGATCTAAAGTATCAGTCAAAGGTGCTACTGGTCGGGGGGGGGGGGGAATGAAAGGTAGTGGCGGACCCACTGAACAATTCTGGGCCTTCCCAGTTTCCTTAGGATAGATTGTGTGTAACTCTAAAAGAACCTCCCCCCTTCTCCGCTTAAAAGGAGTCAAGAAAAAATGAAAATGGCAGGCGGGGGTTAGTTTTTGTTTTATAACTTTTAATCTTGATCACTTTGATTTTTTTTTATTGAAATTGCTAGGTACCTTAAGTACTATGACCCGTGAAGGATTTTAGTAGTTTTAAGTCGATGGTTTCTTGACCTAAAGATGCTGGAGAAGGTTTGGTCAACAACTTCCAGGACAATCCTCACGCCATCGTTGCAAATTATTAAGATTAATGTGATATAATGGTGGTTTGCCATAGATTGATCGAACTTCTGTGCTCAAAGTTAAAAATCATTCATTTTGTAATCGTAAGAGCAGTCAAAGAGCTATTGAAACCTGTATGTATCTCATTTTCTGTGTTCCTATATTTGCTAAGCGATTCTTATGAATTTTATTAAAACAATTATGTTTTAATTTCGCCTTTAATTTTTTTTAATAAAATAATACTTTGTAAAACTGGGAAAGTAGTAATTTATTTTAATTCCAAATTGATATATTTCTAAGACTATATAATGATTTAAGAGATGGGTCATTTTCTATTTTGATGTAATATCAACAATTTCTCCTAGAAAGTTTAAAAGCAACTAACTTCCATAAGATTTAATGTTCTGCTGCCATACACAACGCTGCGTTGCACCTAGAAGAAAGACTAAATGGATGCACCTCGTCAGACAGACATCAGACACAGTTAATACCGTAATTGATGTTGGTAATTTATTGAGAGTCGTTAGAAAAAAGATGGAAATAGACTTTAATGGGCCGACACACGAGATGCGGCCCCAGCTGCCTGTCAACACTCGATAGGAGTCGCTTTCTTTCGTTCCTTTTTTGTTTTTCATGTTTTTTCTCAGCCCTTTTTGTGCTCTCCTTTCGTATGCATAGGTGCTGGGTATTGCCTCTTGGCCTTCTAGCTAGCACTCCAAGAATCTTGTTACTTCTGTGGGCTGAATAATGAATATTTGAATGAATAGTAATAAGTGAGGATCAAGATGCTCCCCACCCTCTTCCTCTCCTGCTTATGACTGTTTTACGTTTTGTAATAAGCAAATTGAAAATAAATTTTATTTTTTACCGAGAAAACATTTTCTGAGGGTCTTGGAAATATTCCTGTGAATCATGCTTGCTAACGAGTAACTATAAGTTTTTTTGTTCTGGTTTTTTGGCGGATCTTATTTTGAAAGAAATACTTCATGGCACCCGGATAGGTACCAGTGGTCAGTTTTTTATTTTATTATTTATTATTAATTATCTATTAATTATCTATTATTTTTATCCTATTATTATCTATTATTTTTTTATTTTATTTATTTATTAGGTACCAGTGGTCAGTTTTTTGAATTGAATGAAATTGTACGGTGCAGGTGAATATTCTTTTTTTATTATAGTTATCGGTACAGTCCATTGATAATTTTTCTTGCAAGTTATAAGTAAATTTCCATCATTGCAAGTGTGCTATATTCTTTAAGAACATGGAAAATACAAATGCATATGGTAGAAATTTCATTATTATTAACCAACTTTGTGTTTTAAAAATATTTTCTTAATACTAGAATTATAGTAAAATTCTTTTTTTGTTAAACATTTTTAACAGCTTACCCCAAAATCAAATTTTGTTCAAAACTAATTCTTTCCTTTCAATGCTTAATTGAATGTTAACAATGCCGTGAGCTAAGCTGTTGTAATCCGGAGCAGTCAGTGGTTGGATCTGCTTGAATTTGTTCAATAAAAGTTAAAAAGGTAAAATTTAAATTAAATTTATATTGCTATTTCTTATTTAGAGAAACGACAAGGGTGTGAATATTTACAATCAGCAATTTAAACATTGCCTTGACTGTGTTTATTGAAAGAAAAATATAACACAATAAAATCCAATTAAATCTAATCCAATTAAACAAAGAAAAATATAATACAATATAATCCTATTTGCAAATAACAAAATATTTTATGGCATAGCCATTTGCCGGACCATTGTCTCGACTGAGTTAGAAGATAATTTGTTCAATAAATGTTATATATTTATTGAATATATTCAATATTATTCATATAAAGAATTTTAGTTTCATTAGACAAATTCATACTAATAAGCTTTCTTTGTACTATAAGATTTTAATTAAAATATTGCTGTACCAAAATATCTTTCATTGCCACATGATAGGCATCCTATTACGTACATTATATTCTAATCTGATAAGAGAAAAAATACAGTATTTTTCACATTAAACTTTGGGAAATTTATTGTAGCTCCAACAAATCATTATTTGATTTGTTTTATATAAGTAGAAACACCAATAACGCTTTTATAATAATTGTATTGAACAAACAATAATTAGCAGCAAAGGGAATAAAAACCTAATGGTACTGCAGCATCTTCCTTTTCCATATTAATGACTTACTATGTTCCTTCATGTATGCAGGTTAGGGATGGTTAGGTTGCAGGTTAATGTGCTTACATGATCTAGGACATAACTAATACTCTGACTTTTTAATAACCCTCTTAATACAGAAGGTTAATTTGATACCATCATAATTCTTATTTTTATGTTGACAGAGGGCAGCATTGTTTGTAACAATTATAACCTAATACCTATTCTTCAGTACCTCGCCTTACCAAAGTACACACTGCTACTCCATCATTCCGTTCGTGCTCCCGTGATATCCGTGAAGATGGAGGGTTATGCTCTCGCTCGGCCCACTATCACCGTTCATGCCCCCGTTAACGCCTCGGGCTCTGCCACGCCCCCATCGCTCGCCCCCCAAAGTTCTGTTATTATCTCATCCACATCTCTATCCACGTTGCGGTCAGTCAATAGCTCGGTATAGGTAGGGTGGCTACCAGTATACAGCTGCTACCTAATCTGTGATTACAAAGTTGTTTACAAGGGGGAGGGGAGATGTACGAGTTATTCTCTTTGATTCAAAATTTGGTGATAAGAATTATAGTTATCAGTGGCATAATGTGAAATTTAAATTTGTAAAGATTTTAATTTTTTAATTAACAGAAGATCGCAGATGAAATACTAGTAATAATGTAGGTTTTTTTCTTGCGGGAATCTAACCTTTTTATACGGGTTGCTAGATCTATATTCCAACTTCTTCGTTCGATATGAAATTCTTTTGTCGTTCGGATTTCTTGAACCGTGTTGCTCGGTATGACAAAATAGCTGGTAAGTGATAAGAAATAGGATACCTGTAAGTATTTCGTCTGAAATCTTTATTTAAATAAGAAAACGTGGAGAATAGGAACTATGAAAAAACGTGTTTACATATTTTTAAAAAAAATACAGATAACTTAGCAACAATACAACAAACTCATTGTCAGTATCTAGTAGTTTGTCTTCGCATATGTTTGTTCCAGATCTTATTGTTAAGAATTTAGCTCATTTTTTCCAAATTTTCTATTATTTACTTTCAATTTTCCCTGCAGTATAGACCTTCCTACCTCCCACTTTTTAAAAAAATATTTAACATTTTTACACACTTAAAGTAACGAAAACATTCTACAAAATATTTATTCGATTTTTTAACGTTCACCACATATGTATATTTTCTTCAAAAATTATATTCTGTGATGATATCTGGTTTTCTTATGGTTATTGAATGATTTGAAATGAATATAAAAATATTAATTTTAAATTATTACAGAACAACAGCTATTTGTATTGAAACAGCTTTTAGAGGAATCATTCTAAGTTTTTTATTTGTTTTTGTTATGTACAAACGACTCGTTCCTTTCCCTTTTTTTCGCTTGACTTTTAAGACTCATGAAGTATAAAGAAAGAGGCCTCAAGTTGTAGAATTGACTCAAAGGGTTAGGCACAGGTAGAGAGGGGCCTCCTGAGGATCCCTTAAAGCATCCTCCCTCAAGTCAGGTCTCAAGTTTCAGAACTTGAGTAATTGGATAATTCTAAAAGGTCCTTAAACCTGAACAGGATAATTCACTTTGCAGCTTCCCGTCTTTGGGATCATTCTCATTCCATGTCTACACGTTGACAATCTCAGCTGCAAGGTGCACCAAAACCTAAAACTGCATACCTATATACTGTAACAGTAATATGGGTGTAAATAATTTTTACGAACAGAAAATCATAATTGACAAAACCAAACTACCAATAAAAACTCAAATAATTAAACAAAGTTGCAAAGAGTAACTACTAGTGACAATGCAGTAACACAAAATTAACTATATGTTTCGATGTAACGAGGCAGACTAAGCCCCTAGTACATTGCTTCTTATACTAGAAATCGACCATACTTGACGGGCCTAAGATTCTTTAAACAGCCAGAACATGTACTAAAACAGTTATTTAACTGTTCTAACAAAAAGTCTAGAACTCTTTTCAATGTAACAGACAAAATCAAAAGGTTTTTTTTCACGTTACAATACTTTAACCACTGTGGAAACAATTTAAACAATTGCAAGAAAATATTTATCATATTGTAACGTTAAATCGTTAAATATAATTTAAATTCATAAAAAATATTGGTTACAACATGAACATTATCACGCATCATCTTCTAAATCCAGACTTCATTTGTAGTCGCTAAGTTCAATTATAATTAAATTTCATTTATTATCATTATTTTTACTGTGACCATGAAGTCAAAAAATGCTTGATGCTATTTGATTGTCTTCTAAGTCACGATTTTTTTTTCTGGACACTTCTTATACATATTTGTTAGGTCTAATGACCTCAATCTCACGAAAAATTAAATAATTTATTCATTAAGAATTATCAAGATAGAAATTGACATAATCGCATACATCTAAACATCTCGTCAATAAATTCATAAAAGGAAAAGGTTGATAGGGAATAAAGATTTCTAATGCGAGGATTTGACTGGTATTTGGTGGGTTTGTCGATTGTGTTGTAATTTGGGGACTTCAGAAAATGACTCTAACTTTTAGATTTCCCCACAACCTCACTTATCTTCCCGCCTGGCTACTCAATACTACAAATACTAACCGCTTACCTTTAATAAACGAATGGCTAGCCGAATATCGATGTTTGTCCAGCGAAAACTGTATCATATATTTTACTTGAACTGTAATTAAATTATTTCTTAAGTAATTTTTTTCTCCCTAGAGGGGTGGATGTGGGAATTTCAAAAACTATTGCTGCCAGTGTTACTGTTTCATTCATACCTGTCCAGTACTGGGGCAACCTGAATGAAAATCTGTGTTGCATTATCATAATTTCTTTGGTTTTATTATATCATTCTTTAAAAAAAAAATAGAAAATATTTTCTTTATTATCATTCCAAGATTCTCCGTACGTTAAAATTATTGTAATAACTTTTAAAGGTTTTTGTGCACCATTTACATTCGTTGTTTATCCCCGTTATTGCTGTTCCTATTGATTGATGGAGACCAGTACCCTTCACACGTGCAAAATGTCCCCTTGCAGACGATTGTTGTTGTATGGACAGATGTTCGTGGAGGGTACCCCGCATAATCCCTTCATGAGTGTGGCGACCCTTCGACCAGTTCATTATTTGGCAGTTCGTTTACCGCAGTCGATATAAACAAGCTCCACGCGTGGTGTAGTCGTTAGATAGGGGTGGGATACAAACACTTTTCATAGTTATTTATGGCATATAATTTACCTTCCTATAATGTTTTCTGTCGTATCCGAAGGGGTGCATTGAAAATCAACTGCGAACCATCAATTGTGTGTGTCTCCTGCTTTGGATTGTTTGGGAATTCAATCACAGTCGTAAGGTTTTGGTGATTTATTTATCAATATGTGAGTTTCTTTATGTACTTATATTCCCCAATAGCATTTCAGAATTGCGATGTATGCCTTTATAGGACAAAGCAACAGCTTTTGATTACCCACCTGATCATGTCATCAGCATCATTGTACAATAAAACTACCCTTGCGATTTTAAAGTTTATTAATGCAACCATACAAAATATAATACATATATACAGCTCATAGTTATGAAAAAAATATGCATATTGAAATACATACATTTTCTATCTATGAATATCATTTAATTATTAATAAGTAGTTCTTGTGTAAGTGACCCTAGTGGTTGAAACTCCTCAAACAATATATTAATATATTGATAATTAATATATTAATGATTATTAATGATTTTCTAAAAAAAAGTTAAAACATTAACCTGAAAAAGTAATTATATCTAAAGAGTCACTGAAGATGTATTGTTTAGCGTCGGTATAATTTTATTTAAATTTCATTTTAATATCTCATCAAGCAAAATATGTTTTTGGTCAAATTATAGAATTATGTTTTATCCTAGTGCCGAAGAGTAATTTATTTAAAATTAGGTTTCAATATCGTATTATTCATTTCCTACACATCATATAATATCTTTCCCTCCACACGCCGTCAAAAATTCCTTTTCCATTTTTCTTACTTAACATTTTGGGTGATATTAAACAATATTAATTACTATTATTGATTAATGTGCCAAAATTGCTTTCCGTTGCATATAAATACAGACCTACCACAGCGTCTTAACCTTTGATATACTCAGTTGTCTGAGGTAATTTTGGCTTGATGTAAGTTGCCGTACTATTTTGGCGTGAGGTGTATATTCGTTGCCGATCATGCAAGAGAGGTTGTCGTACAGGGAGGAATGCACTGGTGTGTGTGGTCCGCCTTATTTTCGTTAGGAATGGCCCCAGGACCCCTGACACCCAACATAGCCTGGGCTCCTAAAATCGGCGACCTACCGCACTCGAGGGGTTCCTTCGAGGTTGTTATAGATAGCAAAGAGAGTTCTGTGAATCTTACATTTATATGTTACATACATATTCTTGGATTTTAGAGCTCATTGGAGCGAAGGGTAAAATGCCAGTTAAAATATTTTGAGCAGGAACTGCCAAAAATTGTATAATAAAAATCCGTGACTAGTTCCCCTCTTCTAAGAAAACAGCCAATTCTTGTTGTTACATTAAAAGCGAAATTTACAAATACCTACTACCTCCTATGGGCTAAAAATGGGAACATCTACATTATACTATTATAAAGTGTAATTTTTTTTTTATCCACATTGTTATAATTAGTAGGTATAATGTTATATTGTAACGTGATAAAAAAAAAAACATATGAATTTGGTTTGTTACGTTGAAAACATGAAAAGGTAATTTTTGCTGCAACAGTTACCTAACAGAACATGTACTATTCTGGATTATTCGAGAATCGTCTACGTTTTTTGAGAACCTTCTAGAATGTTCTATTTCGGAGGGTTAGTGTTACTCTGAATATCGAATCAGACGTGTTACTGTTTCGTTACCAGTAGATCATTAGATACTTTTTGTACATTGTTAACAATTTGTTTGGCACTGTAAACTACTATTTTCTTCTAATAAAAATTATTTAAGCCCCCAATGGTGTGAAAATATTTGTTTATTTTGATAGTAGATTGTAGTTGATAGATTGTAGATTTTTTTTGTTTTGTTTTAGCAGGCTCAGTAAGTGTTCCGATTAATAAGATTAATTTCAGTTTCGTTGTTTGTTCTTAATTTCAGGATTAATATGATAGTGATTACTGGAAATCACCAGAGCATCTTTATATGATACATACATACATACTTGATACGTACATTCTGTTCCATACCTCTGATGGCTAGTAGTTACAAGTTGATACCTGTGAGGTACGTACTCTTCCTATCGAGGACGGACGGACGACAGCGCCGACAAAGATTATGAAGAGCATCCGGGATATGGCTTGTTCCCCACGCCAATTGTACCCCTGGGCTCCTGTGTAGCCCCCTACCTTTCCGACGGTCTCATGCGGGAGTTCCCCCTCTTTATCTGATTTCACTTTATTCCCTTGATAATTTAATCGATATAATCAATAAATCGATATCATGCGGCTGCGATTATATTTTTTGATTATTCTTGGTAATTACTAGCAGAAATTTCGTTAGCCCAACATGCTTTTCGCTTACCAAATATTACCTTATTCTAATAATCTGCAGTCAATGCTTAAATTAATGATTAGGTTATTAAAAAATAGAAATGAATAATTATATTAAGAATATGAGCATCTAACGTGTTGGCCTTACGGCCTCTAACTCATCAGGAAACCAAGTTGAATGGCTCATTTTTACTCCTTTCCTACAATTAAACCGTCTTCTAATGTGACTGTTCGTAATTTGATTGTTATTAAATTTTTCCAGTTTTTTTGAATATTTTAATATCATTACACAAAAATTGTCAAACAAAAAATTAAAACTTTAAGATTGATTTACTATTTAACAGTAACTGCAAGTTACAAGACAGTAATCATTTACTTCAATGTTATACGCCAGACTAAGAAATAATCATCTGTTTTTTTCATTTCACAATATTTTATTATTACACAGTGTTTTTGATTTGACTATTTCTATTAGAACCGCTTAGAATTTAAAAATCTTCGAAAAAAGTGATAAATAGAGTAATATTAATAATATTTTTATTCAGTTTGCCCCGAAACTTATTAACTCAAATATCCAGTTAAGAGAAGATAAAATAAAACTTTGGAAAATGAGGAAAAATCTTGAATACGTTAGTAATATATAAATTATCTTGGAAGCTGGAATTTTCGAAAACATCAAAAAAAGTTGGAGATCGTTTTTATTTAAATTTAATTTTGTCATTATTGATACTGTCCTGCCAAAAAGAAAAGCCAAAAAATGGTCCATATTTTTCAATTTTTTTTTATATCGAAATTGTTTTTCAAATATAGATTTTTTGATCTTATGACAATGAAAAAATGACAATAAAACATGTGGTGCGGTACGCACACTTCATGTTCAACCATCCTATTTCGAATCTTTACAGTATTTATATCTTCATTATTGTTATTAAAAAAAAAGTACAAAAATCCGCTTGTTGCTTCTCTGTGTACGTTCACTCGTAGACAAAAATTATTAGTTCTATACTGATATTTCAATTATGTTTTAAGTAATTCCACTTTACATATTTTATATAAAATGCATTTTTTTTTTTGTGAAAAATTGTATTACTTATAATAAATATATAACTTAACTTATCCTATTATACATAATGCATATTTTTCATTAACTAATTAAAAATGTATCCCTTTTCGGTAGGTTTTAAATAAAGGGTATTTTTGTATGATTTCAAAATGAAAGCATCTTGTTTGAAATTCCTTCAGGTCATATAACTTGAAAAGGAGAACCTCTCTTTATCTTGACATGGTTTCTTTTCAGGCTTATGGTTCTAAATGCAGAAGAGTACTAATTTGAGCTCCTTCAACCTATTAACCTTTGAACATCACGTTGGCCAAAATAAAAGTGACTCAATGGAATCACGCATTCGGAGACCAATGGAAATGATCTGGGCGTTAGATCTCCTTTCCTATTTTAAACCAAGTAATTATGGAAGATAAAATATGATAAAGAAAAATAAACAATTCTCTCAATCTTGTCAGTTTTCTTTTAATAGGTTAAAAATATCACATATTAATATAATTTATTATTTATTATTTTTATGGTGCTTTACAGGTTTTTATTCAATACTTACTACTCAATCCTTGCTTTCCCTAGTAAATCACTGACATTACTTTTTTGTCTATTATATTTTTAAAATTAAATAACATGAAAGACTATAAGTGATTTGTCAAAACAATAGTTAGAACACAACCTGAGACAGCTGCATCAGTTCCACAAAGCTGTGGCTGTATGGGAACAAGCACCCCCGAAAATAAGGCTTAAAATATACGAAACATCTTAGGCCGTCGTATTTCTTCCAAGCCCCTTAAGTACCAGCTTAACTTGTTGGCACCTTCCGTCCTGCAAATAAATCCCTTTTCTATGGCTGCCTATTTTGTAGGCCATTTGTCGTTGATGTTTCTCTATTTTTCTTCTAGTCTTCACTTTTTTTTTTTTTTTTCGCTTCCATGCTAGGGATGTTACTTACCTGCCGACTCAAAAATATTTACAGCATATTAATCAGTAAAGTTGATTTAAAAGTAATTAATTTTGTTTTGATTGCTTACAATATTTCATATAAAAAAGGCCCTTTTTTAAATGAAAACGTTTCGTTTTTTCATTTTTTATGAGGTACCTTTTTTCTTATATGCACTTTATTATTTTTATAGGACATATTTATTTTTATATATACATATTTTTATAGTAGTATATTTATCTAGTACACATTTGTATCTGTTTATATAAATTATCTGATTGGTTGTTTTTTCTGGTTTAGCCCTGATGATGAACTAAAATTTGGGTCGAAATGTTGGCTAGAATAAAATATGTAAATATCACATATTTGTGCTTATTATTTTGACCGCACCCCCAACCAATTCCTGTTCATTATATCTACGGTCAACTGTCTTCCACCATTATTATTTTTATATATATTTTCGATTTTTAACTAGTAACAGCACTTTGCCCGGAACTGGGTAAAGTTTATTACTAAGTCTAAGAAAATGCCTTAACAATGCTTGCAGTTTCGGGCAACACCGCTTCCAGCATCTGTTCCAGGCTGCTAAAAGGAAGGTATAGTTCGTTAATGATGTTCACTGTCTTCTCCAAAATCAAGCCGTATGTGTATATTATTAGTGCTTAAACTAGAGAAAAAAGTGGTCACTTAGTCGAGTTTTTACAGTTACCTCAAATGATTGCCTTTGCTCATGTCCTGATATTTATAAACTTTGCATGTTTTTATTATTTTAATTGGATTAGTTTTATAATAGTATTAGTAAAATAACTGACTTGTGGTGAATAATGTGTTCCGTTATTATGAATTAGAGGTTCATGTACAGTTTGATATGTTTTATATATTTAGGTTATATAAGACTAATTTATTTATCTTATCCCACCTGGATTGCGACCACTCTCCTTATAGCACTCATGAAGATCTAAAACTTAGGCGAAAAAAATGTCCAACTTAGTATTTACATTGTGCTTACATTGTGACGCTTTAAGCCAGTCAGTTACTGTAATATCATTACAACGGCCCATCTTCCACCATTGTTATTTTTTTTTACTTACTAATTTAGTGTACTGGGTCTATGATAAAAAAAAAATATCGAGTAGTAATTTATTGTATTTAGCAATTTATTTTAAATTATTATTATTTATAATTATCTAAAAATAAGTTGGAGGGAGTCTGACGGTGGCATGTTTTTTTTTATCTGTCTACAACAGCTGTGGGTATAATATAAGGTTGATAATATTACTTATATGTCTTAACTATGGAATTGAGCGTAATATAGGTCAAATCGCCTTTTTCAACAACCGTTACCACGAAACATTGTATTACTCAAAAAGTACTGAACTGAACTCGTGACTCTATGGATTTGAAATTTAGTGAAATATATACCTTTTTTTTTTTAATTACCAATGTGGGCTTAAATATTTGTTGTATTTTTTATCCTTGAGGATCATCTATTTCCTTGAAAATTTTTAAATTTAGCGAATTGAAATTAATCTATTTTCTTAAAAGAATTTAAATTTAGCGAGTGAAAGAAGTTAAGGACTGAAATTCATATAAAAAATAAGATTTATTCCTACCTCCTACAGTCCTACCCCTGCATAATTCTTCCTCTCTGTTCCGCTTCAGCTGGGTGAACGACTATTATTCAAAAAAGTTCCGAAGTCCTAATACAGAAGAGATAGGGAAGGGGGGACCGGAGGAGATTGGGGTGGGTTACCTTAGCCCCCACGAATCTTTCTTGGCGGACAGCAATATTTCAAACAAAGCTGAAGAATCTTTAAATATTACCTTACTGGCTGGATGGCAGCACTTCTATGTAGTCCCGTTCTTTGAGGGTTCGCATACTTTGTCTTATCTTCGTTCTTAGCCTCATTCTTTCAATGACTATTGTTTTATGGCAATGCGAAATATATAAAGTAACAAAGATATTCGAATATACGCTAAAAAGGTCTATCATTTTTTTTTTCATTTTTGATATGACCTTCTTCAGTATGGGTAGTATCTTGAAATACGGGAATCTCAAAAATACACTAAAATAATTCATTCAACTTTTGAATCTCATTAAGGTTGTGAATGATATCTCCATTTGATAGGGTCCATTACAGCTTATTAGTATTTCGAGAACCGAAGAACCTAATTTACTGTTGGTATAATTTATGGTATCCTTTCTCCGATTACAGTGTTATAATTGGTATTAATATTTCATCCAGGACATCGTATAGTACCCGACGGGCACACTTCCTTGCCAGAAGCGTCCATTCGTTTTCCTCATGTTCGTGCCGAAGAAGAACGCTTGGTTACTCCCAGATATCTTGAGCTATCGGTACGGAGTCAAATAAATCGCCCTGATAAGGCTACGGTTCGTATCTCGTGACTACTCAACTAGCTGGTCCTCCGGGAGAAATAAGACCTCTGAGACCATAGCGTTTGGAGAGGTATCTTTCTGGTGCAGAGGGGGAGTAATCGCGTGGTCCTTGATTTTTTAGAAATTTGATTTCGTTGGAACATTTAATAATTATAAATATTTTTTATTTATTTGAATGAATTAAACTATTGAAATTCTAGAATGAGATAGATGATGGAGGATTATTGCTTGATATTTCTTTAAATCTTAATTCTCCCCTATATAGCGACGGAATGAGGTTTTTCAAAAGAAAAGATATATCATGTTAAGACAGTTTAAAAATTAACTAGTAAAAAGACGCGATTTTCTTCATCTTTGAAGAATTTCAGTCACTGACATTAAAACATATTTCATAAGTGTTAATTCCTGACAGGTTCTGCGACAATGAAAAAAATATATATTTGGGGAATTCTATTTTAGTTATTAAAATACTGATGGGGTTTTAAACATGCTGGTATTTTTTTTTTAAAGGTATTAAAATAGACTGATGTAGAAATTAGAAAAGTCTGAAAAGTAATTGAATATAAAAAATAAATTAGATGTAATGGTATAGAGGTAAGGTAAATAATGCAGAATAATTCACATTATCATTAATAATAAACTTTATATGTGGACCATAGAATGAACACAAGGGGTATATCGGCCATTTTTATAATCGATTTCGATTCGGAATATGGTAGTGAATATACCACTCTTTTGATTGGTAAAGATATTGAAGTGAATTTATGATCTTAAGTTTAAACAAACGAATATTTTAATAACCAGTTCTCAAAATTGTTCGAAACCGGATAAATCGATAAAATTTCATCCCCCTACCTTATCTTAACCAACGAAGGTTAACATTCATGTGCATCAACTAGGTACCAACTTTATATAACACCCAAAAACAATATATGTCTTTTATATATTTATTTTACATATGTTTTTCTCAATACCATATCATATGTTTGAGAACAATATGTGTTTCAAAGTTTGTCGAATCATACTAAAGGTCGCGGGTTTGCGTCCCGAGGTGACCCTAGGATTTTTTGATGGGAGTATAAAATCCATGTCTATGCCGTCCATCGGAAAGGACGTGAAAGGGTGGTCCCGAGTCTGTACGATGTCAGGTACTCGTCAAGGATCCCTATCCTAATTATACCTGGATAGGCAAAATTTAGGACTCCTGCTGTAGTATCTTCCGATTAGCTTTAGTGGCATAAAGCGACGTTAAACAAACAAACGAAGTTTGTCGAAATCTGATTAAGTGGTATAAAGTTATAGATTCCTTCTCTCCCATTTTTCTGATATTTTAAGACTATTGTGCTATTCAGAGCGGACTCGAATCCTTCTAGAATAAAAAGCAGTAATAATTATATTGCTTTTATTCATTAATTATTTAATGAATAGCATAATAAAGTTGTGACAAGGTATGATAAATAAAATTATGATAAATGTTGCTGTAAATGAATCCTGAAGATTGGATGGTGTATCCGAAACATTGATGTAAAAAGAAAAGAAATTATAATGAAGGAAATTTCATTTTTCACACTAAAAAATATCAGAAAATAATATTATTATTTATTGTGGAACGAAAAAAGTCCAATTTTGAATAATTTATATTCCGAGCCTTTGTTATATTTGATGATGTTCTGTATATTTCTTTCGTATTATATGAATAAATAATTTGGAATAAATTAACAAAATGGTTAATCAGCCGCAGGAATAATATTCAAATTAAGCAAAGAACTTAATCCTCGGTAAATCGTTGAGTTGCAATTAGCTATGATAATCTCCTGGTCCGGTTAAAAAAAAAAAAAAAAGGCAAATAAAAACCCAATATCGGCCCCGACTCGTAAATTTTCGTTGTTGCTAATTTCATTTCAGGGTTGGGATGCTGTTGATTAAGGTTCGTTCCAAGGAGGTGAAAACATGGCTCTGAAATATGAGATCTCCTGTTATATATTGCTTTTGCCATGCGAAAGCAAAAACAGGCTCGTTTGTTTTATTCGAACTCGAATAATTAGCTATCCTGTATATATCTTTAAAGGGGAATAATTTAGGATATACAATACATCATTAAGAGGAATTAAAAAAGCATTTATGTTTTTGTTAATGTTATTTTTTCCTCATCGTTAAATTAAAGTGTGTTGAAAAACTAAGTCGTCAAAGCACTTTACTCTGTAATTAATGTGATCTATACATTTTTACGAAACCTTTGGTAATTAGAGGATAGCCCCCCGAACCCCCCAAAAAAATTATGAATTAAATGAAAAATGAAAAACAATATAATTTTTATTTTAAAGCGTAAAAGGAGGAGTCACTTGTCACTTACAATACTAAACGTCGCGGGTTCCCGTCCCGAGGTGGTCTAGGATTTTTTAATGGGTGTAAAAAATCCTGGTCTATGCTGTCCCCAGGGTAGGACGAAAAATGTACGTCCCGAGCCTGTTTGATGTCAGGTACTCGTTGAAGATCTATCCTTGCCTTACCTAATTTTAACTGGATAGGCAAAATTTAGGACTCTAATTGTAGCATCATCCGATTAGCCTTAGTGAACATGTTAAATTGACGTTAAAACAAACAAACAAAGCGTAAAGATTAAAAAAAGGCTTCGCCAAAAAGGTTCATACAATTTTTATGAAACTTGCCTGTAACTGATGTCTTTTCCTTCTAGCTCTTTGATTTTAGTTATTTGTTAAATCCCCTTGAAAATAAAGATTCTTATAGATGTTTATTTGTAAAGTAAGGGTATTAAGAAATGAATAAAAAGAAACCTATATATACGAAAAAAAAAAAAAACTTTGAGACATTTTAACATCGGTAAATATGTTGGAAACAATATTCATATCGGATATTGACAAAAATGCACCTGTGGACCACAGAAAATCAAATTGGCGGTGGGAATGTCCATATGTACCTACATGTAAAAAAAATAAAACGAACATACAGCAAACTTAATTATTTATATAATAATTTATAGCATTATAGCATATACAGGGTGTCTGTCCCACGAATGTTGTGTCAGGCTAATAAAACAAGAGTCTTTGGAATTTCAAGGCGAAAATCAGGGATCTTATATTGCGTCATATTAGTTACATTTTGAAGATATTCAACCCTTCCAAAATTTCTCCAGTATTGCTGGAATGGCTCCAGTACTGGAAATTTCACCGTAAGTGACTGGTTTTTTTGACGGATTCTGATGGTGAGTCGAATTCTAAAACTGTTTTGTATCGGTTACTTTTTCAATCAGATGCACCCTTACATCAATAACAGCCTAATCCTCTTATTTGATAGGAACCCTGGAACTACTGGTTTGTTAGATGAAAAGTTAATTATGGATTCTGAAGGAAATTGAATTTTAGTAATTAAGTAAATATTACATTATTTGAAAATGCAATCGGGTTAATCGCCAATTAATAGGCCAGCAAGATCTCCGGAGTTAACAATTTTAGATTATTTCTTTTGGGGAAGATTGAAAGATCTCGTCTACACGACTAGACCGTCGACAGTAGAAGAAATGAGGGCAGAAATACAAAATGCGATTCTTTCCATTCCACCTGAAGAAATACAGCAAGCTCAGCGAGACTTCTGTTCTAGACTTTTGTTATTCATAAATGAAGAAGGCCGTCACTTTGAACACATAAAATAGTATTTTTATTTAAATAAACAAATATTTGTTAATAATATTATTAACCCAATTGCATTTTCAAATAATGTAATATTTACTTAATTAATAAAATTCAATTTCCTTCAGAATCCATAATTAACTTTTCATCTAACAAACCAGTAGTTCCAGGGTTTCTTTCAAATAAGAGGATTAGGCTGTTATCGATGTAAGGGTGCATCTGATTGAAAAAGTAACCGATACAAAACAGTTTTAGAATTCGACTCACCATCAGAATCCATCAAAAGAACCAGTCACTTATAGTGAAATTTCCAGTACTGGAGCCATTCCTGCAATACTGGAGAAATTTTGGAAGGGTTGAATATCTTGAAAAGGTAACTAATATGACGCAATATAAGATCCCTGATTTTCGCCTTGAAATTCCAAAGACTCTGGGTTTTATTAGCCTGACACAACATTCGTGGAACGCCCAATGTATATACTGCACTTACAAGTTTATTAGAATTATATGCGTACAATTCATTCTACTAATTCTTTTCACGCGAAATTTCGGGGTGGGGGGATTAAAGGATCGAGCCCTTGTTATTATATATATTGTAATTAGAATTCTGGGTTGATATTTTCTATTTTGATTTGTAAACTTTTATAAGATTAGTATTTTTGATTATTATAAATTTTAATTGTGTTTGACAAGGCCATTTGGCCTATTTAATTGTAAAATATCTTATGATCTCAGGAAGTCTCATCTTGATGATGGTCAACGTATGTACGTCAACGAAATGAACGCCAGACAATAATATAACTAAGTGAGGCTATAATTAATGACCCTGTAAATATTTAAATAGAATAATATTAATGATTATATTTTTCATATTTCTATGAAATACGTTTTAGTTATTTATTGGTGAAGTAAAGGTATTTTACGATCTGAAAGTGAAATATTCTCGGTTCATGGAGGGCTTATGGTTTTTTATTTCCCCTCTAAATCGCTGTTTGTTGGTTTTATAGACACGTGCACGCTCTGTCTCGGATGTTTGAGCCATTTTTATTTATTCCTCTAGCGATTTTTATTTGTTCATATTTTTACTAGATATTTCCGTTTAGTAACTTTTAATTTTTTACCTTTTATATTTACTTTTATATATTTCAGTTATACATTTATAATCGGTAGCTATCGATAAATATATTTATAAAAATAATTAGCTACATTTTAATATAATGCTTAGCTATTAAATTAACCTGTATTTTTATTTTCAAATTTTATTTCAAGTTTTATAATTTTAACTAATTATTTTTTTTTCAGGTAAAAATATATCGAAGGTTTTTTCAATAAGGAAATCTATGACATCGTAAGTTAAATAGATTTAGTATATAGTGAGTCGACCCCACCATCCCTGTTGCGTGCTTTGCTGCAACTTTTAAGTTACGTTAATTTTATGTTTCAACATTATTTTCAATTTTTTACTTTCACTTACCTATATATGAAATATATAGTAAGTGGAAGTATTGCGATCGTGAAAATTTTCGACTTCCGGTTTTCAACGGAAATACACGTTTTGGGACCCCCTGAGTCGAAATAACCAAGTCCCGCGAAATGGTCTGTGTGTGTGTGTGTATGTGAACAGACTAGCTCAAAAACTATAAACCGTGGGAACCTGAAATTGGGTATTTAGTGTAGGTATATGCCCGCGATGTGACAGCAAAAATTTCATCAAAATTGCTCAAAGGGAGGGGGTACTTTATTTAATAACTTTTTACGTTTTTTTCGATTTCCTCAAAAACGGCTTTAACGATTTTGATTAAACTGAGTATTTGATCGATTTATATGCCCGAGATATGACTTTAAAAATTTCATCAAAATTGATAAACCGGAGGGGGGACTTTACTTAATAAATTTTGTATCATTTTCACGTGTTTTTTTTATTTACTCAAAAACGGTTTTAACGATTTTGATCAAACTTGGTATTTGATGTATTTATATGCCCGAGATATGACTGTAAAAATTTCATCAAAATTGATCTACGGGAGGGGGGACTTTACTTAATAAATTTTGTATAATTTTCACGGGTTTTTTTATTTACTCAAAAACGGCTTTAACGATTAACAAAAATAAGATATGAATGTAGAAAAATGTGTGACTTTGGGAAATGATAATTAGCAAAACACGTCAATTTCTAATCTAAGTAAGTTGGTAAGTGAAAGTTGTGTGTTGCGCGCACGCACCAGATTTTTTTTTTTTTATTATTGATACCAAAGGTGTCTTCTATACAACTAACTAATGGAGGAAAAACTATGAGACTCCACTTATTCAGATTTTTAGTAAAATTAAATCTTAAGATTTAGGTATAACTACAGATTATTTCTAGGTAATTTAAATAAATAAAATCTTTAATCGTTTGTATTACGAATATTAAAAAAAAAATATGAAATTTTAGTAATATTTAATATAAAAAACAATATAAAAAATCGGATTAATAGTAAACCCTATAACACCAAGAAAATATGATTGTACTGAAATTACTGCCTGAAACTACAATATTTTATATAATGAAACAGGTTGTGACTATCCCTCGTGCTACGTCCTCCTCAATTAATAAATATCATTGTAATTTTGCGCTGCATATCTGTTTGTGACTAAATCAAATGATAAAGTGATATCGAATCTCTCAGTTGTTCAGAAACTTTGTTTGTTTTAACGTCACTTATACCACCGCTATTCAGACGATGCTACAGTGGAAGTCCTAAGTTTCGCCTCAGTTTTACGTGCCATCCGACGGACGGCATAGACAAGGATTTTTTATTCCCATTAAAAAATCCTAGGGCCACCTCAGGAGGTGAACCCGCGACCTTTAGTATAGTAAGTTTCCTTGCTAACCACTATACCACAGGTGACCCCGTTCAGAAACTTTGTTTGGTTATGTAGGTCATTATACTTCAACAAACGGATAGGAACGCGTTTTTCGTCAGGACTAAAAATCGATCTTTTGAGAAAACTAATACTTTTTTCCCAGTGACGTAAGGTATGTTCTTACTAAATGTCACTGGCCATCAGCTGAAGCTGAAAACTCATTTCCCCCACAAATTTTGGAATCCAATTGATTTTTCACCACATGGTGATAGTTGTGATAACTAAATCACTGTTGGAATGCTGTCTGAATCTATATGTGAGGTAAGAGAGGTATACAACCCGTTCCTATAGGTCTATCAGGATGAATGGACTTTTCCTATGGAGCTACTGGAGCGCTTGATCCACCACCGCTATTCACTCGCCGCGTGTCAAAGGCTCTCGGAATTTCAGAACCGCGCTTCCATCTGGCATTTGTGGTCAGCCTTTGTGTATTCACTGTTATTTAGTAGGGCTATGTGTTCCCCATTATCTATAGCTCATTGTTGCCAATACCTTCTTTAGTTTGGAATTTATATTTCGTTAAGTGTAAAAAAAAAATCCTAAAAAACCAGGATTATTTTATTTCTTTGGTTGAAAAGAATTCATTCATCCATCGTAATTCTCTCTCGTTTGTCAATGTATTTATATTAAACCCATAAACATATGGCTGTGCGAGTAAACCCTACCACGCGTTGCTGTGGTTCAGCAGCTATAATGCGTTGAATTAATTATATCCTATTCTTTTTAATACAGTCAAATTAAAATACACTAATAAAAAAAGATAAAAACATGCAAAGATAAAAACGTTTCAGCTCATCTAAGTACCAACGGGATTTAAAATAGAACCTCACACCATATTTAAAATTGTTTGGTAATGAATTTAGAAGGGTTAAAAGTTTTATTGTTTGCATCATATATATATATATATATATATATATATATATATATATATATATATATATATTTTTTTTTTTTTTTTTCGGTTGGCGCATTAGGCCTAATGAGACCTTTGGCCGCGCAGTGTGGTCTTCTTACAGACATTTGTGTTGCTTGCGGGAGCAGAGACAGCCTGGAGGGGGTAGCCCAACCTCACGTTGCTGCAAACCATGGTCACCATGGTGCAGCGGCAGACTGCCCATAGCTCCATAACCAATCCCATTGGTGCCAATTTGGCAGTGTCCTTCCCACCGATGGCGTCAGCTCTCTCGGGTTCAAGGACAGTGACAAACTGGTCTAGGTCCAAGGATTATGGTAGCCCAGAGTCAGCAGCCCCCGAGGACCTATATTTCTTTCCCTGAATCATACCGTCCTTGTACCAAACCTCCGGGCGGTTACTAATATCCTGGAAAACCACACCACGATTCTCGATGGGATACACGGGGAAGGTACATCACACCTACGCCCGGTCGGTGTGAGTCGCCTCCAGTAGGCTCCAGTAGGCCATACCCGGGGGTGGGGGTAGGCTTGGACTGCGTGGTCACCCGAATGATGCAGTCACCCATCCAAGTACTAAATACGCTCGACGTTGCTTAACTTTGATTACCTATTGCAAGCGCCTTTGTCCACTCAGCCATCCCGGCTTCACATATATTTGATCATATATCATACATACAGTTTGCATCATATATTTGACCATAATTTGTTAATGAATGATACACGTAAAAGGAACTAATAAAGAATATAATTGGAAAAGGGTTTAGTACAATCAAAATACAATGTTAGCCAAAATTTACCTAATTAATATTTTGTCATAATACATGTTAATTAAATTCAGAATATAACACATGATGATATGAGATATCGTTATAGGTTATACTAATAGGTGCACAATGGTTTTGGTTAACCTGTCTTTTGCTAAAACAAATAGATTCGATGTTTTCTCCACGCGTGAAAAGACGACACATAATTTGTCATGGGAATAACACGGTGTTCTCTAGTCCAAGCCGGAAATAATAGATTTAGGTTTAACCTCCCTAAATATCGAAAGAAAATGAAGTGTTGTGTCAATGAATCAACTTACACCACCATCTTTTGGAAATTTATAGAAATTATAAATAATCAATCTCAATTGTAGTATGATATACATTTAATTTGAAACTAAAGAAATATTGGGGCCAATAGTAGAGATAAAAACTATCCTATCTTTTAAGTTGGACAAAACTAAACACAATGAGCCAAATTTCATCAAAATTAGTTTAGTAGTTCCTGATTTTACCTCCGACAAACATCGGGACACGATATTTTTATATATTTAAAGATTAAGACCACCATAGAAAGTGAATACAAGGGAACTATGAACTGGGTAAGTTTAATGAAAGAAATTTTTCATGGTAAATAAAATGCTTAATTTTTATTACGAAGATTATATTTTTATGTCATTTAAGTGAATCACTTTTTTTTTCTATTCTACAGTGGATATGTAAAAATGCAGTTTATCTGCTCTATGTGTCATATAATGTTGTATTTTAAATATAAACATTTCAGGTTTTTTATTTATTTAAGTGGCATAAAAAATAAATGAAATTATAAAATTGGTTAAGAAGGGGTCTGAAAGCCGCTGGCAATTTTAATCGTCTTACGGACATATGGATGGTAAAGATTGGAGTAGTGAAATCGGTTTTATTTTTCATGTACATATGTGAAAAAGATTCATATCGTCGTCACCAATGGTGATGATATTGAAAGTTTTCAAATATAGTTATTCGATCAATTGCTACTGGTAGAGGATCTGTTGTCGTAGAGATCTTTCTGTATATTGTTTCTTCTGTCCTGTTAATTTATTTTCTTTCATGATTGTAAATTTGTAATAAGAGTCTTTTTGAACGAGATAATCAACAAGTTCAATAACGTGAACATCCTTACCTTTCATTGTCCTCACTATTTTTATAGTGAGTCAAATTATGTTATAGAGTCCACTATTATTAAATAGTTATATCTTATAGTTATTATTAGTCTCTTAAATTTGCTATATCATATTCATTCACCCTAGCGTTAGGGGTCATTCCAATCGTAAATTTTTTTAAACGAAAATAGTAATGAAAATTACATCAATACAATATAATTTTTTTATACTCAATTTCTTTCCTATTTTTGCTGTTGGACAAGAAGATTTCCGCAAGGGAAAAATATAAAGTAGTAAATGAAAACCAGAAAAATAGCTTTCTTTTACTTCCCTATTTTTGTAGCTTATAATAGCATTCATTAGCAACTAATTATTTCGTTTTACATTTGAATGACCATATTTATATATGACCTTTATGATTATGTGATAATTTCAAAAATATAATATATTTCAAGTCATTATGAATAATTTTTTTTGGTCATGGGTCATTATGTTTCGCAAGCAAATTTGAACTCTTTAGATTTTTTTTTTTTTTAATTTCGTTCATGATTTCTCACAGCTTTTGCAGTTCATCCTCAAATGATTATACGTTTGCGAAGTCAATTATTCATTTCTAGCTGCCGAATCACGCAGAATTTCAGTAATCTGTTAAATCCCCGGCCTGGGTAAAAATCACGAAGGCTCGATGGGATAATGCGTTACTGGAAGGCTTCCATCTTTTGATTGCCGGAATTATGAATTAGAATTTCAATGACTTTGGGACTAACTATTACCGAACTAATCACAGGAGCCGCAGCGTCTTACCTGCTCCGCCCGGGTGGGCTAACGGTACTGACTCTGTCGGTGGCCTTTGTCTCCCGTTTTCCTTTATTGTTTTTTATGGCTCATTTTACTTGATTTTTATTACCTCTTTGTTTATTTATGTATACTTTTGGTTTTATTTGACTCCATGCTTCCTAAGTTCATCCGGGGAGCTGATCTAAGTCACGAAGTACACAGGTACACTGACGTTAGAACTCTGCTTATGCCTTTTAACAAATCAATGGATATGGCTAAGCTACCTGAAGTGGTGTTACGACTGACGAACTGAACTAGTGGGACTACCAACTAACGGTTCATGCCCCTGGCAAAATTTTTGATGTAGAACTGACCTTTTTATTTCTTGCTTAGTATCTTACATCTTCTGTTTCCATTGGCATAATTAGAGTATAAAAGAAGCTGACCTGAACTTGTTCAACAATTGGCTAACCACTTATCTATCTCTTGCAGATTTAAAAGGGATCCCAATTCTAAGATGCTGTCTGTACCTTTCCTTCCTGCCGTCGACCCTTGTACCGGCGTTACACTTTCGCCGCGATGCTCATCAATCGCGCTCAAGTGGCACCCGAAACGAATGAACGCGACACCAGTACGCAAATGCTCCGTTTTCACTCTCGTGATGCGTGGCTCTTACACGAAGGACCGCATTTTAGTATAAGCTCTGGTTGAATTGAGATTAATTGTTGTGATTGCATTACCTGCCGCAGTTGCCGCTCCTATTCTTATCGAAAAAAGACGGGGCATCTATAGCGGCCTACTGACATTATAATTACGTGAACGTGATTAGTAAAAAATTTTTGCAGAACTCTTGGGAAAACGAATATGGATGTTGAAAACTATTTGCTATCACATAACTATTAATTTATAGTGAATTTTGTAGAAATAGCTTCGGTGAGAGTGTACTGCCGACCTTCGCAAGGGCGATACCATCTTGGAAGTTTTGGTCCCTTTGTCCTAACTCATTCCTATTACATGGCTAAGTATGGTATTTTTATTTAAATAAAGAGTGTCATTCAAAAGAGTCATTCAATCCATAGCACACCTACAACTTTCAATGAATATTAGTTGTTCCGACTCACCAATTCATTTCCTAGATTTTTTAAAAAAATTGCTTACTCAAATATGTCTAAATAACAAGATAGCACGTTGATGGTATTTTTTATCAATTTTTTATTTCTACTTTTGTGACTTCTAAGAGCACACTTGTTAACTTGGTGGCAGAGATTAAATGTTTGCTTCTGACCATCCTTGGACTTGATATTGCATTACTTATATTTTATTAATATTAATTAATTTACTTTTTCGAGTTTTGATATAATTTCCATTATTATTTTAAGTTTTAGGAATATTTAAAAGAAAATATTTACCCTCAAAGATAAAGCTTTGAAAGTTTTAAATAATGTAAGAATACATATGTGTTTGAATGTCAATGAGTGAAACATTACCCCCCAGTTGAGGCATCTTTTTTGGGCATTTATGTCCCTTTGATACGTTGTGTTGCTCTTTCTTGAGCTGATCCTGCCAACTGATATCTGAAGCTACAGATCGTTTAAGGGTTTATTTATTCACCTGCATTTTTCGTTGTTCTTGAAGTATTTTCGGATGTATATTTTTGAACTACTCAATTTTTTTACTGACTTATGTACTTCAATGCTTTATTAATTCTTATTGTTTTTTATCTGGAGGAATTATTATAAATATTATGATCAGTTATCAAAATTATTGTTACGTATATCATTTCCAATTACAGTCTTCTCTTATTGACAACATAGAACCCAGGCCTTCCCGAAAACTCTTGCTCAAAGTTAATTCATTTTTCCTATATCTTTACTCTCACATCTTCTACTTTCTTTTGACAGGGGCTTTGTTCTAGAATCGCCCAGGCCATACGTTATAACACGAAGTTTAATATCCCTCTATAATCCTTTTTCGGTAATGTTACAGGAAGTTTTTCCGATATTACTTCGCAGAAAGTGCTTCGTAGGTTTTCAGATCCCTTCGACCCTTATGACCAGTCGACCGAGACTCTCATATATAAAGAAGTATAATATAACAGAATATGGTTAGTATTTCTTGTTTGTTTTGTTCCAGGGTATCCTTTTCTGACTTAAAGCATTTCAGTCTTGAAAGGAATGTAATTTCGATTTAACATTCTGAATAATGTATAGCCTATAAATAAAAATCACGGTAATAAACTATATGTGTTCCATATGCTTCTTGATATCTGTAATTTTATTAGATGATATAAAATATATAGAGTTCCTTTCTGTTACTCATCAAATAACAAAATAAAATAAATAAGAATGAATTGGACTTCTTATTTAATAAATAACTTGTGAAGTAGATATACCACTTATTGTAATGATTTAGAAAGTAAATAGATTCATCTCGACTAACTTTTGAAGTACTTAAAACTGACAAGAACTTTCCTTTTGTGCCTGTAATTACCGCAATACAGTTTTAGTTTGCTGAATTACGACCAATAAGACTTGTTTTCCTAACATTTAATCAAGAATAAGGGTGGTTTTTCGATAGCTTAGGTTAATTATATTCATTATAACACTATAAGACCTATCCATCCCGAACTATCGAATGTAATTACCTTGGCAAGGCGGCCAAACAGGACTGTAAATAACCTTTACGTGATAAGCAATCCATATTGAAATTCGGAGACATTTTAAATCAAATTGACTGTTATTCAAAGTGTTTAAGAATGTTGTATTGTGTTGTGCGCATTTAATTTAATGCCATTAAGTCATCAAACTTACACACTTCTCTTACATCAAGTCATCAGCGAGAAATCGGAAATATATTTTTGTTTGTTTATAAATCTCCCTCTCTAAATGCTTTTTAATTATTTTGCAGTTAATACAATACTCTTTATTTATTTATTTTCCAGTATATTTAATTTATTACTCATTATTAGTATATTATTTATTCCTCATTATTAGTATATTATTATTGTAGTAGTAATACAATAGAACAACGATAAAGTCTTAGGCGGTGTTAAAGAAGTATCGAGCTTGGAAGCCAACTCTTGCACTTATTCCAACCTCGGCACCTGTATCCAATTTTCAACACAATTAACATGATTATTCTGTTATGAGTTCATGAAACTTCTTTGAACTTATTCAAACCCCCTTTTTTTTTTCATTCATCTGTAGGTTTTGTTACCCCACACCTGGGAACTAAAGAACAAGAATGCTTCGCTAACTGAGACAAAAACTCTAAATGCTTACAAGAGCGGCCAGGATAGTGCAGCTCGTTGAATGTTAAGTCCTACAGTATTCACTACCACTGCTACTGTTTCTGGGTGTTTCTTAACAGTTCGGTTTGGGTTTCTACATTATCCCATGGCTATATTAAATAAAATTCAAACTATGTATGTGGTTAGAATATTTCTATAAGTCTCTTGTTAGTGACCCAGTCAGACCTAGCATTAATAATCCTATCTTGGCTGGACAATTAACAATCTGCAAACAGCAGATTGCATGGTTCACCAAAACTTGCATTACGGTGTTGATTTCCGGTGCGTAAATCAAGCACATGGCGATTTTGTAGGATCTCTGAGAAAGAAGGCTAATAACCCCTGGAAATCAATCCACATTAGCACATTTAAAAACTCATCACTCCCACTAATCGATGACCTTCTATCTTTGACTTATTGCGGAGAATTCCCTCATGAATGTTTAATGACCCTTCCCACTCCCGCGGCCCTATCAATAATTCTGCTTAATTCGCCCCTCTTTCTGCGGAAGGGGCTAAGAATTGTCTTATGTCACCCTCTTCTGCACACAGATGGGGTACGTCAGTCAAAATAAATTCACTTTGGGGGAGTAGAGCGGCTGAGCCTTGGTGTTATTTACATTATCACAGTTGCCATATCCTGTTAACTTCAATTGATTCTGTACAAAGGCTGGATATGTTTATGCATTATTTATTCTTAAACCAGGATTAGTATTTTAGATAGACGTAATCTTTTCTTTCACATTCTTTTTTTAATTTAAATTATTGTTTCGCATCTACTTCAAAGGTTCATTATCGACGAATGATTAATTTCATTGTGCTGTAGCACTCGGTTTTTTGAGGAATTTACACGAAGTAGAGACTTTTTCTTCTTTGTTTCTAGGATTTTTATAGTGTTTTTAGGCCATTTTTTTTTCCTTTCTACTTCTACTGTCTAAGGGGCTTTCTATTAATAAGTGCTTAACATAATGGTGAACCTTGTCGCATTCTTCGTAGGTGGGCGCTTCGAGGCTTCTTAAAAGATTTATATGAATAGGCTATGTCCAACTGTCAGTCTGCACGACAAAATCTTTCTTATTGTCTTTCTGCAGCTTGTGGTCCATTTTCTACAATTAGATTTATTTATTTGAATTTTGAGTTTAATTTCGTCCAATGCCTTTCCCATTTTGCTAATTACTTTCTTTTGAAGTTTAGGAATCATTAGGAATCATTATGGAAGTACATCAGAACTGATTTCTTTAAAGGAATTGGTGATTAAAGTTTTTCATCTGTATTTAGTAGTTTTTCTCGATTTTTTATCTATGGTTTTATATTTTAATATCGTTTCAAAACTTCATTATTTGCAAATAAATTTTATTTTTATTTTTAAGCCATTGTCAAGTTTATTTTTTTTTTTATTCATGCTAGTGTGAGGTTCCTTTTTATATGCAAAAGCTTCTTCAAAGTTGCTCGGCCTGATGTCAAATCCATTCAACTCTCAAATGGTTTTTCTCTAAAAGTATTTTAAAAAAAAAAGGATTGATACTGTGAGACAATTATTTATATTGGTTAAAAAGCATTTGACAGTTTATCACCCTAATTCATTGACAAATTTTTACTTAAAATCATACCTGTTGTTAAAAGCCAAGTTTTTAAAGCAAGTAGGTCATTTTACAATCTTTTTTTCTCTGTCCTGAAATAGGTTTTTTCTCTTGTTGGTTGATTTCTTGGTTATTTAAAAAAAAAAAAAATCTATCATAAAAAAAGCTCTCCGGGCTAATAAAGGGTCGTTATCCCAACTTTACCAACATAAAAAACTTCAGCGCTGATTAGCAACATTTTTTAATTAATCATTTTTCATTGTTATGTGTTTTATTGACTGATAGTACCTGGATCAATTTTAATTGAAATTACAAGTTTCTCCCATCTTTATTCAAATGCAATTCATAGAGAATACCTTATTAATATTTCAGGTTACCTTAGAAACTTTTAAACAATCAATGAATGAATAAGTATTAATGACGAAGGAGTTATGTTTTTAAATATGAATTATCAAAAATTTATATTTACAGTTTTAAGATTGAAAAATGTTGGCAATATTTAAACGATAGACGCAATATGAGATAAATAACTAATAATAAATTGCTGTCCATGTCTAACCCGAAAGTTCCATGGCGAGACGAAACCGAAAGATCACTGCCCGCACACCTCTATACACCGTTCTACATCCCACACTTTCTTAATCAGTTCATCCTCAACGGAACTCTTATACATTCCTACCTAGGTACGGAAACGCACTTGTTTCCATAACTATAACGTATGTGGTTAAGTAAATACCTTGCTAATTTTATGAAGTTCTAGTGTCGTACATCTAAAATAATTTTCAGTTTTTCTTTGGCAGATTTTTCTAATGCTTAACTTGCTGAGTAGCGCGGTAGGTAGACAACTAAAGTGAAATATATAACACATCAAAAAGCTATTCATTTATTTTTCCAAAGAGGGCCGCTTGACAGATATTGCCTTCCCAACCTTAACTATTATAGTCTCCCGTAGCAATAACAGCACTATATTTGTCACATAACCCCCTGGAGTTTATTGGCTCTGGAAGTCCCTTCTTATCGCCGGAGGATCAAGTCTTGGGTGGGCTTCCCCACTTCTAGGATTTTGTCTTTTTCTGGTCTCGTGTTACATACCTGTTAGCCCCTCTTCCTTTTTTTACTCTTCCTTGTCGGACATGGAACAGAATCATTATCTATATTCCTGTTAACGCATTTCAGCCATGAAGTTATAATTTTCTTGACCGTACTTTGATGATGCTCTTCCCATCGGGTATATCCAAGCAACCTTTAATGTTCATTTTTTTGGTTCGGAGAAAGAAACAAGAAGAGAAAAATTGGAATGTTTTATAAAGTATTCCAATAACAAATTCTAATAATAAAAAAATATCGATTTATAACAATTGCACTAACTTCATTTAATCCATGGGATTTGATTGGGATTTAGACAATTTGTCTATTCCCTAAATTCCAAATCCAAAGAGCCCTTTTTTAAATATTAACTTATCGAGGTAAAACAGCTTTAAATAAATTAAACATTTGCAGAGCTTCATACCAAAGCAGGGGTTGGAATTTGATGAAATTGGCTCACCGTAATATATCAATATCCATTAATGTTTATTTAGATAACGTATCAATGTAGCCGTTTTTGATTTAAATAATTAAATTTAATTGCATTTATTTATTATTCCGCTTGTAGATTTGCACCTGGCGCCTCAAGCAAATTTAGTTACATATGTTATTGACTTTGACTTTCATGATGCATTTTTTAATTTATTGTAGTAAGAGGTCTCTTGGCCACTGTCGTTTAAGTCGAAGTCGAGGCTGACCAGGTAATTGGGAGGAGTAAAGAGAATTGGTGTGTGGGTTAAGGTGATGTAGCGTTGAAGAGTGGAATCTTTGGTATTTGTCTTGTATGTAAGATTTTACTGTCAGTGTGTTCATGTCGTTGTGAGGTGTATGATTTGAAATAAACCAATAATATGAATATGAAATAAACCATATGAATATGATCAATAATATGAATATGAAATGAACCAATAGTATGATTTGAAATCAACCAAGGTGCATTTGTGATTTTTCTGATAATTTTAGATAGTGAAGTTTGTATTTTGTTAATGTGGTTGTTTTTCGCAGAACCCCAAAGTTCTGCTCCGAATGTCCAAATTGGTCCTAAAATGGTAGTGTAAAGTCGCTTGTTTCTTAAGGTGAGTGATGATCTGTAGTCCAGGAGTTGTGAAAGCTGCTTGTACCGTCTGTTGAGTTCTAGTTTTTAATTTTGGTATGTATGTTCCAATTTAGTCGTTTGTCTAAGTACAGTCCGAGGTATCGTACGAAATTCTTGGAAGGAACTAGGTCGTTGTGAATTGTCACAGGTGGGCAAGTCGATTTTCGTAAAGAAAAACCGGTGTGACTTGACATGGTCGAATTAATTTTGATTCTCCATTTTTCGAACCACTTTTCTAGATCAAATAGATGGTTTTGAAGGGCGAAGGATGCGATAGTAGGATTTTGATGTGATGAAAGGATAACCGTGTCATCAGCGAACTAAAGGTGGTGGTGCGAGGGTGTTCATGGATATTTGATGTGTAGACAGAATAGAGAAGAGGACTTAAAACACTAGTTTTGGTACACCCGCAAGCTGAGGAAAGAAAGAGTCAACAGAAACACAGAAATACCGGTTAAGAAAGAAAGATTGAAGAATCAGAAAGAAAGTAGAAGGAATTGCGTTAAATGTAAAAATGTTGGTCAATCGTGGTGATTGAACATATTGCTAATATATTTCAGTGCTTTTTCCCAATTTTAGGTTGCAGCACAAAATATCCAAATTTATTTCAACGTTTAAAAATCATGTTTTCAATTAGTTGGTTTTCAAAAAAGTACTTTTTGGAGATTACATTTAAGACTTACATTTTATATAATGTAAAAAATTTAAGATGAAAACACAATTTTTTAAATCAATGGATATAAAACTTCTATTTATAAATTTCCTTTGGTAAATTTTACAAAATTATTAAATCTTATTTCACTATAAATTTAAACTGTTCTTGGACATTCATCACTTTTAAGTTTTTTACTTAAAAGTGATTTACATTATTAAATACATACCTCATTATTTTTTTCTTTTAACGATGATATTTGATCTCAAAACCTATATATGAACCGATTTAATGAGTTCATAACCATATTTAATTGTGGGCACACCATAACCTGACTATGAACAGGCTGTCGGATTACTTTACAGTTAAACAAACCAAAATTAGACATGCATTGGTTTCGACTAATTTATTCGACCAGAAGTGGGTTGGCGACATAACGTACTGGAAACCCAATGAACTCCAATTTCGTTATCGGTTCTATCTCACTGATATAGTGTATTGGGATCATTTTACATTATTCAAAGGATATACTAAACTGGAATCTCGAACAAAAAATTTAATTTCATTCTTTAATTTATTTTGTTCCTTAAAATATTTTATTTAATTGCTTAAATTTTGTTAACTTTTTTTTTTGAGTCGCAAATAAAACAATACTTGATTGTTATTCCGAAAAAGAGGGAAAAATCATTTCATCGAGATTAAAAAATGTATATATTAGGTCGAAGCATCAACGCTTATTAAAGGTTTGATTTCAAACTAGGGGAATACAAGAACTGATTTACTTTCTTGGGGAAGTGGAAACAAAATTACATATGCATGCAAAGGTAATTAGTAAAAAGTAGAGCTTAGTAATATAATAAAGGGGCTAGTATAAAGTAAAGGAGTATGTTTTTAAATAAGAACTATAAAAAATTTATATTTAGATTGAAAAATGATGGCAATATTTAAACGATGGACGCAATATCAGATAAATTGCTTTCCATTTTTTAGAAAGAAAATAGGAATATTTCTTCTGAAGAATATAAAATATATCATCAAGATTTATGGATAGATCCTTTTACTATCTTGGATGAAATTCTAGATTTATATGCATTGGAAAATATGGAGGAAAACTAGAACAGGCTTCCTCTCAGGTTATCTTGGGATATATCTTGAAAATTCATTCTCGCCTATCGACGATGTTACACAACTACTTTTTAAAATAATGCCCCGTCGTCTATTAAAAGAGTAGATCGTACTGCAATATTTTCTTTCTTGAAATAACATATGTTTTCCTTCTTCTGGGTAGCATGATAGTTTAGTTAGTAACTTGAAATATTACTACGCCCCGGGTTTCCAGCAGGTCTGTTGAGGGTAATTATTTTTCTCTTTTACCAGCCTCATATCGACCCTAGGCAGAGAGACCCTCCTGGGCACACACAGCCTCTACAATTAGGTTACTCCTAATTCGAAATTATTTAATAGGGAAAACCGTATGGTTGAGAGAGGTTACTATTACCTCAATCATCACCTTGTTGTTAAATTAAATTGTTTCACTATTTTTTATTAGCTGAAGGCCTACGGTTCGATGCCGAAATTTCTATTAGTTGCTATACATACCTTCCCCCCTTGACAGTCATCAAAACCTCAAAATAGTCCTTCCTATGAAGATTGGCTAGAAATTTAGTGGCATTCAATGTTCAAGCCATACGTTCATTTTCAACTACCAAACCTAGCATTCGCCCAAACGCTACTTATTTCATAATATTGATGGAGTCCAAATAGTTCTATATTTTATATTATATTATAAGCTGGGCATTGATATCGTACACTTTTCTAAAAATAAATTTATAACCAAATTTAAACATTTAAAAAAATCATAACTCAATGGAAGTGACGCTGAAATTGACCAGGACGTACTAACAAATTATGATACATAGGTATTTTTTTGACTAAATAAAGATTTGAATAAAATATATTGTCGAGTTTAGTTTTTGCGTGGGAATGAAGTTTTCGGACGATTACCTGAATTGAACTGGATTCTTCAGGTTTTAATTTGGTTTTCCGGGTCTATCCGACACCATGAATTCAGACATAACAGATAGTTTTCACGATGCACTTTAGTTCGGGATTCCTAATTTCTTGCTATATTTTCGATGTTAAGTACATCCTTATGATAAGTAGTTTTCCGATTGTAGTGAGTCATAACATTTTTAGTGTGGGCGCATTAAGAATAGTAAATTGGAATTAGTCGATCCAGAGTGTGCCTCTCTTCACGACTTCCGGCATCTTGTGATGAATTTTTTTTGTCTTTTATCTCCGACAGTTTATTGTCTTCTTTTTTTCCAATTTTTCTTCCGTTATGCTAGTTTTTTTTTCTCCACTGTCTTCAAAGGTTTAACTTCAACTAACTCCGGTGGGTTTCTTTTTCTAGCCAAATGGGCTGCTTGTTCTCTGCTTTTTCGTTTGTGGGAATCGAATAAAAAATCACAGAAATGTTCTAACTGTAAACTTCCATAAGCTGATGATTTTCTTAATAAGCGATTTTTTCGGGTATGGGTGGCCGATGGAAGCCAAAACACTCAGCGAATCCGATACAAAAATCATGCATTCTTTATGATTAAGGCTAATTAGAAAATAAAAAATAGCTTCTTCGTATTTGCGTTTATTTTTGTCGTTTGTTTGTCCTTCCTTGTACTATAAATGGAGGTCGACCGTTTGGAGAAGTAGCAGCTATTAAAGGTTCAACTACATGACCTTAATAATAACAAACAGTTTCATGAATAAACTAATTAGTTCTTATGTCTTGTTTATTTACTGAGGCTTTGGTGACTTTATACTTATTTGATGTTATTGCTGTATTAATTAACTGATCTAGTGGAGCTCTTACTTCTCAATCTGTTTTGGAACGGTTTTTTAGGATGTAACGACCTTTTTTATACTTACTGAGTTTAGACTGATAACGATTTATTTATTTTAGATTTAGACCTTTTTTTTTTCCTTGTTTCTCGCCTCTACCCTACAGGGTCATTGGCGATGCGTTCACTTATATTCTGCTATAGTACGAAATTTCTTTTAGGTATTTAAACAGATTGTCTATTTTGTTTTCCTCATCTTTTAACAGCTCATTTAATGTTGTTTCCATATTAAGCTTCTTCCTCAGTTCATTATACTTAGAGCAATGGAGTAAAAGGTGTTTCACCGTTTGGGGTACATTATTGCATTCCTGACATGTGGGTGCTTCGAGTCCTCGGAGAAGGTATCCGTGTGTGAACGCGCAGTGGCCAATTCTGATGCGACACAATACGACTTCTTCTCTTCTCGAGTTTCTCGAGCTTGTATTCCACTTTTTGCAATCCAATTTTATTTCAGATAATTTGGAGTGTTCGCTCTTCCACCTCAACTCCCAAATTTTGTTTTGGTTTTTTTTAGTTGGTGTAACCAGTCCTCTTTTGTTACTTCTTTTAGTATCGTTACTTCTACGTTCTCGGTTACATCTAATCTAGCCATATTTGCGGCCTGGTCGGCTTCTTCGTTTCCCTTAATTCCTTTGTGGGATGGTATCCAGATGAACACTATTTGCTTTCCCATCAGCTCAAGCTCCCACCACATGTTGATGATTTCTCGAATAAGAGAGCTACTTGTGTTCCGATTGCTGATCGCCGCTAAGACGCTTAGGGAGTCCGTTATGATCGCCGATTTGTTCGTTCCTGATTCCGCTATCCATTGAAGAGCTTTTATAATTGCTATAGCTTCTCCGGTGAAGATAGAGCATGTTCCAGGTAAGTTATACAAGCGTCGATTTTGTAGAGTGTGAACCGCGCAGCCAACATTATTTTCAGTTTTGGAGGCGTCAGTGTACAGTTCTTCAAACCCATTGTATTTCTCTAGGAGCTGCAAGAATGACTTTTGTATAACTATATGGCATTCCCCCGAATATTTTTTCATTGATATGTCAATAATCAGTCTTTTGTTCTCCCATCCTGGAATTTTTAAGTTTGGTATGGGTCTTATATTCAGATCTAGATTTGTGTGTTCTAGAAACTTTTTTACCGTTCCTGTGAAATTGCTGCCTCTAATATTTCGAAGACCGAGCAGTTCCGAGTCCTCTTCGAATAAGATTCTATGTAAGGGATGCTGAGGATACGTTTTCAATTTTGAAATATATTTCAGTGAAAGGTACTCTCGCCGCATGTCCAGGGATGGTTCACCAGACTCAACATATAAACTTTCAACTGGTGAAGTTCGATAGGCTCCTGTACATATCCTTAGGGCAGCATTGTGTAGTGAATCCAACATCCTTAATGCGGTTTTTCTCGCCGTACTGCATATTGGAGCACCATACTCAATTTTGCTTCTTATTATACTGTTGTATATCTTTATCAAAGTGTTTCTGTCTGCACCCCATTCTGAATGTGAGATGCATTTTAGAATCCCTGTTCTTTTCATGCACTCCTCTCTCAAATGTTTTATATGTTGAATCCAACATAGCCTTTTATCAAGTACCATTCCCAGATAAACATATTTTTCTACGTACTCGATAATGGTTCCTTCTAACGTGATTTGGGGGTTATGTTGGCAGATAAAGTTTATATATTGAGATCCGTTTTCGGCAGAAATGCATACATTTTGTTTTTGGTGCTGAAAGTTTAAATCCGGCCTCATTCACCCATTTCGCTACTTTATCGATCGCGTTTTGCAGCTTCCATTGTACGAATGCAAGGGATTTACTTCGACATAATACGATAATGTCATCGGCGAAAAGAAAGCACTTAACAGGGTTCGTGATAGTGGACGTGATCCCATTTATAGCTATAAGGAAAAGAGTCGCACTGAGTGGTGATCCTTGCGGAGTACCATTTTCCAAGACGTAATCTGAAGATAACGTATTCGCTACTCGCACACAAAATTTCCTTTCTGATAGGAAATTTTTTAAGTAAACCCACATATTTCCATTTATTCCCAATTCCTCTAAAATTCCTAAAACGCGCTCTCTTACCATTCTGTCATAGGCTTTTTCCAAGTCTAAAAACACTGCAATTAAGTGCTCTTTGTGTGAAAAAGCCTCTTCTACTTCTAAGTTTAATGATAATAAAGAGTCTGTTGTTGAGCGTTGGGCCCTGAAGCCGAATTGATGAGGGGAGAGGGCATGTTTCCTTTCTAGAGCATCGATAAGTCTTCTGTTCACCATCCTTTCTAACGTCTTTGATACGCATCAGAGTAATGAAATGGGTCTGTAATGTTTCGGATGTGCGCCATTTTCTTTTTTTGGTATTGGTATTATGATTGATTTTTTCCAGCTGGATGGAAATTCTCCACTATTCCAGATTTCGTTAAATATTTGCAGTAGGCATATATTCCCTTCTTCTGGCAATTTTTTGAGGAATTCACCTGTAATGCCGTCTAGGCCAGGTGCCGATCGTCCTTTGTATCTATCTATAGAAAACTTGAGTTCTGCCATACTCAATGGTTCGCTGCATCCTGGGAGTTCAATCGAGACTGGATGGTTTTTAGGCTGAGTTGCTATGGTTCTTTGGTGGAGCGAAGAAGAGACTTCCTTGAAGTATTTAGCTAAATTTTCAGCTATGTCTTCGGGGCTAGTAATAATTTTGTTGTCCAATTCTAGTCCTGAGATGTTTTGTTTCTTTCTAACTCCTCTGATGCTTCGGATTCTTTTCCATACTTCATCTATCGGAGTGCTGCTGTTTAAAGATGATATGAACTGCTCCCAAGACTTCTTCTTGCTAATTTTTATTATTCTATTAGGAATAGCTCTTAGTCTTTTGAATTCTACCGCGTCTTGGAGAGTTCTACTCCTTCTGAATCGATTTAACGCCCTCTTCTTTGCTTTTATCGCATCACTGCAATCTTTGTTCCACCATGGGACGTTTTTGCGATTAGGGTTGCTATTAACAGTCGGAATCGCTTCTTTAGCTACCTTAAGAACTGTTGTGCTAAAAAAATCTGTTCTTTCATTTATGTTCAGGATATTAGGTATCGTTTTTAGTTCCTCGCTAATCCTTTTTTCAAACATTTCCCAGTCTGCATTTTTATATTTCCATATGGTTTTAAATGGTAAGTCATTAATTTTATCTGATGCCTCTATAATTATTGGGAAGTGGTCGCTTCCGTATAGGTGGCTTTTTGTGGTCCAGTTTTGGACTAGTGGTGCATACCTGGCGTATAATTATTTATTTTAGACAGATAACGATTTATTTATATTAGATAAATGGATCAACAATACTTCTATGTACCAGATGTAATTAATGAGGTTTGATTACACTGGTGAAACGTTATTTTGTTGAACAAAAATGAGATTTTTTTTTTACACTGCCAATCCACCAGCTTGTAAACCTCACAATTCTTTTTGATCAATCACTCTCAGTTCTCTTTAACATTGAGTAAATTGAATAAGCAAATTTCGCTTACCAACGAAAATTTTGATAAAGAAATTTCTTTTTCTTCTTGATTACTGGTTCTGTACTAAAAAGATAAACATATAATGTGTAAACCGCCCCGACTACTTTTCTTATTTTTGATGGCAACTTACTGTTGGAAGTCAACGTCGTAGCTTGTCACCATTAGTCCTAAATTGTTTTTAATTATTTTGGCTTTCCGGCGCAAAATGAGGACCAAACCCGGGCTCATAGTGTTTGATGTTAACTGTACTCTCATTAAAATCTTGGCGTAACGGATCTCGTCCGTAACACCGTCCGCAGTTCCAACTTTAGGCCGAGCGCTGATTGAGACACTCGCGATGCAGAGCAGAGCAGTTTTGGTAATGTCATACGTGTGATAGATAGGAAACTGCGCTGCCCTGCTCTGCGTCCCAATGTGCGCGGTTTCTATCTAATTCACGTTTCACAAAAACTCCTCTGCTCTGCTCTGTGTCCCAATGTGCGCCTAGCCATATGGTCAGTACAAAAGAGCGCCAACTTTCATAAATTGAATTGCACCCGTTCTCTTTCCATACAAAGGCCAGAATATATATAACTTATATTCTGTAAGCTCTCATTTGTTCTTCGATTTACACAGTACGCGTTGTTATTTTTTGTAATAAGTTATTCATTAGTTTTACACAAATCAATGTATTTCAGATTTTTATCGAGATTATTATGTTATCAAATTTTAGTGGAAAATACGTGTTCATTACTTTCTGTTATATTTTTTCTCTTCTTGCTTTTAATGACATTTTTATCTATTATCATTAAATTTTCAATGGGAAAATCTCGTATTTTTTTTTAAGTGAGGGAGATATTTTCGGTGCTATTTAATTAATTATTTATTAATCAAAATATCTGAAATAACCATAAGTAGTAATCTATCTTTGATATTTCTTACCTTTTAAGTTACGAATGTTTTTTATTTATTTATTCCCCCCACCATTTTTTCTTAATACATTTATTACGAATTGCACGTTCCTAAAATTATTCCTAATTGAATGGTACCATGATTAATTGTTTCAAAGAATAATCATTCGATATTTGAAAACAATTAATTAATAATACTACTTATGGCTTAAACAATTTTACAATATCGTGGTTGTAAAGGCTGTCAGCCAAAATCTTATGAAAATAATTCAGATCATCTGCGTACTAAACTAGGAATTTTTGCATCAAAGAATAACTTTTCTATACTATGCAAATTTACGATAACAATAATGGTTTAATAATACATCCTCGATTACATTCCTAATAATAATGGCTTATTATTTACAAATACACATTATTTCTTGGTTCTAGATGTGATTTTGATTTAGGACTTCACATTGAAGAACAAGACTAGGGTGGCTACAAAATCGGTTCCTGCGGTAAATGCCCTTAGCAGAAACAGATTGATGATGTTGTTCTATACAGCCACCTTCCCCAACCCCTCACCGCTATCCTAGAGAAGCTACATTTTTATTCAAGCGGCTATTCATTTATCACAACCCCCCAGTCTCACCCAAGACTAATTATTACACTATAGATCCGGTCTGATTGTTCTGGTTGTAATTAATCCCTTAAACACAATTTTTTATTTTAATTTGAGTAACTTATTTAATATACTATATTTTATAATTATCGTTTTTAGATTTTTTGTTATATAATTTTATTATTCGTTTACGTTATTGTATTTATCTGAAAATGTATATACATAGGTATGCATTTGTATATGTAGGTATACATTTACATATCTAAATTATTTTTATTATAGGATAAGTAGACTGTTGTATGTATTTTATATTATTTAAATTTAAATATTTAAATTTGGTACAATGTCTTAAACGAAACTAAGGAAAAGGGAAAACATGAAATAAATAGTAAGATTCACATAGAAACCAACAAAACAAAATAATAAAGAAAAAATAACAGAAATAAACACTCCGAAATTAACCTACCCACAATCACAAACCAGTATAAAACAGTTTTTCAAAAACATTGAATTCACAGACAACAATACAGAACAAAACCAAAAATCAGAAAACTCCAACCCTCTAAACACCACCGAGACCCCTTAAACAACATAATAATTTACCGAAATACAAATCGCTTACATACATAAAAGGCTTAACCCATAACGTAATAAAAACATTTAAAGATATGGATGTAAATGAATTCAAATTTTCCTTAAAACCAAAACATCACATCAGAAATTTAATTACTAAAACAAAAGACCAAATACCAATATTAAATCAACGCAACCTAATATATAAAATACCTTGTAAAAGCTGTGACAAATCATATATTGGAGTTACCTCGACCGATTTAAAAACGCGTATTTATAATCACAACAATAATTTAAAACCAAAATCCAAAACAAAAACAGCATGATAAAAACAATAGGCATGAGATAGACTTTGAAAATACAAAAATACTTCATAGATCAAACTCGGGTCCAAAAAGAAAAATTTTAGAAGCTATCTACATTGCAGCAAATCAGAAAGAATTAATGAATTCAAAACTAGAATCGGCCAACATTTCCTTACAATATTCTCAAGTTATCAACCACATTCTACAATAAAATAAAAAAATAATGTACAACTCGATCGGTCAATTTAAAGCAGTGGGGGCTAGGGTGGGGATGTTTATAATAAAGAAGGACTTAATCCATTGGTTGAATTATAGAAGCAGTAGACGGATGTTTCCCATGTTTCCAGTTAAGGTATTATATAAAAAATTTCAGTAAAATATAATATAAAGAAATATCTTATGACTTTAAATTTTAATTTTTTAACATTATATTAAATAGAATCCCTACGTGTGACGAAGATGAATCTCATCAAAAAAATTTTTAGAAATCAGACGATGTCCACTAGGATAATAAAATACAGGTATGAAAATGCTAAAATAACTAATGACAATAAAAAAATATTGTACAAAAAATATTTTTATATAATTATAACATGATAAATATTTTTAGATGAATATGGTGCCAAGCACCAAAAGCTTCTGATGTAAGAACAAAATAAAAAAGATGAGACTGTTTTAAAAATAAAATAGGTAAATAATTATAATATAATTATTTTTATTTTAAAATAGTATTATTACATTTCATTTTCTGTCCACCTGCCTGTCCATCTCACACCCTTTGGTTTTAAAATTAAGTTCATTTATCGTTTGTGAGCTCAACATGTTGGTTGTCCATGGTTTAAGATAATTATTTGAAATATGAATAGTCATTATTCATAATTATGTTTTGACTTCTAGTTCTTTGACCTGTTATGTTATTTCATCAAAAGCTCCTTGCAATATAAAATATGTTAAATTATTGCTAAAGTAGATAACTTCTCTTACTTTCTTTGTTAAAAATTTTCAATAGTATCTGTAGAATTTATAAATTAATTTATTTGACTTTCCAACTTGATATTCGGTCATTATTTCAATGTTCTTAATAATTTGGCTTTTGGAAGAAGACTAAATATTCACAATAGAAAAACATCTGTAAAGCATGTTTCATCCATCGAAAATCAATATAGGGAAATATATAGTATTAGCTGTCTGTAGCAGATGGATAAATTAACTTGATTTTCTAAGAATATATTTATTTTTTAGTCTATGCATGTATGTGGATCCGTTCTGTTAAATATTGTATATTTTTTCTTGCAGTAATGGATTTGTATATTTTCCAAAAATTGATAAGATGTCCTCTAAAAATTAAAATAAAACATCGTTATAATAAAATATTCAATTAATAAATATTTTTTCTTGAGCTACGAAATATTACTTATATTTTTATTGGACAAATTTTATTATATATTACTGTTTTTGAAAATAATTGACTCTAATTACAGTCCGCTTACGATTAATAACTTGCTTAAATTATCTGATTGATTAAAGCTTAAATTCTAGCCTAATAAAACGGTGCACACAAAAGACTAAGTAATGGAGTAACCAATTCGACCCCTACAGAATAAGGGAGTATTTAAGGTGGAAATTATATTGGTTTACTTCCACCTCCCTCACCACGTCGGCAAACATGTAACATTTATTCATTACTTTCTGGCTCCCTACTCTTCAAGCAATCGACTTTATCTGCCCACACCTATGTCCAGTCAGTATTTTGATGAAGTTAAATTAAAACTAATATTGAAAAAATGTTCTTATTCTAACTAAAATTGGATAGATAATATAAACAAAAAAATATTATTGTATAACTAGCTATCTTAAGAAAATAAACTAACTTTATATAAAATGGCAATTAAAAAACAATAGTTGTGAAAACAAAATCTAATCAAACAATTGAATTTATACTGGGACAAAGAGCAATTATTAGTTAATATCATTTTAAAGTTTTTTTACTGTTCAAAAACCTTAAAATTTCACAATATTTTTATTGAAAGAAATAATGCAGCAGTCAATGCTCAAAGCACTGTTATTAGTGTTCTACGGATTCATTTAAATTACATACAGGCTTTGGCAGAACTTTGAAAGTAAATATTATTTTTAAAAATATATCAATTACTAACTAACTATTATCACGTATTTTCATATAAATTTTCATTACTCGAATTCAGTGAACAAAAAAAGATTGATGTTTGAACATGTTGAGAGTTGAGAGAACATGTTGAGGCCGCTAGTATTGAGTGTTGAGTAAAATAATGTAAAATAAAATACTAGGTACATGGAATTTCATATTAGCCAATTTCTTAATAACCCCATTTCATATTACTATTCAGTTTCGTTTTATGAACTTTTTTTTCTTTAACTCTAAGACGTGGTTTCACTTTCCTTTTACACGTAATCTCGTTAGTAATAATGTCGTTATGGTGACATGTGGCACGCTCGCCCAATCAAATAATGCTGTTGTGAATTTAAATAATGCAGTTCAATCCTAAAATTTAAATATTGAAATGACCCAAAGGTTTAAATTTGCATTTGAAAGTAAGTTTAATCAAACGTGCAACTAATTTAGCGGACATCTGTCCACTCCTCTCAATACTGTGAAACATCACAGGCTAGTAGCCAAATCCCCCTCTTGCATGTCCAATGTGTTGATAATTATTATACTGACTAATAATTTAGTTGGTGGAAAATAAAGAGGGATAATTATTTAATTTACGTTTGAGATTTTTTTTCATTACTTATGTTGTTGTTTTTTTTATAACCTACTTCCATATTTTTGAAAACCGAAGTTTTAGTTGTTCTTAGTATTATAACAGTCGTCCTAGTTTATTACCCTTTCAATTAAGTGTCCTAACTTTTACTTTCATTTTATCTCCCAATGTCTAACTGGAGTATGGATGGGCTCGCCGCATTGTTCGGTCTTGTTGTTTTCTACAGAAACTAACTGTAGTCGGTAACTAAACCTCTTAGCCCTCCCGGCTTTACGACTGGGCCCAGCTGGTAATCCTGCGGGACACTCAAGGGCTATCTAGGGAGGTATAAAACAAAAAACAAACAAACAAACAGTGTTTGTACACCGGGGGAGGTTTATTGCATCGGAAACAGTCCTCGTTTCTTATGGCACGGGTACCGTCTTCCCTGGGGTTTGGAAAGAGTTTTTACTCCTTTAGGAGTAAGTTTATAAGGACTCAGTTTATCTTTCTGTGGTATTTTATAAAATGAAATAAGTTTAATTTTTTAATGTAGCTATACTTATTAAAGTAACATGACTATTATTTGAAGGATTATTTAGGATATATTAGGAGTCTCTGTATTACTCTGGACTCAGAAGCTCTGATGAAGATCGACATGTAGGGATCGAAACGTTGGCTTTAAAAAAAAAAAAAAAAAAAAAAGAAAGGTTTAACTGAAAATTCTATCAATCAACCTATCGTAAAGAATAACAGATGGCTATTTCTCACCTATAATTTTCGTTGTATTATTAATTCCTTGAGAAAATTCATATTGTTATTTGCTCCTAAGTATTTTTTTGTCTGTATTTTACTTTTAATAGAAACCATTTTTAAAAACACATCACAAAAAGCATCGCAATGAGTTTAGGGATTATGAAACATTTTTTCCCCGAATTTTTCAAATCTGGTTTTCTTCCTTTTATTAATTATTGCTATTATAAAAATGTCTAAAGAATTTGATCATGTTAAATATAAAAAATTGAAAAATTAGGATATTTCAACAATCATGCATGGAACAGTAATTAATTTTCATGTTTTAATCATGATTGGTTGCAAACTTTGACTAAGCAAACACGATTACTTGCTTCGTTATAATTTGAAGAAAGAAACTAAAACACTCTCATTCGAAAAATCCAGTCACCCGTGGATGCCTAGTGTTCCAATATTGTTCTCAATTAAGTGCATTACATTATAGATACGTATAATAAAAGTATAGAGGAAAGAGTTCAAAACTAAAATCAATAGGCTGAAATATGTATTGTGACACATTTGTGGGTAAAACAATATTTATTCAAAGAAAAATAACAATTTTAAATGACACACGAATTATAACAACACAAATATTAGAACAGGTTACAACAATTATCACTTTGTAACACAAATAATCATATGGCTTGGCTTCACAGCCAAGACTAAGCCTAAGACTGTCCAGTCAATCGCTCCTTATATATAGTCGTAAGATATATGGTTTAGAACCTCGTGAAACGCCGTGGATAGTATTCGAACATCGATGCCACAAACACGTGCTTTGACAGTTCGCTCCAACTGTTAGTTCATTCCAACAAAAGGTCTGGTATTTTAAACCATGTGTTTTTCAACAGGATATCGAGAAGGGGACCAAATTAGTCTCAACAATACATTTTTTTTATTTATAAGACGTTTCGGCTCTTTTGAGCCATCTTCAATTCAGCAAAACTGGCAAACAAATCATTTGAAATCACACAGGGCAGATACAACTCTCAATCAAAGAGTGTTTTGGGTATCTTGGGGAAACATTGTTTGAGAGTTGTATCTGCCCTGTGTGATTTCAAATGATTTGTCTGCCTGTTTTGCTGAACTGAAGATTGCTCAAAAGAGCCGAAACGTCTTATAAATAAAAAAATGTATTGTTAAGACTAATTTGGTCCCCTTCTTGATATCCTGTTGAACAATACAGTCTCAAGAACTGAATGTCTTATAAGCCATGTGTTTTTGTTTAACGATTTACGTTACAATATATTTAGAAATGGTATACAATATATTAAGATACAATAGATTAATATAATATACAATATATTAAGAAAAGGTATTGAGAATGCTCTTTTTTCACATACAAATCAAAATACGTTTTGTAACTATACTTGAAAGAATACCAGTTGTTTTTCGGCTAGTTCATTGCGAAATAAAATGGTATCATTGATTGGAATATCATACCACAAAATTTCTCTCGCAGATACAGGTTATACATTTTAAAAGTTTTATGAAAAACAGAGATTTTGTTCATGAGAAGCAATCTTTTTTTCTTTTTCTCACTTTTTTTTTTCTCACTAATACAAGTCTAAATCTTCCTTCCTCGGTGTAATCGGGGTGGCGAAGGTAGGAGGACGGTCAGGGATTTGGACCGATATCGGTAGGGCTTTGCTATTGGTCAGTGATGAAGGATCGGATCCTCTTCTATTTGAAAAGGAACGGCCGCTAAGCTTGGATTTCTATCTCTGGGTGATGGATGCTGCCCAGAGAATTTCTCAAGTCTTCACCATTCCCATCTGTTGATAATATCTTGAATTGTATTTCGTTAGGAATAATAGAAATTATTATCTAAGTATATGAAATATAATTTATTATTACCTTACTAATTTATATGTCTGAAGCATTTAAGCCATAATAATTAAGCATTACAACTTCCTAAAAACAAATTTTAATTTATCTACACTATACACATTTAAACATAAAACAATTAAATGAATTTTATTATTATTATTTCTAATATTTTTTTCCCTAACCTTATTTAACATCACCTTTAACGATTTCCCAGATGAATCCTGTTAAGGTAATAATAAACCAAATGGAAAACAGGCTACAGGCGTAATCACTGAATGATGAAATAGAGATGTTTATCTCAACATCGATAAAATAAATTTATTCGTTTTTTTTTTTATTTTACAAATTGTTTTCTTTCCATTAAACGTTTTTTCCAACAATATTTTTAAATGGCTCAATATATGTATATTTTTATTCGACTTTAAAATATTAAACGACTCATCAGATAGAATTGTATCTAATATCTTCTTTAGGAAACCACTTAACTCTACTGATTTTTTTGTTATGATTTATAAAATTATAAATAAAAGTACTGGTTGATAGATTTTTATATTTATTTATAAATATATATCTCTGTAGAGGTAGAAGGAATAAATAATTAGAATCAATGCTAAATTAGAAGTTTATTTTCCTCAATTAATTTGTCAGTTATCATTAATCTTTATTTATTTTTTACTTATGTAGGATATGAATGTGATAAGAAGAAAGTCACCACACGCTCCCAAGTTATTATAATTATTTAATTGAATGGTCCCTTGGATACAAAATAACGTCCAACAAAATAAAATCCTTGGAAATGGTTATCCTATAAAGAAAGGTAAAAGTTCATATCTAAATGTAAGAATTATTTATTTCCCCCATTAAATCTACCCCCAGTCAATAAAAAAATAAAATCGAAAAATCAGTCAAACGAATCTGAACGAACGTGACATCCTCTATATCAAATTCCCTGTTATAAATGTAAAGAACGTTTTTTAATTAAGATCCAAGTCCCTTCTATGACATCTAAAGTGGCTCTGGTATTTGCATACGAGGGAACCTAAAAATCCACTTTCACACTAATATCTTCGAAATGGTTCAATCAATTCTCCCAATTCAATATTACTCTTGGGCTATAATGATTCTTTGTCTCCTCTATCAAATTATATTTCACTGGATATATATTTTTTGATTGGCTATAGCTTTACCTACTCCTAATAATTTCGTCCGTAAAAAAAAAAAAAATAATAATAAAATATAGGACAATCATACGGCTGCTATTTTTAATTATTATTGAGGTAAATATTTATGTAGATTATGTCTTCGGATCAAATCCAGGAAAGAATTACTATCTGCTATCCATAACCTTTTTGTCAAATTGTTAATCACGATCCTACTAAACAACTGCCCTTCGATACTTGCTTCAAACTTGACATATGGGGAAAAGAGACAATATTAATGCTTCGATTGGAGGGCAAAACAGCCATATGTAACTGCTATCTTGTCTTTTTTATCAGTGTGCAAATTGTTATGATGGTATCATTGTTAGACATAAATTCATTTCTGCATCGATGTGAAAACCTGGCATATCTATCCGAACTTATCCTGTTTTTAACTTCAGTGTGAGTGCATACGATTTTGAGTTAAAACAAGTCTTGGTCTCCCTGATGTAGTTGGAGGTGATGCAACACCTGAATGAATTCAAGATTTATTAAGCGATTTAAAAGGAAGCTTCGAGTAATGTTTGGTGCTATCAACAAGAAGCATAGACAAGGCGTTTAGAACTTCGCAAAAAAGTGTCAGCAGAACGAATGACGAAAGGTAGAGATGACCAAGAAATAAAGAGTTTTCAACATTAGAATAAGTTTAAGTAAAACGAGGTTTTTGGCCAGAAGGTGGATGAGGATATCCGAAAAATGGGAATGGTGGAGGACAGCTCTGTGTAGCAGTGAAGGGTCTATCTAATCTATGGCTGGATCCAGATCCTATTCGATCTGTAGTATTAAATGAAGAATATTTATGGTGTATTTGTAAAAGTTTCTGAGCTGCTCTAATTGTCAACTGTTGTGGCCAACACACTTTAAATTATTTTTTTTTTTAATTTATCTCAATTAACTTTAATTGGTTTTAATTTGTATTAACTAGTCATACTAAGTTAAGTGACATTGAATTCGAGTGTGGTCAGCTTCGGAAGCACTACGAAGGCTTCGGGCACTTCGGAAGACTTCGGGCCGCTTCGGCAGCCCTCGGCTGCTCTCGTTCAATCATATGTTTAAATTGAAAAAAAAAACAAAAGAATTATTAAATTAAAAATTACACACAGGCGTTGTGAGTGTTATCCGTGAATGTTGTCCGAGGAGATTGTTTTGAACCATTTTCAACATCGAGGCCTCAAGGCACATTAATTCTCAAGAGGACAAGCATCTATGGCCCAGCAGCCTAAGCAGGTTTTGGATTGCTTATTCCCAAAGTTGTCAGCAGGTAACAACTTTTATTACTCACGATGAACAATCATTCGCATTGAGCGAACAGATAGTGACCTCGGACCAGTCTGGGTGAGGTGTAATTAGCCACAGTGGCTCATTGATATCGAAGGACTCTAATTAATAAATTGTTAAGCTAAAAGACTTTAATATTAACATTAAAATATTTTTAATATTATATATTAAAATATTCTCTAATATATTAAAATTAATGTTAATTTTAGTATAATGTTGTTTATATAAATTTCTTTTAATTACTATTTTTCCTAATTTTGTTTGTATTAGCTCATGAGCTTTATTTTGTTTTATGTTTCCGTTTTGTTGCCATAGTTGTACATAGCAAGGTTCAAAATATAGCCATCCGGCATTGCTTTGAAGTTTATTTATGTTTATTTATTTTTTAATTTATTTTCTTTAACTTTAAATTTTCACCAGCCTATGGTGAGGTGGATGGGCTAGGAAAGGCTCACCCTGAACCTCTACCCGCCATCACATGTTGGTCCTCCTGGGTCGGATGCTTTTTTGAACCTTGTAATATATTTTATGCATATTTTGTACCATATGTTGGTTTACAGCATTCCGCCACATTATTTCCTTCATTAGGGATATATTTTCTTTAGGATATATTTTCTTTCTTATTTTCGTTGCTTTTTTTTCGTGTAGTGGTTGTTGTCCTTTCTGTGTATTTTGAGTTCTCTCCCTCCATCTGTTTTTTCACCTTTGTTTTCAAGATGGTTGACTTAAACCCTGAGGTGAAGATGAAATTCGATATTCTCAAAGAGAAATTGTCCAACACAGGTAGAAGGATTAAGGCTATTGTTGAACAGGGCAGAGCAATCGCTTCTGACCCTTCTCAGTTATTTCTATTTAAAGGGATGTATAAGGAATTAAAACCTTATTTTGATAGCTATAATGATACCTGGGACAACATTGTCCAATTAGTAGCTGATAAAGGTGGAACCACTATATTTCCTGACAAATCGGATAGGAATAATCAGGCAGCCATAGAGAGGTATTATTATGAGGCTTGTGCTATTTATGAGGACAAAATGAATCCAACGCCTATAGTTCAATCATCTGTTTCGCAGGCTTCAGGCTCAGCCGGCGAACCTGCAGGGCTCAATGACAGCCGCACAGTGCGGGCTCGTCTACCTCAGATCAATCTTCCCAAGTTTTCAGGTAATCCTGAAGAATGGCCGCTTTTCCGGGACACATACATCTCCTTGATCCATCAAGAAACCAGCCTTTCAGACATGGAGAAGTTTTTGTTCCTCGTTTCATGCCTCAACGGACCACCTCGTTCCTTGATTGGTAATGTAGCGCTCAATGAACAAAATTACGGCCAGGCGTGGAAACTGCTTCTTGAGCATTACAATAATAAAAGAAAACTGGCTAACACCTATTTAAAACAAATACTTGACTTCAAGCCTCTCACAGGCAAACCATCTCCCGCCTCATTAAAATCAATCATTACCTCCGTGGTGGAATACATTGATTCATTCTCCAATCTTGGGATCCCAAACCAAGGGGACTTCATCAAGTCATACCTGGTCTTAAGGTGCTTGGACCCTATCACACGGGGACATTTCGAGAAGAGGTTTGTGGATTCTGAATTCCCATCTTATGCTGACTTAGTAAATTTCATAAAAACTGAATGGAAAGCCATGGATCTATATTTCACAGAAGCAGAACCCTCTACATCTTCAGATCCTCGACCTCCGCCCAAACCATTTTCTAAAGGTTCTCATCGAAATACATTTTTCCATAGAAAACAGTCGCCTGATCAAAAACAATCTCAGAAGAAATCTCCCTCACATCATTCCACTAAACCTTGCCCAGTGTGCAAAAATCCTCATTCGCTGTATCAATGCCAGGAGTTTAGATCTGCTTCATCCTCCGACAAGCTCAAGCTTCTGAAAGATTGGTCTGGGTGTACAAATTGCCTGTCAGGTAAACATTCTACAAAAGAATGCACATCCTTAAGAAGATGCTCGTCCTGCAACGGGAATCATCATTCATGGTTGCATCAGCAGACCCCTGTGACTGCTGGTAACACTCCGGCTGTACAGGTCAATAGAGACAACGAAGGATTTGCGCTTAGTGGACTTTCTGGTGATGGAGAAGTTTTGCTTGGAACTGTAGTCCTACAAGTGAAAACCTCAAAGGGTGATTTCATTACTGTTCGCGCTGTCACGGATAGTGGCAGCCAGATGTCCTTTATAACGACGGAATGCGCCAAACGATTAGGCCTCCTTATTCAACCATCAGAGCAGAACATTGCAGGAATTGGCCAAATCAAGCTAACCTGCCCAATAGGAAAAATCGATTGTCTCCTTAGATCCAGAATCCCTTCCTTTTCAAACAGGGAGCTTTCAACCAAGGTCATTGTTGTACCCAAAATAACCGGCAGTTTGCCCCAAGCTGTCATCAACAAAACCACCATTGACCAATTTAAGGGCTATGCACTAGCCGACCCAGATTATTGGCACCCTGGTCCTGTTGAATTCTTACTAGGCGGTGACTTATTTTTTGACATTTTGACTGGTCAACCTATTGTGCTTAACCCAGAGTTACCTCGACTTGTCCCAACAATTTTTGGGTTCATAGTTGCTGGACCTTTGGCATCTCAACCAAAGTCCAACGAGAGCATAAATTTCCTCATAAAATCCAATGATGATTTAAATGATGCTATCCACAAGTTCTGGGACATGGAGGAAGTTCTTCCAGTTAATGTAGCATCAGAAGAGGACGATTATTGTGAAAGGCACTACCAAGAGACACATTACCGTTTAGATTCTGGGCGATACGTCATTTCTCTGCCAGTCAAGCCATCTATACAGTCTTTGCAGAATACACGGACCCAGGCCATCAAGCGACTCACTAACTTGGAAGCCAAGCTTGCCAAGAATGCTGAGCTAAAGAAGGAGTATACAAAATTTATGAGAGATTATCTGGATCTAGGTCACATGAAATTAGTTGACAGTGGTACTGCCATCTATACCCTACCTCATCATTGTGTGACAAAGGTACACGATGGACAGTTGAAGTTGCGTACAGTATTCGACGCTTCATGTAAATCTGCAACGGGCTCCCTCAATGATCATTTATATATTGGACCAAAGTTACAGCATGACATTAGGGAAATCCTGACAAATTTCAGGTGTCATGAAATCGTATTCACAGCGGATATTGTCAAAATGTACCGCCAAATTTTGGTCACACCAGAAGATAGAAGATACCAACATATATTGTGGCGCTTCGACCCTTCTAAGGAAGTCAAGGAGTACGAACTATGTACTGTCACCTATGGAGAGAGCTCAGCACCATTCAGTGCCCTCAGGACAATTATTCAATTGGTCAAAGACGAAGGCGTGTCGTATCCGCTCGCGTCAAAGGCACTTATTGAAGATATATATGTGGATGACGTTGCCACGGGAGCTTCCACTGTGGAAGAAGCACTTTCTATTCAGACCCAGTTGGTGGAGTTGTTAGGAAAAGGATGTTTTACGCTAAGCAAATGGGCAAGCAACAAACAAGAACTTCTTGTACACCTAAGAGAAGAAGATTGCCAACTAAATGCTGTCACGCTAACATCGGATGAGGAGCCGAAAATCAAGCTTTTGGGAATGCAGTGGATTCCTAAATGTGATATCTTCACATATGAAATAAGTGCTTCATCGTGGCAACCCTCCAAGAGAGCTATTCTGTCATCTATAGCTCGGATATATGATCCTTTAGGATTACTGGCACCAATAGTGTTCTACGCTAAAACAATACTTCAGGATTTGTGGATTGCTAAATGCGAATGGGATGAAAGGCCTCCACCTTTAATATGCACCAGATGGTATAATTTTCTATGCCAACTCAGCTGCCTTTCAGATGTCAAGATCCCACGCTGCATAGTCTATCCCAACTCCATTTATTCAAGATTAGTTGGTTTCAGCGATGCGTCGAAGAGAGGTTACTCTGCTGTTATTTATTTAGTTACCTCGACATCAACAACCTGCCATGTCAACGTAGTTAAGGCTAAAACTAAATTAGCACCTACTAAAACGATGACTATTCCAAGGCTTGAGCTCTCAGGAGCTTTACTCCTAAGTAAATTATTTAAGTCTTGCGAACATCTTGTCAAGAAGCTCAAATTAACTCAGGTCGACTTTTATACTGACTCTGAGGTCGTCCTTGGCTGGCTCTCGATGTCTCCCCAACGTTTGAATGCCTTCGTGGCCCATAGGGTTGTACTCATTCTCGAACTTACCAATTTAAGCCAGTGGCATCACGTTAAGTCAGAGGAGAACCCTGCAGACTGCAGCTCACGAGGTATCCTACCTTCGGAGTTACCAAACCATCCTCTATGGTGGGCGGGACCAAGTTGGTTGTCCAAACCGGTGGAGCAGTGGCCAAGCCACAAAATTGGTATCATGGACCTCCCCGAGACAAAGAAGGGTGCCATTGCATGCCTGAACTCGGAGATATCACATCCAAATGATTTTATTGAGTGGATTGAGAGATTCTCCTCTTACACCCGACTCCTTAACAGCGTTCGCGATTTCTCACAAATTGCAGAAAGGGGGAGGGGCTTAGAAGCACTTCGTACCTAGCCGAGCTTCGAAAAGCAAATCAAATTTGCGTAAAAGTCACTCAAGACCATCATAAATTAGATACCCACCAATTGCAGTCTCTAAATCCATTTATAGACTCCGATGGTATCCTCAGGGTGGGTGGTCGCCTGCGCAATGCAGATTTTCTTTCCCACGATGCCAAGCATCCAATTATCCTCTCTGGGAAAAGCCATCTTGCTCGATTGATCGTCGATCATACCCATCGGTCTCTTCTACACGTGGGACCATCAGCTCTTCAAGGCATATTGCGGTCCAAGTATTGGATAACTTCTTCCAGAAGTCTCATCCGGCAAAGAGTATTTCAATGCATCAAATGCTTCAAGGAGAAAAAGAAACCGCAACCGCCTATTATGGGTGATCTTCCATCCTGTCGTCTCACGGAAGGCCAAGTCTTTACCCACGTGGGAGTCGACTTTGGAGGTCCGTTTCTTATCAGAGAATCCTCCCGTAGAAAGGCGGCCGTTGGCAAGGCTTACCTATGTCTTTTTATTTGTATGTCCACGAAAGCCATACATTTAGAGGTCGTCTCTCGATGCTCCACCGACGCATTTCTCGCTGCCTTCGACCGATTCATTGCACGAAGAGGAAAACCTTCACAAATGTACTCTGACGGAGGTACCAATTTTGTAGGCGCTTCCAATAAACTGAGAGAGATTCTATTGTGGCAACGATCCTCATCTGTCCAGGAAAGGATCGAAAGCGTGGCTGCGCATCAAGATATCAAGTGGACTTTCAATCCTCCTTCTGCTCCCTATTTTGGAGGCGTCTGGGAGGCAGGGGTCAAATCCGCAAAGGCGCTTCTCCATCGAGTAGCTGGTGACACTCCGTTCACATTTGAAGAGTTAGCTACTATATTTTGTCGTGTTGAGGCAATTCTCAACTCTAGACCTCTAACGGCACTCGACTCAGACCCATCCAGTTTGGAGTGCATCACTCCTGGTCATTTCCTAATAGGAAGGTCGCTTACTTCAGCACCCGAAGAGAATTATACGGAGGATAATGTGCTTCCACTTAGGCGATGGGATGTCATCAAGCAACGCACCCAACACTTTTGGAGGCAATGGAAGAATGACTATTTGAGCACGCTACAGCAGCGAAGTAAATGGACCAAAAAACAAGACAACCTACAGCCAGGAGACCTTGTGATAATCAAGGATCCGAACGCTACAGTTATGAGATGGCCAATGGCAAGAGTTATCAATGTGCATCCTGGAAAGGACGGCGTCGTGAGAGTCGTCACGATCCAAACGTCTTCGGGGACTTACAAACGCCCTGTGGCAAAACTAGTACCTTTGTCCCCAGCAAACAAACTCAATTAATTTTAAATTTTTTAATTAAAAAATTGGTGGGCGGAATGTTGTGGCCAACACACTTTAAATTATTTTTTTTTTTAATTTATCTCAATTAACTTTAATTGGTTTTAATTTGTATTAACTAGTCATACTAAGTTAAGTGACATTGAATTCGAGTGTGGTCAGCTTCGGAAGCACTACGAAGGCTTCGGGCACTTCGGAAGACTTCGGGCCGCTTCGGCAGCCCTCGGCTGCTCTCGTTCAATCATATGTTTAAATTGAAAAAAAAAACAAAAGAATTATTAAATTAAAAATTACACACAGGCGTTGTGAGTGTTATCCGTGAATGTTGTCCGAGGAGATTGTTTTGAACCATTTTCAACATCGAGGCCTCAAGGCACATTAATTCTCAAGAGGACAAGCATCTATGGCCCAGCAGCCTAAGCAGGTTTTGGATTGCTTATTCCCAAAGTTGTCAGCAGGTAACAACTTTTATTACTCACGATGAACAATCATTCGCATTGAGCGAACAGATAGTGACCTCGGACCAGTCTGGGTGAGGTGTAATTAGCCACAGTGGCTCATTGATATCGAAGGACTCTAATTAATAAATTGTTAAGCTAAAAGACTTTAATATTAACATTAAAATATTTTTAATATTATATATTAAAATATTCTCTAATATATTAAAATTAATGTTAATTTTAGTATAATGTTGTTTATATTAATTTCTTTTAATTACTATTTTTCCTAATTTTGTTTGTATTAGCTCATGAGCTTTATTTTGTTTTATGTTTCCGTTTTGTTGCCATAGTTGTACATAGCAAGGTTCAAAATATAGCCATCCGGCATTGCTTTGAAGTTTATTTATGTTTATTTATTTTTTAATTTATTTTCTTTAACTTTAAATTTTCACCAGCCTATGGTGAGGTGGTTGGGCTAGGAAAGGCTCACCCTGAACCTCTACCCGCCATCACAGTCAACCATATTTGGATTCGTAGGTTCTTGAATTAAGGCCTTCTTTATCTTTATTTTTTTAATGTTATTTATAAATTAGATACAAATAAAGCTTTGTTTTCTTAGCGATGGTCATTATCCAATCACTGGTAGAGAAGAGCCACCTCAGCTATCACCATTTAGATGGAACAATCACTCAGCCACACCACACGAGATGACAGCCGCTAAGGAGCTAACAGATGACCGAGATACCCTCAGTAACGACCGCTATATCGATGGGGGAGGTGCCAGCCACCCGGCCCAATCTGGCTACCGCTCACAGCCACTTTTTTCCCGCTCCCAGGTGATTAGTCATAGCATTTTTCTTCTCGTTTTTTCCCTTTGTTTTTTTAGTCCATTCCGTTCCGTCTGGAAGGGTTTTCCTCTCCCACTCCAGCGGAGGCGGCAGCTTGTAATCCCAATAAACTACCAGTTATCGTGTTTCTCTCAGCGGTTCCCATGCTCAGGGTATTCCCTCGTATGGGTGTGACTTCTCGGGGGCCATGATATTGGGGGTCATCGAACTACTTTAAAGTTCTTGTTAGTTTCTCCCTAAGATCTTACTTTGCAATTACTATTAACAAATAGTTATAGAGTATATATGCGGGGTGCCCGTTCACTCGTCACTTTTTACCTGTTCGAAGAGAAGTGCAATACATTTTTACTACTAATGAGTGTTCATTTTTTGATATTTTTCAAGCACCTCATACGATGCATTGTGAGTGGGTTATAAGTAGTAAGTGATCATCAAAGGATCAAATCATCAGTAATTTAAAAATTAATAATGTTAGTCTTGTTGTGGATTTTTTTAGCCAGCTGTTTGTCATTGGACAAGCATGAACCTGTGAAAATAATAAAATTTGAATTTGTCGTGTATTATATGCTGTCGAAGAATTTGAAATGGCTGGGTGAGATGTATTCTATCACAGGAGTAGTTCTAGGATATTGTAGTGTAGGTCCTCTTAAAATTAGGAAGTAGGGGAAATTTATTAGCATTAAGAAAAATATAATACTAAGGAATTTGCATCTAGCTACACTTTAGCACACCTTAAATTTCGAAAATGTTTTTATTATAGGGAAAGAAAGTTAATTAATGTACTGAAACACACATAAAAATATGAGAATTTACTTGAGTAATATTGCTTGCATATGAAACTCGGTAACTTACATTAAGTAGAAAACAACACCCATAATGTTATTAGAAATCAATTATTGCCTAATATATTTTTATCAAAAAAAGACGATTTACCAGAAGAAATAAGAACTAAAATGAAAAATGAAGGGGAAAAAACCTGGCGGTTGAGCGTGATCACGGTCAAATCACCTCCTTGCACGACCGCTGACCAAGAAACAGTGCTCTTCCTTACATAGTACTGAACCCAAGACCCTTCATGGGTTGTAGTGGTACAGGTAATAAGAACTCAAAAACTTCTAATTTTGCATGGTATATTTTCAATCCGTTATACCTTTGAATTGTAATATGGATATTTGTAACGAACGAAATTCATAAGCGCTGCGCTGAATTTGTGAAGTGTCCTTAAGGTTAGGCCCTGAAGAAGGTGTGAGGTTTATAATTGTTAGGCTGTGTCGTTCGATTTATGCTAGATGCTAGATGTTGGATAGCAGTATGGAGATGCTGATTCAGTGGTTCTAGTTTCGAACGTTCAGCTCGTTGTATTGAGACATTATACCAATTCTATAGACAGATTTACTACTGAAAGATATTTTCGAACAAAATAGCTCAAAAATAACAAAAACCTTCTTAATTCTATAAGTGCTGGAAGAATATGCCTATAGTTATAGTTTCCTTTAACTATGAATTGATAGTCGCCCATGTATCCAAAATATTTCTATTGTTTTCGCTGTGTGGGCTGGAACGTTGGGCAAGATAACGGTGCTTTCCACTAATGTGCGGGGTTTAATTACCGGTTATAATCGATTCTTCTACTAAGAGTAAGATTAGTCATTCCTGAAGCATAAGAAAAAAGCGACGATAAGCATATTCCTTGCTTATCTAGCCCAAAACTCAAACCCCATAGTCGAGCGCAGCGATATTGTGTTTATTTATACAAAAATAACAATGAGCAGCAACTATTACATATACATGCTGAGTCTGCCTTAGTGATTAACTAATTATGCAAAGTGTATTAGTAATTACTAGGAATGATTCGGGTATGTAAATGTAAAACATGCAAATTAGATTCAGGCATTCTGGGATAGAGAAGCTGCGTCATCACATCTTCTCTGAACTACCTTATGACGTTTTGAAAAGATTCTTTAAATTTAAAGTTTAAACTGGTTGGTTACTTTAAATCCGTTTATTAAATTTAATTTAGTTATCAGCTATATTATTCAGGATAAATAATAATTTTGCTCTATTATTTAAAACTTATTGATGCATCTGTGTTCGATTTGGAGGATTTTTTAACTAACCTAATAAAGCGCCAATTTATTTTGCAAGATTCAGAGTGCACTATTTCTACTTATGCTTTCAAATTGAATAGCAAATAAATAAAATAGTGCTTCTAACAGTATAACTTTGTTTCCAGAACCAAGAATTTTTTTAAAAATTATGTTATTTGTGTTTGATTTGTATAGATTTATATAGAGTTGATTGAACTTTTATATACCATTGTAGGAATTTTCAGGTATTATAAGTTAAAACAAATTTTAACCCATGTTGAATCACCTCAAGTTTTTTTTTTGTTTTTTTTAAACTATTTTATTCATTTAATGTATACACCTATTTCACTTCTGAATGTAATTTATTTTGGACCATTTAGTATGTTCCCGAATCAACTGAAAAGGATTCGTTGGAGGTTCGCCTATCTCCGCTGAAAGTCGAAAAGTGCGATCTAAATTAAGGCCTCTTTTAACTAAAAAGGACGAGATAGGCCTTGCCCAATAAAAGAAAATAGTAGGAAATGGCCAAATTTCGAAAAGTACCTTTTGATTTATGACTTTCTGATTAAAAATGTCAGGGATGTTTCGAGTATATGCTGCTCTTTCAGCGTATTCCGAAAAAAGTCATTAAAATTAGTCATTCAAAACTAAAATTAGATTTTTGGGTATGACGTCAATGCAGGGGGCGATGATATATGATCGTATATGTACAATATAACTGTTGCAATGTTTCTGTAGTTGTGTACAGTGCAATTTGGAATAGTGTTTTGGGTTGAATTGTTTGAATTTCGTTAATGCTAACGAGTTTTACTGAATCCTTTTGTGGCGAAATAGGATCGTAATTCTCAGAAAAAGCCTAGGGTACTTTCAGAGTACTTTCGTTCGCCACCGAATTCAGGTTATAAAGAACTTTGACCCTTAGTCAATTACGAATTAGCTATGAATTCGGAGATATTCCTGAGCTACGGCGATTTTTTTTCTTATGTTATACTAAAAGTTCTCCTTTGTAGCCGCCAATACTTGGCTGATAATAGGCAACGGAAATAGAACCCTTTCAAATTGGACTAAGATACTGACTGGGATAGAGCTTGGCATAATTATTTGGGTAGAGAAGGAGGGGGGGGGGGGATGCTCTTCAACAGGTTGCCGCTAAGAAACTGGGACAATGGGAACCTCCTAAATGAATGACTGGGTAGTATTTTAGCCTATAATCCCTTAGCTAACTCGTCCTGTCCTCGCCTGATGCTCATGCGTTGCCACCACTGTGTTATCAAGGTTCCTGATTAATGTGCTCCCAACTTATCGGCTGCTTCACAACTTCTCGTGAGGTTTCTATTTCATCTTAAGTGTGATTACTCAAGCGCTATGATATGAGCGGAACAATTTCAAACACTTGAAAATCTAACGTCTCTAAATGTCTACACGAAACGATGGAACAAACAATAAATAACGATGAATCGCCTAGTCGAAAATGTTCGCTTTATTAATAATTTTAAGACCATACGCGTTCTGTAGGTATTTTTTTTTTTTTTAATGGTATAAAGTGTGTTGCTTATTTTGGTATATATTATAGCAAAGTAATGTAGACATCTGTTCATATACGATCTCATCCTATATGGCATTCGAATTTCGTCACCCTCGTTTTTTGTAAATCTATTTATTTAAACTTATCACCAAACCCACTCTTATCTCTTTACTAATCAGATGAGTAGCGTTTTCACTACTATGTCCACATCTAACTCGATTTTTTGAAAAATTACTCTTACATACGTAGCAAGGGAGTCCCCAGGATTTGTTTAGGGGCCGGCAGGTTAAATTTTCGTATAGGGAGGGGCTGGTTCTTAAAATTCTTATACCTGGGGGAAGGTTTCGAGTTATTCTGACCTTGTAAGGCTCATTAAATGTTTCAAATAAAATTTATTGGTACTTGAAAGTTAAAAGATTTGTTCATATAATGCTTAATGAATGTAGTAAATGAATACGACTTTATTTCATTTGTGGTTTTTGTTTCTCGAAATTTCTTAGGGGGGCCCTTTGTGGACGCCCATGATCCGTTCTATTCCAATATATTTCCCATATTTCTAATATCTCATATAACTATACCTTTTTGACATAACTTCTAAACCAATTCTATTCTTCCTACTTCATTTCATACGGTCAACTAGAGAGAGAGAAATGCTTTATTTCAATAATAAGCAATGCTGCCCAAATACATTGGGCTGCTACATTACACAGCGTACCAATCAATACGCAAATACATGTATACTTATAACTAAAATACATTGTTACATTTTATGTTTTAATTATGATATCATAATATTTTTTCCCTTCTATATCTTTTACAATTATGTTTTTTATCTTTATTTTATTTACATTTATTCTATTTCATTTTATTTTTCTTCTTTCTTATTTCTCATAATCTTACTCCTTTTCTCTTCCTTCCCTCTCTTTACGCTCAGATTACAAATGGACATCTTTTGCGGCGTATGTTGGTTACCGATGGATAACTTCTAGCTGCATGTCTTGTGTGTATTAACCTCTGTATGTTAATTGGGTTTCATATTATGAGATCCATCAGTTTCGGACAGCAGGTCTTTCTCCTCCATCCGATAGTGCGCTAATTTTAAATTGCCTCTGTTATCGTCTTGAGAATATTTTTTTTTCTGGTGAGTTGTTCGATTTTAAAGCGTGGTTTCTATTATATAAGATATCGTAATTCGTGTGAGATACTATAGGTGCCCTAAATAGTGAAAAAATAAACATGATTTGATTAGTCTTTCCGCTTGGATGTCAAAAATTATTTTGCTTTACATTGTTTACCAACACGAGTTAATTTTTTTCAACTATGCTTAAAAACAGATATTCGAATTTATCAATAAATTTATATACAGGGTGACATGCTACTCGTGCGACAAACTTCACCAGTAGATTCTCCACCATAAAATGAATAAAAAGTTCATATTGACCAGGGTCCGATTCTCAACCATTTCGGAATAATTTCGCTTTTTATCGATTTTGAAAGATATCACGACCTGGCATCGGAAAACCATGATATCTTTAAATCTGAAAATCTCTCCGAAAAGCTGATAGCACCGTTGAAATCTACATTAATTTTTCAATAACAAAATGGTCATTTCAAAATTTTTGGGCCAATTTTTCGTGTTTTATTTCAGCCAGAACAACATAATAAGTGATAATTTCGGAAAGTGTTTAACGTAATCCAGAGTTTCTACTTTTAGTTTCAGAAGGCATCAAATTTGAGGGAAAATACCTCATTTAATAACGCTTCTAACGCAATCTTCTTTTTTTAATTTGGTGTTTCTAAGACCACGATATCGATGACAAAAAGAGAAAAACTGTATTCACTAAGGCGTTTTTCAATCATTGTTTGGGCGGAAGTTATTGGAGATGTACTCATCGGTCCCTACTTAGATTTTCCGGCGAGATTTACTGGCCCAATTTATTTAAATTTTATCGAAAACACGCGGCCTACCTTGCTGGAGGACATTCCTTTACAATTGAGGGGAAACATAATTTTTCAGCATGATGGTGCGCACCTATCTCTTCTAGAATACAGTTCAGGCGTATTTGAAACGTGGATCGGCCGTGGTGGGACAGTTCTATGGCCACCAAGGTCTGTTGATCTCAACCCCATGGAATATTTCGTCTGTGGATATCTCAAGGAACTGGTCTATCGCACTGAACTGACAAACATAGACGATTTGGGAGCGAGAAGTATGAGAAAACGGGCACGTTTGTGTATTGCAGAGAACGGCTTCCAATTTAAACATAAATAAAATGATTAAAAATAAATTTATTTTAAAGATATTGGTGAGTTGTATTAGTTTTTTTTCAAATTAAATATGTAAATTCTCAAACATTAACAATCTTTGAACCATAATTTTTTCTCTTTGTCATCCATATCTTGGTCTTAGAAACACCAAATTAAAAAACGAAGAGTGCGTTGGAAGCGTTATTAAATGAGGTATTTTCCCCTCAAATATACTGCCTTCTGAAACTAAAATTAGAAACTCTGGATTATGTTAAACACTTTCCAATTTATAAAATTGTTCACTTATTTTGTTGTTCTGGCTGAAATGAAACACAAAAAATTGGCCCAAAAATTTTGAAATGATCATTTTGTTATTGCACAATTAATGTGGATTTCAACGGTGCTATCAGCTTTTCGGAGAAATTTTCAGATTTGAAGATATCACGGTTTTCCGATGCCAGGTCGTGATATCTTTCAAAATCGATAAAAAGCGAAATTATTCCGAAATGGTTGAGAATCGGACCATGGTCATTATGAACTTTTTTATTCATTTTATGGTAGAGAATCTGCTGGTGAAGTTTGTCGCACGAGTAGCATGTTACCCTGTATACATATATATATTATATTAATTCGGGATGGAACAATTCTACCACGGTTAGCATTTTGTTTGGTTTATTTGTTTTGACTAAATTGTAGTTAGTAATTTACTTCGGATTCATTCAAGCTAACTTAGAGGAGATAGTTGTAGTTAGTTCAGTGAACCAAGCAACTTTGTACCAAGTTGATTTAGCAAAAGGCCGAGTATTTTAGTTTTCCAATTAAGATTCCTTGATCCAATCAGGCAGCTATTAGAAATTTATTCAATTGGAATTATTTTTATTTTAAGAAAGTATTTCTTTTTTCTTTTTAAAAGAATTTATATTTAGTCATTGAGAATAAGATAATGCGAAGTATTTTTTATAAATTTTATAAAGCTTAAAATTCATAAAGATTTATGAATAAAATAAAGTTATTCAAGAAGGATTGTGTTATGGGTTATTCAAGAACATTTTAGGTTAGTTTTATGTTATATACTAGAAATAATATATTAAAAAAAATGGATCATCAAATGTTGTAAAAAAAAAAAAAGAATAAATAAGGCAGTTATATTTTCTTTTTTTAAAAGTTGTTCCTGTAATAAAATTTGTGATTTTTAAAATACTTCTTTAATTTTTTTTTAGAGAGAACCTCTTAACCCTAGCGGCTCATTGATATAATTTAAAATGATTTATTTACAATAATTATTTTAGCAACAGGATTATTCTCCAATATCTTCTGTACAGCCACAATTTAATTATTTTCAATGATGGAAAATTGCTTGACCATTATCGGAAAATGTATAAAACATTGTTACGGATTTAAATCTTTCAATAAAAGAGAAATGAAGATCTTAAATATAGCTCGAAATATTAACACAAAAAATTATAGTATTTTCTATTTAATAGGTTGATTACTTTTGTGACCGCATCCTAATTATTTTATATACTATTTTATTTTTTCTGATCTCGATTTTTCCTGTTATGTGTGTGGTTTGTATAATATTTTACATGATGGAAAATTATATCCGCTGGTGGAGAGATACCTGGGAAGTGCAGTGGCTGCCGGGTTTATGAATCCCCGATAAATATTTTATTAAAACCCTGACTTTTTTTTTTCGGAACCGGGGCTAGAAAATCCCACGAATAACTAAATACAGTTGAATCTGTTGTATGTTTTATAAGCCCTACCGCCTGGTTTTATAATTCCTTTTATTTCTCTTTTTGTTTTAACTAATGCTCTCTGCAGCATTGTTAATGTTATATGTTATAAAGCATTGGTTGATATTTTATAGAGTTTTAATTTTTTCCATCAGATATCTTCCAACTAGTTTATAATGGAAATATAAAAGAGATCAGTAGCAAATATTCTTACATGTAAATCTCAATTTCTACTACAGAAAGGTCAAATAAATGAAGATGATAAAAGATATTTTTTGAGCTCTGCGAAAACTAGATTGAATCAAATCTTTTCAGTACAAGGCAGATGTATAGCTATTAGCTCCTCCTCTATCTATTAGCACATTAATATTTTAATGTGAGAAAGCAAATAATCCAAATTTATCATTTTACTTCTTTATTTTTGGGAAAATTTAATTCTTACCTTGATGCGACTTACTACTCGACCTCTTAATTTTATCGAATTGGAATTGGTTGGGGGTGCGGTCAAAATAATAAGCACAAATATGTGATATTTACATATTTTATTTTAGTCGACATTCCGACCCAAATTTTAGGTCATCAGGGCTAAATGAGAAAAAAAAGAAGAAAAAAAAACCCAATCAGAGAAATTACATAAACAGAGATATAAATGTATGTGAAACATTAAACAAAATAACATTTATATCTGTTCATATAATTTCTCTGATTGGTTGTTTTTTTTGGTTTTTCTCATTTAATCCTGATGATGACAACTAAATTTTGTGTCAAAACGTCGGCTACAATAAAATATGTAAATATCACAAAATTTTGCTTATTATTTTGACTTGACCGCACCCCCAACCAATTCCAGTTTATTATATCTACGGTCAACTGTCTTCCACCATCTTAATTTTATCCTGCTCTTCGACTGTACAAGTATTTTTTTTCAGTGAATATTCTGTTCATTTTTCAAAAACTTTTCTGATTTGCGGTTTTATGCCAAATAATATTTAATCTTTAGACAATTGACATATTTTAGCCCTCTATTTATTTCGACGTTATCTCCGCCCTGGATGCTAAGATAGAACGCCCTTTCTATCATCGGCCGGGCTTGGCCAGATTAATGACCTCATCTGAAGAACGTTCTGCAGGGATCCGATCTGATGAAGGATTAACACAACCGCTTGGCCAAGGAAGGCTGGTATTAAGTTAGCGATCCGGCTGGTCAACAAATAGGAATTAGCAGATAGATATCTCAACGTATCGGTCGCTCCCGCCGTATCTCTTATCTGGGATATCCCTGCGGTCTTCATTATCCAATCCACGGATAAAGGCTACTTCATTTAGCTCATCCAGCTATCCTGGTATGAATAGGCCTCACATATCTCCTCATTTTAGTGGCGAATTAGTAATGGCGATTTTTACGTTATTATTTAAAAATAAAAATATTAAAGTACAAAGTGATTATATAATGTTTTAAGCTACCTACTACAATGCCATTACCGTCTCATACGTAGTTACCTCCTCTCAGTTTTCTAATTTTTTTTTTTTTCGAAACCTGACTAGGATGACAGTTAAATTTATTTCCATTCATAATATTTAACTGTAGGATTTTGAATTATTACTTTTTTATATTTTGTTAGCATGTATGTATTATGTATTACCAAAATTTGTTTTCTCACTTTCGTGTCATCACCAAGCAATTAAGAACGGCTTTATACCGTCATTTCTCAAAATTTATAAAAAAAATTCGCTGAGTTCCGTTTAATTCACTTATCAGCACTTTGATTTAACCCTTAGCTTGGCAAGAATAGATCCACAGTGATTTTTTTAAATGTTTGATATATTTCTGTCAATTGGGGGCCAAGATGACAAAAATCTGAAGAATTATTTTTTTTTGTGAATATATAAAAGTTTATTGGTATGGTATCATTTATTGCACCATTTTTTTTTATTACCTTGCACGTTTTTATCATCAAATAAATGAAATTTTGTGTTTTGGGGATATAATTATTAAATTAATGATATAAAACACCAAAAACAGTAAAAAGAAATAGAAAAAAAGTTACTTTTATGTCAATTAGATAAAATATTACAAAACAAGTGCAAGGTGTCCCTACGTAGCGCCATTTTGTTTTTTGTTTTGATCTTGAAGAAGGTTTTACTTGTTCGCTCGGCTAAATTAGCTGCCATTATCAATCAATATAACCAAATCACTTCTCAGATGAATTCCCTAGATGGTGAAAAAGAAACGAAACGAAAATACTCATCCTGGAGCGTGGAAAAAATTCACAAAGTCACGGTGTCATATATGGTACCTTGTCAAGCCAAGGGTTAAGTCTTATTATAAATTCACAGACTGAAATTACGATTCGCCACTTTTCTGTAAAATCTATTTTATTTGATACTTCTTTTATCAAAATCCATCAACCATAAGTGCCGGAAAACTGATCAATACTCTCTTATATGTATTTTAAGTAACGATGAAATTATTAATTAATATAAATATTTATAAAAATTAATAAGACGTAACTGGAATATGCTAAAATTCTGTATAGGTAACATAAAATTTAGTTACCTATTGTTCATATTAAATAATATAATGTTGAAAGCACTAAATGCTCGGTGTGGAGAGTAAGACGATAATAAATAACCTAAAAGGCGCGAGGAAGCGGGGCTTGTAGTCTTGGCTAGTAATTAACTTCAACTGCCCGTCAAAGTTATCCCTCGTCCAGTGCCTTTCAACCTTTTGTAGGTTCGTGATTTGTTGTACCCGAAAAAAATGTTTGTTAACTGTCTGTGTCGTAGTTTTGTTGTGAGATGCGCAGATTTATGATATTGATATTCTGAGGAATCAGCCTAATTGCGGTAATTTTTAATTTAAATTAATCCATTTACAACCAACTTCAACTTCAGCTGTCTCTTATGTTTGAGAGATTGAATGTTATAATTGAGAAATATGTGTATGCATATATTTGAACTCAAAAGTTTAAATTTGTGTGTCAAGTCAATAATATAAATATATTAAATAATATAGTTACTGAATTTTATAATAATGCATTTTTTTATTTCTTTTTACTTTATTATATTTAGTTATAGATACATTAATCTAACTAAAATAAGTTCCTAATCTATTTCATTCGATTTTTCCATTTATTTGTTTACGGCTGTATACTTACAGTATGATTAGTGTACGAGCTACTGATTACTGTATGAGCATGAGCCAATAAATTCATTAATTCTGGTCAGGTGTATTTAATGCTTTCATAAACGCCGTTATCAATATACGAAAAAAAGAAAACACAATCTTAAAACTATGCATTGTGCAAAGAGTATGTGATTACGGGTATAAATAATTGGAATGCTCCTACTGTGTAAAGTTTTAATACTTTTATAGAATACTATGTGTAAAGTTTTAATCTAATTGCTTATATGAAAAACTGTGGTCATCTACCCATTACCCTATCGTCTTTATGTACCTTATGTGAATTAGCCTCGCGGGAAGACTGGTTATCATAATGAATTTTCATTTTATTCTTTTGCAAATACAAATCGGAAAGGAAAAACTGTTTCCAATAAGCCTTTCTCCTCCATCTGTTTGGAATGAACACTCTTTTCAGCTTTAACCTCCACAGCTTCGAGTATTGGCCTAAACTCTGGTAAATTGGTCTTATCCCCACTCGTGCCAACTGTAAGCCCCCAAAACCTACCTTCCGCCGCCTCAAGTTCCAAATCCTCCTCTATCCAACTACCGGATCCCCCCTACCTCTGCCTTCTAGATCCCCTCACATAAATAAAACTGCCACTTTCGGAAATTGCCACGCTTTGGAAACTTTCTGGCTACTTAGTGCTATCTGGTTCAATTATTCCGCCATTTTATTCTGTTTGCTTTATTACATGATTTTTTTATAGCTTTATATATTCAAATGCTTCCTGGCACTATTGAAATATATATACTTATCTCTTATTTGTATTCTTAGTAAAAAAGATTAAGTAGGTAGTATTTAGTACAAAATAGTTTTATGTTGATTTTATAGAATTACAATTTTGTTTCAGGTACTTTACTCCAATTCATTGTTTTTGTTTTGGATGATATTGCAGCATAAAACCGTGAGTTACAAAAAAAAAACATAATTAATGTATACATAAACTTTCAAGAGGTGTTTTATTTATACTACTACTACATATTGATGGATCACTTCACAGAAGTGCTAAATATATGGGAACCAACTTTAGGGAAAATAAAATTTATGTTAATCGTATTGGACTACACAACTAATATTCTGGATGTAAAAGAATTATGTAAACGTGGAGGATGTACAAAAATAATAAACAAGATATTTTAAGCCATTGATACTTTTCAGGGTTTTCAGTTATCATTTTTCGATGGTCTTTAATCCCAAACTCGGTATTATTATTTCTAGTTATTAATGACGGACCAAATAAAATAATAACGGTTATTAATTTAAAGGACTTCTTTTAAAAATATAACATAGAAGATATGCTAATTTCTTTGTGAAACTACTAATGTAAATTATCTATTTCAAAATTATTGATAGAAAAGAAACAAAAAAATATAGATAAAAATACAGCTAATAAGATTAATTAAAAATGAAATAATTGCCTAGATCTGAGGTGTACTATTTGTTTAGTACGTCCATTATTTAAAAAAAAAAAATTATTTACCCGCTAACTAACTTTCCTCTAACATAGTACAATCATGAATATTATAGGCATTATTGATATTATCCTTTCTCGTACAATATATTTATATATATATATATATATATATATATATATATATATATATATATATATATATATATATATACATGGTTGTATTTATCGCTTTGATAATAATATTAATAACTAACAAATATTATATCCTATAAAGGCTAACGAGCGGTTAATTGCCATGTCGATACCAAATGAATAATTATGAACGTTAATCGCCTAAATGCCTGCTCAGCGATTCGGAATAGAATGCTAAAGATTCATTGAGGGATAATTTACTATCTGGCTTAGATTAAAAAGCCTTTATTTCACCCTTATTTAATCAGTCTGTTAGGTGAGAATGTTGTTAGGAAAAGAAATCTCCTCGCAAATGTCGTTATTTGAATGACATATTTGTACTATGTCATACAGACACTGAGCGATACGTGACACTACTCTCGACCAAAAAACATGTCTCTTATCTACCCTCCTTTACTGTGGTTTCTGTTGTTGGGAGAATTGGACGATATGATTAAAATAAAATCTTATCGTAAGTGCTCTGAATTTTCATATAAATAAAAAGATTATAGAATTATTGATTCAATTAATTTCATTAGTCATTACTAGCCACATTGCAGCGAAGTAATCAGGGGTTGGACATTGTACTAAGGTGGGATCTAATCGATAGTCATTGTCAAATCTTTGTTCATTGAAATCTTTCTAAATTCTAAACCTTTTCTCTTCCATTCTCCCATTAATTTTGTATCCCCAAATAAAAAAAATAAAAAACGTCCCACCTTTGAAAAATCTCCAGCCCCTGATTACTTCTCTGCAACGTGGCGATATCCGTAGGATCTTGGGATCAATCAAGACTGATGGTTGACGTGGCTGGGTTACGAATCTTGGTATATCAATTGGTTAGAGCACTGCCACGACTATTCTGGGAGGCCCAGGTTCGAACCCCGGTATTGACTATTTTTTTCTCTTTTTTCTATTCAGATTAATGACAAAAAAGCATCGAAATAATCACTAACTTGGCATCTTTATAGATCGAGAAGCTGCTAGAATATTGAGATAGGTAGTGGTTTTTTTTCTTTTAATGTGCAGGCTCTGTTGGTAACTATCACGGCCATCATCAAGTCCATTATGAAATTTTTTTACTAGCTTTAGAGCGTTATTATTTTTTTTAATCCACCCAGGGCCTTCTCACGTTCTTGTGGTTGAGCTTCCATTGCGCAGGGTGACTTTTATGTCTGTTATATCCACGTGCCATTCTAAGTAGTTTATCTCAATAAATTTGACCCGCTTGTGGTTTTTTTTGGATCTAAGCGCTTGTGGAGTTGACTGATTTTTTTAAGAAGTCAACAATTGTTTTCGATATAAGTCTTAAGCACTCTCATCCTTTGATGCTCATGTATACCTGGGATACTGAAATAAATATATGTTAATTTCTATGCAATAAATTCTGAAGTTTCACTGCTCAGTGCTAGGGTTATTTTTTTCACATTCTGAACAACTGTCGAATTCCTTTTATTATTCCTCCATTTCATTTAAAAGTGAATTTTTTTTAGAAGCTCTTGTATTTCCCTTTTACGTTGTTGGTCTGTCTTCTGTGTTATTTCTGACCTGCCACAATCAGTGAACAAGTTCTGAAAGGTAGGGAGTGGTAAGTTTGTCTCAGGAGCAAGAAAGTTGAAATTTGCCCAAGTTTTACCATCCCTTGAGCCATTAATTTCTATTAACTACACCTCGTGTTTGTATATACTCCGTGGCATGTGGTTGGGTATTTACTTGGATTCTGAATCACTCGATGTTAGAGTATATAATAGACTCTACCAGAGTGTACTTGCCCCTCGCAGTATTTTTGATTTTTTTTTTATTATTACAATTAGTACATTTTTTTTTTGGGTGGTGGAGGGGGCATAATTATAAAAATGCTTATAGAGCATAATTAAGAAATTCTTGTTTTTTGCGATTCAAAAAAGCTCTACATTTTCAAAAAGACTGGGTATTTAGTTTGTAAAAAAATGTTCTTTCATTTGATTATTGATGATGGGCTTTACCCACTTTTTGTTAGCAACAAATTGCATTCAAATTTTTATGGGTTCATTCTTCTTTGCTCGATGCGCAAAATCAATGTAAATATATAAATTATATCTTAATTTATTATACAAACATTAATCATTATTAATAATAATACTTCTACTACTAATCTAGTACAAGTAGTATTATATATACAGCTGCATATATAATAATGTATTTCTTTTAATTTAATATATTTACTTTATTGGTATAACGTTTATATCTATACTTAGGTATATAATAAGAGTTGACATTCACCTAATTAAAGAAGTGGTCTTTCCAAGTCTTTGTGGAGATCTGAATTGAATGAAGAGCTCTCCAAACAGTTTAGAAATCCGTCTGTTCCTGAAAGAGTAACTTAGCTTCATCCTACCCACCAAGAAAAGAAAAAAATATAAAAGTTGAAAAGTCTAATTAGTAGAATTAATAATTAGTTTGAATGTACCATAGATAGAGGGCAGTACTTGCAAAGAAGATTCATTGTTTTTCCTTGACTTCTTCTAATTAAAGTTCTTTTCACTGTCGAATTTTCTACTTTATTTTTATTCCTAAAGCAGTTCATCAGTTTATTTAAACACTACAATTACCTAATTAATATTATTTATTATTCTAATGATTACCTGGTGGTTGAGCCTGATTTTATTAAGATTACCACTTTAACATGCGTTTGGCTAAGCAGTGCTTCCATGCGTTGTTGTAATTGTGTTTTTTATTTATATATTTTTTTAGTTTAAGGTATATTGAAAAATTTTCTTATAGATCACTTACTTCATCGTTCCTCTTGAACCATTTGATGTAGAGGTTTGGCAGATCTTCTTCCAGGCCTTCTGATCTGAGTTAGGCTTTATTGATACCTTCAGTCCAAGTAGACCGGGGCCTACCTCGTGCTCATTTTTTCCCCAACTCTTGCTAACAATTCATAGATTATCTTAGAGAGCCCATTCTTTGGACATGTCCGACCCATGATCACTATTGCGATCATTGACTAAGTGTTAGGACATGCGGTTGTTGTAGGTATTCCTTACTCTTTTCCTACGAGATTTTTGATCTTCGCAGCAACTGTTCATTACTCACTTCCATACAGATTAAGAGTGTCAAAGTCCTATACACCGTCATTTTTTACTTTTGTTACACCTCTCTCTTATTAAGGAATTTGCCGTTACAGCATGGTCAACTCTGCTGGTTAAGGTTCTGTCATTTATTTCCTGTGTAATTTTACCATCACATCCAGAGACAGTATCCATGTAATTAAAAGTTTTCACTTTCTACTGCCCGTCCACTTGGAGTTGATTTTGTTTTGTTTTCTTGGATATATATGCCTGGATTGGTCTCCATCTGGTTTTGCTAAGGTTTAAACCCCCCCATTTCTGCGTTCCTTGCTAAAATATACCAGGTTATACTGCAGTATATGAAGTGAGCCAGAAATAAGGACTGCATCAGGATTTTGTTTCCATAGAGTTGCACTTAAAAATGCTCTGCTTGCATCGCACAAAAACCCTTCTATATATATTTTTTTTTTATCCTCTAATACCATTAGGAAGAGGATCTAAGGCCCAGTAAAAATTAATGGGATGAATTACGTCCTCACCTAAAAATGTTTCAACTTCTTTTTATTAAAATTAAGATTCCTGAGTCTTGGGAAGTGAAATATTTAGGACTTCATCCGTATACGAGATTGACACGAAAGACTTACATCGCACTCAAAAGAAAGAACGATATGTACAATAATCCAGATTATTTGACTGACAGTTCTCTAATGAACCAACATTTACAAAGAGCTTTCGAAATCTTTATGGATATACGGGATAGAGCTATGGGGCACTTCCAATAAATCAAGCATCCTAAAAATTCAACTATTCCTGATTATGCATGTGGCAATTGTCCCATAAACAGTCACAGCTAAAACAGAAATAAAATTTTATCAGGCTCGTCCTGCGAGCCTTTCGTCACTATACGGCAGCCGATCCGGAACCGATACAGCTACTTAGCTTTGCTATCGGTAGTTGGGATCTGAAAGGAGTTGCGTAAGGTGGGACGGACGGTACGTGGTGCGGGCACTCACCTGGTGCAGCGGCCTCCAAAGGTCGCCCAGGAACCAGTTCTAAATCCGCTTGTGCTACCTTAGGCTTCGTGGCTTAGCAGCTCTTCAATAGATAGTTGTCTTCCAATACGTATCTCTGTATATAAAAATTAAAAAACAAAATTAAGAGTTACCTAATAACTGCAATAATATGTTAACAAAGATAAATTTGAAAATCTTAACTTGGTAGATGATAATAATAAATAATCGATTATTTTTAGGACCATTGCGCCTCTAAATTTATGACTAAACTATTTTTATTAGAGTTTTGTTCATGAAAGCAGGTCGTCAATAATGGATTAAAAAAATATTTAAAGAAAATGATGGGCAATATGGCATGAGCCATGGCAAGTCTATTAAGGAAATTACTTTTTCGCAAATATTTTTCATGATATTTGTATTATATTCATCCCGTACATAGTAGGCGCTTAAATATGCATATGATACTCGAATTGAAATTTTCGTGTCATTGTTGAAGCTTTTATTGAAAAATTTATTTCTTTTAACATTTACATCTCCTGATTTTGATTCTCAGATAGCTAGCTCATTAAGGGTTTTAGGTTTGGTTTCATTTCATTGCTGATTTCCTTTTAGTTTCTGGCTTGCTTTTCTCTTTCAATATTTTTAAGAGTGAAAAATTTAAATCTGAATGTCTTTGTTTTGAACCTTCAGTTATAATGTACTGACCATTTATTTATTTATTTTTTATCTATTACATTTTTAATCTACACCTGTCCCTCAGCCTGCGACAATAAGCAGATGTGATAACAATAGAGACAGTGGGCATGTGAAGTATGAGGGATTTATTTTAACACATTTTTTGGCCCTTATTCGTTTATACAAAAATATCTTTCTTAAAATATATAATAAACACAATGAAATGGCTTAACTTAACAACAGCGTATTAAACGACATTAAACCTTATTTAACGTAAGTCTGAAATATGATAATAATTCGGGACAATTCCTTTTTTAGTCGTTTTTTTTTTCTATTATAAGCAGCCATGTAAATTTTCTTTGCCGAAATTTTCAGCACATTTTAGGCTCCGCTGAAAACTTTTGCATTGTGGGTTACTCCTTTTTTAAAGTGAACCATTCAAATACCAGAACAATTGATATATAAAGCGAAATTAATAACTATTTTCAAATACATATATGACACAAATATAAAGTGTGGATTGATAGCGCTCACATTGTTTTACTTACTAACTTATCGCGGCACTACAACCCGGTTACGGGTCTTGGCCTCCACCAACATTCATCGCGATTTTGTGCCGCTGTCTTCCAGTTCCGTACGCCCAGGATATTCCTTGCATCATTGGCCACAGCATCTTTCCACCTCAGCCAAGGTCGTCCTTTTCTCTTTTTTCCATATAAGGGCTTGCTCAGCATTTTCTTTGGCACCTCTGATTCTAGCATACGGGCCGCATGTTCTGCCCATCTAAGCCGTCCAAGATTGATGGTCTGTACTATATCAGGCTCCTTAAATAGATCATAAACTTCCTGGTTCGTCCTTCTCCTCCAGGTGTTTTCACTGAGTATACCACCGAAAATTCTCCGCAGTATTTTTCTTTCGAATACCCGTAATTCATTCTCTTGGGCCTTGGAGATTGTCCTGGACTAAGAGCCATAGAGCAATACTTGGCGGACAATGGTTTTGTATAGGTGTACTTTGGTTGCTCTAGACAAAATACGTCTTCCAAGCTTTTTCCTAAGCCCATTGTAGCATCTATTTGCTGTGATGATTCGTTTCCTTATTTCTACAGCAACCTCATTATTTTGAGAAACTGCAGATCCGAGGTATGTGAACTGGGAAACCTTCTCAAACAAAAAGGCTCCAAACTTCACCGTTTCTCCAAGTGCCGGAACCTCATCAGTCACCACATATTTTGTTTTGGACTGGTTCACCTCTAATCCTAATCGCCCAGCTGGGCCCATTAGTGCTATAAATGCTTCTAAGACAGCTGTGTGGGAGCGCCCAATAATGTCTAAATCATCCGCGTAAGCCAGCAACTGCACCAAATGGTTAAAGATTGTCGTTCCAACTTGGATTCTTGAGTCTCTTACAGCCTTTTCGAGAGCAATGTTGAATAGTAGGCAAGCAAGAGCACCACCTTGCCTCAGTCCCTTCTATAACTTAAATTCCTCTGACAGCTCACCGTTTACTCGAACTGAACATCTGACCTCCCTCAGGGTTAGCTTCACCAGTCGAATCAGCTTAGGTGGGATCAGAAATTCTTTTAGTGCTTTAAAGATCTCCTCCATGTTAATACTGTCGTAAGCTGCCTTGAAATCTATGAAGAGATGGTGGGTCTTCAGCTTGTATTCATGCCCTGGCTCTTATATACCTCTCAGGCTGAAGATTTGGTCTACGGTGGACTTACCTTTTCGAAAGCCACTCTGGTATGCACCAATTATCTGTTCTGTGTAGCGGCATAAACGATTGTACAGGATGTTGGACAAAATCTTGTAGCCACATGAAAGCAGGGAGATACCTCTATAATTACTGCACTTCAGCGGGTCACCTTTCTTCTTTACTGGGCATATAATAGATTTTTTCCAGTCTTTAGGCAACGTTTCCTCCATCCATATTGTCATTATTCCTTCATTGTTTTACTTTGGATAAATATATAAGGGCTGGGATTTCTGAATGTTAAAATAACTTTGGAATATTATATTTAATGTCTTTTAATGAATAATTTCCTTGCGTAATGAATATAAAAGGGATGCAGTGAGGAGATGTTAAATCTATTTTTTCCCTCACTAAAATTAAGATTTTTTTCAATAATTTTATTTGAAGATAAAAGATTGGCCAAGGACGGAATCTGTTTGTCTGCATTGTTTTTTTCCCCCTTTTAGTTAGGAGATACAAAACAAAACACTAAGGCTAATAATAACAAGTATTGTTAAAACATGCAATATATTAGTGACTGTTAGGATGAAAACCTCCACGTGGGAGTACGCATGGAGGAGAATCGATACTAAATTTGGCAAACAGGATGGAAACACGGGGACAATAGGTTATTCCTCTGGGAGATGTGTTGGTGCTTCGTTCCATTCTCGTCGCAATGTTCTACCGGCACTGCAGCGGGCCATGTTATGAATTAGTCAGCGTTCGATGGATATTTCCTGTTACAAAACTTATCCTGACTTTTTAATTGTTTTGTTCTCCTCTATAACTTTACTTGGCCACAGGATTGAGGACTAATAAATTAAACTCATAATTTTACAGGTTTTTTTCAAGGATGTACGCAGGATTTCGTGTAAGGGGCAGGCCAGCAAAATTCATATGACCACTGTGGGAGGAGGGGTCGAGGTATTCTAACTACGTTGCGCTCAATTAATAGTTCAAATAATACCTATTGATGTTTGAAAAGTATAGTACCGACTTATTCTTAGGCGAGTCAAATCAAGACTTTACCTGATGAGCAAAGTTACTTAAGTATAACGTTCCAAGAAACATGCCTTATGTAAATTCATCAAGTCAGAAGTTGCACCAAGTGCAAACATTTGTTCCTAAATACTTTAGCATAAAATATACTGTCAAAATATTAGTTTTGCATCTTTTATGGAGCTCCGCTTTGCTGACGTCATTTACATTCCGTATAATGTATAATGTAAATATCTTTAGCTTACAATAAATATTTTTGTTTTCTTTTCTTCCTTTGGTTAAAACCAGTTTATCTGACAAATTTCATTAATTTTGTTTAATCACTGTAGTATTGTTGTATATATTTTAAATATTTATTTTGATTTTAATCGCGCGTATGAATTATCGATATGTGGACTTTTTGGATATGGGCGGTGTTTACGGAGATTAAGATAAATATCATTAATTCCTCATAAATATTATTGTAGACCCATCTAATGGTAGGGAAGGAGTAATTGTGAACTTTTTACCGTTTTTTTTCGACTTAACGAAATTTTAAACACTTGTTGGTCATGGGTCAAATAGAAATACAAAGTTATTTCTTCATACTTTTCAATACGGATAGGAAATAGTGGGGGGAGCAGTAATTAACGTTTTACCGTTGTTTTATTTTTTCCGATTTTAACGAAATTTGAAACACTTATAACTTTAATAGTTCAAATAAAAGTAAAGGGAGGTTAATTACACATAAATTTTATTTATTGGGGAAGGTTTGTTTGTTAAATTTTCACCTTCAATCAGTCACAGACTAATTTAATAGCCCGATAAAGAAATTTAAGAAATTTTAGAAATCAATTTGAAGAAATTTAATTATAGCACATTTTTGAGATATGAATGTTGATGATTCATTGTATTTAGAATGTTTTTGTTTTTTTATGTTTACTTACGTTTTATTTTTGATAGGACTTGTCTCTGAATAAATTTCGTTTTCAAGGTATCCATAGGCTTGTGTATATCTGTTGTCATTGCCGTTTCTGTGGGAGCCGCACAGGTGCTGCCGATCCGCCTCAGTGGCAGATCCTGATACTAGCAATAGAGGATTAGGCAGGCACTGACTATATTTAGGCCGATAACCAATTATCCTTACGTCGATAATCCTTTCTGATCGGATCCCCCTGGAGTGTCTTCATGAAATTAGTGTTATAGCGGCTTTGAGATTATCTAGGAGCTCTCCTTAATGCTCGTATTTGTGTTTATTTTGAATATTAAAAAAAAAAATGTTATATACATATTTTTATAAGATTCCGGAAAACATACCACAATTTGCTCTCTTAGAATTACAAATGTTTGATCTTGTATCATCTTGTTCTTTCGTGAGCTCTTACAACAAAAATACAAAGTTTTCGAAAAGTTTTAATTCTCTCGGAACTCTTCAAGCTCTGAAACAAATTAGAAAAATCTGGAAATTAGGAAAATGATTGAATGTTTCCTTAAAATTTCATGGAATAAAAGGAATGGCAGACTGGAAGAAATATGCCAATCATTTGTTACATGATCACTTTAACAGATAGGATTGGATTTCTTGTCAAACAATTTTTTCATATTCATATTTATTTTCTAATTTGTTTTCACTTTCCTTCATTTGATTTGTTTAACTTTAATTACCATTTAATTATCTTTTGTTCTTTTTGACTTTATTCATTTATAGAATTTTATGACTCTATAATGAACAATAGAACTATAACTATTGAACAATAGCGTGGAAAATCATGCAGGCTATTGGTACCTTAAAAATGTCATTTTTTGAATATATATCTTCAAGAAGAAGCGCGGTTATATAGGAAATGGTACTAAACAAAGAGCCAGGTCTACTAATTGCATGTAAATTAGCTTCTTACACTGAACAAGAAGTTTAGTGCGTTTTTTAGTCATGTATGCGGAATCCAAGTGAGACCTTTTCATTTTTTAATGAATGAGACGTTTTTATTATTTAATGGATGGAGATTTATTGAAGAAAGAATGATGGACAGGATGTGGGCTTACGGCGCACAGTGGTTCAAAATGACCAATTTAGGGACAAAACCCTTAACCGGTCACAAATGATGATTAATCCATGATCCATGGATGATCAATGATGATCCATGGTTTTTTGGGTCGCTGAATCGATTTATGACACTTTCAAAGCGTAATATTAAAATATTAAATATAAAATATTTCATTTTAAGGGTTACAGGATTAAAAAAAATCCACATTTTTAAAAATAAAATTTTGATTTTACTTGGATTGTAATAAATATCATAAGAACCAACACAATTTGAACTAAAATTGTAAATAGGAAATGATGTATTTATCCACACTAAATTTTAAATAAATAATTTATTTGGATAAATATTCCACTCTACCTGTCGAAAGAAAACTGAAAACTGATACAAATAAACAATTGACAAATGACAAATGACATTTTGACAAATCCATGTTTGAATAGAAACGTATTAGCGATTGAAAACATTGCACCTGGAAGAGGGGACACAAACGGCACTCCCGCTCACGCATTCCCAACTATGAAATGATCTCATTCAACGATTCGGACGTTTTCGAATCTGAAATCTTTTGGAATATCTTCAGTGATATGTACCTCTGGATTGATTTAATATCAACCAGAAGACGGAGGTCGACGGAGCTAACATTGAAAAAGACCAATAAACATATTACTTATGACATGTCTCAAGATATCATCCAATTCTCTTTTCCATCCACCCTAAGCTTTTTTTTTTTAAATCTACGACTAAATACCTTTTTTTCAGGATGTCTAAATAAGATATCTTTGAAAATTATGGCCTCGGAAAAATTCGGGCTTCCCTAAGATCACTTCGAAATAGGACGTTAACAAAAGTGTTTTCGTGTCATTCCTACAAGATGCCCAAAACTGCGTTATTTTCAAAGGTTTAATTAATTTTAATCTGAGAAATTGGTATGGATCCTTACTCTAGGTATTTAGGTTTCAAAAAATATCTCTAAAGTTCCGGTTGGAGCACCTTCATTTTTTAGGGTTTTGTCCCTGTCCGCTCCACTGTGCGGCGTAGGGTAGAGGTGATTTTTTATTATTTTTTTTTTAGAGACCGAAATTCAACACCGAATGTCCAAATGAGACTGATAATCTTCATGTAAATTAGCTTTTTTTTTTGTATACTTGTTGGAAGTTTAAATGGTTTTTCAGGTGTTTTAGTCATCTATATCTACGAGGCTTGTTTCAGTCTTGTTCAGAACAGGTTGTAAACTTTATTCTTCTTAGCTACTTACAATATACCTGTTTGACACCATATGTATTATATAAAATATTATATTTCACTTATGACAATATTATTATCTTCCTGTCAAACAGTTCCCAGGCACTCCTTCGGAATGATATATATCACACCTGTCTATAGTTGCGACGCAGCCTTGATATCGATCACCCTGAAACATAACTGCTAAAAACATCCTCGCTCGGTTGGTAATTTAATCACTGCCTTTAGGAGGAGACGGGCTGAGCAGGGACTTAAAGTTAGTTGTACAAGTGCTTTATTAAAGTCGGAAGTGTTTGGTTTTGGGCTTAGCGCTTGTTGGCTCCGGGGGGGGGGGGGCGATGTCCTTCATTAGTCCTAATTACAACTGTTCACCCGAAACCGGGTGGTGGGGGAAGGCTTCTTAGCGGGCTACTTATTTTAATAATTTCCGTTAGGATAATTTAATAATTTAATTTAATTTACTGGGTTCGCTTTGTGGTTTTGTTTGCAACAGAGTTGTGTGTCATCTCTCATGTTTCATTTTCTTATCAACATTATTAGAATCCACGTTAGTTTATTCTTTAATTAATTGATTCCTATCAATCAATCATAATTCAATATTCCCCTCGATTAATTTATCCTCTCATGGTTTAAGGATGAAAGTGAAACTGTAGAGGTAGAGGATGAAAGTGAAACTGTATACAATTCTAATTATTCGTGTTCGTAAGATATAATACTTAAGATGTAAGTGGAAATGGGATTAGTTTTTTTAGAATATATTACATAAATACGTTTCTGCGTGTCCTTTATTATTTGTAACAGAAACTTGAATAAAAAAATAAATAAAAATTTTACATTATTTTTCAGGATCATTTGTCAAGACTAGTTCAATTCAATAGTAGTTAGAAGTGAATAAAAATAAATAGTCCTGGTAGGTTTTGTTCTTCTTCTATCTAATATCTACTACAAGTATTGAGGGGAGCAAGCCACATTCGAAAAAAGTCTGGTGCGTGCGCGCAACACACAGCTTTCACTTACCAACTTAATTAGATTAGAAATTGACGTGTTTTGCTAAATATCATTTCCTAAAGTCACACATTTTTCTACATTCATATCTTATTTTTGTTAATCGTTAAAGCCTTTTTTGAGTAAATAAAAAAACCCGTGAAAATGATACAAAATTTATTAAGTAAAGTCCCCCCCTTCGGTTGATCAATTTTGATGAAATGTTGACTATCACATATTTGGCATATACATGCATCAAATACCCAGTTTGATCAAAATCGTTAAAGCCGATTTAGAGTAAATAAAAAAAACACGTGAAAATGTTACAAAATTTATGAAGTAAAGTCCCCCCTCCGGTTAATCAATTTTGATGAAATTTTTACAGTCATATCTCGGGCATATAAATACATCAAATACTCAGTTTAATCGAAATCGTTAGAGCCGTTTTTGAGAAAATCGAAAAAAACCTAAAAAGTTATTAAGTAAAGTACCCCCTCCCTTTAAGTAATTTTGATGAAATTTATGCTGTCACATCGCGGGCATATACCTACACTAAATACCCAATTTCAGGATCGCACGGTTTATAGTTTTTGAGCTAGTCTGTTCACACACACACACACACACACACACACACACACACACACACACACACACACACACACACACACACACACACACACACACACAGACCATTTCGCGGGACTTGGTTAATTGGACTCAGGGGACCCCAAAACGTGTATTTCCGTTGAAAACCGGAAGTCGAAATTTTTCACGATCGCAATACTTCCACTTACTATATATTTCATATATAGGTAAGTGAAAGTAAAAATTGGCAAATGGTCTACGTGATAGAACGTTTGGGGAACCCTGATTTATAATACTTTCAATAATAAGTAATACAAAAATATATGCAGTAGGTGCACCCTTCTATATGACAGGGACTTGAACTTCAATAGTGTTAACCATAGTTATGCAAAACGTTCAACAAAGACTCTCTTTCAAAATAAACCCAATAGAAAAAACACTTAGATCCACCACCGAACCACTTGATTCCACCGCAACGACAGAGATTTTGCCATGAAACTTAAGAACGTTTATTGGTCTTTTTCAATAAAATAACTTGATGGAATACATATTTGTATATTTCAAAAATCGATTTGAAAAAAAACAACAACATAACTTTATGTATAAATGGTAAAGTTTTTATAAAAATCAAAACTGTGCCATCTTTTTTTGACCAACTTCATTCAATATTTTTCAAGAAATGTTACCTCTACCGAAGTTGTACTTTGTCTAGATAAATTCCAAAATTATGTAAGTAATGGTGCGTTTTCAGTATGTTAGCCACTTTTACATGTTGGTGCATTTATGACATAATGATTGCATGTGGGGATATTTCTATTGTTCATACAAATAAGATTACATTGTTGGACCTCACTTATGTAGTTAATTATTACAGTAATTACAGACTTTTTCTTTGAAACAATGAGGATTTCTTTATTTTTATTATTTAGATAGACATTGTATTCAATGAAGAATATGAGTTAAGTAAGTTGTTCCTAGCCTCCGCTGACTCCTATGGTCTATTGTAGGCTGGAGGCGGTAATTAACAGTAAACTAATTAACAGATAAAGGAGGAGCCCAACTAACCGCTATTAGAGACCCCTCAATGATTTACAGCTGCTCCTTTGGACCCTTCCACGCACACTCGGTTGATCCGTACCTCTTCCCTATTAATTAATAATATTAGTAATCTTCCCTAGTCCCGTCAATACAGACTTGAATATTCCTTGTATGGTATCTTGTCCAGACACGTTTTCATTATTAATAGTTACATTAATGGTAGGACAATTTATTATTAAATTTTACCTACGTGTTATCTGTTTGTGGCTCATTTTAAAAATCGCATATGATTCCCAATTGTTGAGCGGTTGGCAAAATAATATATCTAGTTGAGTAAATTGAAAACATTTTACCAATCGCAGAAACCTTAAAGGACGTTGGGTATGTTCTGTGAATTTTCAGGTTAATTTTTTTTTTTTTTTATTGTAGTGGAATGAACTGAATGAATGAACTTTGGTTACAGCTCTAGAAAAACCCTACATATGCTAGGCAGTTACATTGTTTAATCTAAGCTGATGGTTTTTATTATTATTTATTATAATTTTATTATATTAGCACGTAAAAATAAAAAAAATAAAAATTGAGTTGGAGGACTAACTCATATAAACAGATAAGTACGAGTCTATGTGTTTTATATATTAGGTTCAGTTTATTTTCGATTACTTCTGAAGAGATAGATTAGTTGCTGAACTTTGCTTTAGTTCGTTTCTGCTTTATAGGGCGTGGTGCAGTAGGGTCCATCTATCCTGTATTAGGAGGTTAATAAATTATTTAAAGTTTAGAAATAATATTATAGATATCGTATCCTTGAATGTTGGTTTTAAACAGATCTCATCTGTACAGAACAATAAGTCTAGTACCAAATCAAGTCCATTTAAAATTTGGAAGGAATACCAACTTTTTATTTATTTTATAAATTTTGCTATCTTTAATTTGGAAATTCACCTCGCAGATTTTTGGCTCAGCTAAAAAGTGGTACTTAACAAAATTACAAGCATTGCAATCCCAAATTTCAAGGCTAATAGCAGACCTCAGAGCGTCTGTACAAATAACATGCGTAGGAGGTTTGTACGTAAGTAAAACATTCTAAATACAGACTTACAACTACCGAAAAACACATACGAACTATTTATTCAGGCTACTATGTAAAATTGGAAGGACTTAATAAGAGACTTATCATCTTTATGCACATCATAACATACTTAATCAACAGAATTATCAATAAGACGGCTAAAAAGAAGCTGGATGAGAGATCCCCTCTCATGATTATTGCCGGAAAGAAGTCAGGAAAGAGGAGCTCTTGGGCACATTCCTTCCTCATGTCTAAATGTTCCTCAATTCAAACAAATTCCTTTACATCATCACATCATTGCTGACGGGTGTGAATAAAAGTATGAAGATAATTTTTTTTTTTTAATTTCACTGATTAATGACATTTCGTGCATGTCGTGTGGATAAATCTTAAATAACAGAAAGGTACTTTGCCATTGTTTATAAAAATGAAATTACATTGTCATACCTCATTTATGTAGTTATTACAGTAATTAAAGACTTTTTCTTTGGAACAATGAGGGTCTTTTTTTGTTTTGTTTTTTATAGTTAGACATTGTATTCAATTAAGAAAATGGGTAAAGTAAGTTCTTGGTAAGTAAGTTCCTCTGCTAAATCCTATAGTCTATGTCACATCATCGCTAATATGTGTGAATAAAAGTATACTTAATTTTTTTTAAGTTTCACTGATTAATAACCTATTAATAAATTATTGTTATTTGGTGTTGGGATGTTTTTCTCTCTATAGCTCAAATATGTTTCACAGTTAAACGTTTAACTCCGGTGGGTCGCGTCGTTCCAATATTTTTTAGAAAATATACACCTTAGCGGAAATTAACATCTCTCTTTCACCATTCTTCTTTTTCATTGTTTGATAACGTTGTTCTAACGCATATATTAAGTTTAGTCTTGAATTGCTCAAGCCGCATTAATTGGATCGATTGAACAGCTATTAAACATGGAGTGTTGGCTGTAATTGGACTGTCGATCCTAGGCCATGGTGACAGCTGTTGGTGAAGAAGTAGAATTGGATGGCTGTGACAAAAAGCTTAATGGTAGGCTTAGCCGGCTGTTGAACCCGTTGGATTACCAGCAGAACCATTTGTCAACGTTAAGTCCATCTCTCAACTTGCATTTTTTTATCATCGAAGCAAATTTTTTATGACATTAATTTTACCCTAGTTTAGTTTCTTCTTTAACTAGTAACCTAATGAATTGAACTAAGGGAGTATTTTTAAATTTTTTTGATACATCATGTAATTCATTGGGAAGACTCATTAGAATACTATATTTTTTTTATTAGATGTTCGATGTTAGATGTTTTTATTAGATGTTAGATGTAATGTTAAAAAATAAGTAATATTATTAATTTATATTGATATAATTATTTTTTCGTAGACCATAAATTGGCAATACAAAAAAAAAAAATAATCATTAAGCAAAAAAAAAAGAAGAAAGAAGCTCTCCAAGCCACCTTCCATCCACCTACGCAAAGACTTTAAGCGCCGGCCAATAATTGATTAAAACTTAAGCTTTTCAAGAACTAACATATGCTAAAATATAGAATTGATTTCGAATATGCAAAATGAAATTCGGCCTAAAAGCCTTAATTGGTTCATGTCTTCTGGAATTTAATCGTTTCCCGAGTAATGATTACCAATTAAAATCAGAATTTGCATTCCGATCCTGGCAGCAGATTAATAAGAACCGTTGCAGATAAGGTATGACATATCACGGGTATGGAAATGCAAATCATTTTAATCCTATATTGTTTCAGATATTGTGTCATTATCCTATGCTAATTAATATCAATATCCTTTGTTCTTTTTTGACATCATAGAAAATGATTTGGCCGAGAAAATGTAATTCATTTTCAATAGTTTTCAATCATTATTGTTTTAAAGTTGTACAATGGGTGTTAAATGTCTTCGTTGCCTGAATTCTTAATATATGACACCTAATAAGAGATTCCTTTAGCTAAAGAATCTCACATTATAATAACTAATTTCAACAATTATTGGTAGATGGAATGTCTACGTTGTTTGAAATCTTATTTATTAAGGGGAAAACTTTACACTTTAATATAATAATTATTTGTTAGAAACGTTTCGCAGATCCCTACTGTTTTAATTTCGTTTTTATACCTACTTCCGATTCAACCTAACACAGAGACCTTTCTATAGAGCCATTAGTTTCAAATTACCACGTTTCGCCCTGAGAACGCTCTCTTCTCGACCCAGATATTTAGATCTAATCATCCCTGAGGTTTCCATCAAAGCCAAGCGGGCCAATAAATCCCTTTGATGTATAGTCCCGCTTCCTAATAGCACCTCCTCGGAATCTGTGTGACTTTTTCTTCTGTTCTCCATCTTCCTAGAAGTTACTCCTTCTTTCCAACGGCTGATAGATTTAGTGCCTAGCAATCTGCTAAGTATCCGGACCATTTGTTTCTCTAGTCTCGGATATAGCCCAGCATAGGATGTTACCCCTATCCAGTCAGCGCCGAAAATAGCTGGAGCACTTCTTTGACGTCCGAAGTCAAGTGGAACACACAAGTGAATGGACCGATGGTTTTGGCCAAGAGGCGTAATTGAGAATGTATTTAAAAAATATCAAAGTTTCGTAATATCTTAGGGTGAAATATACATCGATATTTATCTTCATCTATAATATCCTGATAAATAAATAATGTTATATCTCGTATGTAGATTTATTGGCAAAGTGTTGGAAACATTGTACCTCTGTAGAATGGAAGAAACTAAATTCTGGACTTATCTTTTAAAAATTACTTCAGTTCATGAAATAAACAAAAGTCACCAATTTATCATATAAAATATTTACTATTATATATATTAGAAACACTAAATTAAAAGTGAAGGTAATAATTTTGTAAAGAATGAATTAACGGTTGTACGTGGTTTTGATCTGACCAAGATCACGTTCACTCCTAAGGTCTCCACCCTTAAGTAGTCCGGACTTTGTAGAGATAGGCTGTGCCCCTCCGTGGTACAGGTTTATTTAAGCACGAGCATCCACGGAGCCCAAAAATAAATTAAACTGAAGTCTTATTGAAATATTGAAAACTTAGTAATTAGTGTTCACTCAATTCAGCACCGTCACGCTTCAAAAAACATGATTTTACAGGATAGTTAATTAATTTTCTATTTGAATAAATCTATTATTTTGGGCTTTATTATTATTGTTACGATTTTTTTTTTTATATTATATTGCTAATTTTTACATTGTATTATTGTAGAGAGAATAAATAAATTCTTTTTATAAGAATTGAAACGTGGAAATGCATAAGGGTCTACACGCTTCAATTTATACTGAATGATAAAATAATTTTTAAAAATTCAATATTCTGTAAAATCTACCTTTCCAATTAAAAATTCACCTTTGTTTCTCAGTTTAATAATGATGTTTATAAGTGGTATATCATATTTTTTTTTCTTGTTTTTCACAAGTTTTTTTTTACCATTCTATACTTTCATCGATTCCGTATTACTTAAAATTCTTTCATAACGATTCATTACGATTTTAACAATATTTATATTTTTGCGATAACTATTACCTAGTTACTAGTAACTGTCAATGATCATTTAACTGTTATTAACAGTTGTGACTCCTGAAATGCTTTCGATATCGTTTGGTATAGCTGATGGTTTCTTAGTCTGAAACCTATTATTTCTTCGCCTTAGGAATCCTAAAAGACCCATTTGAAAAAAAGAAGAAGGCAGATGTTGGGATCACTAATTCCCCCCGACAGGGGACAGGCTCAATCTAGAGCCTTTATGGAAATCCGCAATTTCTTTTTATTCTTCTTAATCTGCAATTTCTTCTCGTTCTTCTTAATCCGCCTCTTCATTACCGTCAGAATCTTGGCCATTAATTCCGGTCCCCTCCACCCTCCCCCCCCCTCATCTCCTACAACAGTTCCCATTTACTTAATTTCATGACCTCCCAGCTCTCTCCGATCGTTTCTCAAGATTTTTTTTTTCTCCCGATCCAATCGTGTAAAATTAAGAGACGCCGCTAAGTCTTTCTAATATTTATGAGGAAGGATTCATTTAAATATTTCGTTTCTGGTAATTAGTGGAATTATTATTTTTTATTACTGGATTTCTTGGATACTGTTTCCCGATTTGTACGGAGAAAAAACATTGGCTCTGTTTTGCCTATAATTTATCCATTATTTATTATAACTTGCTACTCCTAGGAACGGACATAAAACATGAGTATAAATACTAATTTTTATGTAATGACAAGAAAAAGATGCTTTGTTAAGGTTTCAAGTGAATCTTTCTGCGTCTAATCCTCGATTCTTTTCTTTGTTTATTAATTTTTTTTTTTTTTTTTTACAAAATAAAGCTTAAATATTTTGCTGCTAGAGCTAACCTTCTGTCTATCCACTTATTTATTTTTTTATGTCTACCCAGGACATCTTTTGCGGCGTATGTTGGTTACTGATGGATAACTTCGAGCTGCATGTCTTGTGTGTATTAACCTCTGGATGTTAATTGGGTTTCATAGTATGAGATTCAACAGTTTCGGACAGCAGGTCTTAGTTGGTCTTTCTCCTCCACCCAAAAGTCCGCTAATTTCAAATCGTCTCTGTTATCTTTTTGAGAATATTTATTTTTCTGGTGCTCTGTTCGATTTTAAAGCTTGGTTTCTATTATATAAGATATCGTAGTTGGTTTGAGATACTATAGGTGCCCTCAATAGTGAAAATATAATTTACATGATTTGATTAGTCTGTCCGTTTGGAAGTCAAAAATTATTTTGCTTTATATTGTTTACCAATGCGAGCTAATTTTTTCAACTATGCTTAAAAACAAATTTTCGAATTTATCAATAAATTTATATTATATATCTTGGAAATAAATCTTGTTTTAATATCTTATGCTTTATGGAGTCTCCTTTTAGACTGTTATATAACCATAAAATGAAACATAACAGTCATAAGGCTGCTTCCCAAGACCTCCTTGCTAGTTTATTGCTGGAGACTTTAGTGAGAACGGCACTGTCACCGTTGTTAAGAGGAAATGATAGGAGCCACGGCCGTTGTAAATCTTAGTTATTCCTTCCTCTCAGTCTCTTCCGACCCTTTCCCGCGACTATCATTGTTATGTCCTAGGGTTAGAAATCAAAATCAATCAATAACATTTTTTTTTAGGGTAACTGTACCAATAGTTGACAGTGCTCCAATAGTTGACATTTTGCACAAAAAGTATAATTAATAAGATTCAGGATTGATTATTTTGGTTCAAAATTTGGCGGTAATTTGCTGAGTTATAATAGTTAGATGTGCTGCCATCGACGTTAGTGTTATGAAAACTCAAGCTTATTTGTGAGATGTTGTAATGGCAAATATTCTAGTGGCCTAAATACTTGGTTCCTGCTACCCTGTTTCATTAACGTGGAAGTCAAGTTAACTAAGCTTTTTGGTTGGTTTATTTGTGTTCAATTATTTTTTAACTACTTTCATGATATCCCTTAAGTTCATGGGAATCATTTGATATCCTTTTCGATTTATTTATACAATGTTTTAGGGCTTAAATGTGGGTGTCAACTATTAGAACAAAAATTAATCCTTAATTTCAATAGTTGACATCGATGTCAACTATTGGTGTTTTTTACTCTGAAGAAACTGATAGTTTAAAATAATTTGCTTGATTTGAAAAATATCTGGGTTTAATATTGGTGTTGGAAACACTGATCTAGCTCCATCCTAACCAATGTTCGACAGGGGTGTCAACTATCCGTTCAAACGTATCAACTAGTGGAATATTCTGTTTGTAAAGTTGACATCGTGTGTGTTTATAGTTTAAATCCATGCATAGCCTCAGCCCTATTTGACATAATATTGTTTTGTTTATTTTTTTTAATTAAGTAACAATTATAACAGTCGGAAATTATAATAATTTTATTTTGTTAGGGAATATAATATATCGTAAAGTTAAATAGTTGAATGGATTGAATAATACAACTTATTATAAACTTACAATAATTATAGATGTTGTAAATAGGATTCAAAAAGAAACTAAAGAAAAATTCAGTTAATCAGGAGATACCTGAAAATGCTGCAGCACTGGAAGTAGACGAAACCATACTATCCCAACCAGAAATTTGGGACGAGAAAGAAAATCAGAAAAGCTTAGATTCCCAAGAGCAGGAGCAGAGAATTAATGTTGATCAAGGAATATTTCTTCAAGAGGAGGAGCAAGGTAGTTTAAGTGTTGATGAAGAAAAATTTATAATAGTTGGGTTCTCAAATAAGATATTTAAGCGTAAAAAATGTCTGGCTCAAGTTACTAAAGTTGTCAGTAAATTAGAGATTCTGGTTTTACTTTTACAACCATGCATCGGATGAAAACAACTTTTATTAACACCGATACATGTTGCACAGTCCCATCATGTGATATTATGTCCGCGATACATATGCCCAAAGTTTTTACCTTCAATGGACAGCAAAGGTACCATTTTAGTTTCCCAGTTAAGGTAGATTAATTTAAAATGATTGTTGTTATATGGTATCTGTATTATTCTTAATTGGATGACCTCATTTTTCAGTTTAATATTTTTTCTTTTAATTTTATTAAGTTTTTGTGTATAAAGTAATTAAATTGTAGAAATTTTATATGTTTTATTTCAATTTTGAATAGTTTACAAATAAAAAATGATTAACTTTTATTGCAGTCCTTATTACCTAATATTTTCCTTTGGAAATTCAAAAATAATGTAAGTGTCAACTATTGGCACAATTAATGTCAACATTCCAAACCTTTCCATTTTGATGTGTCAACTATTGGCCCAATTAATGTCAACATTCCAAACCTTTCCATTTTGATGTGTCAACTATTGGCACAATTTAGAAGGTTCAAAGAAATCATTTTTTATACAAACCGTAAATGTAAACCATAGGATATTGTATTCCCAGTTTTCAAGAGTGATTGGCCTAACTAAAGTCATAACAAAGATTAACCTAACATCAATATTTTAGTAAACAGTGTCAATAATCTAATATCTTTTTCTTAACCTGTCAACCATTGGTACAGTTTCCCTAAATCATTTGATTTTTTTTTTTAATTTGATGATTTTTATTTTTGTACACTATTGAAAAAAAAAATACAAAATCAGACCTGATAATTATTTTTGAATAAAAATATTAGTATTAAAAATAATATTGACTATAGAATTTTAAATTACTTACTTTTACCTTTTTAAATTATACTTAAATATAATTTCTCTTTTTAATATTGTCCTAGATATATTTTGAGTCTGCAGTACTGAAATGATGAATATTGTTATGAATTTTTAGGAACAGAACATCTTTATTTTCCAAATGCATTAGAAATGTTGGCTTAGAAAAAATATATAAAAATAAAAAATCCCTTGGTGGAGCTGCAAGAGCGCATTAGCTACATTTCAAGATAAATATTTTATCCAAGTGCCCAGGTATGGACTAGTAACTTTATGGTAACAGTCTTCGGTGAAAAGTTATTATAAAATGTTTAATACACCATGCCCAAATATGTCAAACAACTTAAGTAGGTATTCCTTCGTTACGTTTTAAGGAAACGCCTAAACCTATTATTCTAATCAAATTTTTTTTAATACAAATTTGACTATAATTTATGTAATATTACTTAGTCAGTGATAATTATTTTTAATGAAATATTAAACATAAAATATCGATTTAAATAAAATACAAAAATTATTATATGATTTTTAGGAAAAAATAGTTGTCGATTTCAAACCCAAGTATGTCAAACTGTGATGAGTATACTAATTAGTTCATATATAAGTCTCTTTCCTTTATTATATTGTAATCTTTTATTATTTTAATTTTTATTTTATTATTTTATAATGTTTTTACTAAAGTTAAGCTTTTTTTTTTTACTATTCTATATTTTCATCGATTCCGTATTATTTGAAATTCATTCATAACATTACTACTTTTTTTTTTAAAACTGATACAATCGTACGTAAAAAAACCCGTTGATATTTTTATTCAGATACTTGATATCAGTTACGGATTCGATGTATGATTTTTTATTTTTAGGATTGGATGGGGAAAGAATTCGTTGCCTTTGTGGATCCCTGATTGCTCAACTGGGTATGTTCAAATCGGCCAAACAATACAATTATATAATATTTTTGTGCATTGTATTATACCATTGTAGCATACCATTAAATGAGATAAATACAACAATAATGAACACATTAACACTTAACCGATTGAGTAATTGGTTAAGATAGATTCATAGAACACAAGATCTACCCTTGGCAACCATGGAAATCATCAACTTTTTTCTTTCCTTTTATTTAAGTGTTGGTAAGAATTTAAGGACGGATCTGTACTACCGTAATACATATGGCGGGTAGGAAAAAAACAAAGTTGTTTGTAAATAGTTAAAGGTGAGTAAATATTTTTTTTTTTATTACTGCTTACCTGGTTATTTCCCTATGGAGGAAAACTGCAATGTCATATATATTTTGACTCGCATTTCCGTTTTTCCGCATTCCACCTCCCCTGGAGAATGCAGCATTATATTCTGAATCGATTGTTACCAATAACTCAATTTAAAAATAAAAAAACATCTGATTTTTTACCCTTAACCTTCATATACGTTTAGCTTGTTTGTCAAGTATATGCTATAATTTTCTTTTCCTTATTTACAAAGGAAAACGATTAGTAGCAATAATTGTCTTGAAAGATTTTGAAACATTCTTAGGTTGAAACTTTTGAGAAAGAAAATTTTCATACACTGTTACCTATAGAAATAATTAATGCTTTATATAAGGCGGAATGGATGGTTTGCGGTTTACAGTAACTTTCATCTAATCGGGCTGCCCTAAATTTATAGACAATTTAGCCTCGGTTCGGGCCCTATTAAATATGCCCGGGGGCCCCTCTAATTTATCTATGTTGTACTATCTTGAATTTACATAATGTTCCCTTTTCGGGAAATTACACGAGATCCAATAGAACTGTTTGCACTGTAAACATATGATCCTAATATCTCTCTCTATATTCCTGTATAAATAACTGGTTTGTTCAGCCTTCGCTTTAGATTTTCTTCTTATAAACAACCATGTTATATTAGCTATAAATTATTCATTGCAAACTAAAAAATCATAAAATAAACGAAACTGTAAACTTTTTAATTTTAATTAATAAATTCAAATATTCTATCGAGTCCATTCGCACCATCCATATAAAACGGACATCTACACTAAAATCATACTTCTATGACAAATAAACCGCGTCTCTCCTCCACTCACCGAACTCACATCCACTTGTTTCGTCCCTCCAACTTTTTTATCGTTGTTACTCTAAAAAGAAATTGGCCGAGAGATCTGCTGCAACAATAAAATACATGATTGTCCATCGTTCTGCGATCTTATGATAATTATTCATTTCAACTAATGAAGCACATTCACTAGATGCGCTATAAATCAGTATTAATGTAAAAATATTAATAAATAATTACTTTTATTTCTGTTTTTATGTACCGTAAAACGAGGTGACATTGTGACTAATGGGGTGACTTTGAGACAAGCCTATTTTTCGACTGTTTTTGAATTTCCCTCATCATAAGAATCATGTTAGGCAATTCAGTGTACCTTTCAGGTAGACAGTAATGTGCTGCAACCTACTGGCCACATATAACTTCTTTCATTCCATTTACCATGCTGCTTTATTTCATATATGTTTGATTGTTATCTTATCATTTAGTTGAAACCTTGAAATAAAGCACCATGGTAAATGGAATGAAAGAAGTTATATGTGGCCAGTAGGTTGCAGCACATTACTGACTACCTGAAAGGTAAACTGAATTGCATAACCTGATTCATTTTAAGGAGGGAAATTCAAAAACTATAGAAAAATAGGCTTGTCACAAAGTCACCCCATTAGTCACAATGTCACCCCGTTTTATGGTATATACTTTTTCATGTTTTTGTGATTATTAAATTATAAAGTTTAATTAAGTAGGTACATTAAAGAAGTTAATGGTACCTTAATATTAACTTTTTTATTTCAATTTTTTTAATAAAGACGTGAAACCATTTAGTTGTATTCTATTGCTGAATTTTGTATTGGATCTGTGAAACATTTATTGCATTTGAGAAATACAACCAGACCTATGTATCAAACTCAGGGGAAAAACGGTATAAGCCGGGCAGTGGAAGCCAGAGATAAGGGTAAGGTCCTCCAGCAACGATTTCCCAGATATGGCACAAGCAAAAAGCGAGGGACTGTGAGAATTTTATTATGTGCGCAAAATATTTCGAAGTATTCTCCTCGTGGCAGTACTATTGAAGTCGGATAATGTTTTTTAATTTATAATAAATTAAATTATTATTACTTTATTTCATGTATAAATACCTAGTTTTCCTAAAAGCTATGGTATGTCTGTGGTAAATTGATTAAACGTCTTCCAATTTTTCCGGCTAAATTTTAAACGCTTATCCGTAACCAAGCGAAACAAGTTAGGTGAGTCTAAGATGATAATTTATTCTTATTTTATTCTCAGATTTCTTATGGATAATTCGTTTCGACTTTATTAATATTAAAAGAAACATAGTATGCCATTATGTTCCAGTTCATTAAGAAAGAACATTATTCATTTCATGACGATCCTTTTTATTACCTTATCCAAGTGCCTTAGAAAAATCTTGTACAGAGAGCTGAGTGATCTTTACGGTTGAACATTAACCACTTGCTTACAACCAGCAAATTCACACCCGAGCAGACAGAAGATAAACAGCCGACAATCGTTGAAGAAGGCAGTTAAAGAGGCTCCGAAGCGTGAGATATATAATTAGTGATAGCAGTTGGTCTCGGGCCAAACCTCTCCGACGCCGGCTGGGCCAGATTCTATTTAGCCAGGACCACCTGGGGTATATGGGGAATCTTAGTCACTCCGGCCGCTGGCTATTCTTGGATCATCTTTGTAACGTCAATTACTACATAAATAGGCTATTCTTTATTATTTAGCAGGCGTATTTGGAATTTTAAACTGTGCGTTGTTAAATGAGAAAATAATTTCTCGACGTCATACTGTGTTTCGCTTAGTTAGGTGGACAAAAGTATTTTTCGTAATTTTTAGTCTCTTTCGACCAATTAAGTAATTTAATTATAAAATTGAATGTATTATGTATATTTAATAAATTAATTATGATATAATAATATATTTTATACCTATATAAATTTAACATTATATTTTATTATACAACTATTTTTCATACCTTTCGACCAATTTAGTAATTTAATTGTAAAATAAAACATTTTTATTAATTAACATCGCCTATCTATAGATACAAAATTCTGTGCTCTTTATTTTTACTTTCACTTACCTATATATGAAATATATAGTAAGTGGAAGTATTGCGATCGTGAAAATTTTCGACTTCCGGTTTTCAACGGAAATACACGTTTTGGGGTCCCCTGAGTCAAAATAACCAAGTCCCGCGAAATGGTCTGTGTGTGTGTGTGTGTGTGTGTGTGTGTGTGTGTGTGTGTGTGTGTGTGTATGTGAACAGACTAGCTCAAAAACTATAAACCGTGCGAACCTGAAATTGGGTATTTAAAGTATGTATATGCCCGCGATGTGACAGCAAAAATTTCATCAAATTTGCTCAAAGGGAGGGGGTACTTTATTTAATAACTTTTTAAGTTTTTTTCGATTTTCTCAAGAACGGCTCTAACGATTTTGATTAAACTGAGTATTTAATCTATTTACATGCCCGAGATATGACTGTAAAAATTTCATAAAAATTGATCAACCGGAGGGGGGACTTTACTTAATAAATTTTGTATTATTTTCACGTGTTTTTTTTATTTACTCAAAAACGGTTTTAACGATTTTGATCAAACTGGGTATTTGATGTATGCATATGCCCGAGATATGACTGTAAAAATTTCATCAACATTTATCAACTGGAGGGGGGACTTTACTTGATAAATCTTATACCATTTTCACGTGTTTTTTTATTTACTCAAAAACGGTTTTAACGATTTTGATCAAACTTGGTATTTGATGTATGTATATGCCCGAGATATGACTGTAAAAATTTCATCAAAATTGGTCAAACGGAGGGGGCACTTTATTTCATATTTTTTTTTCCAATTTTTACCTTTTTGATCGATTATCGCAAAAACGGCTTTAACGATTTTTATCAAATTCGTTATGTTTGATGAAAATTAGTTGCTATTTAATATCAGGTAAGCTTTATCATTATTAAAATGTTCTGAGGAGGCTTAGTTGGGGAAGGGGCCTTTTTTGTTTTCCTATAAAGTACCTTTGTTTTAGTTTATATTGAGAAATTAACTGTCTCTCATCACGCCTAAAAATGAGAAACGCTAAATATGATATATGAAGAAAATCAAGTAAACATATACAGGAGAAAAAAAGAAAAATATTCCGTCAACTCATAAAACACCTTGAGCTCACGCATGCACCGTACGACTTTAATGACAAACCAATGCGTTATAATTAAAAATGTTCAGTTCATTTGAGAAGTGGCAATTAACAAAATGCATTAATTTCTAATCTAAGTAAGTTGGTAAGTGAAAGTTGTGTGTTGCGCGCACGCACCAGATTTTTTCTAATCCTCTTTACATGTATTTTTCTTTTTTCCTTAAAGGACCCTTTTTTTCTTTCCTTTTTTATAGTATTACTTCTTTTCATCTTTAATAAATATTTGATATTTTTACAAGTTTAGCATGATATATTTTTATATGTGCATAACTGTTCAGGGATTTAGCCCCAGAATAAACTTATTTTTTTCTATCTATCTATCTATATACATTACGAAAAAAGTATAGCATTATAAGTACCTATTTAATGAATACAAATATACAATTATTATACAGATACAAACACATTTTAGTAATAAGAAAAAGTCTAGTACAAAGTATTATGGAAGTATAATATAATTTATTATATTTACTGAATTAGAATTAGCACTCACTAGATCAAATAATATTAATCCTTAAATCCTGTAATATTTAATCCTTAATATAATCCTGTAATTTTTATGATTGAAGTTATGTTTGGAATTCAACTGATTTATTGACTATTACACCATGGATTAACACAACTAACGAGTTGGAGTGTGTGAGACATAAAGAAATATTGGAGTGTCATGCTTTTCTGTATTGTTTACATTATTATAATACCAATTTTTAGAATTTTAAACATGACTTTTGTCCACCTAGCTTGTAATAATCAAACACTGTGCGTCATGCTAATGGTTAACTTCCTTTCTTAAATTACTAATATCTACGTTTATAAATGTATAAAGTATATAACGTACCTACGTATATAAAGCTCAGACTTGCTTATTGCAATTTGATCTGAAATTAATACAAAAATGAAACCCGTGATGATCGATACTTTGAATTTATGTTTGGGAACGGTCCTGGTCGCAGTCCAGGTAGTTCTATTAAATAAATAACTATTTATTAATAATAACTTATTTATTTATGAACAACTTTTATATTCTTCAATATTAGAACATCCTTTTCCATCAACATTTTTTACTTTCACTTACCTTTATATGAAATATATAGTAAGTGGAAGTTTTGCGATTGTGAAAAATTTCGACTTCCGGTTTCCAACGGAAATACACGTTTTGAGGGGACCCCGGAGTCCAAATAACCAAGTCCCGCGAAATGATGCGTGTGTGTTGTTTGTTTGTTTCTTTGGGTTTTAAGGCGTAAAACCTCCGGGGTCATCAACGCCTGTTATACTTATATTTTTATTTTCTTGAGATTAATATCGTCAGTTTTCGAATAAATAATTAGAGAAAAACCTGTAGTAAATTATGATACTACGTATTTCTATATTTGGTTAATTAGTTTATTTATTTTAAGGAACTTTACAACCATGTTTATGTTAGGCTGATTATTACTTAATGTTATTGTTATATCTGGTTGAAGAGAAAGTTTATTTAAGCTGGAGATATAATATGGACATTCTTGAAAAATGTGACTAACAGTGAGAGGGCTATTGCAGTGTTGGTATGTTGGTGGTGACTGTTTGGTTATAAGATGCAGATGAGTTAGGTTTGTATGGCGTATTCTCAACCTAGCCACGGCGACCCCCTCTCTACGATTTGAACGATTACATGTGGTCCAGGGTTTTACGGTTTTTTTGATATATTTTAATTTACTAGAAGGGCTTTCGTTCCACATGGATTGCCAACTATCTGATATTTCCTTTTTAAGAGGAAGACTTATTTCTTGCGGAGTGTACCCGGAAGTGTGAGTGCTTCTTTCGCAGCCCTATCCGCCAGCTCATTACCAATTATCCCCACGTGACTGGGGATCCATACGAAGTAAACTGACTTTTCTAGATTGTCAAGCATACAGATGTAATTATAATTGCAAATGCATTATAATTGTTATTATAATTAATGATAGCAAAGCAACAAAAATATGGGAAAAAAATTTACAAAAAAAAGTAAAGAAAATAAGTAAGGAGAAAATATGATTAAAAAAAATGATAAAATATGATTTACAAAGCACCTACTATTTAAGGATTTTCCAGTTTTAATAGACAATATTATAATCTAACCTTCGAACCATGATTACAAGAAAAATTCATAACTTTTTTTCTCGCTTTCAAATTTCATTCCTCTTCAATTCTCAGAGCTAAGATAAACCATACGCAAGTAGCAATTTTTATAGGGTGGACGAAATGGGTTAAAACTTATTCAATAGAGGACAAAAACTTGCTCGCTCTTCAAATATTCGGCTTCTAAAATATCCTAATGTTTTCCTCCAGCGGTATACATAGCATTGAATGCTTAAGAAAATATAGAGTACGCTGTCTGAGATTTTGTTGAGTTGTGTTAGTATCCACAATCTCTAATTGAATTTTGATACATCTGTCAGTAATATTTTTATACAAGTAAAGCTGGAGGAAAGATTCTTTATTTAGTGACACTGAGCAACTTTTCAGAAACAATCAAACCAACCAAAATACTTTAGGCTTTGATAATGAGCTAAAAACAAAATCTGTACTTTAATATTCACGGTAGGAATATGATTTTAGAGAAATGAAGATGGGGAGTGGCACAACTTTGGACAAATAACACATCGGAAATTGAATAGCCACCTTCATTAAAACAATATGAAAAAATTGTACTTCCTATATGTAAATCTAAAATAAATCTCCATTATGTTCCTGAGTTGAAGTTGTTAGTTTGAATGAAATGGACACAGTACTAGTTGTAAGCAGAACTCACAGTTACATTAAATAGACATGATAACAGAGTACTTATTCAATAATGACGGCAACTAAGATGCCTTGGAGTTGGAAGAGATAAGTAATGTCTTGCGAACAGCAGTAATCCAACAAGATACCACTTCAAACAACCCTGATCGCTCAAGTTATTCCATCCGAACATTCGCACGAGATAAGAGGAGAAATGGTCCCCCGATTCCTCCAACTCGGAAGGATTCTCTAGTTGGGTCAGCTTGGAGTGCGGTGAAGGCCAGAGAAATATTGGACATGATAAGGTATGTTCATAGTTGGGGCATGAAATACTCAAGGATCGATCTATGATTAGAGCTGATTCGCATAATCATTGAAAACTTACTGGCAAGTAGAATTTTCTTTTTATAGGCAGATGATTGATTAGCATAATTATATAAAAAATACCCAAAACCAATCACTATCTTGAGCTGAAAAAAAAAAAAAATAATACAAAAAAGTTCCAATTAATTTTTAAAACTAATTTATCTGCTTATATTGGTCACGGACAATTAATTCAAAGATTAGGTTTTCAATATATTACTATAAATATTAAATGCTTACCAAGAAGGAAAGGCTTTCGTTAAATAAATAATTTTTTGTCCAGTTTATATTGATTTTATCGCTACATTAAAAAATATAATACACAATTGTTAGTTATTCCATAAGATTGAAATAAATTAGGTTCTTACCACTATACGGCTGACTTTTATGGTTCTGCTATATCCTGTGACGAGGGACCTCACTTGTTACGGCCCCTATCTTCGCTAAGGAGGATCCACTATGATTTTATTCTCCTCATAAGCCAGCATGAGAAGCCGTAATAAAAATAAAACTGTAATGATTCTAACATCCACTGACAACCTCAAGAAAATAACCCACCGACAAAAAAGTCTTGCGTGCAAGAGCAATTGGTGAGAAATACTGTCTCATTGACAGGTAAAAGTGTAGTTAATCATCAACCACGCTGATTCATTCCATAATGTAAAGTAAGGTCAGGTAACAAAATATATAGAAGGAGGGTGTACAAGAAGCCAAGCATTCACGATCTTAGTTAAACATTTGCGAACTAGAGGATTCTAGTTGTTTAGCTATTGCCAAATCCAAGCCCCAAGAAAGATAATTCCTAAATAATATAATATTCGAGGAAAACCTAATGTTCAAAAGGTTTGCATACCACACAGCTTTTCTTCCATAATATGTCCTTATAAAGCATAATGCTTCAAGGTTATTTCATTGACCAAATATTTTTGGTAAACAAAAAAAAAACATAACAATAGAAAAACAATAGGTTTAATAAATAAAAAATAGTATTCCTGTAATCCTAACAATCTTCATCAATGTAGCAAATTCACTTGTTTTAACGATCAATCTGCAGCTCTTCTGGAGACGCTTCAATTTTTAACCCCCTAACTACATTTACAAGTAGCAATGCGATCTTATCTAAATTATAGGTAAGAAATGTTCCTTCTCAATATAGTATTGAGTAGCCTTTTTAAGTTCCAGGTAACATAAATAATAGTTTACTTCCGAAAAAGTAGTTCACTCATTACGACACACGGTCATAATCACACTCGGTAAAAACGATTGTGGAGGCTATAGATAATTATTTGTTGAAAGTTAGTCATTTATGGATTTTAAATAACACGAGAGGTGTCAGTACCCCTGCGAAAAGAAGACAGTTCGTGGGCAGTGTCGGATAGGGAAAAGTCTGAACTGTTTGCCGACCACCTTTCCACAGTATTTACTCCACTTACTGACATCACAAACAGAGAACATGAATCTTTTGCTCTTGATACTCTGGAAATACCTTTACAATTGACACCACCCCCTCATTATTTTACTCCTTCACAAGTAGCACACCACATTAGACACCTACCCAAAAGAAAAGCCCCAGGTTATGATTTAATAACAGCCGAGGCGCTCCAACAAATGCCTAGGAAAGCTCTAGTGTTCCTTACGACTATATACAACTGTATGCTCAGGACAACTAAATTCCCCATTCAATGGAAATATTCACTCATCAAAATGATTCACAAAAAAGAAAAAGACTTATACAATCCATCATCATACCGACCAATTAGTCTTCTTCCCATCTGCTCCAAACTTTTCGAAAAACTACTATACAAAAAATTAGTTGACATACTAACCAAAAACAATATAATACCTGACCATCAATTCGGTTTTCGTACTTCCCATTCAACGACACAACAACACAGAGTAACGGATTACATTGCTGGAGCACTAGAGCAAAAACAATACGCAACTGGTGTATTTCTGGACGTTGCCCAAGCATTTGATAAAGTCTGGCACCAGGGGCTTCTCTTCAAACTCAAAACCGTACTACCCCACACATACTATCTTCTACTCCAATCCTACCTCTCTGACAGATTCGTCTCTATCCGGCAGGGCTCAGAGATTTCTTCAATCCGACCAATCTTAGCAGGAGTTCCGCAGGGTTCAATACTGGCTCCGTTACTTTACATCATATACACTCACGACATACCTACCAACTCTAAAATTCTCACTGCAACTTACGCTGACGATACCGCAATTTTAACAATACACCATGACCCCAGTCTTGCCTCATTGAATTTACAGAATCACTTACTTCAATTAAAAAAATGGTACACACTATGGAAAATGAAATTAAATCATGACAAATCACAACACATAACTTTCACACTCAGACGAGATACATGCCCACCAGTTTATATCGGCGACAACCAAATTCCACAGACAGAAACTGCACGCTACCTCGGACTTCTGTTCGACAGAAGGATGACTTGGGGCCCACATGTCAAAATGAAAAAGAAGACCTTAAACATACGCTTAAAAATTCTTTACTCCCTTTTTGCCAAATCTTCTAAATTGAATATTAGACAAAAACTGAATACATACACCTACTTACTTAAACCCATTTGGACATACGCCTCACAGATTTTCGGCTCAGCTAAAAAGACACACTTACAAAAATTACAAACTTTTCAATCCAAAATTTTAAGACTAATTACGGACGCTCCCAGGTACGTAAGTAACCAAACTTTACATACAGACTTACAACAACCGACATATACGAACGCTTTACTCACGCTTCTTTGTTAAATTGGCTGGACATAACAATAGATTAATTCACGACATGGCCACGGTTGACTTGCCCGTTCGAAGGCGGCTAAAAAGAAGCTGGATGAGAGACCTCCTCTCCTGAATTTATTGTCAAGCCCGGAAAGAGGTGCTGCTGGGCACTTTCCTTCCTTCAAGCCATACATGCCTTCAATAGTATTGCGATGCTGCAGCCATCGGATTCGCTGATTGTCGCAGACGGCTGACAGGTGCGAATAAATGTTTGAAAGACAAAAAAAAAAAAAAAAAAAAAAAAAAAATTTATAAGAAGTGAAAAGATTGACAATTGCTGGCAAACTAATCTGTGTCCTCTCCATCATGTAGATAATTAGTTATTATCTATATGATAATAATGGATATATACTTATATATCCGGTTTAGTTCTGTTCCTAACACTAAGATCAGATGCGATGCAGACATGCATAATGAGGAGATGATTAAATGACAGCGATGATACAAGGCGTGCTAAGCTGTTACCGGCGGACAGTAATTGACGCAGCGGCACGGGACAGCCGCGGCATTATCCAATCCCTGCCCCTCAGGACCCGGCTAGTTATCTCATTGCTGAGTCCGATTCCCCTTATTATCTCATTAAGGGAGGTCTCTCGTCCTCATTCGGTGGCCCTCGTCTTATTTAGAAAGTCTCGTAATTCAATAGCTCTGACGTTTCTGGTTCTGGGTCTGTTCCCGTCAAATCAAACAATTTGAAACAGTGTCAACTTTGAACTAAATAATAATATTTTATAAATTTAATGGAGGATGATGGTCCGGGTCGCGGTATACTCCTTTTCCAAATAGAATTCAACCTTTTCTAATTCAACTTCAACCATGTCCAACTAAAATACCACTAATTCTTCAGGTTCGACCGACCTAACCCTTTACCTAAGCACTTTATGACATGAACACGTAATAATAAAAATAATATTTATTTTAAAGTTTAGATGAGAGAGGGAGCTCAACAATGATGAGAAAATCAACTTGTTTTTATTTCTTTGACATGTTATTGACGACGGCGATCTAAAAAAAAATATTAACTTTGATTTTCAGTTGAGGGGGCGCACTAATAATGCATAAGTTAATCTTTTTAGATTTCTTACACACGAAGTCAATATTATGTACGTGACGCGAAGGACGTTCAATTAGTATGAGGGTCTAATAGCATGTTATTGCTTTGACTTTTTTGAAGTCAAAAATTGGTTTTTTTTTTCAAAAAAATAAAATTCGAATTTGAAGCTCAGTGGTGGGGGCGTTGTAATATTAAAATAAGAAGTACCTCTTAAGATTTTTTTCACACGAGGGTTTAATATTACGTTATCGAGGACGATGTTTCTTTAAAATAAAGTGCCCCCTCCGTTTGGCAAATTTTGATGAAATGTTGGCTATCACATCTTTGGCATATACATAGATCAAATACCCAGTTTGATCAAAATCGTTAAAGCCTTTTTTAAGTAAATAAAAAAAACACCTGAAAATTATACAAAATTTATTCAGTAAAGTCCCCCCTCCGGTTGATCAATTTTGATGAAATTTTTACAGTCATATCTCGGGCATATTAATACATCAAATACTTAGTTTAATCAAAATCGTTAGAGCTATTTTTGAGAAAATAGAAAAAAAACTTAACAGTTATTAAATGAAGTACCCCCTCCCTTTGAGCAATTTTGATGAAATCTTTGCTGTCACATCGCGGGCATGTACATACACTAATTACCCAATTTCAGGTTCGCACGGTTTATAGTTTTTGAGCTAGTCTCTTCACATACACACACACACACACACACACACACACACACACACACACACACACACACACACACCATCACAGTCTGGCTTCAGGAGTAGGAGAGAGAAGACGTGTACCTCCAGTTACAGATAAGATTAAGATTTATTCTTCTTTTTCAATTTTTATTCACCTTAAAAATAGATTTTTTTTTCTTATTTATTTACTTATTTTTATTCTTTGTAAAATTAAAAGGAAATAATTTTTTTTTTTCATCTCTGTCTTTACTTTATTTATTTATTTTTTGTTAGTGATAAGTTATATTACTTTTCATTCCTTTAAAAATACTAGATTTTTCTATGGATGACCCCATAGACCCTAAGAGCCCAAAGGCTAAAAGATAATTACATAATTATAATTATATTTTATCTGCTCTTTAGTTAGTAATTCTCCAAATCTGTGGCAGTTAGTGGAATTATTCCATAAAAACGTTTAAAATCAAAATTTGTAGTTAGTTTTAATTGTATGACGTCTTAAAAATTTTGATTTCAAATCAACATGGAACATAAAATTACGGTTTCTAGAATAAAAGAAGATTTGATGTCTCAAATAAATATTTTTTGTGTTGCAAACTCCTTATCTTAGAATGCGAGGGATGATTCCTTTGATAATAAATCATGGACTGATAAATGAACCCATTCTATTCTCCGAAAATTAGTTTAAATGGTCAATTAATTCAACAGGAATAATGAGAAGATAAAGTAAATTAATTACTTAATTGACCAAGTTACTAATTAAATAGCAATACCCTATGAAATATTAAATTAATAGGGTAATTATTCTATTGATTAATTTGGAGTTCTGGTTATAGAGTAAATATCTGATATTATTGTTTCTGTTATTTTATTCATTATTGTGAGCCGTTATCAAAAGGGAGAGAGAAGGATCTTGTCGAATTGGAATGCCTTATCTGAGTACTTTTTCCTCATTTAATAAAAGGCTACAAGGTCTCGATCGCTGAGCTTAGATTTGTTTTGACAGGGGTCTCCTTTCGTCGGGCGTATAATTATGATCCCCTTGACTCGGTTATCGCTACCAGTTAGTTTCCCTCTTGATTATCGTTATTTTATTTTATCGAATATTTTTATCTAGGAAGAATTCAATTTTTTTTCTCCTTTTTTATTTTGTCAAGGGTTTGTGTTGATCAATTAACACAAAGTTCCTATTAATTTTAATAGCCATTTCAACCTTCTTAGATTTCATTTAACTTCCCTTCCCCCATATTGACATAACGTTTTGCAAGCTTTTGGAAAATTCATATGCGACCCATCATTGTCGTAACTTATTGCCACTCATCTGTACTAAGGAAAATATCTTATGAAGATGAGACAATTATTATGAAGCTATATTGAAATTTATGAGATTTTGTACGTGTTATTTACAGTGATAAGCAATGCTGTTTTATTCAAAAATGAGGTGCTCGTTGAGTACATGATAAAAAATGAGTTATTCGTATTTTCCATGCGACATGGAATATAACGTATTGCTTTGTTAACTTTTATTAACAGTGTTTCCCCCTTATTAACCGTGTTTGCGTATATCTCTTCACTTTTGTCAAGGGCGTCCGCAAGATTTCGCCAATGGGTAGGTAAAATTTTCGCCTTGGAGGGGCGCTCTGGTAAAACTTTTATGACCAGGGTGGTATTTTGACCATGTACGGATGAATTAATTGTTCAAATAAAACTTATTGGTATTTGAAAACAAAAATATGTTTTTATATAAATAATATAAATAAATATAAATATGAATATAAAAATATATAAAAATATAAAAATATAAATATAAATATGTTAATATACAAATATGTTATGTTATCTAAACGGTATCACGCAAAGCCTTTAGTTTTGAAGATTTATTTATTTTTATGGTTATTATGTGTCATAATTTTAAGGCTGGGTTAAAAACTCGTTTTTGGCATTGTCTGAACCCGGCAGACAACAATAACGTCTAATTACAAATAGAAATACAATTCAATCATAATCATTATAAGAATAACATCTGCGTTTATATAAACTCCTGGACATATTTCTGTGTGCAATTATTCTACAATTTTGAAAATATATTCATAAAGCCTTCTTCCGAAAATGACAATAAATAATTCCACACAGAAATATGTCCAAGAGTTTATATGAATGGAGATATTAATCTTATAATTGATTATTATTGAATTGTATTTATGTTTGTTCATTTTATGTAAAGGCAATTGTATAAGGTATTTCTATTACCATAAATGCGAATAAGAAATTAGGTTTTATTATTGTCTGCCAGGTTCAGACATTGCCAAAATCGTCGAGTTTAGGCTTTGTGTAGTCCGTTTATTTGGCTTTTTAACCCAGACTTCAAATTATGACCTATAATAACCATAAATGTAAATAAATCTTCAAAAATATAGGATTTAAAGTCTCTATCATAAAAGAAGAGCTGGAACTAACTTTTTTCTGGAACTAACGTCACGTTTTAACGAAAGAGAAAATAGTTTTCCTCACGAACAAATATATTTATCCTAAGCTACCTGGGTCGTAGAAATGCTTTACTCCAAACTAAACTCGGTTAATTCTGCTGCGTGGGAATGCCATTTTCTTAAATTACTCCGAGGCGAGGAAATTCTCACCTGATGGCTTAGACCGTGAATAAGTTTAAATTCCCTCCTTCCGAGACTTATTGCTCCATTAACCGAAAATTAGGCAGTTTCTTTTTCCCCGCCTTATCCCCCCCCTTAATAGGGAATTCGCCCGGTGTTAACCAAGCTATCCCCCGACGCTGAGTTATTTCCAGTCTTGGCTAATTCCCTATATAGCATTTCCATTAATGGAATTTAAAATGGTTGCGCTTTATGTCAACAAGAGACAGCTAAAAGAATTTAAAAAAAAATTAATTATCATTTCAACATATTTAGTGTTCAACATTCAACGATCAGCTGACGAGGTTAGAAGAATATGCAAAGCGGTACTCTTTCGCGCCCTTAATTTCCTAACTTAATTGTAAAAGTAAGGCCCTCATCATACCCTTTGCCTCATCCAGATGTGTCTTAAGTTTTCATTTGTGACCATCTCTGGAATTAATCAATTAGGTGGCTCGTCCTTTAAATTTATCTTGGAATCGTTTGTAGCTAGTAAAGTTATTCACGAGCCATCGTATTTAAATAATTAGTCATTATAGCTTAAGCTGAAAAGGTTGAATTGTTTTCTTATTAATGTTTGTAAGTTTTGCTGCGCCGCACATTTGTAGTCCATACATCCACAGAGGTTATAAAAGATATAGCCTATATAAGATATAAAATATCTTGGTACACTTAAACGTATAGTCGGTATCATGGAAATATAATATTGCAATTCTTATTCTTTAGGTTTGTAACAAATAAAACAAGTAATAACATTTCATACATTATTCCTAAAGTACAATGACATGAATCAATTTAATTTCTTATACAACAACTAATTTGAAGTCACAGAAGTCAGTATTTGGACCATTGTTTTTGTATACACTTCTTCGAGCGTATTAGGACTCGTTTTAAATAATCCCGCAAGTGTTTCAATCAAGTCCAAAACCTTCCCACCATCAGGGAGCCTCCTCCGTGTTTATATGTTTTTTTTTTGTTTTTTTTATTGTTATTTTTATGGCTCCATTTTTTTCTCTTCCAGATCTTCCCTTGCCTAAATGACCCTAATAGCTAAATTTTAGCTTCATCACTAAATATTACATCTCCCCAATTTTTATTCTGACTTAGAGTGGTATCTAAACTGTGAGAACAGTAACTTTAGTCTGATTAAATATTGTCTGTTTTTTCTCTACATGAGGACTCCATATCCATCCCTTATCAACTGTTGGTCCTTCCTAGGTATTGTACTTTTTCCATTTTAAGGTTCGATATGTAATTTAAAAAAAAAAAAAATTAGCTATAATTTAGTGTAATTTAATGTGGTATTTATGAAGGATGTACAACCTAGTAGTCTGTTTACTCTCAATTATGTTGGTAACAATTATGCAAGTTGGCAACGCTTGCGGACTCCTATCTTTTTTATTTTTGTTTCTTTCTGTGTTAATGTCGAAATAGCATATTGTAGAACGCTGTCAGCTTAACTTATAGCCCGTTGGAAGGCAACTGCGAGGAAGTTAAGCGTGCTTTTTTACCCCTCTAACAATGCAGATGGAAATGCGGTAAGTTCCTTGGTTCAAAAGTTACTACTGGAAAGGCTTCTGCCAAAGTATATCCTACCTGCTTAGAATAATACTTACGTAAGAAAAGTAAAGTTTAGAGGGTACGGCTATTGTTGCCCTTAATGTTATATAACAAACAGCCTCGGCAGTTCAAAATTCATAACGCCAGCTTAAAGTTAACCATGCTTATGATAATAAAGAAATTCGGTATTTAGGATGGTTTTATTTTGAAATGATAAATAAAAAAGAAATAAAAATTTACGGGGACATTTTCAATTAGATCAGTGTAAGTCTTCTCCTTTCTCATCCTCCTTCAGTGCCTTTCGGAGAGATCAGTTTAACTAGAAACCAGAAATACCGAATTGCATCGAAGAAAATAACTGCTGCATATTGGACAGAGTTAGCTATTTTCCAACGTCATTTTTCATATTTAATGAACGATATTAACTAGGTATATGGTTAATAAAAAATATTACTTGGATAATTACATTTTGAGTGTTTTTTTTCTCGAAGAATATTAGGAAACTAACCCTTCATTAAAAAAAAAAAATAAAAAAAAATAATCTGCTGCAGTTAGGGTGAAGGTTTTGCAGGGATTTAGCCACGGAACCCAGTTCAATGCGGCCTTGCAGGTAAAAGTTTTTTCATTCAAAACATTTTTTTTTCCGATATAACCATTTTTCAATAACATATAAATCAGCGTTCAGAAAATATCTTCAAAATACGGCATGATCAGAAATTAAAAAAATATCAATAATTTCAACGTGGAAATGCATAAGGGTATAAGTGACAAAAAATATATATAAAGATTTTTTTTTTTTGCCAAATTCTTATGTGTGTCAAAAATGGATATAATTAATTATTATTTGTTAATAAGTAGTTCATTGAACGTTTGAAAGATAGCATGGGTGTAAGCGCCGAACGTAGTTCACCTAGTGGGTATAAGCAATATCTTTTTAGGAAAATAATCTCAAAGGCACCCCTTTTCATTTCCATGCTTCAATTTAAGAATAAGAATTTTTGTGATTTTTTTTTCTTCAATGTTTTATATTAACCTTAGGTATGTAAAACCTCAGTTTAATCAAGTCGGGAGGTATTCAACGAGAACATTGATTTCAATAAAACTTCCTTCAATGATAACAGCAAAAATCATCATTGCTTGGGACACACATTGTGTCCAAGATTTTTGCAAAGCAGCATATTACCCAAGGGGAAAACATTTAATTTGTTAGTCATTGTTAGCCTCTTTTGGTCTTTTTTTTTATTTATGTAGATGAAGATAAATAAACTACGAAACAAATAAATTTTTTTATTAGAAAATATTTTTGTTTGCTGTGCCCATTTATTCTTTTTTTTAATTACTATTATTACATTCTTTATTATGAGCTACACAGAGAAGCAATGACATTTATTTTGTAGTAGTTTGGAATATTAACTTTGCAATCATCTTATCATCATAATCATCATAATCTGTCTTAAAATGAAAATTTTATCTTAACCCTCTCTTTTATGTGACGGAAAAGAATAAACATATTTAAAAGAACTCTACTTAAACTTTAGAGATTATCCTAAAGGGGCATTGACAGAATAGAAGTCTTTTTCTTCTTTTCTTTTTTTATCAGATCATAAACGTTAAATAATATTCGTTTCATCGAATTTGGGATAAAAATTTTATCTAGTTTAAAAAAAAAATCTTACATCTCATTACGAGGTATCTATATTCATGGAGTCATATCTAGTTATTGCCGAGATAATCTTTTGATCATAGATTTTATCTTTTCGCCATTAAATTTTTTGTTTGGTTTCAAATAACTTTTTTATAAATTATTAATTAAGAGGTGATTCGAGAGTTTTTATTTAACTTTATTTTCAGTATGAATAACGGTGTTACAAAATATTACAAATATTACAATATGGAATTTATTAGCAGCAGCAAGCTATACTTATTAATATGTTTTATAATATTTAATTTTATTGCACAAAAACCTCCACTAGAATCTAACTTTCAACAAGACTCTTGCGCAATAATCACAGACCAAAAAATCCCATCCCGATTAATTTTGGGCCAGTAGCAGACAGATTTATTAGCATAAGTGAATGATTCTGGAAAAAAATACATTTGTGTATACTTCTACAAGGTAGAATTATTTGATTTGGTGTTCTCCAATTCATATATTATTTTAAATAGAAAAAAAAATGACTTATAGAAAAGATAACCCCAGAGGATGGGCCAACAGCCCGAAAAGTTGGGATAATTAAATATAATACAAAAAAATTGAAGAGACTCCTTCATTAAAGAAATCCTTGAAATAAACCCAGAAACATATTTGTACTACTGCAACTAATGTACAATAATCTTCCGAGGGTTTTTCCTTGAGATGAGGCGTAACTTCGATGAAGGTTACTTCGTTTCTTCTCGGTTGTCTTTTTGACACTGTATCTTCTTCTTCTGATACCACCATTGAGGTAAACGTTACCCATCGTCGTATGCCTTTCATGAACAATTTCCCCGAACCAGGGAAAGCTCTCTTCATTCACTTGCGGAGGAAACTCTTCCTCAGTGAGGAATTGAATTCCCCCTTAATTATCCCTCTTGAATCCCCTTATGCTTAATGTTGTATACTTCGAATCCTCAATTAATTAACAAAGATTAGCATTCGAGGTTGGGACTACACACTTGACAGCTTATGGAATACCGCAGTTGGCGCTGTTGCTAAACTCCTGCTATTATTGAGAAGGGGGGAATACTCTCCCATGATTAGCCATCTTAATAAAGATCTTCAAATAAAGTGTTTATAATTCAGGGGATCAAGTGATTTCTGAGTTAGTGAATTGTTGATGAGTATTCATTCTTGATTGACACTAGCACCCTCCGAAGACCGTACGATTGCCATAATCACCCAGAAGCAAGATGCATGTGACTAATGATAATGACAATGGAATGTCTCCTCCTCCCCACCCCTTTGTGGATCACCCTCTCGATAAAATATCTAATTCATGAAGCCCTCATAAATGTGGAGTTTTTCGTCGGGCACCATGCACGCACTTTGGGTTTTATTGTTTTTTCCCCCTCCCATGCGGTTTTAATCCTTCCCAACCCTATTCTCGCTCTGCAGGCTTGCTTCCTACATTAAGAAATATTTCATATTAAAATTTGACGCTTTATACTTGAAACCTGTTAGACAGTTATAGTTGTTAGACATGTATATCCTGTCTTTATAGTTGACCTTCAATCAACAACTCATCAATATTTTTGGAGAGCAAATCATATACGTACTTTTCGGTTTGATTCAGTCTCATGTCAGCCCTATTTCGGAGTTAGTTAGTTGTAAGTGATGAATTATTATATATCCTGGAGTAGAACAACATCTCTAGTAGCGTCTTGAGAGTTTTCCTTAAACTTTTTATTTTTATTTTAAGAAATCAACCCTTAAATACTCGTAATATAGAGATCCGTGTAAGATATGGCAAAGCAAGTTTTAGTTTTAGTCAGCTTAAAGAATTTTTAAATTATTTAAAATCATTTAAAAATTAAATTGCAGGTGCAAAAAAAAAAAAAAAAAAAAAAAAAATATTTTAAGGTATTATTAACTGGGTATATAAACGTCCTTTCTAGTACAATGATCCTCTTTATATAACTTTATTTTATATTTCTGTTTTACGAATTCGAACTTTCCTTCATGAAAGAAAAAAAAAATGGAAGCAATCACAAACAGGATGCGGTAGTAATAAGAGAAAACGAATTAACGGTTTACTATCCATCATTTACCCGATAATCGAAAACTCCAGAGCCACTGAGGTCATAAAACGGCTAAGAAACTAAACCTTTTACCTTCCCTGGGGATTTCAATTAAAATACCCAACTATTTTGCCTGCGCCCCTAAGAAGGGCATTTTATCCTCCATTCATTGCGGAACATCACATTGCACGATCCTTTTGTCTTCACTTTATTTTAATGACTAATTAATATATATATATATATAACTGAATAACACAAACTGAATAATAAAGGCACTGATATTATGATGGGGCAGATAGTATTTGAACTAATGGAGATTTCATTAATTTAATTAATTAACCAATCCTTTTAGTTTATGAAGATGAAAGCAATGGAAATGGCTACTTGGAATAGCTGGTTGCTTAAATGCCCAAGTTCAAAGTCCAAACTTCATTGAAGCTTGTTATTCAATTATTCAGGTTATTCATGAGTAAATCCTCCTAATTTCTGTGCTAACGAATTTTAGCAAACCTTCGCGACCCAAATTCTAGATTTTCTAAGTTATTCCATTTCGGTATCCGTTGAATGTAGGTGGCTACAATTGATTGTACCAATCTAGCTTCTGCCAAACATCACATCACTAACAATGTAGTTTTAAGTTATATTAATAATGAGTTATAGGAAAACAACAGTCATACAGTATGCTGCGATGCCGTTGTTAAAATAATATGCTCAGCGAGATATAACTTTCCAGCACAATCTCTTTAATAGTTGGTAATTTTTCAAAAAGTCTTAGTAAATATATAAGACACACACACAAACACACACACACACACACACACACACACACACACACACACACACACACACACACACACACACACACACACATATATATATATATATGTGTGTGTGTAAGAAACTACATTATCTCACTCGTTACATTGTATTAAAGCGATCCCAAAGACACATGGGAAAGCGTTACCATGGTTAGACAGCGTACTATTTAAAACTCCACTTGCTGTCTCTAATTCCACGGTCCGGGCATTTGTCGCCTTGCCTGGGCAGCTGTCAGTTATCCTGGTGTCGCCCGCCCGTACATGTTGTAGTCCATTGTCGGTCCATTCGCCACCCTCTTCCGATTTAGTTGTTTAAATTAACTACTAGATATTCTAGCTCTGTCGGGTCAAACGCATGTAAAGTCTCCATTTTCAAAGTGGTTGGATCGAATCAGTGGTAGTTTTTGTCAATTTTAGGTTTGTTTGGTTTTCTTTTTTTTTTTTAGCAGTCCTTTTTATGGCCAACATGTTCAATTTCGGTCAAGTCTATGCTTCGTTAAGATAATAATTTTATTTCATATATATTTAAGCTAATATATGTTTATTTATAACCAGACACATTATATACCTATTTACTTGCCGATGCCATTTTTTATGATATGTATTGGCCCCGCATATCTTTTATGTGTTTATAGGTATTGACCCCCCTTATCTAATTTAAGCAGTTCGGACGGCGGAGTAAAGGCTTTTTTTTTTTTTTTTTCTTCATTCGAGTTTATGCGGTTATAATATTTTACCGTACATTATATATATCCATTTTACCTTCTTCTGTGCTGCGATTCGTATGAAAGGTTTTTTTATTAATACTCCTCAGTTTATTATACAAGGAAGACCTAATGTGGATCTCTAACCTATACAAATACATTGCATATACCTTCAATTAAATCTGTCTACCTCAATAATACATGTTGTCTTATATATTTACTAAGACTGTTTGAAAAATTACCAACTATGAGAGAGATTGTGTAGGGATTTATCTCTCGTTAAGATTTTTCTAAACTATATTGACGCCTCTCTTGCAATGTGAAAACACTGTTAAAAATTAAGTAATTAAAATTTATTACCAAAATAAAAATTAATGAGGGATTTACTAAGTCAATTAGCAAAACTCAGTTGTACTCTAATAATTACTCTTATATTTGCCATGATTCTAATAATATTTATTGATAGCATATACCTGTTCTCCATCTCTATGTTCATTGTCTATGGGCAGACAACGCGTATTTTTTTATCAACAGCGGCATCGCAGCATACTGTATGCCTGTTGTTTTTTCTAAAACTCATTATTAATATAACTTAAAACTAGATTTTTAGGGATGTTGGGCTGAAGCTATATTGGTACAATCAATTTTATAGACACCTACATTCAACGGATACCGAAATGGAATAATTTAGTAACTCTTGTAATTGGTCACTAAGGTTTGCTTAAATTCGTTGGAACAGAAATTACATTCTATCAGAGGATTTATTCATGAATAATATGAATAATTGAATAACAATTCAAAGCTTCAATGAAGTTTGGACTTTGAACTTGGCCATTAAACCAACCACCTACTCCAAGTAGCTATTTCCATTGCTTTTATCTTCATAAAATAAAAGGATTGGTTAATTAATTAAATTAATGATTTACTGAATATGAGCGAAATCTCAATTAGTTCAAATTCTATCTGCCCCATCATACCCTCAGTTTTTATTTTATAATGTGGTAAACTGATTATTCATAATAGGATTCTTGTTTCCTACCTAATATTTTTGAATCGAATTTGGCGCCAACCCCATTTTCACTATTGCATTAAAGTCTTATTGTCATGGATTAGCTTCGTGGTTGTCCCACCTATTTTTTGCCATGTGCTGATTAATAGGTTTTTCTTGATAACCTATTAAAGAGCACACGCATTAACATTCTGATTGTCTTTATCTCAACTATTTCTTACCAATCCCCCATTTGTTCATTGCTTTATCCGGCGCAGGCTCTGGCAAGTTTCGGAAATCTGAGTAGGGATCTTCTTGATCTTTGAATGCTCTCAGTGAGGATTATTTTAGAAATATATTGGTGGACATTGTTAAATTTGAAGACATTCATTGATTGTCTTTCCCTGCAGAGCACCTTTATCAGGGAGTCAACAAATAGGTCAGATAAAATAGAAAAATGTCAGGGATCAAATAATTATGAGATTGACTCCGAACTTAACTCGAAGTACCTAATTTCGTCAGTGTCTTTCTAAATCTATGTGATGGATTTTTTTAACTTTTAATTTATTATGCACAGTATTATTTACTACCGTGATATTACTCATTCACATACAGATGATAATATTATCCTATGCTATTATTATTCTAATGATATTAATTTTTTTTTTTCAAACACTGTCTTGCGCTGCCCGTTTGCGCTTATGTATTTTTTTTAATATAACGCTTTTTCGAATTAATCTTATCAGTGGCGTATATAAAAAAAATCAAGGCTTGGGGCAAGTATTGATGACCATGGGGGAGGGGACGATTGTCATCTTACTAACGACCAAGGGATGTAATGTTGTTATTTGTTTGTTATTAACCACATAAATCAGTTTTGCTTCATTCAATATGTTATAATCCAGATTAACGCTTTATTTGTCTTATAAATTTCGGAGAGGGAGCCGGCTCTCCTTTTGCATACGCTCGATTATATTTCGAAGACCACATCATTTTAAAAATTGGAATAACGTTAAGTCCTGCCTTCTTTTGTTCCATCCCCTGCGCTGTCTTATAGATGCACATTATTTTTCCTTTAAAGTGGGATGTTTTAATAGGAGTAAGTCCGATTTATATAAGACCACACCCTTATCTCCAAAGTATAAGCAGAGATATTTATCTTGAATCGATTATATTTCAGTGTTGGTACATCCTATTTGGAATATAAGGAAGTGATCGTGGGGAAGAAAAATAATACTGAGAAACTGTTTATTTTGGAATGGCTTATTCTTGATGAATAAGATGTACAGAGATACCGATCTTGAAATAGTAGAAACGTTCCTGATAGCCCGATCTTACAGCTCTCTAATGAAGAAACTAGTTAATTAAGACGACTTTCAGGAAGGAGAAGTTAGAAACGAAGAACAGGAAGATCGGTCAGAGAGATTAGATAGCGATGAGGAAAAAAATTCCTTCTTCAGGTACCTTTCCGGTCTCGCTGAATAGTTACCTGAGTTTTTTTTTCTATTTAACTTTCTTGAAAAGACGTTTTAATTATGTGCTTTAATTTCTTTATCTGAATAGAGCTATTAAAATTACATTAAAATGATAGTATAATTATCGACGTATTACAACTTAACCGAAGTCTTGAACTTTCATTTTTTCAATATGTATTTCTGACGATCATTGCCTTCTTATTTAACCATTTGAACTAGAGCGATTGCATCGTGTCATTAAATATTGTCAAACAGCTCAAATTTATATTCCAATACGCTTTTCCATTAATTTTTTTTTATGCCCGATTGACATGGTTTCCATGCAGTAAAATCGCCTCAAAACAATTGGTTTTGGTTTGATTAAAAATATATTTTTTAATATATTTAATATAAAATTCTAAACGTATTTAAATCAGTGGATTATCGGTACATTTTAGTAATAAAATATCAGGAAATTTTTTTTTTTCGATGGCCTCTATGTTGTTGCGTTTTTTAAGTAAAACGAAAAACAAAAATGTTCAGATATCTCTTATACGGTTTTTTCAATCTTCACGTGATATTCTTAGAAATTCTGAAGACCATTCTTATTATTAGTGGTTTTTATTTTCATACGAAGTCTTAAAATCTTTGTATAGGAAAGTGTCGACCCTATAGATAAAATAAAATAGAAATCAAGTGTTTTTTAATTTTCGGTAAATGCTGTGGTATGGAAATTAAATTTTATTAATGACTTTTGCAAACCAAACTAATATTACAAAAAGTAAATACGTCATTATAACTCTTGCAAATTATTCACTTTGTTGACGTAATTTTTTACGTTTAAAAACTGGAGTGAGATCAGTTTCATTTGAAAGTTTGATGTTTTTGTTTTATAAATAAATTGTTGAAGTCGTTTTGCATTGCAACTAATAACAATTATCATTGAATCGTTGTTGCGCTTTAGAAATTTTGAATAAAGTGATTAAATTATATTTCAAATGACTGATGTGTGATTCGAACTAGGATTGCTCCGATTTTCGGCCCTGATAAAGACAAGAAAACCGTGTCGAAACGGCTCATACATTTGAAGACAAAAAAAACAAATCCCATGTTAATGTTTTTCGTTTCTATATTTCGTTTCAGAAAAATAAAATTGGCACTATTTGACAGTTAAATTATTGAAATGAACATTTCCTAAGAGCAAAGTCTCTGGATTTATGAGTTTGATTATTTTAACAAGGTGTTAACTCATTGAATTCTGAATGAGTTGGAAGTGAGTTAACAACTTCCTCCATCAAAAGCTTAATTACATAAGTAATTTCATATAAAACTGCTTTTATTTATGGCCTCACCCCAATCGTTTCTACTTTATAAAATGTATTCCTGATTGTTAGGTAAACAGATATTTTGTACATTAGTGCAATATTTTTTTTCAGCCTAGAAACATTCCATCTCGTAATTTCCCCTCCCCATATACCCACAGAAACCCTTTTGAAGCTGACAAACATAGGTGTTACACATACTGTTGTCTGAAAGGACCCTCATAATGCTTGGGGGACCAAGGCTCGTGTCCCAGACCTCAGGAAGATGTATCTCAAATTTATATTTCATCCGGTTTGACTGCTCGGTTCTCGCTTCCTTTTTATTGGGTTATCTCAATATATGGCTCTATTATTAACATTTTATCGCTTTGTCTCTATCATCGGGCTCCTTTATGGCGTGTTATCATTTATGGCTGGTAATATATTCCGCTGATGGGAAAGAGATAAGGACTGCTTTTAGTCCATTTAGTCAGTTGAAATGCCTCTCAATATCCATGAACTGTAATATATTATAATCATGTTATTTTTCTAAACAATTTTATGTTTGGTTAGGGTTCCCTTCTTTGAATATGGTCCTTATAATAAATCAAATTGACATTTCTGGTATATATACAATACAATATGTCATATAATTGTATGTTTTTATTACACATTGAATGAGAAACATTACTAGAATAGTAATTAAGCTGCATGACCGGAACCGCATTTCGTTTCACCAACGATCGAATTCGCTTCTGTGACTCAAGTTTCTCTTTAAAAATAAATAAAGTTTTAGTAGATTTGAAAATCTTTATGCTGTGTTAATAGGTTGTGTGTATGATTAACCAGTAAGGTGATTGTCCTGCTTCGATCGAAAATATCAATAAAATAGCAGTAGTACCTATTTACTAAATATGAACGTTTTGATTCAAATTATATGTTTTCACCTGGCCTAAAAGGTTTTGGCGAAGCTATTGTTGGAGGAAATTAGAAGTGACAATGAGCATTAATTCTAAAAAGAAGTTTTGCGTAACGGAACATAACTGCGAAGATCATACTTGGACACTTAAGAATTTAATTTTGGATTGAACTTATGATATGTTTAGTTCAAGAGTTAAGGGGGAATGCGAGGACAAAACTGCTAGGAAAACTAATTACCTACCTAAAATTTGTGGTTGCAAGCCGACAGTACTTACAGCCACCGGTTATTGCTTCTGCACCAAATTAATACCAACTTCCTCCGTGATTCGTACTCTTTACGCTGTATATCTCTAATTTTACTAAGATTTCGTATCAATGGAAATCTGACTATTATTTAATAAATAAATAAATTATTATTTATTTATTCTTCTGCTCCGGGAGAATTCGAACTCGTATTCTTCAGGTTATCATCGGTTGCTTTGGGCAACACACATTGTACACATGTTAGATCCCTCGACTGCAACTTAATTATTATTATTAGGGTTAACTGTGGCTTAGGAACTATTTCTAATTAACGAATGAAAGGCAATTAATCAAGCAATAGAAACGTCACCAAATTTGCTCACATGGAAGCAACATTTAAATCATGAATGCCTCAAACAAATATCTACCTCAGAAGTATAATAATCAATACCGAACAGTTTTCACTAATTTTAAGTGTGTTTTATATTTACTTTAATTGAATGTCCGGGATTACTAAATAAATGCAATATATATAAAAAAAAATACAACAATTTTTAAATAATATTTAAACATTTAAGTAATTTAATTACTCCCTAAAGTGTGGATGGCTTGTAAGCACTTCCTTAATTTTTGTAAATTTATTCATGAAGGGTATATATTTTATTTCGTGAAATCCACTTGAAGTTAGTGAATAAATCTTACTTTGATGACGAGGGAAGATGTGACAGAAACATTGTTCTCTCGATGGTGTCCCGTGTCCCGTGAAATATAGCACCGCTCTTTCTGGAAATAAACATAACATTGGGTTTTTGTTTATTCGGCTTGGAGAAAAGAAAACCTCTATATGATAGACCTGAATAGTTTTACTAAACATTTTAATACAATAATCAAAAGACTACAGCAATTTTGGGTTCAAATATCGAAGTTGGATATTACATCTTTATGTATAGGAAACTTCAGCTTCCTTATGCCCGCTACACTCGAAAAATAGTCTATGGGTTTAATTGATTTTATGATTTTAAAAGCACAACTTTTTCGCATAAAAAAAAAGTAAAGAATTTAAGTAATTTAAAAAGTATATAAAAATACTCCATAGTTTTATATAATTCTAATCCGAGAAATGAAAATTCCAATTTTTTTGAGAGGTTTAGATAAAAAAAAATCACTTAAAAACAAAACGATTTATAATGCTTCTTAATGTTTATCACATATAATAAGATGTAGTATTAAAAAGGTTGAAGGATTACTATAGAATTCACGAGGATTAAAAATAATGTTTTTTTTAAAGTGATATCTGACAAATGACTATGTGTATGACATTTATATTTTAATGAGTTAGCAAATAAATTATTTTTTTGGTTTTTCTGTTTATTTTTATATCTCTAAGATATACTTCTTATCTGATTAATAAATCCCTATGTTGGATTGATTATCCTGTTTATTATATGTCAAGACAATATTTTAAACTCTTATTGAAACTAGCTTAGTGTTATGTTTGCTATTGCAAGGTGAATATGGAAGAAGATATAACCATATTTTTTTTTTTTTTTTTTAAATATGACTTTCTTTTAAAGAAATTTCATTGCAAAATAGTAGTAGACATACCAATATGAAGGAGGCCGCCTTTGTGGTATTATATTTTATTCTGCAAGGAAAGGAGCGCTCACCTTTTCTTGTCGTATTTTATTAATATACATTTATACCTGAGTATTTAATTCTTTGTTTCTCCCTCCTTGATTCCGTTAAAAATACGCCTAAGGATTGCCGAACCTTAATGTTTCTAATCAGAAGTCTACAAGTCTGATCAAGATGCTTCCCCTTAAAAAAATTGGATGGTGTGTCTAATTGTAGTAGGTACGAAATTAAATAAAAATGTCACTCTTCTGATTGGTAAAGAGATTGACGTGGGCTTAATGATATTTATATACGTAAGTTTAAAAAAATATGTGTTCTAAAAACCTATCCGATAACATTTATGTGGAATTATCCTTTTAAAATATTTTTATACGTTTGATGTGTCAGGGCATTTTTGGGACCACATTATTATTTATCGACTCACTTAGTCGAGTTATGTTCAGCCCATCTCAAGCAACCGACCTTTATTAAGTTAACGACACCAGGCTCATTATACAAACTCTTTATCTCGGCATTTTTATAATTTAAATTTAGATTTCCTCAAAATAAGAAAAAATGTCACTTATGGACCCTTGTCTTCCAAGATCCAGAATTATAATTATAGTTTATTTAATATTCTTGATGATATATCTTGAGTCAGCAGTAGTAGGAGGAAGATATTGTTACCCAATTTTAGCCACAGAGCTGGAATAGTTTAATTTCAAAATAAGAAGTTTTCCCATCTGCTCATCTGATGTCTATTAGAACCTGCGTTTGATCTAACTGTCATTTAAAAAAATGATTGTGTTTCGATCAATTTGGTAGCTTTGAAAAAATGTGAACTGTATTAGGTTAAAAGTACGTGATATAAAAAAAATGGATAGAATGTGGGAAAAATTGGTGTGGCTGTATTTAATAAAGAACAGCAATTAATGATATGATTAAATTATGAATAAATTTGAATTTGAATAAAGATAAGCTTGTGGGCAGCATGCTTCCTTTCTTCTCTTTGCCTGCTCACCTCTCCGCTCCACTTCTCTGCTCAGGGAGCTCTGTCTTCTACTCCATGATCTTCATACTCGTTATAATATGGTAGTAGAGATAAAAGAATGTACGTCTGAAGCATACCTTAATATGGACAGGAATGTCTTATGAACATCACTATCGATTGTTTTATTATGATGTTTTGTTCAATGTATCGAACTTGAGAGATGTAATACCTGCATAATGAGATTCTTCAGTGAAGAGTTTTAATAAAACCCTTAAAAACAAGATACAAAGATGGTAAACAACGCGGTGTCATACCGTCATTCAATGAGTGATCATCGTTTTTGATTAAATCAATAAAGAGATATTAAAGATAAGTTAAACTTATATGATCGATCGATTTAAATATGTATGTGTAAATCAAGCATGTTTTTTGAATTAAGATATAATTTTTTTGATAAACAATTATCGATATCAAATCCAGCCTTTTGAAGCATGATCATCAAGATTCCTCAATCGTGTAAATATTATTACATATTATTAGGAACGGATAAATGCAAAAGATATTTGTATTAATGACGTATCATCCATTGGTTTGAACGATGTACCATTCGATACTGACGAAACTCTAAGACGGCCAACCTCCGCGAGCAGACAGACGTGAGAGCGACTCTCAGGAAATGTCACTTTAATTCGATTACAGTACAAAGGCCGCTGATATGATCAAATCGACAATGGAGCCACTTTTTTCCACCCCATTCACTGCCGTTCTCGAATTTATTCCCATTGTGTGGCCCGCCTCCATTTAATGCCGGTTATTTCTCCTCTGTCCTTCCCCCAAGTCGTAACTCATTTTTAAAATGTATTCGTTTTATTGGTTTTCCCCCTCTTCTATTAGTCCGAGTCAGAATATCATAGCTGGAGTAATAGTCGTTAAGATACACCAGTGATCTCGGGATAACTACTTTTATTCCGCTGATGTCACTGTAATCGTGAAATGGAAATGGCATGAGACCATCAAATTGTAGAGTAATATATAGATCATTAATCATAAGTTTTTTGTTGATTAAACCTGGTGATAAAGGCTCTGGAACGGGTATCTGAAAAAACCTGACCCAATGAGACCCAAAGACAAACCTATGTATATCCCACTTGGCATATATGGCAGTGCTGCTAGTTTTGTTACTCGCCACTGTATTCAAACTGCTAAAGGTGACTATAAGTATATAGAAACAGGCAAGCATGATTGTTTCTCTAAGCAACTATACTATAATCGGTAAGGTGTTGATTGGAACTAAACAAAAATCAGATTCAAGTGCCTATTGGAAAATAAAGCTTACAATACATTTACGTTTTGCAAAACTAATTTTAAGCCGAACAATCAATAGATCAATTCCGTGATTATTGATGTAAAACATTTTTTTTTTTTTTTTATGATTCTGTTGTCTCATTATTATCGAAATAAATTTCAAACCAAATACCCAACCAAACAGAAGAATTCATTAATCAAATAATCAGCCGGCGTTGGTGTTGTGAGGGTACATTGAGTGACGCATGAGCAATAAAAAGGATTACGGTTCCACGGTCTAGCTATATGTAATTATTTTTGTAATCCTGACATATGGCCAATCAACTCGTTCTGAATGACTCGGTTCCGACCAATAGAAAGGCAGGGTAAACTGTACACAGAGTAACAGGAACACACACACACCAGCAGGGTTAATTACCGCCTCCCAGCCTTTGTCCCCAGCTCCAGTTTAGTCTTCTAATTCGGGCATCGATTAGTGGGCACTATTATTGGCCGACCCCTGTCATCAAGTTTTCCTATTGTTCTTTGATTGCTTCATGTTCCCGATTTTAATATCTAGTTTCCGGTAGGCTCTGTTTGATCTTTCATCCATGTGATTTGCATTAGCCCATTTAATAACCTAATGAAACCTTTGCCTATGAAAAAGAAGGAAAGAAAAAGCAAACTACATCCCACTTCAAAAAAATGATTTTCCAACCTTTATTTTTTATTTATCTAAATATAATCAAATCTTTGTTGTTTTGAATTTACAAATATATCGCACGTCGGCAAGTAGACGGTTATAGCTCAAAATAATGGTTTTTTGAATAATCGCGTGTGAAGCATTCTCATCATTACCATGTATCCTCAAACGACTATAGAAAATCGTATTTGATTACAAATAGTCTACCATAGTAGCTGTTAGTACCACTGATATTAACTGTAACCTAAAATTAACCCCATTACCTGCGTTAACACGATCATCACATATATATAAGAATATGGCATCTTCGCCTCATGCGAACGGAACTAGGACTATTAATTATATTGTGACTATATTCTGGGTAGGTTTTGTAATTTTGATTCCAAAGGTATGCATAACTCAAATTAGATATATTTTGAGTTGTAACCATCGTCCTTGCCGACGTGTGATGTGCCTGAGTAATAAATAAATAAAAATATACAAATAAATATGAACAGAAAAAAGAATAAGGACATCAAGAGGCTAAATAGAAAAATGGTCAGTTGTAAGCACATATTTAACACCCTAGGGAGATGACTTATTATTTCATATACAGGAAGCTGGGTGAATGCTTTAGGCATAGCTGAATTGAACATTGACAAAGGCATCATCAGCGGGAAGATATTCTAAATAAAAAGCTGCAACCCTTTAAAACAATGTACATATAAAAGTCGGTTGTGGAAAAGGTTACTTTGCACCCAGCTGAATCGAAAACAATTTCACTTCCCTTAGACAAAGGAGTATCAGTAAAAAAAATAAAAAATCTTTAAGTATTAGAAAGGGACTATTTTAGGCTATCATGGAGTATGGAGAGAGGATACTCTCTGCTACAAAAATACAAATACGACAGCAATAATATACAAATAAAATATTAATTTATTCATTATTGTGGGTAACCACCTTGTTTTTAAATAATTTATTTTTGAAGAGAAAAGATTTGGCTCTGCCGGGAAACGAACCCGGGCCTTCCGCGTTGACATGCGCGGTATGCTAACCATTCACCACGGAGTCGCTTCCAAACGGTGCCAAATCCTTCCTCTTCACTGCCCAAAATCGGACAAAAAATTGTCCACCTCCCGTAAATACTCGCAAAACTTGCGAGATCGTGGGAGAGGTGTCAGTGAAGAGGAAGGATTTGGCACCGTTTGGAAGCGACTCCGTGGTGCAATGGTTAGCATACCGCGATGTCAACGCGGAAGACGCCGGATTCGATTCCCGGCGGAGCCAAATCTTTTCTCTTCAAAAATAAATTAATTACAAATAAAATAATAATTCAACCAATGGGCCATGAGAATGGACAAAATAAGATGGCCTAAAAGAAGATACCAGTGATGACGAGATAACAGGGGAAAGCGTGATGGAGCAGATGATGGCGGCAAATATATTTGTGGAAGACAAAGTTGGAAGAGTCGATAAATAAATCACCAATAAAGATTTTTTTTTGGAAAATATAATTGTAGGCTAAATTAATAACGCAATTAATCAATATCGAGTAATAATTAGCTAAATATCTATTATGTATATTGTCACTGCTTCCCTTAATGCTTTGGATGTGTTCTAATATTTTCGAACTTATGAATTTGTTATTTTTATTATCAGCTTTAAAAATAACTCTAATTTTTACTTTCACTTACCTATATATGAAATATATAGTAAGTGGAAGTATTGCGATCGTGAAAAAATTCGACTTCCGGTTTTCAACGGAAATACACGTTTTAGGGTCCCCTGAGTCGAAATGACCAAGTCCGGCGAAATGGTCTGTGTGTGTGTGTGTCTGTGTGTGTGTGTGTGTGTGTGTGTGTGTGTGTGAACAGACTAGCTCAAAAACTATAAACCGTGCGATCCTGAAATTGGGTATTTAGTGTAGGTATATGCCCGCGATGTGACAGCATAAATTTCATCAAAATTACTTAAAGGGAGGGGGTACTTTACTTAATAACTTTTTAGGTTTTTTTTGATTTTCTCAAAAACGGCTCTAACGATTTTGATTAAACTGAGTATTTCATCTATTTATATGCCCGAGATATGACTGTAAAAATTTCATCAAAATCGATTAACCGGAGGGGGGACTTTACTTAATACATTTTGTAACATTTTCACATGTTTTTTTTATTTACTCTAAATCGGCTTTAACGATTTTGATCAAACTGGGTATTTGATGTATTTATATGCCCGAGATATGACTGTAAAAATTTCATCAAAATTGATTAACCGGAGGGGGGACTTTACTTGATAAATTTTGTAACATTTTCACGTGTTTTTTTTATTTACTCTAAATCGGCTTTAACGATTTTGATCAAACTGGGTATTTGATGTATTTATATGCCCGAGATATGACTGTAAAAATTTCATCAAAATTGATTAACCGGAGGGGGGACTTTACTTTATAAATTTTGTAACATTTTCACGTGTTTGTTTGATTTTCTCAAAAACGGCTCTAACGATTTTGAATTAACTTAGTATTTGATCTATTTATATGCCCGAGATATGTCTGTAAAAATTTCATCAAAATTGATCAACCGCAGGGGGCACTTTACTTAATAAATTTTGTATCATTTTTACGTGCTTTTTTTATTTACTGAAAAACGGCTTTCACGATTGTGACCAAACTGGGTATTTGATGTATGTATATGCCAAATATGTGATAGCCAACATTTCATCAAAATTGATCAACCGAAGGGGGGACTTTACTTAATAAATTTTGTATCATTTTCACGAGGTTTTTTATTTACTTAAAAACGGCTTTAACGATTAATAAAAATAAGATATGAATGTAGAAAAATGTGTGACTTTGGTAAATGATATTTAACAAAACACGTCAATTTCTTATCTAAGTAAGTTGGTAAGTGAAAGTTGTGTGTTGCGCGCACGCACCAGATTTTTATATAACTAATCACTATAATTGTTCAAATGGCTTACGGCACATATTAGAAGATGCTCACTTACTGTTTAGGTTAGAACTGAAATAGTTAAGCGGTGAACGAGGTTTCGGGCTTATGGATCAATCTAAGTACGAGTATAATACGTTTTACAACTTCGGGAAATGTGGTCACCCATTACAAGTAACCATATATATTTTTTTTTTGGTTTACTGAAGTAATTTTAACCATATTTTATAGTCTACTGTACTAACGCAACGAAAATCAAAAGTGAGAAGTTGTGGTGTTTTGAATAACAAATTGGGTTCCACTGTGACATCAAAAATGAAAAGACTAGATGTTTGCTACTGTTAGAGGCCTTAATGTGGGAAAGTGTTAAGGTACCGTCTCCATAGCAAATTATCAGTAAAATCGTCATTATTATTCCGTTATAAATGTGAACTTATTTTTTGCTAACTAGAATGGACAGATTCATTAAACTTATTTTCTTTTAGATCTTGAAATCCTATTCTGTATTCATTAATTATGCATGTTATTCTTATTTTGCTTAATTCTGAGGTAATAATTTTTAGTTATAATTTTGTTTTGTTATTCTGTTGCAGGTGAGTTTAATAATAAAACTTTAACAGCAAGACTGTTTATCCTAATCCGGCAGAAAATGTTGAGGAAAAAAGAATTTATTTATATTTTATTAGGTAAGTTTTTCCGCATTTTTTTTTCTCTAATAATCTTTAATAGTTTGACAAGAATCATATTACATAAAAATGGATTTGTCCTTGTTCTTATATTTTTTTTTCTGGGAACTAATAGGTATAAACTCTTAGGATTAATTTATGTTGCTTTTAATATTTAAACAAAAAATATTTAAACGTTGTAGTACTAAATGTGCCTTTGCGTGATTCCCAGTTTTAAAATGTTGCAAAAGACCTATTGGCCCAACTTTAATAGCTCTAATGTGGTTGGCAAAGGAAGAGGTTGAACTCTTATTGGATTCCATCTGTTAGTCTCTTACCACTTAGCAACTCATTCTTCATCCTCAAGGAAACATTTGGAAAGGGATTCATTAGAATAGCCATTGTCTCAATTCTTCAACCAGAAGTATTCTTGGACTAAAGAGAGATTGTTTTAATAACTCAATAGCAGTAATGATGATGTGGATTTTCTCGGCAATAAAAAAATTATAATAATAAAAAATAAAAAGACGAAATTAAAAATTTTAAATTATATAGATGTAGTGCAATAGTGCATAACTAGGAAAAGCTTAACTGTTAAGAAGTAGAGCGAAATACCTTCACTTAAGTATACTGTTAAATAAGGTAATCAATATATATAATAAAGCAAAGTGTACAATGTGCGTGCCGAAAAGGCTCAAAAACGACTACACATACTATCAAGAATGTTATGTCGTCATATTGCCCTAATGCCCCTAACGATGAAAAAGGTTTCAGTTTTCATTTTAAGTGTGTAATGTTGAAGGGACAAGGGCTGTAATTTTAAGCCTCTCGCTACATGTAATTAGCCCCTATAATAAGCCCAGGCAAGTTAATGAATGAATAAATTTAGTTCGACATTTGGAAGCCAGGAGCGCTAGCTAAGCTCAATTCATAAGGTTATCGTTCATTAGTTCGGTTGTTATGGTTTTAGCTTCAGCTGTTTTATTTAAATTACACGAGATTATGTATAAATAGTTATTTTTTCCTTTTTATTTTTCAATAATCTCTGCAATGAATTGAAATTAAAAATAAACAAAAAACAACTGGATTCCTAAACGACTTTTAAGTTTTACAGAAGAGGAAAGAATTGATCGAAACATTGCCTTTAATCAATGTACAATATAAGAGTAAATTTACAACAAAAGAAAAATTGCTTATTAGTGTAGTGAGCGAATAAAAACTAACACTGAATAAAATAGATAATATGAATAAAAGATATAACCTAATGGAATATATATCGAAAATAAAGTGTTCATATAATATTTCTGTATTATAGTTATCTATTCTGTAACTATTCTGTATCTATTCTGTACTATAATTATCTATTCTGTTCGTAAATTTTCAACCGAATTCGAAAAAGGAGAAGTTACTCAACTTGATAAGGATGCTGTATCGTCATGATAATGGTCTCAATGGAATCAGAACATAGAAACCATAAAAAATGGTACATACCAGGACATACATATTTGCTACCAAAATATTTTTTCTTGATCAAGAAAAGGGAAGAAAACGCATTCAGAGAACCGCATTAATAGGGTCTCTTATACCATATATGAGCGGACTCTGGGGTTTCGAAACTTACCACTAATACTAAACTGAAGTTTCAGGATGGTACAAATTTTGTTTTAATAATGATTAATTTTGGTCTATCTTTCTGTACTATTACATTTTAAAGTTATTCTTTCATTCTACCTATTCCACAACTGCCTGAGCGAAGACGGGCCCCATAGCTAGTATATTTATAGGTTAAAAGCATTTGAATATCAATAAAAAACAAAAAACAGTAAATCTGTTCGTTATCTTTTTTACACGTTCGTTAATATTATTTGGGTTAGACCTATGTGTCTGTCAATAAAAAAATATTGAGCAAATGACTCCCGATTCTTCTAATTCATGTCTGTCTACGGTTTCAGCGTAAAAAGTGTTGTCTAAATTAAAACCAAATGTGTTTGCTCATGACATTGAAAACTTACTTATATTAGTATAAGTATTATAGTAGTATAAATAATATTCTTATATTATAATATTTCATTGCACTTTACCCGATTTGCTACATCCTGTAATTTTGTTGCTCTTGTTCGATTGTTTTTTATATGTTTGATGTAGAGATCTAGGGTGTGTCTTGTAAATGTACATATCGTCACTAGGCGTGACTGACTGGCGTGATATAAAGTCCAAAAATTTGAGCATATAATCTCATTATTATCTATTATCTATTTATTATCAATATCCATAGTAAATATAAACAAACAGTCACTATCAGTTAATTTTGCTAATACGGCTCTAAACTTGGGGCGCATCAGGTTCCTTTGAATCCATACTGATACTGCTATCAGCCGACTTGCATTACTATCAACATTGGAAACTGCCTGACTCTGGCTTGAGCTGAGTATTTTTCTGTGTACTCCTGTTTATCTGCTAAGAGCTGCTAGGCTGTTCTCCAAGTGCGTGGGCTGTTTACCTACCTTTGTGCAGGATTCTTCAGGTGTTTGTCCAGGTATCTTACAGCTCTTCTTCCAGCTCCAGCTTACAGTCTTCCCTATGTAAATATTTGTTTTTTCCGTCGTAACTTTCTCTCCGGGTATGTCTACTGGCATCGGTTATTAGTACTACTACTAAATCTGGGATATCAGAGCTGTTCTTTTATTAATTCGAGCGAACGGTGATGCCTTAACGCACCTACACAGTTTTATACAAAAATTTTCATTAGAAGAACGCCTGACGTGGAACTAGCGGCTGTTATGTAATTCAGACTTTTGCTCTAACTTATTATAGATATATAGCTGAGATAGATTTCATTTGAATTAACATTTGGTAGATCAATGTCTAGAAAATAAATGTGAAAAAACAACTTGAAATATTGTTTAAAAAAAGTATCTTTTAAAGTACATATATTAGTCTCAATAAAAAGTGATAAAGTTTAAAAAATAAAGTTTTAGAAAGTCCTAAAAATTATGATAAAATATAATCTCCTATATTCTATAATAAAATATAAACTCTCCTTTTGAGGCGATATACTGGTAAGTGTTTTTCAAATTAATTAAAATGTTATATTACGTAAGTATTTTCACGCATTCTGTAGGCACCAACTCATTTTCATGTGATCTTCGAAAGCTAAAAGCCTTTTATTTTATTAATATTCATATTGTTTTTCGTTGTGGTTATTTTTTATATATTTTTCCTCTCTTTTTAGTGTATGTGTATGAGTTGTAAAAGTGTGCCCTTGAATATCCCTGTTCATTTTATGAATTTTTCAATGCCGTTTATTGTAATTTTTTATTATCATTAATATTGTAGATATTGTATTTACCTAAAAATTACAAAATATATATTTCAAAAATTAGTAAAAAAAACAATGAGAGTATTTTTTAATGAAGGATTACTAGGTAGATCCTTCATTGGTTACAACTCCTGACGGCCAACTGCGCAAGAAAGGGAACCCAGGACTGTCAACAGTATGACAGAGATAAGCCTTATCTTGGATTGCTCGACAGAGCAGCGGCTACTTCATCCTGTTATATAAGACATTTAAAGTACCTTGGCTCCCATATGTATTCTGCCGGACTCATTAACATAAAATTCTTTTATTCTGTGTGGAATGAGGAACTGTCGTGAAAAATCTTTGTATGCGGATAGGCTCAGCGAAGAAAAATAAATAATAAAATCTATCTGCGATAAGGAAACCTGTAGGATGTTCAGGATAATCAGAGAACTTTATGAATCACATTCTTCTCTACATTGAATCTATTCTCAACTGAAATGCATTCAATTGTCGTCTATTCGATAATTCAGTTTGTTTTTTAATTTTACCATACCTTGATTTTATATCCTCTCTATATTTTATTATAGATATCAGTAGCTCATAAATATTTTGAAATGTAATCAAATTGGGCCTGGGATGACCCATTTAAAATAAATTGTTGGTACATAATAATGATAACATGCCAGTTGTGGCCATATATTACATTAAATATTTGCTAAGCAATGTTAACTAATAGTAAACATATATGGGTATAAAGTGAAAACAAAGATAATATTCAATTCATACACAAAAGAATAACCTATAAATCTACAATAAACTAGAAAAAAATAAATTTATTCGTAATTTTGTATATGTTTGTTCTGGAATTGTTCCTTCAAAAACTGTATACTCTGTGATTATTTAGTTTTGATAATGACGCCTCTGTTATCGTTACTTTGTGGTTATAAAGTTTGATTATATTCAATTAACATCCTCTAAAATAACTCATTGGTTTTTTTCAAAATAAAAAAGTCTCGCTTTTAAATTAGATAGCATATTTTGTTGTAGAACGGTTGAATAATTTTTTTTTTTCTTTTAAGGTTTATTGAACAAATATTTTTTGTTACTGGCGGAGGGTATTTTATTCAGTTTGTTTGTCCGTATGCCCCTTCTCTCTTCTAACTGTTTGATCAGTTGCCAATTGTTATTGCTATTTCCCTGTCCGTGTAATTTTTTGATGGGGTCCTCCAGTTATATTACCACAAATAAATTACTTATTACTTTCAACAACGTTATGTCTCAAAAATTGGCTATTTGTATTTATGACAGTTTCTGATTACGCTGAAAGATTGTAATTTACCTTAACTAGATCGTCAAATTTTCGACTCAATCCTAACAACGGAATTCTCAATAAAGACGCTCGATATCTATTCTGAACAGATTTGATCCTACTATGAATCTTTAAATTTAATCTCTTGAAAAATCGCTTAAATATACTCGCTAAAAATGGATTCACATAAATAAAACTAAAATTATAAAATACTAATAAATAATAAAATAAAAATTTTGTTTGGGGAGCACATACCTCGGAATAGACATTCAAAAGTTGTTTAATAAAACATTTAAACATTAAATCTGAGGATGTTGAGAAAAGATTTGAAAAAAAAGACGGAAATATGTTAAATATGATAGCTTTAAAAACAGATTGTAGATTTTCTCAAATAGCTGGAAATAATCTATTCAATGGTTTGCTAATATAGATAATAAATGTATACATTAAATATACATATAGATGCAGATAATAAATCTATAAAGATAAAATATATCTTGGTTAGGAAAAAATAAAACCTCATAAATATGTACTAGAGATAACTGTTCATGTTACTTAAAACACGTGAAAAGGACTACGAGTTGCTTCTTTAATAATTTATTAACTTTTCAAGGATTTTAACATTAATTCGAAGTCATAACGGAAATGTATTTACTTCATTAATAAAAATATTGGCTGATAGATTAATAATTGATCTGGAAAATGTATGCTTTTTATATAACCATGCAGCTTATATATAGCTTGTTTAATCTTTAATACATTTTAATTTGACTTTTTAATCAATTAAATGTTACTATTATAATATTTAAATATTCTTAATCTTTTTTTTTCTTTCTTGAAACATTGATTCACACGTATGAAACTATTTTTAATAGTTAAAATCCTGACTAATAATTGTTTTGAATGTAATTAATTAATATATAATTATTTGATAATTAAAGAAAAGGGCTTTTTGATGGGCCTGGGGCGGACCGTAACCCACCCCCTCCTTATGGGTGGGTACAACACTTGTTTATTTCCATTTTTTTCTGACGCATTAACTAAAAAAAATTTAGTTATATATACCCTTTCCTAGTTACGTATGCTAAATGATAAAACACAGCCTTTAGTTTCTTGGTACTGTAAATAAATCACTTGGAAGCTCGACCTACTCACCTTCGCTGACTTGATCGACTGGAGCCCCCAAATAGTTGCTCGAATACTGCTAGCTATAAATCAGGGTTGGATCGGTTTCAATAGCCATCGAGTCTAATTGTCCCTCTATCGGGAGCCGATGACAGCATAAATATTCAGCGGATGCAAATAGGAGCTGCACCGTTCCGGATGTTCCTTGGATCACAATGGACTGATGTTACCGATCTGCGGGGGTTGTGTATATCGATGTTATCTCCCTGTCCATCCTCGGATATTGAGGCCTCCTTTATCCTGGATCATGTGGGCATAGCTTTCTCATCTTCTTTTTCCCTGTTTACAAAGCCTTCTATTGTTGACAGTTTTCCTCAAAATCCGTTTTATCTTTAATTTATTTATCAGACATGTAAATATATTTATTCTTGTACTGAAAAATAATAAATTGTGTACTGTCAAAATCATATTTCTATATAGCGGACAGAACATGTAAAAATACTCTAATTAGTAGAATTAGCTTCTAATAGAATAAAATAAAATAATGTTCATTACAAAAAGATATAAGTAACAATTACAATTAAAATGTTAAACATAATTAGGGCTTGGCTAGCAGACCGTTAGCCCGGAGTTGGCCTTAATCTTAGTTCTAATTGATCAATCATAGTTCTTAGCTAAGTAAACATTTCAAACATTTTAAGACAAAAAGAGTGGCTAACTGTAATCTATATTAAAATGAAAAATTACATTATCTAAAATACATTTGATTCTACACTTTAACACACAATATGTATATATTTCGCTAATGCCTACAGACATTTATGTTATCTATCAATATTCTATAATAAATAAAATAAACTATCGACATATAATAGTAATAATACCATTACTAGGGACTTACAATATATCTCGCCAATATCCCCTCAAAATGTAAATATACTTTAATTACATAATTAAATACTACTCATAGATGGTGGTACACCATCATATAGTTTAACAACCCAGTTTTAACTACACCTATTGAACTTTGATTGAACAACATGATTAATTTATAATTTTAGTTTTTTAGTTTTAAGTTTAAGATCTACTACTCAATTCATAGGGAAGTCCCATCAACTGATTAATTCAGAACGTGAAACTCAAAACCAATTTTCTAAAACATCAAAACACCTTAAAAATGAAGAGAAAATTACGGTGCAGAAAAAATCAGAAACTCAAGATAGAAAATAAATATCAGGGCCTATAAGAAAAAAAATATTATGTGCAGAAAACAGGAACAGAAGACAGAAGATAAATATGTTGGACTATGATTAAAAAAAAAAAAAAAAACCTGTTTACAGTGGAATGTTTATTTTGAAAATTACTCATAAGGATTTTAAGAAAGGTTCTGGAAAGTGATTACCACAAGTTATATCGTAAGTCTCAATTAAGCGGTTAATCTTAATCGAATAATTAACTAATTGGAAAAGTCTGGAGCGTCAACCGCTGACAAAGGAACAGTAATGTGAAGTGGGGTGCGTTGTATGTGGAGTTCAACTTCAACCGAGCAGACCAACTAGCTACCAATGCTAAGTTTATGTTTGTTAATCATTTTAAAACTTTAACTCTATTCTTTTCCATTGTTAGTTTAGTAAGAGTGTAGTTAATTTTTCTATATCCTAAAAATTATTATTAGGTTGAAGGTGACTATTTTTAAGTCCGATTTAAGGCCTATTTACACACATCAGTGACGGCACAGTGGCGGAACCTGTCAGTGATTCAACTTCCTGTAATCTCTCAGTTCGTTCGATTCACACACAACCGTAACGTCACCGGCACCAGTCAGTACTTTTTTTTCAGCTAAAAATCACGTACATTATTTTGGCCGTGTGTTTATTGCACAACTTTGTGAAAAAATACGACCAAAATAGTTATAGCTACCCTCCTCATGTAGAATCGAATAGTGGGAACCGCGCACTTCAAAATTTAGAATCTCAAGGTGGGAATGCAACATTATACGCATTTCGAGTGAGAGAAATATTCACAGAATATTTCAATTCTGAAGCTGGAGCTCTTCCTTGGTTATAAATATAAAAAATAAAATGCTAAGCCGGAATGCAACATTAAGCGCATTCCATTGAGAGAATAATTTACAGAATGTTTCAATTATTTCAAAAATTATTATTCAGTGATTATGTTTTTCTCATCAGTGTGACTAAACATGCCAAGTTTTTATTTTTTTCTGAACATTAGTATTTAAGTAAAAAATCCTAGAAGGGCAATTTGCATGGAACATTTGGAATATCAAACGCTACATATCTTACTATACAATATTAATACAATTAGTCCTAGAATGAGGAATCTTGTACCATATTTTTATAATTGCAAGGGCTTTAATTTAGCATATAACTAGTTTGCAGTACTTAAAAGTTTAACTTTTTTTAGAAACAAATAATTATTTTATAAACAATCCAAAATCGGATTTTAAAATATATACCTACATTATTCAGATTGGTACAATGAAAATTTTTAATCTTTTTAGGACAAATAGTATTTGAGCTATGTGCGTTTACATGTTTTAAAAATTGCAATTCTTCGATTTTAATCAAAACTAAACAATGGTAATATATTTTATAAGAAATATGAAATATAAATAATAATTTATGGTTGTTATTTTACAAGATAGTATTGACTCATTTTAAAAATTCATAAAGATCTGCATGAATCAAAGACCCATTGGGCTTGTTTGTAAATCTAAACATTAAAATGATATAGGATTTTGGTTATAGAATGTGATTACGTTAAATTGAATTTTTTTTTTTTAGAAATAAATTAATTCAGTATCATATATAACTATAAACAACTTTAAAGAAATTAGACAAATACAAATTTGTGTTTACTTACCAATTGTTTTCATTTCCTCTCCAATTTTATCCCAAATAGTGTTTTTGAATTCAGTGTCCATGTATCTTGGGTGTGCCAGATCGTACAGCACAGGATACAAACGCACCAATTCAATGAGTTTTTCGTCATTCATATTATTTTAATGAAAATCACTGTTTGAATCCGTCAGTGAAAAAATAAAAATATCGGTGAGGACTAACCTGAAATATCACCGATGGATCACTGACGGGGCACTGTCTCACTGATACGGTACTGTGCCTGTTGTGTGAAAACAGACTCATCTGAAATACATGGAAGAATATCTTAAAATAAGCCGGACGGATTACTTGCCGGTGCCGTCACTGATGTGTGTGAATAGGCCTTTAGGCGCTTGGCCCACCGAAATAAGAGATGCAAAAGTAAAAAACACTAACCAATCACTACACAGGTAATATACATTGATAATATTTCAATCTAAATGAAACTTTACACCAAACCTAAATCAACAAGTGTTACTATTAGGCCTCCCAGTAGGTTACATCTTGTAGTAGAGTAATATAGTAGATTAAAGTTCACACTTCACACCAACTCTGATGTTCACAGTAAACACCCAAGAAGGCAGTTGATGTAAAAAAAAAAAATAGTAAACAATAACCGAATATCGAAATATTGTCATTGTTCCACTTCACCTTATTATTATCAAGCATTTTTTTTTTCAAGCCCTATGCTGCGTTGTTGTATAACAGGTTTCTTTCTTATTATTATGTTTTCCCTTTCTTTCATCGATGATTCCCTGGTTTAGAATTACTCTTTTGTTTATTTTATTATGTGAAGCATGGTCGTTAATGAAAGGCCTATTATCGATAATTTCTACGTGTTAGAATACACTTTCTTTCCCCCATTAGTAGCTACGGTAGGACGTAGAGGAAGCACACTCTCTATATCTGATCCCAGAAAAGAAGAGGCGCTCCTCAGAACACGATAGCCCGAACGGAAACAGATTGAAGATAGTCTCGGGCTGCCGAAATAGATCGGTCCCGTCGTCCTCTCATCTTGGGTAACTGCCGGGTCTTCCATGCCGCCTGTTCCTCCTGTTCGGGGTATTTTACCTCCAATTATCGTTGATGGCCCATCGCTAAGTGGCGATGTTCTGTGGAAGCAGTGTCTAAGGCCTATGAAACGGATTTTAATTGTCATTTTGGTTTCATTTTTGATGCTGTCAGTGGCGACTAATGATTAATTTCATACATCATCAATAATTCTGTTACCTCTCATTACACCTTATTACATATATTGTTTATATTTTCAATATTCAAAATGCCCCAAACGATAGAATATACTTTTTACTCTAAGAAAATGGAGATCCTACTACCGAAAAGATCCTTTGTTCTTATGATATGATATTGATTCTGTTCGATAGTAACCATTTAAGACTAACGTTAAACATAGTTTTCAGCTGATTTATTTCTTTGTATCCATATCTTAGAATTCCTACTAGAAACAATGTATTGATTGTTGTTTTGAAAAAAAATATCATTAAATTAACTGTTATTAGTTGCCATTCACAGGGTTCTTTATTAGTTGCTTTTCACAGGGTTAATTAATTTTAAATGATTATTAGTTGCTTTTGGCAGGTTTTTTTTTAATTTTAATTAAGTATAGGTCCAGTGGAAATTAAAGTTTAAACTTTAATTTACTTTAAAACGTTACCTCAAGGCTTTCCCTTAATCATCATTTTTTAAGTTTTTTTTTTTTTTTAAATTAAAACTTCATCATCATTTAGACTTCTTCATAATTCATTGAAAATTTATGTCTTCTCATTTCCTTTTACATCTGTTTTTCATTCTCATTCCTATTGCTATATTTATAGCTTTCTTAAGAACCTCGATGATGGCCTAAAACATTGCCTGTAACTAACGCACGCAATTAATTAACGACTTTCATTACTCTGATATCGTCCAAGTAGGTTCCAGTATTAGATACAAATTTTACAATATTATTTAATCATATATTATAAAACTTTTCCGTCCATCCCCCAATTTCTCTATCTCTATCTCTGTCTCTCTCTCTCTCTCTCTCTCTCTCTCTCTCTCTCTCTCTCTCTCTCTCTCTCTCTCTCTCTCTCTCTCTCTCTCTCTCTCTCCCACTCCCTCTCTCTCTCTATCTCTTATGTAATTATTATTCTAACTGCCTTGGGCAAAGAACCTATCTCAGAAGAGATGTTGAGCCAGAGTATATTACAGGGGGCAATATAAAGGACAGGAGGAAGGCTATTGGCTGTTAGGAAGACCTTAGGGGTTAGGATCCCCCATAATGGGGTTAGCCGTAGTATAGGCGTGAAATGGAACCGCTAGCCAATCAGCGTCGGCCTCACTGCGCTATTTAAATTACACTGTTACACATTTCCTCAGAGCTAATAGTGTTTTCCATGGAGAATACAAACTGTCATGCTCTGGACATTTAAAAATTGGTTAGGTTCATTACTTCCAATTCGTTGTTTTTGGTCTTTATAGTTATTAATACAATGCATTAATTGTTCCATTAGGTCACATCTAACGATTTTCACTTTCACTTACTTAAGTATTATATATATATATAAGAGAAAGTATAACGAAACTGTGCGTGTTTATCTGTGTTTAGTCAGATTAGCTTAAAAACGATAAATCGTATGAAACTCAAATTAGATATTTGCGGTATGTCCTTGATGTGACAGAAAACTGAATAACCGGAAATGGCACTTTACTTCTAAAATGTTATAATATTTTTACAATTTATACCGTTTACAAAAAATGTTTGAGGCGATATCGATTAAATTCGTATTTTTAAAGGTAAACCGGTAGTTTTTAGTACTAATTTTATCAATTCTGGTTGTGAATATATCACGACGTTCCAATGCTATTCATTATGAATATTATACTATCTTATCGTAAAAATAATTTGCTAAAAAAAAAAAATATGAGTTTCACCCTATTTAATTTATAGTAGCTATAAATGCTTCACTGAAGATTTACTAAATACAATTTAAATTATATCTATTGAAAAGACCACTTAATAAACTTACCTGAAACATTTATGAACACTAAAAAGATGGCGCCTTTGCAAAAAACCTTGAAACTCCCTTTAGATATTGTTATATGGATCAGCAATTTCGTTTACTGACTGTTTTTTTTTTTTTTGTTTTTTTTCAATGCGGATTCAAATCCTAGCTTTTTGCTTTTTAAATCAACTTTACTGACATCACATTTACATATTTGACAGTCTCATCTCACTGATTGATTTAATCAATTCTCTGATTATTTATGAGATTTTTCTATACTAAAATATTATTTTAATTTTGGAATCTGATTATTATAATAATAATTATAATAGCATTATAATAATCCTTATAATGTTATAAATAGAGACGATGATGATGTCTATGCCTATTGCTTGGAGTCCCAAAGGACAGACCCTATGAGGAGTTGGGGCTGCTTTATTCAATTCCTCCTTCCACTCCATTTAGCAGGATAAACAAGCAATCTCTGCTCCTCCTTCATTCGCTCAATTTCTTGCAAATTATTTCCGCTACGTTCCCTTGTCCCTTGGATGGAGATGTTTCCATTCTATCCGCTTCCTTTACTCTCCCACCCCACCTTCCTCTTTTATTGTCCCTTTATTTTGCATTTAGTACCGTCTGCCTGACTAAATGGGACCCCACCATTAGAGTGATTATCTTATTTTAAATTTATTTTGTTTTCATTTATTTTATTATTTTCGTTCATGAATCCTCTATCATTGCTGTTAATATAACATAATGGTCGAGATTAGCGGACGACCATATTTGGGGAAATGGTTTGGAAACTTCTATGACCGCACCCCAACCATTTTCTCTACTATTCTTTCGTTCTAGCAACATTTTGAATCACATTTATAATATTAAAAGCTTAATGAATACGAAGGTTCGATGCCGACACCAAAACTCTCTCCATACACCGACCGCCGTCCAGACCCAACTTCAAGCAATCCTCCCGCCTCCTCCTCGACCTATCCCTCGGACGTTTAGACGAATTAATCTTTTAGGGATTTTTTCACCGCCGAGTTTCGCAATTTTACATGCCCATTTTATTCCCCCGCGTTGCTATTACCTCTATTATAATTACCGGTTACAGTTGATTCAGTATATACCTACATTTACAATACATTTTTTCGTTTTTTAGAATGGCTGAGTGAGCAAACGCGTTGGAAAATACAAGTTGCCCCTGACAACCAAACACATAATCGGAAACCGGAAGATAGCGAGTTCAAATCCCCTCACCCCAGGCCGGGGGAAACCCCGTATGGCCTAATAGGCGCTGTAAGGAAGGAATAAAAAAAAAAAAAGTTTGAATTATCCTGTTGATTGGTCTCTATTCGGTCCAAATATTTTACGCAATAACTTATGTTCAAAACCCCTCAGCCTATACTCTTACCTTTATGTCAACGGCCACGTTTCACATAATTCAATTTCGAGACAAAAGGCGGAAGCTGAGCAATTTCGCAACTGAAAATAGCAAACATTTCCGGCAAACATTTGGGGGAGTTTATTCTCTCTCTGCTTTATTAAAGCTTAGCCTCACTTAGATCACAGCAAAGCTTGGATACTATTACCTCATATGCTATATACAGTGGATATCGTTTATAACGACATTGAAGGGACCGTTAAAACTTCGTCATTATAGGCGGTCTTTATATCAGGTCTAGGCCATTTTTCAGAGCTGATTGTTATGATAGACCTCTTACAACTACAAATTTCCTATTATAAAAAGTATACTCCGGCTCTTTATCTACCTTTGATTTCCTCATCGATTTCGTTTTTTTTTATCATCGCCTCTAAATATGTAACTTTATCTTCATATTCAACTTTATTCCCCTTACACCAATATCAGCAAAATTTTCACCACTTCTACGATTGAATCCCGCTTACACAAAATAATTTATTTCTTTCCCGGCAATATCGTCGGTTTAAATGTAATACGTCTTAAGCAATACTTTTTTTTAAGTGAATAAAATTAAGAAATAAATTTGTCTATTGATATCGGGGGACCATATACTGAACAAAAATAGAAAAGCATTAAAATACTACATACTAGTGATATACGCGGTCCCATTAAATCAATATAGAATTATTATTCTTAATTTTATTAAATAAGAAATAATTAAAATATTTTATATTCTTAGGTCTAGAAAAAAGTTATTTTTTATGAAATTTGTTTTATATTTCCTTGTAATTATTCTAATGCCTTCTTTATTAGCCGTTTATTTTGTCGTATTTGCTGCTCTTTTTTAGAATTATTAATTGTATCCAGATGATCCCGGTACTGAATCATACTCGTTAAATATTTGTACATAACTTTGGCATATTTCCATGCTTATTTAAGTTGAACAAAAGCTTAATACTGCTGATAGTAGTTATAGACATAAAAAAGTGAAATAGTGGTCAACCAGAAATAAGTAAATATTTATTTTTAATCGATAAAGTAAAAACTTAAAATATTCATTGATAATTAATCAATAACTATTTATAATCATTGTAAATTTTAATACATCCTACATCGATACATAAACCTATCAATTTCTCAACACTTTTAAGCGATAAAAACATTACATCTGTTAAAAGTTTTTTTGTTTTGTTTTTTCCGTTTACAAAATTTTTATAACTGCTTCAATTATTAGGAGCATAATATAATCATTCCGACAAACCGGTCATTCAGTGTTAATAAAACTTTTTTGACCTTTCAAATGGCTTTTTATTAGTTTTATCAAACTTTATTATTAGACCTCGCAGAAAAAAAAACTACCGTATGACGAAAAATTGGTATTAATTTTTTCTTTAATTATTTTTGTTTATAATGGGGTTTGGACAAAACTATAAAGAGGCTGAAAAACTTTTTAAAAAGCGAGTGTATCCTTGATAAACTTCTATTTAATATTGCTTTTAAGTTTCATTTTTATTTTAATAGTCAATTTGTTGAATAAATGATTAATAATTACCTAAAGGATATTTTTATTAAGTAATCGAATGCTTTTACGCCTTTTTATTTTTTATTCATTTTTCTTGTCTATGAAAGGTAAAGACATACAATTTGTAGCAAATACGCGATTGTGGCCGAATCCTAAAAGCCTGTTTGAGTGCAGTATAAAGTAATATTATATCATGTGGAATGGCTGAGGGAATCGTAGAAAGGAGAGCAATTGTGGGCAGAGGAAGAGCAAATAAAAGATACAAGAAAAGGAGATGTGGAAATAGAGTCGGAAAATCCTGGAGGAAGTGTATTTCCCAAAGGCTAAACAATATGCTGATGCGGCAGGGCCCTGAGATTGACTGTCATGGATCTCTTCCCGCATTCTCCCTCTTTTTCTTCTTTCACCCCTTTTTTTGTTATGCTCTGTGTTAATTATTATGTTAGATTGGCTGATTGATCCAATAATTTTTTTAAGGGTTCATGAAAGATTTCGACTTTCGGTTTTCAACGGAAATACACATTTTGGGGTCTTTACAATAATATAGTATGAGTAGTATGAGCTCTAACGATTTTGATAAATCTGGGTATTTGGTGCATGTATATTAGGGTGTCCCTTATTTTTCAGAGTTTTAAATTTCTAACGCATAGGTGTTAGTTTTGTTCATTTGCCTCTAAAACACTCCGAAATTAATTTTTACCTTATTTGAAGTACGATAACCCATGCCGACTTGCATGGAATCATGTTCACACACGTTGCGCGGCAGTAGCCGTGCGTTTTCACGGCGTTTGTCATTTTTTCTCAATTATTCTCGCGATTAACGCGTATTGTTTTACATTTAAAAAATGGCAGTGGAATTAAGAAGCAATACAAAATGTGTTTTCTTAGTTTGTGACGTAAATTATCAAAAACAGGCGCAAAGTTACCATGTAATCGTCAAGTTCTTGCAGTACTTTTTTTTAACATGCGCAAAGTTAAATTGACTGTTAGTGAAAGTGCTAATCTCGTCATTCAGGAGTGTATTATATTTTGGGAAAAAGCTGGAATCCCTACCAGAGCTATACCTAACGGTGTAAAAAAACTTGTGGATCTTCACCAGATATTTACAAGCGCCCTGAGGATGACTTTAAGAACAATTTAGATAATTTATTTGATATAGCACACGCTGATGGAACGGATGAAAATTGAAGAAGATATAATATTTTTACCAGGGTGTTTAGTGGGTGTAGACAAAAAGTTAGCTGAAAAAGAAAAAAGGGCAAGAGAGAGAAAAAATATGTGAGCAAATGTGTTTCGGAAGTTTATCGTCATCTGTTACTACGCAAGATTCTGTTCAAACGCAAGGACATCACGATCAACTTACCAGCTCTAATGAAAGCCTTGAGGAACCATTAGCATCCACCTTTCAAATGATAAGTTCTCAAACTACTAAAAAAAGAGGAAGGAAAGACTTTATCACGCCTAAGTTACTTGCAGCTTTAGATAGATGCCAACTAAGCATAAGGGATTCTGTCTATATATTTCAGGCTGTAGTAGAAGCACTAGATCTTAGCTGTGATGATTTTCCGATAAACAAATCGTCTATTCAACGTATTCGCACACTGGGATGGAAAATTATTACCTGGACTTGACGTTAGAAGTTATAAAGAAGAACGCCTGCCAATTCTGATTTCATTTGTAGAAAAGGAACAACTTCTGGCTGTAACTAAACTGGAGAGCTCTTCCGGCCAGGATCAAGCTAAAGCTGTGTTAAACGCACTTTATGACTGGAACCTCGAGGACTGGTTTTAAAATGTGTGTTCGAAACAAAAAACCACCAAGTCAGAAGTAGCCCTGACATCCCACTATTCAAAAAGTTTAGACTACTGGAAAACGACGTCTGTTTATTCATAGCGGTTTATATGTAAAACCATGGCTTGGATGTAGTCTGGCTGTGAAGAAACCAAATCAAGATTTGTGCTTTTTAAAGGGGCTTAATACAATAAATAGTACTATGTTTATACTGTTAATGAAATGTTAATAATACTGCCTTATTTATTGTTGCAGGAAAATCATTGAGTGATTTTGTGTCTGTCAAGAACACAAATTTATTTTCTCGATTAACACTGATATGAATTTCCTCCAGAAACCTGCTTCTACATGGGATAAAGATGCTGCCTATTCAGAGGCGAAAATGAAAGTGTTTTCTTTAAGGGTAGCTAATGATATGGCTGAAAGAGCTGGAAAAACGTATGCAAGATTTGCATGGTTCTATCACTCCAAAGGAAGACCAACAGCAATATTTGCTATGTTGTGTTCAGGAGCATGGAAATCTGTATCCAGACTGTAAAAAATATAATAAAGAAAATAAAATATCCTGCCTGATCAGCAATTTTATCTTCTTTTAATTAATATTTCAATTGATTTATCTATATAACGGAAAGGGTTAAAAAAAGCAATTTTCAAAATCTTCAGAGTTCTGTCGCCACGGCTAACGTTGACGTAGGAAGATGAAATTTTGTATTTAAGTACGTCTGGGCAGTTTAAAAAGAAATAGGAGGTATGCATTTCGATATCTAAAATTTTTTTTTTTCACCTATATGGGTCATTTACCATATTTGTTCATTAAAACAACCTCTGATTAGGATCTGTGACTTGCCCTATCGACTACGTAGGGTTTTACTCATATAACATTAAAAATTAAATGTTGAATTTTGATATGACCAGTGGAAATCTCCTTCCCTCGTCATGTCACAACTCCAGTTTCCAAACTTTACCTTCGTCTACAAATTGACCCTTGACGCTTTTTGAATTTTTTACAACTGTGGTGCTGTTCAAAACATCTCAAGATTAGAATGTGAGGTATGCGATATTTTTAAGAATGATAGAATAGAACACAGTGGAGGTAAAAGACTTGTCCCCGGGTGTTTGGGTTTTTCCCTGCTTACGTAGTATATCGTGTTTTGGCAGTTTTAACCTTTACAGATTGCTGCGGCTTCTGGCTAAAAGTAGGATTACATCTCGGGTAACAACTGTTTTTGCCGCCAAATGTTTTCAGTCACTGTGGAACCGTCAGGATAACAACGTAGGTGCTGCGGCGGGAGCGGCATACAATCCGTGTCATTGTCCCGCCCGTAACTACTTAGAAGGTAATTGTATCGAATTTTTACTTTCACTTACCTATATATGAAATATATAGTAAGTGGAAGAATTGCGATCGTGAAAAATTTCGACTTCCGGTTTTCAACGGAAATACACGTTTTGGGGTCCCCTTAGTCGAAATAACCAAGTTCCGCGAAATGGTCTGTGTGTGTGTGTGTGAACAGACTAGCTCAAAAACTATTAACCGTGCGAATCTAAAATTAGGCATTTAGTGTATGTATATGCCCGCGATGTGACAGCAAAAATTTCATCAAAATTGGTCAAAGGGTGGGGGTACTTTATTTAATAAATTTTTATGTTGCTTTCGATTTTCTCAAAAACGGCTCTAACGATCTTGATAAAACTCAGTATTTGATGTATATATGTGCCCGAGATATGACTGTAAAAATTTCATCAAAATTGATCAACCGGAGGGGGGACTTTACTTAATAAATTTTGTATCATTTTCATGTGTTTTTTTTATTTACTCAAAAACGGCTTTAAAGATTTTGATCAAACTGGGTATTTGACGTATATATATGCCTAAAATGTGACAGGCAACTTTTCATCAAAATTGGTCAAACGGAGGGGGGACTTTATTTCATAACTTTTTTCCAATTTTTATCTTTTTTTCGATTATCTCAAAAACGGCTTTAATGATTTTGATCAAATTCGTCATGTTTAATGAAAATTAGGTATTTAATAATATCAGGTAAGTTTTATCAGTATTAAAATTTTCTGAGGGGGCTTAAATGGGGATGGGCCTTTTTTGTTTTCCTATAAAGTACCTTTGTTTTAGTTTATATTGAGAAATTAACTGTCTCTCATCACGGCTAAAAATAAGAAATGGCTAAATATGATATATGAAGAAAATCAAGTAAACATATATAGGAGAAAAAAAGAAAAATATTCCGTCAACTCATAAAACACCTTGAGCTCACGCATGCGCCTTACGCATTTAATGACAAACCAATGCGTTATAATTAAAGATGTCTGTTCATTTAATGAAAATTATTTGTTTCATCGGAACTAAATGAAATATTCAACAAGTACATAGAGAATTTTAAAATCAGACGACTTAGAGTATTATGCTTGCATTGCCGAATTATCACAAGTAAAAACTTTTATTTAATAATAATTAGTGTTTTTTTTTTTGAGCAAATGAAAACAAAAATGAGAAATGAATGTGGAAAAATGTATAACTTTGAGAAGTGGCAATTAACTGAACACATTAATTTCTAATCTATGTAAGTTGGTAAGTGAAAGTTGTGTGTTGCACGCACGCACCAGATTTTTTTCATTGCTGTGATCTTTTAGAGCAAGTTGATACGTTTCTGACGGTCTATCATTGTTTAAAAAAAATGGCTGAATTTAAGTATTGAGCAGAAAAAAATGGATGGTCATACAATACAATATCGGGTGTTTTTCTCCCGCTCGAGTGTATTTGGAGATTAATTGGATCTAAATGTTTTCGTTGCTTTCTACTTCTAAAGCTCAGTGAAACGTTTCGAACGGTCTATCATTTTGTCAAAAATCTGCTACATTTAAGTAGTAAACGAGAAAAAACTAGATAGCCTCTCAAATTCTGATGTCATTAGCCCGCCTCTACGGAATTGGAAAGTAATTGTATCTAAAATTTTTCGCTGCTTATTACTTATAGAACTCGTTGGCGCGTTTCCAACGGTCTATCGTTTTGTAGAAAATCAGCAGTATTTAAGTAGTAAACAAAAACTGGATGGTCATAAACATCAGGAGTCATTGTCCCGTCTGTCTCTACCCGAAAACTAATTGCATCTATATTAAATATAGATGCAATTAGTTTTCGGGTAGAGAAAATTTTTCTCGTTATTTTATACATATAGAGGTCGTTGAGACGTTTCCGATGGTTTATCATTTATTTCAAAAGCATCTTTATTTAAGTAATAAACGAGAAAAAAATGGATGATCATAAAAAATTGTTTAATGGCTTAGGATTTTTGTCAGCAAAAAAAAAGTAATAAAAAAAATAAATAAAAATAAAAAACTCAAGAAAAAATATATTCAAATGAACCCTCAGCACATTTCTTTTCCCGTCTTCCGATTTTTTTTTTTTTTTATTTTTTTTTTTTTATTTATAAATAATAAATGCACGCTGCTCTTGGATAACATTGCATTGGAGTTCAACCAGTGCTATGTAAAGAGCATCCCTAAATATTTTCCAGACGTTAATTCGACATTTTCAATTTCAAGAATTCCAAGTTCAGATTCGCCCTTTCTGGGAAAATGACCCATACAAGGGACACCCTAATGTATATGGCCACGATATGACAGCAAAAGTTTCATCAAAATTGATCAAACGAAGTATTATATATATCATAATATTAAAATTAGTAAATTTTGTCTCATTTTTAGGTGTTTTTTTATTTACTCAAAAACGGCGTTGGCGATTTTGATTAAACTCGTCATGTTAAATGAGAATCAAATTTTCTTTAGTGTCAGGTAAGCTTTATCATTATTAAAATGTTCTGAGGGGCTTTAATGGGGAAGGGGCCTTTTTTATTTCCTATAAAGTATCTTTGTTTTTTTTTATATGGAGAAATTATCTTCTCTCGTTTCACCTAAAAAGAAGAAATGATTAATATGAAATATGAAAACAATCAGGTAAACATATACAGGAGAAAAAAAGAAAAATATTCCGTCAACTCACAAAGAAGGTTGAGCCCTCGCATGTGCGGTTCGCCTTTAATGACAGACCATTGTTTATACTTAAAGATGTTCTTTTCATTTAATAGAAATTAAATCAATACTTTCCCTTACTACATATTTCATATATAGGTAAGTGAAAGTAAAAAATATTTTAGAAGCAATACAATTTTGAAAGGATCTATATTTTGATCGGGCCAAATCGGCTAATGTTTAAAATTTAATTTGGCAATTCGTGGTATATGCTAACCTTTTATTTAATATTAAATAGCCTTTTGAATTTTTTTTCCTGATCCCATTTCCTGTAAATTTGTTTTTGTATAACCTCATTGAAATTATCCGTTCTCTTTTATTTTAACTCATTCTTTTTAACATAAAATTTCATCATAGTAATCTTCCTATGTAATATAAATGGGTCAAGCAGCCAATATTTTATAAATAAATAAATTTAAAAAAATTATTTAGTTGGTCAGTTATTTGATTTGTTATTTATTATTGGATTATTATATTATTACAGGGAGATCCGCGATGAGAGAAAAAGTCTCAAAGGCTTTTTTCCCTTTACGCTATATCTACATCCTCCATAACATTAAAACAACCAATAATTGATTTTTTATACAGAAAAGTACACTCGCCGCTAATGAAAAATAAATACACAACCCCGTGCGGGATAGCCGATAAGATTTTTTTGTTTTATTGACTGTGGGGTTTAATGTGTATGTAATAAGGACTGTGAGGATTTTGATGAAACTTATCCAAAATTTAATATCCATTTTTATTGAACTTCTTCCAGAAAATGTTAAAATAATTTTCTGAAGTTCACCATTTGCAACGAAGTCAAGCTTCTGTATTATTATTTTAAATAATAATTGGTAATTGAAAAGAACCTAAGAAGGTAATTATTATGTTTTGAACCATTTCGTTCCAGAAATGCGTTTACGAATCATTAACATTAAAAAATTTTCAGTGTTACCACGAAGTATGTTTTGAGTAATGTAAGGTTCTAAATTATTTTTTTCAATGTCAAAGATTGTTTTTTGAAATTTATAGATTTCAAGGATATCGTTAAGAAAAGTGGCCTATGTAATGTAAGTAATAAGTCCGTAAAATTTATTAAGTTTTCCATTTACTTACTAATCATATATTTTTGACAAATATTACTATAGAAATAGAAAGAAACAACAAAACATTATCTTATTTCTTCCTTTGAGACGGAATAGGTTTTCAGTCGATCTTATCAATTATAAACCGAATGATAGCAATAAATATAATTTATTATTAATGCTCCATTAAATTGAAGATATTTTGGAGTGAAACAAAAACAGATGATGATTTCTGTTATAGTGAAAGAGTTCTAGAATGGTCTGGAACCGTTACAATCATTTATCAGTAGGTTATCACTGGTTTTGGAAAGAACCTATCTGGGATGTTCCATTTCGGACGAAATATAAGAAGGAATGGAATAGGGGCTTTACTCTTGACTTGAACATCGAAGTATAAGATTAATTTTGAGTCAATGTTCTATCACATGAAGTTACTTTTTGTAATGTAAGAAGGTGAAAAAATCAGCAACCTAGAATATGATAAATTATAATTTATCATTTAATCGTTATTATTTATCAATTAAATCGTTTTTAGAGTACCTTATATTTAACATAATTAATATAAGTGGGCACGTTGTGCTTGTATTGGTGAAAAAATTATAACATAATACTTAAATCATACTCATCGATGGAAGTTATGCGTCCTTCATCCTTGAAATTATAAGAAGACCTTCGAAAGTTTTCGCCGACCGCTGACTAAGATGATGCTCACATCTCATGCTCTGAATATATAATTCGGTGTATGAGAAGTTTTGTTTATGCCTTCAGGGTCCTCCAGAACTTACTGACATAAGATGCGCTGCTGCTGGAACAACGATGTTGATGGTTCAGCTTTATAGAAAGTAGCTTGTATAAGTCATCATAAATTGCTTCGATGGTTATATCGATATACATCCCAGTGAATAAGTGGTTATGTCAAATTTCCCTACTTTTCAAGGTACGACTTTAAAAGTTTGAACGTTATTTGAATCATCAAAATCAGGTTTTCATTATTAAGCTTTGAAACTTCATCAAAAATACAAAAACCGTGGCTACTGCTTACGGTCATTAAACTAAACGAATAGATCTCATCAGTCATTAGAGGGGAATTAGAGTTGACTAGAGTTGACTAGATCATCGTGATGATCTAGAACCATTATCCTAAGAAGAAATAACTGATTCACTTGAAAAACTGAAGAACAGGAAAGCTCCGGGTCAGGATGGAATTCTTCAAGCATAGTGGAGAGGAACTATTAAATAAGATGTACATCCTAACAGAAGAAATATGGGAAAAAGAAATTATGCCTAAGGACTGGTGTGCCAGCATTATATGCCCAATTTATAAGAAGGGCGATAAACAGCTATGCCAGAATTAGAGAGGGATATCTCTATTGGGTGCTGCATATAAAATCCTCTCAAATATAATTGCTAAAAGACTCAGCGAATTCACTGAAAACATACTTGGAGAATACCAATGTGGGTTTAGGTGAGGAAGAGGTACTACTGATCAAGTGTTTGTAATGAGGCAGACTTTGGAAAAATGTTGGGAGTACAGAACTGACCTCCACCTGCTATTTATTGACTATTGCCGGGCATTCGATAGCGTATCAGGGAAAAATTAATTACTGCAATTAATATACCAAACAAATTAATCAGATTGATTAAAATGACTATGGATAATAGCAACGCAAAAGTTCTATTCAACGGCTTTGTCAGTCATGCTTTTTCGATCTCAATTGGAGTAAGACAGGAAGATGCACTGTCTGCAACACTCTTCAACATGGCCCTACACAGTATAGTGAACAAACTTAACGTTAGAGGCAACATAATTTACTCTTCGAATCAAATGTGCTTACTCAGACATGAAGGGCGTATGTCTTTTAGTAAGAAATATTTGATCACTGCTTAGGTTTTTAAAACGTTACAAGACTAAGGAGAAAAAAATTGGCCTCACTATCAATGAATGCAAGACCAAGTAGGATAACTGTACCAATAGTTGACAGGTTAGGAAAAAAATATTAGATTATTGACACTGTTTACTAATATATTGATGTTAGGTTAATCTTTTTTATGAATTTAGTTAGGCCAATCCCTCTAGAAAACTGGGAATACAATATCCTATCGTCTACATTTATAGTTTTTTTTTGTTTTTTTTTGGTTGGGATAGTTCTCTGCTCCTGCTCTTAGGAATCTAAGCTTTTCTGATTTTCTTTCTCGTAACAAATTTCTGGTTAGGATAGTACGGTTTCATCTACTTGCAGTGCTGCAGCATTTTCAGGTATCTCATGATCAACTGAATTTTTCTTAGGTTTCTTATTAAATTCTATTTACAACATTTATTTACAACAAATATTTACAACATCTCTATAATTATTATAAGTTTATAATAAGTTGTATAATTCAATCTATTCAACTGTTTAACTTTACGATATATTTTATTCCCTAATAAAATAAAATTGTTATAATTTCCGATTGTTACTTAATTTAAAAAATAAACAAAACAAGGTTATGCCAAATAAAGCTGAGGCTATGCATGGATGTCAACTATAAACACACAGGATGTCAACTTTACAGACAGAATATTTATAGAATATTTATTTCAGAACGGTTAGTTGACACCCCTGTCAAACATTAGTTAGGATGGAGCTAGATCAGTGAATCAGTTAATCCATTACCGATATTAAACCCAGATATTTTTCAAATCAAGCAAATTATTTTAAACTATCAGTTTCATCAGAGTAAAAAACACCAATAGTTGACATTGATGTCAACTATTGAAATTAAGGATTAATTTTTGTTCTAATGGTTGACACCCACATTTAAGCCTTAAAACATTGTATAAATAAATTGAAAAGGATATAAAATGATTCCCATGAACTTAATGAATATTATGAAAGTAGTTAAAAAATAATTTAACACAAATAAACCAACTAAAAAGCTTATTTAACTTGACTTCCACCTTAAGGAAACAGGGTAGCAGAAACAAAGTTTTCAGACCACTAGAAAATTCGCCATTACAACCTCTTGCAAATAAGTCTGAGTTTTCATCACACTAATGTCGATGGCAGCACAGCTAACTAGTATAAATTGGCAAATTACCGCAAAATTTTGAACCAAAATAATCAACCCTGAATCTCATTATTCACAATTTTTGTGCAAAATCTCAACTATTGGAGCACTGTCAACTTATGGTACAGTTACCCTGTATGCATCTCAGTCCGAATGGAAATTCAACGATAGAGAAAAAAATTGAAATAGAAGGCTACTGTTTCGAAAGAGTGAAAACGTTTACTTACCTAGGGACAGAGATCAACGAAGAAAACAAAATCACTGCTGAGATCTATAATAGAATTATGGCTGGTAACCGCGCCTATTACGCCAATATTAAACTTTTTCGTTCTTCGTTACTGTCACGGAAAACAAAAATTAATTTATACAAAACATTGGTAAGACCAGTTGTGACATACACTTCTGAAACATGGACCCTATGCAGCGTCACTACTAAAAAGTTGAAAATATTTGAAAGGAAAGTGCTGAGGAAAATATATGGGCCAGTTTTTGACGGAGGGGAATGGCGAATAAGGAGGACCATTGAACTGTATGACATTTACGGAGAATGTAAGATTATTAGTTTTGTAAAAGTGAGGCGAATAGAATGGTTAGGCCCTATAATGAGAATGCCGGAGGAAAGAATGCCTAAGAAGATGTTGTTGACCCCTATGGAAGGTACAAGAGGTAGGGGTCGCCCAAGACGACGATGGTTAGAGGATGTAGAAAGAGATCTGCGTGAGCTTAGAGTAACGAATTGGAAAAGAAAAGCTTTATGCAGACAGCAGTGGTCTGATGTCGTGAGGGAAGCCTAGGCCCACCCCTACTAGTACTTTCAAGTAGTACTTTCAAGTAAGTAAGTAATATATATATATATATATATATATATATATATATATATATATATATATATATATATCCGTTTAATTAAAAATAATCCGAAATTTATTTGGTAAAAGCCAAATAAAAACCGCCTTGACAAAATGTATTTTAAATATCTGCCGGACTGATGAGGACGCTGTGTAGGCTAGTAATTAATTCAACATGAGCAACCGTATTGTTTTGATTGTATGTGTTTGACCTTTCCTTCTCGCTTTATTATTTCGTAGGTTAAATATCACAAGCTAAGTCTAATAAGGTATATTGATAATTTCCTCCACTCTTCGAAGGATAACGTAGCTAAGCCAAAGGCTAGAACAAGCTGGTCCTCTTTCGACCCTCTAGATCCCTCCCTAGCTTGCCCTTGGACCTTTAGATAAGACCCTGGATTTATCCCGGGCTTCATTCCATATCTTATTCCACTTGATCTTATATATTGTGGTACACGTTCGCTTTTGGCTGTTTTCTGGGGTTTGATCTATTGAACTTAGTTATAATTAATTATAGTTATAATTAATATAGTTATAATTAGCTAACTGATTTAAAATATTGCAAATAATTGCTACCAAGATTTTTTTCATTATAAACGTAATTATTTTTTTATTACAAACATAATTCCTTTATCAGAAAATTATATTGAAAACATAAATCATTATCATTTTAAATACACCAATTTAATAGGTTGACTTTAAAATCAGATTATCAATAATTGAAGATTGAAGGCTTTTAATTATTTTAAAACTCTAGCATGACATGAGATGGAGGAAGTGATCCAAGCAAAGTTTTATTCAATGGCTAAAAACAATAAACCGTGAAGGTATTTTCTTTTCTTCCCTCGTAGGGCAGCCGTCCTGTTACCAATGATTTTTACTACATGTTGTGACGTGAAATAAAAACAGATTATTTTTTTTGTTACAACTAAGAGTTTCAGACTTTTGTTGGAACGGTTAAATAACCGTACTAGTACGAAATCATATGTTCTAGATTTTCCATTCCGGACTAAATATAAGAAGCGATGGACTAGGAGCTTAGTCTGGCCTTGGAATTCGAAGCAGAAGGTTACTTTGAGCCACCCTTCGGTTACTTGCTTGAAGATATTTTTTGCAACGTTGTTATTAATTTGAGCTCTTTTTCGCTTTGAATTATAATTTTACGTCAATAAAAATTAGTTTAACCCACATTAGTGTGACAATATTTTTACTGCGAGGTTTTGTGAGTTACGATTGTTTGAAAGAAGAAATAATAGAAATTGAAAAAAAGGTCAAGAATTTTTATGCGTCAAACTAGCATGGAACTATAGAGGAAATAGTCCTATCCTCATATTTGATTATTTTCAAAAGTAATTGAACTGTTAAGAACCCAAAAAAAAGCTGAATTGCTGATACAAAGCGTAGGATCATGACTCAAATCTAAATAGAAAAAACAAGCCATTATAAGCATTGTCAGCTCAATAGAACATGATAAAGTATCAGGTGGGGTTGGGTTAAATACGGAGTTATGGAAACTTGTTCTAGAAGAATGAAAACCTCGTAAGAGAATTAAGCACTTATATATGAAATGATATTCCAGTGGTCCTTGAAGGCCATTTCTTTTAATGAATTATTTTTTGTTTTGTTTTTCACACAAAATTCCAATGAAATAGGTGAAAAGTTACAAATTCAAAGAAATTATGTATAAATAAATTCATTATGTTTTCAAAATATTTGTTAAAATAAATATAGTTGAATTTTATTGGACCTAGGAGCTGGCTGGGGCCCATTGAAGCTTTAGAGACCACTCTGGAGAGGATTTGATTTGGAATTTATTTGTTTGGAGGAGGACCGAACGAAGACCAGGGCGGAATAAGAAATGGTCCCTTTGAGTGTCCTCTGGTAAACAGCTGCTCAATGCCCCGCTCCCATTGCTATTGTTTCTAGCGCCTTTTGTCATCCCTCTTTGGGACTAGTCACCCAATACAAAGAAAGGCCTTACTCTCTCAAGATTCTTATTAATTTTCAATATTTGTACAATGTTAAAAGTTGTCAATCTCTTAGCTCAATGGTTGATTTTTAATATTTGTTGATTGAAGTCTTCAATCTCTAATATAAATGTTTGTTTCATTTTTGAATAGTTTGCCTCATTATAGCCTTCAATATTTCCAGCTATGTGTTTTGTGACATTTTATTTTACTACTTTAATTAAAACCAGAGTTGAATGCAACGGCACTCGAACTCGTAATCTTTAGGTTATTAGGTTCACAGTAAACGTGTATTGCTGCGACAAGCTCTAGCTCATCACCCCCAATGAAATTGTGTAGTTAGACTTTACTAGTATTGTATTTTATGGGTATTGCCTTTTCGAAAGGAATGCATATTACATACTCGTACTTTTAACAATTACATGTCAGGTGTGTAAAAGGTTTCAAGTCTAAACAAAAAAACTTTAATTTCTTTATACATAACTATACAGACATTTAAAACGTAGTAGACGACACCTCGATGAAAAAAAAAAAAAAAAAACTTCCAGTTTTCGTTGATGAATAAATAAAAATATTCAAAGGAGGGTCACCCCTGTTCTAGTGGCTAGCATAGTTTACAATACTGAAAATCGCGGGTACACTTCCCCTAGATGGCCCTACGAATTTTTAAAGGGAGTAAAATATGCCGTAATATTTTACTCCCTTGATTTGCCGTCATGTTTTACTCCCTTGATTTGCCGTCATGTTTTACTCCCTTGATATGCCTTCATTTTGATGAAACTAAAATGGAGTTTCCGAGCTTGTGCGTTGTCAGATATTCGTTAAAGATCCCTATCCTAATTATACCAGGACAGGCAAAATTAAGGACTCCTACTGTAGCAGGAATCCCCCTTACAAGCATAAAAGGACGTTAATCAACCATAAAACATTCAGGTCATTGGCAATCATATTAAGTGCTAACAAAATAACTGATTTGAGGTGATGAAAAAACCTTGTTGAGAAGTACCAAAAATTCAATTGCCAGAAAATCTTACTTTTCGGATCAAGTGCTGAATAATTGTTTCTATTTTTTTTTAAATTTAATTTTCTTTAAAAATTGAAAAAAATTTATTCCGTTAATCAAATTAAGCAATACTAATTTATCGTGTTCATCATAACTAATTCGATAGAGGAATTATTGTATTCCATTAATGGAATTTGAATTAAATTTTATTGACAAAAATAGCTACGTAATTGTGTTTCCAGTCATTTTCAATCGACTCTTGGGCTTTCAACTATACAGGCATTTTACCCTTCCATTTCCTCATACTCCGGTAGAACCGTGCCCGGTCCCCTGGAACCATATAAGAAGAGTTGAGATGGAGTCCTGGAGAAGATGCTTTGTGAGATGGCAGCTGTTACCCCTCAGCTGCAGACCTCTCTCAAAGCATTCACTCAACTGAAGATTCTCTTTCCTGACCTAATGCCTCCTCTAAGGCCCACCATATTCGTCCTTTTGTCCCCAAGTATTTCTTATACAATATAAAATATTTTGTAAGAAGTGTTTGGAAATATAAAAAAAAATATATATATAAAGATTATCGGCGGCTATGTAATGACTTGCTTTCAGATCGAATAATTTAGCTATTTATTGAATATTTTCCTCAATCCAAACCATCAAATATCTTGTTCCATTCTTTCATTTATTTATTTTTTAGTAATTTATTGTATTTAGTCCAAGACCATTTTTGTAAAAAAAATGTTAAGAGACTATGACCCAGAAAATATATTTTAGAGTTTTTTCTATTATTATTATGGACTATAACATTAAAAATGTGTAATTTATCGATTTAAAAAAACAAAAAAAACATTATGGTTGTATTGTGTGCCGTAAGCTGAAAATTAATTTGTTTGATCTTGGATTAAATAAGGAACATATAAATGTACTAGGGATTTGGATTTTGAAAATGTTGAAGTCGGTAATTTATTATTATTCCAAAAAACAAGAAACTAATTGTGTTGAGAGTACCCCACTATTCTTAGTTAAGTAATAATAACAAATTATCAACCCTCCGTAGTCTTTTTTGCCTTGTTTTTATTTTTTATTTTAACGATACAAAAAATTCTAATGAAGTTGTTCCCAGGAAAGTGGGATTTAGTGGAGTGGGGTTGATTTATGTTTCGGTAGCAAAAAATGCTTAACTACCCTCCTCTTCTTTTCTGAATTTGTTTTTAAAAAAGGGGATACTTTTCTTGTGAACACGCAAAGAAAAGTATCTCCTGTCCCTTGATTGCCCTTGAGAAGCCTTAAAATAAAATGTAATATTACTTTCCATGTTGCTCTTTACGTTAAAGGTTTGCTATGGAAAAGTTTATTTGTTGAAGAAAATGCCCTCCAATCCAAATATTTTTATTTATATATTACTTATTTATATTTATTTATACCTTTATGATAACCAATCATTCAATAGGTGGTTAAGCGTCCGAAGGATGGAACAAAGTAGGCTAAAGAAATAAAGAATATTCCCTAGCTTATAAAATATCGTTCTGGTATGAAGATGAAATTGATGATGTTTTTATAAAAGATTTATATTGTTTGTTCACATTTCTGTCGTTTTTTTTTTTTTTTTTTACTTTTAAAATATGATTTCATTGGTTATTATAATATCACAAAAAAACTCACATTCGGAGTCACCTTCGGTGTAGTGGTTAGCATGACAACCTACAATACTAAAGGTCGCAGGTTCGCGCCCAACAGTGGCCCTCGGATTTTTTAATGGGAGTAAAAAATCCTTGTCTATGCCGTCCCTCGGATAGGACGTAAAATGGAGGTCCCGAGCCTGTACAGTGTCAGGTACTCGTTGAAGATCCCTATTCTAATTACACCTGGATAGGCAAATTTTAGGACTCCCATTGCAGCATCGTTCGATTAGCCTTAGTAGCATAAAGTGACGTTAAAACAAACAAACAAAACTCACATTCACATTTACCATAATTCTTTCTATTTTTAGAATTATTTCATACTATAAAATATGCGATATAGGAATCTCTCTCAGGAGCTGTTTTTCCCTATAATTTATCAGGCGCTTTGAAACGTTGAAGGATGGCCAAAGTTTGTGAACAGTATATTTTCTTGATCTCGTAATAGCTTCAAAACTGCTAAAATTGGATGAATTTCTTTATGGTGTACACATGAAATTATTCAAAGTAATTAATACATCAAATTCTAATTATTTTAACTAGTTCGTGTTTGTTAGATAGTTCGTGGCCGAGATCGCAAGACCCGACTGTGCACCAAGGTTGCGGCTCCCTCTCTATTGGTTTATACTGGTACTTGTTATTTATTATTCATAAAATAATAAATAACAAGTACGCTTTTGGAAAATTAACTAAATGGTAAAAGATTATTAAAATTATTGATCTCAATATATTATAATGGCAAGAATTTGCTTATTTTTTGACACTGGATGGAAGGGTTTTAGTTAATCTTATCAGATGTTATAAGAAATATTGGCGAAAAAGATCCTTTTTTCGTCGTGGTCTTGCATTATTACAAAAAAACGCCTTTCTTCGCTATATTTTTAATATTAGTTATAATCCATATTCAAGTATCACATTATAAGTATTAGTATAATAGGCACAATATAAAGTATTAATAATATACATATATTAAAAAAATCCTACGTACTATGTCCCATATATCCTAGCACAATCAATAGCTCGTAACCACCTAGTTTTCCTATTGCCAGATGGTTGTTTAGTTTTTACGTAATCTGCTATCCTAAAGTTGTCTCATAGACATTAACGTTTTTTTTTTTTTTTTTTGTTATTTGGAAAACACTCTAGAAGGCGGTTAGGAATTATATGAAGACCTCGTTCAATATCCCCTCCCACATGTTGCCACCCGGAAGGATATTACTCTGGCTGCTCGGAACTTCCTGATATGTCAGAACGAGAGCTGCGGTTGAGCTATGAGATACCTGTTGCTTAAGAAGGGATCAGAATCTGAGCTATTTCAATATGTTTGCAGATAATGTCGAGCTGGGTATGCGGTTATATATACCCAGTGGTTTGGCTTTAATACTGTCTCAGTCCTGCCAATCTTAGTGGATATCAAGTAGTTGTCCCTGTTTTCTTATTTCCATTCAAAAGCTTTACTTTTACACTAATTCTTGAATAATTGATACAGTTCGATAGGCCATATGGAAAAAATCTTCATTATTTTATTACTCTAACACTACGGGGCACAAGCAACATTTTGGACTACGTATATTTGTTCATCTTCACTTCATCAATGATGCTAATTGACAATTTATTTGCTAGGATACTTTAGGATGCAAGAAATCGAAAAAAGACAAAACATTTCAGGCCACTAAGCTCTAAGAATCTTTCAAGTTTTAATTACTTTCTTCACACAAGATTGAGATAGGATTAAAAGAAAGTAGCTCTTTATACACAGAATTTGATGTCCTTCATCTTTTATACTTAACATTTTTCATTTAAAAGTGTCATTTTTTTTAATTTTCAATCTCGGAAAATGAGAGTAATCATAGTTCAGCTTAAAAGGCGAATATTGTCGATTTTTCTTACTAACCGATTTTAACTTTAGTTAACTCATTTGATACAGAAACCTTCTTTAAAGGAAATACTATTTTCTAGGAAGGTTTCGACATTTATCATTTTAATAAGAGTCTGAATAGAAATAATGTCAATGTTTTTGTGAAGGCTTCTCGGTACTGAATACTCGTGAATGTAGTGAACCTCAGTAAAGAAGTAATCTGTATCAATGTGAGCTGCCATAATTAAAATCTTGAGTCAATTTTTTTTATTCAACTGGGAATTATATAAGAATATACCAGGATGATTTAGTGAAATGTTTCGCCGTGATTTGCCCCATTATTTAAAAATCTGGTGCGATGCGCGCAACACACAACTTTCACTTACGAACTTACTTAGATTAGAAATCGACGTGGTTCGATAATATGTAATCCTCAACTTCATACATTTTTCCACATTTAAGTATATACTTATATTTGTATATCTCCATAAGTTATAGAGTATCTGAAAAGCAAAATTTGGTAGTTCTCAGCACTTTTCGATTCATATTGCTAATTTATTTATGAAGGGACTAATTTCATCGACAGTCGAGTTTTTTTTACTGCTTGCTTGTTTTTTTACTACGAATTGCTTATTGCAAATACATCGTGAAGGTGAATCGATAGGTGTATCTACGTCTCTTATGCCTTTCTGGAAATCAAGAACGATTACTATTCCTCTAAAATCGCTTTATACTGTTTGAAAAATTCAAAATGAGATGATTAATTAATTTGACAATTATTATAAATAAGAAAATAATTTATTATTAATTTTGACTGAAAGGTCTGGAGTTTTCGTAAATGTATTTTTTTAGCAATACCGTGAATCTGTGAATAGTATATCCATATTGGATTAAGTAAGTATGTGTACGTATTATTATAACGATTCATTTCAAAAGCACCTTGGTACGTGACTAATCAAACCTTACATACTGACTTCCACATGCCAACAGTGGGCCAACACATCAAGACTCTTTACAAACGTTTCCACACTAACCTATACGGACATATAAACCTGTTAATAAGAGATATGGCCACAGATGAGATGCCCATGAATGTGCGGAGGAGATTAAAAAGGCGTTGGATGAGAGATCTCCTTTAACCGACCTGAATAACTGAATTAAGCCAGGGAAGAGGTACTGTTGGGTGCCATCCTTCCCCATGCCTGACATAATTTGCAATTGTATACGGCCATCAAATCTGCTGATTGTCTATATATTGTTGACAGGCGGGGATATACGAATGAAGTAAAAAAAAAAAAATTAATTTATTTAAATATTTCAATAAAGAATTGAGTGATGGACAGAAGATAACTGATGTTTATAGACCAAGACATGTGATGTGTTGAGGTAGAGGGGTATCCTGTTTATTGAGGTGAGGAAAGGTTGGCGGCCAGCCGTGGTATTCCCGTCACTTCTCCGACCTCTTTTCGTCCTGTTTACAAACATTATTTCTTCTCCATTTCCAGTGCTCCGTCCTTCTGGAACGTAAACTCGCTGCGTCTTTAAATATTTACTACTAGGGTCGTATTCCGACCGCCCTAGTACAAGCCCGTGGGTTCTTCATTCAGCATATTGGGAAGAAATCTGAGAATATGTCTCTACGAAACTTTATGAATGTCTAAAGTTTATTTTAAAAGTTTGACGTATAATTTTACTAGGGCAAATACTCTTAACTATAATAGAATATATTTTTTTAGTAACCTCTATAATAATTAAGAGTTTAGCACTCGCTTTGAGTACCATATCTGTAAAAATTGAAATCAGGATAAATTATTCCATAGTATATCGGTATAACCTTTGATTAATTAATATTATCATAGCAAGGGGTAAATTGTCCGTAAATGTTTTTACACAAGATTGAGCTAGGATTAACAGTAAGTAGCACCTTATACTCAAAATTTGACGTTATTCAACTCTTATGCGTACTTTTTGGTTTAAGAGAGAATATTTTTAATTTACAATGTGGGAAAAGTTAAAAAAAAAAAATAAGTTTTTATTGTAAGCGGAAACTTCTGCTTGTCAGGTGAGTTTAAACTGTTACTGTTAAGTTAAAAGTCGTATAAAACGAGAATTATATATAATTATTTGATATCAATGAATCGGATAACAATGTTCATGAAATATCTCTCTTTTTTTATATTGAATCCGTTTGTATCATATTGATTTTTTTGTATCATCATGCCAAAAGGATTAACAATATCTGTCTTGAAGATAAACCATTGAGTTGCAGTCAGTTTGATATTGCTCTTGCAGTTTAATTTGCTTCTTCATCCGTCTTCATCTTGCCAGAGCAAGAAACATCTTTTTTTTTTTCACTTTCTCCGTTCATTGTTTCTCATACCCTGGATGTTCTTTTATATATTTTATTTCAACTTCATTTAAAATTGAATCGTTCTCTCTCTTAAATATGTATCGATCTAGTATCTTAAATATATATCGATGCTTCCAAGTGGGTAGCGCCATGCCCTCTGTTAAAAACCCATTTATGGTTGGAAAAATTTAATATTAATTCTAGAGACCTCTTGAAAGAAAAGATTTGCGGCCTCTGAAGTGGTTATATTTTCTCTTAAAATTAAACTAATAATGCACTTAACTAAAGTTAATACTTATTCCAGTAATAGAAGTATTTTTATTTCCTGGAGAAAAAATTAGAGAAAGCTTCTGTCAATTTTAGTTTTATTTCGAACAAGCAGTTTAAAATCGTTTCCAATAATTATATTCTATACATTTTGAATTAAATTCAATAATTTTAAATAATTTTATTTGAAGGGAAAATATTGGCCACGTTCGGGTATAATCTCAGCAATAAAAAAGTTCTAGGTGCAACCGTGAAAACGCTTCTGAAGTAGTTGTAGGAATAAGCCTAAACTTTCCTCATGAAAGGCAATAATTATGAGAAAAGACATCTTGTCCGTGAATGGGTAACTTTATACTTGAATATACTTGCATTCAACTTTTTGTGGACTGGAGGGAGGAAATTATGGGTCCTGTATAAAAGGTCCATAAATTGTCATAAAATAAAGGATTTTTTCAACAGGCAAATATATCGATTTGCTTTCTTGGTAGCAGTTAATAATCGACTTCGTGTAGAATTCGAGTTTCTTTTCAATTCAAAATCTTAAGATTTTATTTTTAAATTTGTATGCCTGGTTAACCATGATTTTTTTTTTTTTGTCATGCATGATATTTATGAAATCATTATAAAAAAAAAAAATAACAAACATTGCATACTACTACGCTTAAATATGCCCTCAGATATTCCTAATGATTCCACAACATTTTATTTTCTCTTGAAACGGGTCCCGTTTTAAATACTGTTATTCAAAGGGAATAATTAATATCCTTGGCAGGCTTTGGCCATTTATTTATTCATTCTCGTGATTTATTCCCTCTTCTCCATGGTACCGTGGATAGGAGAAGCTCTGCCTGCATTTGGTCATGGTAATTATTTTTGTTCTATGATGAACAGACAATCTTCCGAGGCTTTTACTCGTATATGGATCTCATCGATGAATGTTTCATGGGAACACGAAATTTCCTTAATAATATTCAAGGTATAATTTATCGTTTGTAATACTAAGATTATTTTAAGTTCAGGCACAAAACGTCTATTATTATATATTAGGAATATATTTACGATGGGTTAAGTGATAGTCAGGATTTTCAGTTTACAATGATTTTATTGTGGTAAGCCAACGTTTCTATCCAACTTGTGGATCTTCTTCAGGGCTAAAAGAAAACAAATATATGAGTATCTATGCTAGAGGGTGACAATAAATGGACACATTACAGAACTGATAATAATATAAAAGATGGTGTAACATGAATATTAAAATAAGTGGCTGGTAAACAAGATAAAATAGAATCTGATATTAACCTACTGAGTCCAGGTGGATACTAAGCCTAAAGGTAAAAATAAGGTGAGAGGTAGGGTAGGGGGTTAGTTAGCCGACTTCAAAGGTTAATGACGGGGAAATCCAACGCTTTTGAAGTGAAGGCACATGACATCTGAGTGAACAAAATATTTCAAAAACTAACAAAATAGATGGTACTGTATACAAATAGCTGTGTCTGGACTCAATAATAACATAAAAATGAGATAATACATAATGTAACAATGCATAAAAAAATAGGAAAATATACAGAAAGAAGTATACAATACAAAAAATAATAATAGTACAAGAGGTACAGAGTAATTGCAGTACCTATGAAATCAAAACTAGGATTTGAGGATGCGGAAGATGTTAGAATAGAATGTTAAAGAGATAATTTCATCCACTTATTCTAAGTCTATCTAAGTATCTAGTACCATCTATTTTGTTAGTTTTTGAAATATTTTGTTCACTCAGTTGTCATGTGCCTTCACTTCAAAAGCGTTGGATTTCCCCGCCATAAACCTTTGAAGTCGGCTAACTAACCCCATACCCTACCTCTCACCTTATTTTTACCTTTAGTCTTAGTATCCACCTGGACTCAGTAGGTAAATATCAGATTCTATTTTATCTTGTTAACCAGCCACTTATTTTAATCAGCCACTTATCAGATCTGTAATGTGTCCATTTATTGTCACCCTCTAGCATAGATACTCATATATTTGTTTTCTTTTAGCCCTGATGAAGATCCACAAGTTGGATCGAAACGTTGGCTTAGCACAATAAAATCATTGCAAACTGAAAATCCTGACCATCATTTAACCTATCGTAATTGAAGAACAGTTGACTATCTCTCACCTCTACTAGGAATATATTTAGTTGTAATCAAAGTATAATGTTCAAATCAAAAGTATAATGTTCAAAAAATATCGTATTTATGTATGGTATTTGATTTTTTAATGTTTGTCATGAGTTATCATACGTTATTCTTATTTTTCTTGAACTGATGAAGTCAAGATGATTTAGTTAACTTTCAATGAAAAAAAATGTTTTCATGTGATCTGCAATGCTTGCAGTTATTTTCTTTTAAAAAGAATGTTAGAGTTAGTTGTTAGCTATTGAAACTCATTGTCATCAGAATTTCTACATCTCAGTTTCCAAAACTCCATAATAAATAAAGATATATTTTTTATTTTATGTTTAATATTGACCAAATAATGGCAAAAACCTGATTATTGTAGAAGTTAGATTAACTATTCCAGCAGATGTCCTAAACGATATGGAACTAACCCAATTAAAATTCAATTCTTATTGTAAAAAATAATAATAATAATAATGCACACTTTATTCTGCTAATTACTCATATTCTTTTTTTTTAATTGTCCGATTATTTCCTTTAGATTTTTTTTTTTTTTTTTATCAAATTGGTAATTTTTCAAATGATTAAGTTATGGAACTTAATAATTCCATGTTGTGTTCCAAAAAATGTTTCCCCATATACAAAAGTATTAAAAACCAAAAATTTGACTAAGAGCTGTGGTGTGAACATCATATACCTATAGTTCAGTTCTTCATGTTTGTGCCTGAACTTAGGTTACATAAACAGCTAAGTTAAGATGTGTTCTCTTACGAAAATTAGTTCCTATCAGAGTAGTTTGTCCTTAAAGAGATTGATTACAGTACCTATAGGCGCGTTCTGAATTTCCGCAGACTTAATCTACCTACGAATATAGAATCTATAGACGACTTATGACCTTGATTATCCAATATTAAATAGAAACAATTTATTTTCAATCTTCGATTAAAAAAAACAACAACATAGTTTCACAGGAATTTCGAAAATAGCATACCAGATAACTGTAGCTACTGTTAATACTGATCGTCTTAAAATTTCCAGCAATTAATTCCCCTATTTACCCAGAAAGATCTCCGTAGTGGTGATTTTTTTCACACATATCCATTTTTTTTTTTAAATGAAAATAATTAATTTTTCTATCTATTGCGGACTATATCTATCTATATCTGTCCATTGCAGACCTAATCATTCTAACTACTAAACACTTGTTGACTTCAATACTTCTGCAAAAAATCAAACTGTTTTCTGACCAAATAGTTCTGATGTGATCTTTCGTAATCTGCTGAAGCGGTTGCAAGTACGTTTTTGTTTGTTTGTTTGACGTCACTTAATGCCACTAAGGCTAATCGGACCATGTTACATAGGGAGTCCTAAATTTTGCCTATTCAGGTATAATTAGGATAGGGGTCTTTAACGAGTACCTGACCTCTTACAGGCTCGGGACCTCCAATTTACGTCCTATCCGAGGGATGGCATAGCCAAGAATTAAAAAAAAATCCTAGGGCCACCCCTGAGCGCGAACTTCACGTACGATAGACACTTCCAAATAATTTTGATTATTCGATTTTTCAGGCAATATTGACGATTGAAACTAAGGCCGTCAGAATAAAGAATTCATTTTAACCGTTGCCTTACTGTTGCAGAAATTATTCTTTTTCTAAAGAGTCAACTCGTTAATTCAAATGGTCCGATTTCTATTTTTTTTTTTTTAACAATAAACTTTTTTATTATATTATTGTGAGTTGAAACAAAAACAGACGATTATTTCTTCTACAACTAAGACTTTTGTTGGAACCGTTACATAACCATATTATTTAGTAATAATATGGTCTAGATGTGAAGGTAATATTCTAGGCCCTTCTAGGATTTTCCATTACAGACTAAATATAAGAAGCTATAGACTAGGAGCTTAGTCTGGCTTTGGACATCGAACCAGAAGGTTAATTTGAGCTCTTATTGTTTGTTTGACGTTGAGAATCATAATGTTATTTTAATAAAAAATATTTAAACCTTCATTACTAAACAGTTATCATCTTATAAGTTTAATCGACTATAAACTAAACTAATGTCGTATAAAAATAATTTATACAGGATATCGGACCCGGTGAATAAATGTAACAAAAGCCCGACAGTAAGACTGAGGTCAACAAAGAAGCCCTACTGGGCTTTTCCTGTCTCATCAACTAATGTGCCTGCCTCTTGTTCCATAATATTTAAGGGGAAGCGAGCTTCGTCGCTCAAAGGAAAAAATGCGATGGTGACGCTTTTGAGTAGTTTCTATTTTCCGGCTCCATATTAAGCTTTTTTAATGTTTCTTTAACATTGCCAGCAGTTTTGGTAATGAATTTAGCGATATAGTCTTAATTTATTTTTTCATTTTTATCGATTCATCTAATTATGTGGGAATCATTTTATTATTGGTGTTTGTCAAGTTTGTTGGATTTAAATCTGATTCGTTTCTGCCTTTTTACTTTCACTTACCTATATGTCAAATACATAGTAAGGGAAAGTATTGCGATCGTGAAAAATTTAGACTTTCGGTTTTCAACGGAAATACACGGTTTGGGGTCCACTGAGTCTAAATAACCAAGTCCCGCGAAATAGTATGTGTGAGTGTCCGTGTGTGTGTCTGTGTGTGAACAGTCTATTAACCGTAAGAACCTGAAATCAGGGATTTGGTGTATGTATATGCCCGCGATGTGAAAGCAAAAAATTCAACAAAATTGGTCAAACGGAGGGGGTAGGTACTTTATTTATTGACTTTTTACGTGTTTTTTTTTCGATTTTCTCAAAAATGACTCCATCGATTTTGAGAAGACTGGGTATTTGATGTAGGCATATGCCCGCGATATGACAGCGAAAATTTCATCAAAATTGATCAACCGGTGGGGGCACTTTATTTAATAACTTTTTTTTTCGAATTTTTACGTTTTTTTTTTCATTTTCTCAAAAACGGCTTTAATGATTTTGACCAAATTCGTCAGGTTTAATGAAAATCGAGTCTTTTTTAATATCAGGTAAGCTCTATCATTATTAAAATGTTTTGAGGGGGCTTTGGGAATTGGGGAATGCGCCTCTTATGTTTTCCTATGAAGTACATTTGGTTTTGTTTATAAGGAGAAATTATCTGTCCGTGGTTTCGTCTAAAAATAAGAAATAACTAAATTTGAAAAAAAAAAGTAGAAATATACAGGAGAAAAAAAGAAAAAAATTCCGTCAACTCATTTTCATAAACCCACGCACGCACAGTACGCCTTCAATGACTGACGATTGTTTATAATTAAAGATGTTCTGTTCATTTAATCGACATTTTTTTTAATGGTAACTAAGTGAAGTTTTCAACAACCATTGTACATAGAGAATTATAAAATCAGACGCGATGTAGTATTATGCTTGCATTGCCGAATTATCACAAATAAAAACGTTTATTTAATAATAAAAAAAATTAAAGTACTTTAGAGAGCAAACACAAACAAAAATAAGTAAATGAATGTGGGAAAATGTGTGACTTTGAGGAATGGCAATCAGCGAAACACGTAAATTTTTAACTTTAAGTGAAAGTTATGTGTTGCGCGCATCGCACCAGATTTCTTTTTCTGTTTTTAACTCGGACTTGGTCGATCAGTACCGTTCATTCTTTTACTCTTGTATTATATTTGTGAGTCAATATACTTATCAGAAGTCAAGGGTATTCCAAGGGGTATTCTAAGGGTTTTCCAACAACCCTCAGTAAGGCAAAAATTATAAAAGGGAGAAGTTTGCCAGTCACCATGTTCATTGGAAGGATGAATGGAGAAATTTTTTTATATTTGCAGGGTCCAGATGGCTTGGATCAATATTATGACGGCCTTCGGATAAAAAAAGATGTTTTCTGAGGGACCAATGAAAGGAGGTTGTGTGATCTAGGCCGGAATCTGGTATGATCAGAGATCATATATTTTGGTTATTTCTGGCTGAATGAAAAGCAAAATTTATCCAAAATTAGAAGAAAAAATGTTAAAAAAATATTTTGAAACAGAACCCAAAGATAATATGCTAACACCCCAGTTCACACTTCGAAATTTGTTTGTTATAAGGGTTTTTACAAGAAGAAAACGTACGGACTATGGATTGGCCTGCTTCAATAATTGGTAACGGCTTCAATAATTTATCATTATTGAAAACAACTTAGGACACCTTGCCAGGAACGTATGCAATGGTAGCCCTAAATGTTTATGTGTCGAAGAGTTAAAAAAAAAAAAAATCAGAAGGGATGGGCCTAAATCCGTCGAGAATTGATTCGCCGCTATTTCGAATCACCTCCCGATCGGATGATTGCTGTTTTGCATTCGTGGGGTTAGAAATTTCTTAATAGTACCAGTATAAAAACTAATATTGTATTTGAATTGAAAAAAAAATGTAATATTTATAACTGCTATAATTATTCCCCACCTAAAATACAATATTATTAGTTTATTCGTACTAATCATTTTCATTGTTCTCCTATAGGTTAACTGTAAACTTAAGCAGTGGAAGCTATTTATGGTAAAAGAAAATTATAAACGTTGGTCAAGGTTCAATAACACAGAAAAATATCAGGTGGGCTATCATTTTGTCCCTGTCCGCTAAGTCCTTTTTATTGAAATCTTAAGCAATAGTTTATGAGTCTTTTTATGAAAACAATTTCTTAGATATCGACTAAGAACATTGCCAATAATTCCACCTTTTTTGTAATAATTGATAAGCATTTTTTTCTGGGGTGTTAGCAGTCATGCGAATAACGTTACAGACGCCGGAACGTAACATTCAGATACATTATGGCCGTGCAGGATACATAGCGGAGTCAACTAAATGCTCCTTCGCACCAGAGGGCTCATGAATTTCCATCGAGTGTTGATTTAGCGACCCCTTATTGTTATCCTTCCCGATCATGTTTGCCGATGAAATGCAGATGAACATGTTGGTATTGTAAACATGGCAGCCCGCAGGTACTGCGACCGCCTCGTCTCCTGTTCCCTTGTTGCTCCTCTTGTTTGAATATTCAATGCCCTTGGCACCGAACGCTCGCTCCCTGAGGTCAACATCAGAACTATAATAAGGTATAATTATATAAGAAAGAAATTATGTAAAAGAAAAGAAATCGACAAAATTTACTTTATTGCCGGTGAAGCGAATCCAGAGAAACAAAACAAAAAACAAAACAGAATGAGCAATCCAAAATAGTATGATGCATGAAAATTAAATTTTTCAACGAATTCGTTTAGCAAGTCCCCGGTTTTAAAAGCTGAAACTTTTGGCTTTTATCAGAATTATATTATTGAAACTAAAATGTCACTAACGTAAAAAGTAAAAACTTATTATTATTACAGCCAATTAAAACTTGTTTAATATGAAGAAATATTAATAGGGAAAAATTTTCTAATGGGGTTTCGTAGTTTCATAGTTTTGGCTTTTATCAGAATTATATTATTGAAACTAAAATGTCACTAACGTAAAAAGTAAAAACTTATTATTATTACAGCCAATTAAAACTAGTTTAATATGAAGAAATATTAATAGGGAAACAAATAATAGCAATCGCTTCAATAGTATTAAACATTCTCTTTTGATTCATTTAAACACTATGTTTGACGGCTGCAAAAAAATCAGGCTTAGTGAATATGATTAAAAATCAACTGATCGTTTGGACGCTTTAATTAAATTTACGTTTTTAATCCTAATTTATTTTCGGGTAGTAATATACATTATTTAATAGTATTTTTTACATTTGTATGACTTTAAGATAACTATTTTAATTACTTAGCTCCTTTAATTAAATTATTTAATAATTCAGCAATAATTTAATTTTTTAGTAACTTAATTTCATCCATTAAATTTATCTTTATAGTTAAAGTAAATAACGTTTATCGTAATAATATCTTTAAATTAACAATATTTTTGACTTTTATAAGACCTTGAGGTAGTTATTTTTGTTGCAGTTTAATAGTACGGAATATGTATAGCTGCTTCAAAAGAATTAATGTTTGTCGCTGTATAATATAAATAAACATTAAAAACTAATGAATAACTTAGTTGAATTGTTTCAAATTGCACCGTGATGATATTGACATTTCTTTTTCTTTCTTTTTAAAACTACATTTTGTTTTTGTTCAAATCAAAAGGGATTTTCAGACTGGCAAAGTTTCATTTTCATAAAGTTGGGTTTTTAAACTTTTTTTCACTCCTGTTGGATTACAGATTTTCCATTTCTAGAAAACATTTCATTGTTTTGTTTCAGCTTTATATTCATGCTAAATTGATTTGTGTTACAGCTTGATCTGAGATTGAAGCTTTTTAAAAATTTGTGTGGGGCAATACTATCCAAAAATAAAAACTTTAACTATGCTGATGACTGCAGTGTCCTAAGGATATCATGTAATCATATTTATGTAATATTATACGATTTATGATTAAAAAACAAATTGAATAAATCATAAAAAATCGTTACGTTCTTGTTATGTATTAATGAAAATATATTCTTTTCTTTTTTCTTTTTTTTATATTTCTTTAGAATTAATTTATTCTTCATAGTAGATGAGAGATATGACGATAACAAAGTTCATTGTTTTAGTTTTTTTGTTGTACTAAATTAAAATAAATAAAACCAATGAAAATTTTGTTGAATTTTGCAGCTAAAACATATATTTTTTAAAAGTCAATTATTCATTAATTTTCATTTTTGTCTTTAATTGTTTTATTCTTTTATTCCAGGTATGTGATGTTTGCTGCTTACTGAAGCATTGATGCTTTCGATATTGTGAGTATGTTGCCTAAACTTTTCTTAATAACTACAATTTTATCTTCAAGTTTATTTTCGATTGATTTTTGGTAATTTCTATTTTTTCGGTTACCTACATCAATTAAAAGTATATACTCTATGTATATAATTCTAATATATTATTTTTTTTTTTGTATCTACCTCATATACTCGATCTCTCACAATTTTTTATCCCTGAGGTAAACCAGCACCATGTCCAGTTGAATGAATTAAATTTAACTCTCTGGATTCATATTTTGTTGAATTTGTTTTTAGTTACTTATAAAGTTTTTCACGTTTTTACTGACGATGATAAGCAATTGGAAGTATTTTAAGTAGTTTAAAATTGAAAAGTTTAATTCAATAAGTTGGTGTTGTTAACATCCGGGGTGCAGATTTAAGTTAGCATACTATATTCAGATTCACAAATTATTTTTGAAGCTAAGATAATTATTTATTCTCTTAATTTGTGAAGACCGCGAATCAAGGCGGTAGAGGATCCCCTAGGGTCTTGAAAGAGTAGTTTTTTACCAAGTAACCGATGCATCGTTATTGGTTATTTTGTTTTTAATTTTTACACATTAATAAAATTAACTTTTTTTATTCTTTATTATGTTTCCTCCACAAGATTTTTCTAACTACCTAAATACGATTTCCAGGTTCAAATTTTAAAGTTGTTTTCCTTTTTTTTTAGCCGTTGATGTGGAATCCTGTTTCGGGAGGATGTCATGGCATATTACTTTCACTTACCTATATATGAAATATATAGTAAGTGGAAGTATTGCGATCGTGAAAATTTTCGACTTCCGGTTTTCAACGGAAATACACGTTTTGGGGTCCCCTGAGTCAAAATAACCTATACTATAAAGTACCTCTGTTTTAGTTTATATTGAGAAATTAACTGTCTCTCATCACGCCTAAAAATTAAAAACGCTAAATATGATATATGAAGAAAATCAAGTAAACATATAGAGGAGAAAAAAAGAAAAATATTCTGTCAACTCATAAAACACCTTGAGCTCACGCATGCACCGTACGCCTTTAATGACAAACCAATGCGTTATAATTAAAAATGTTCTGTTCATTTGAGAAGTGGCAATTAACAAAATGCATTAATTTCTAATCTAAGTAAGTTGGTAAGTGAAAGTTGTGTGTTGCGCGCACGCACCAGATTTTTTTTTTATGGTGTGGTGTAGAAGCTTGTGGTTTTTCAATAGAAGAATCTTTCATGGAAATAATTTACTATTATCGCTGAAATTGTGTTTCTGTCAAAAACCGTATTTAAAGAAGAATATTTCAGACAGGAACTTAATACGTAGCTTTTATTATAAACATGGCTCAATTGAGATTGAATAATAAGCACATATATAATGTCAATCACAATTGCTACTATTAAATATGCATTAAATCCTGAGAAAATCCCTTATCATTTTGTTTGATTTCCAATGCATTACTCTATCACAATATTTTAGCAACATTGATAAGCAACATGGATATTGGGTCATTTTGTAGAACATTAATTATTATTAATATTATTATTTGGAGAGACATTTCAGATTTGATTTTAATGTGTTTGTCCTATATTGCCATATACTGCTGTGTCTGCTTTGCTAGACAATAGAGTTGTTCTATGAGAGTATCGATTGTTGTGGAGATGAGTCAACCACATGAAGGGGGGTTGTGTTTCCCGTTAATTAGTGGGTGGTGACTGGTGTTGCCCTTTAAGAGTCAATCCCCCCCCCCCCCATTACATGTTCTGCCTAATATGTTTGTAAGTGTTTGCCTTTGCCTATTCATAGCCAGCTGTTTGTCTTGGGCCCGGTCTCTTCGTTAGTTGAGCTATTCAACCCGGTCATTACTGTCTCACTAACTCGCCCTAATGGATGATTGTTTCCTTCAGCTCCAACTAATAAGCGTGATCTGGCTCGGTAATGGAGGCTTTGGGGTGCCGGGGCCGTGGATAATCTGGCTCGAAGTCCCATTACCATCTGGACCACACAAAAGACATTCCTAAAGTAAAGTGTACCGATTAAAAGGAGACAAACTAACTGCTAGGATATTTGAGGAAGAAACGGATTTTCTAAAGCATGTTAATGTTTTAACCTAGTTGAAAAAACATGCTTGAGGACTGCTTACTTCTCTGTGTTATGGATTTGGTGGAACGATAGAATGAAGGAACAATCAATTATGTCCTCATGTCTTGCAGGCAGAGGAAAATATTTCATCGTTGATATTGCTAAAGGTCGTATGTAAAACATTTTATATTTTGGGGTTTTAATAGATTTAAATCAAAACGAGTAGCTCTAGGGTCCTATAAGATGACGTACGTTACCATTTAAGAGAAAAGAAGAATCATGCACTGTAAAAATTATTCGAATATCGGGATTGGTTTGATCAGTTATTCCTGAGTCAGTTTTCCAGCCGATAGGAATATTATATTTAAATACAAAAAAAAAAAAAAAATTAAAAAAAAAATTAAATTATTAACGTTTCTGACGATAATCAAACACAAAATACCAATTTTAAATCCATTGATTTTTTTGTTCATCTGAAAATCAACTGTTGATTGACGGCGATGTGCTATGCATCCTATTATCGCGAAAAAAGTTATTTCAGTCATAAAAAAGTTTCTATTTGTTATCCAATTCTATTAAGTTACTAAACGTTCTCATATATACTACAAATAATAATAGTTTCAGATGGCTGAAGATCGTTTCGATATTATTCTGTTCTCAATATCCCTTCCAGTAAAGTTTGGACTGTTTAACACACATCAATTAAATCAATTCTTGAATGCAACTAGAAATGGATTTCTAGACTTTGTTTAACAGTTTATGATGCTTGACCTTATTTTTTTCTTAAAAACGTAGAAAATAGTCTTGCAACTCCTCCCACCCCATTATCCAACACTCACACCAAAAAAAAAAAAAAATCTGATCGGAGGTTATTAGGCCTAGTGAAGTTGGCAATATGAGATAGGAGCTATATGTTATGGCATCATGGCATCGCATGAACGGCGGCTTGATAAAGTGGCTGTAACTCACAGGCCTCCGTGCCATAATTCAAAGCGGCCATCCCCTCGTGGTAACGACTTTTCGATAAGGTGTGGCTATTGGGGTAACGGCCGTCCTAAGTAGTCGCAGGCCGCGGGCCACTTTGCGCCCCCTGAAGCAGCAATATCGCCCTTATTGGAAACCTATCTGTCCGGCAGTTTCCACAGCATCAGCAGTGCTTGCTTGAGGAGGTCCAAGGATGCCTCTTGCTGTTTAGGCTTTACTATCACCATCCAATAATTAGTGTGAAAATGCATCATTTTTATTGTTGGATAAATCTTGTTTAGGTACATGTTCTGAGAACGAACAGTGCGAACTATGAGATCGAGTGGCGCGCATCCGAACATCAGGATGCTGTAACTACGCTCCAGGAAATAAAATGCATGTTGGCCACCATATCTTGTGGATGGAAAGCATTTTTTTAGTCACAAGATTTCTATTATAAAGATATTATCATAAAGATTTCTACAACATGAACCAAGTTTCAGGAAATTACCTTTTCAAGTTCAAGATTTCTTTCTTTTTTGTTTTTTACCACTCTAAATAGTCCCATATTCATCTCTAGGTTTAATTATGTGTAATATTTTGTTTCAATATAGGTTATGTCAGTTATGTTCAGTTGGCAATTCAGTGATGGCATATTAACCATTTATAAAGTCCACTTCATCATGTAAGTAAAATTCTTCTCTAATAATTGTGCTGCAAAGCAGGTAAAGCTGATTGCCATCATTAAACAGTATACGATGATGAATACTAGCTGATGCGATCTGCAATCGTTGGTCTCAATTTCGTACGAAATATTGTTTGCCTGAAGTAAAATATGTATGTTTCTCCATTTTGTTTGTTGTAACCTTTATTCTAGCAATGAATTGTTGTATACGTAAGTCCATCATATTTATATCATAACATGCATCATTATGCTTGGTCTTGCAGCGATCGCGGCACCACGAAAATGAACTTTTTGTATATCAATTATTATGTAACAACCGGTTTTATTTATTAATTTTTTTTAAGTTGACAATACTCTGAACTTATATTTTTTATTAAAGTATCGTTAAATAAATTGGGATATTGACTGTAATAAATTATTCAAGGAGACGAGGTCCCCTTGCGGACTGAGCCGCTCACTAGTGGTAATTAAAGTCATCAAATGGCATGGCATTATTAAATTTTGTGGTGACCTTTGGGTCGAGATATCGTCTATGGCACATCTAGCTTCCCTGCATATTGTATACTCTATTAATATACATGAAGGGTAAATCCTGGCAGTTGAGCATGGTTTTGGTCAAAATTCCTCTTTGCATAGCCTCTGACCTAGAAAATGGTTTTCCTAACGACGTACTAAATCCAGAGCCTTTAATGGAATTCTGAAGTTTTTTTTTTTAAACCTTAAAGTAGGTATTATAAAATGTTTTATCTTAATGGGATTGCTATGGACGATGATACAAATAAAATTAAGGTACAACTCTAACTCTTGGAATAGCATTCCATTGTAGAATTTCCTTGAAAACGCGAAGAAATACTCCATGTCTTGCGCCTCAGTTTTCTGACATATAGATACCTGCAAATTAATAAAAATAAATAACTTTCTCATACGATGGAACTAGTCAATTAGCTCAATTATATAACTCAAACAGTTCATCAGGAAGCCTCTGCTCAACAATAGATGTTACAAAAGGTGGCAATAATCCAGGTACTCAAAAAAGAATAATCCAACCAATACCGGTTTAGGCGGCCTGAAATCTCTGTGGAGTTATTTTTTATGTTTTAAAAGATTTTGCAAGCAGTTTCACATACTGGTATTATTGTAATATTCACCAGAAATACGATTCTCTGTCCATACTAGGATGTATGAATTGGTTTTAACTATTTTTTGGGTCCTAACAGGTTAATCTTTAATAAATGAATATGAAAAACCACAATGTTGAAAACATCGATGTTTTCATAAATTATTTATGACAAACAACATGTTTTACACTTTGACATAGATTTAAATAAGTTTGGGCACTAATATGTTAATGTTTAAAGAATGAATATATTGAAAACCATCGATTTTCATGAATATCGATGTTTTGTGGTCGATGTTACGTCTGGCACGACATCGATGTTTTTAAAATCAAAACATCTATGTTTTGCCTTCGATGTCACATCTCAATAACGAATGAGAGATAGTTTCTGCACCGTACATCTGTAGTACTTACATAATTTGCTTTTAGAGTCTGTAATGTTTAGGGTATTCTTATTAATTAAAATAGTTCTGATATTGCCAAATAATGATTAATTATTCCTAAAGCGATCCTTATTTTCAAATAATCCATCTGATAATCGCAGACCACCCCTATAGGGACCGTGATGCTGGGATCCATGATTGCTATCAGTGGCATCGGACCTCCACCCTCGCTCAACCCCCCACGTTGCTCCCCCGCTAATAGTCGACGATTTGCAATTCTAATTTGTCGCTTACTAAACTTGGACCCCTCGCCGAGTACAAGATGCATTCTACTCGGGGAAATCAACAATCGCCTTTGGGGGAATGTTCAATTTGATTCTTCAAGATTTAAATATTAAGGCACTTAAGTGACAATATGTTCTTTTACGCCAAACTTTTTGTTCGGCGTATAAGAACTACAATCTATGTTAAACTAATATATATATATATATTCAATCTATATATTAAAAAAAAGTGTTCGATACATATCTTCGACTTATAAACCTGTCCACAAAGGTCATGAAAATTTCTTGCCCGTGAAAGTATTTACAGAGTAAACGTTACTAAGTACTTACTACTTAGCTGTAATAGTCACCTAACAAGATTAATGCTTATTAATTTATGTGTTTATATGTAGCATTTATTATAAAATGAGGTAACTCCTAATTATGAAGGAAAATAAAACGTTCGAGATTAAAAAAAATTCTCATTGATATAATAAATTTCCGAATTTTCATTCAGCTTTCTTTGAAGCTTTCTGTTTTGTAGAGCGAGTCTGTAATTTTCTAAATATTTAGTTTTTCCAAATTATAACAGTTTTAAAAATAAGACGAAAATAAATTATCACCAACTGGCTTGTTAATAAGCGTCGATCGCTATGTTTTTGAACTTTTTCCCATCGTTAAACTTTATAAAAAACCCTAGTGCTTCATATTCAACACTGGAAACATATTTTAGGGGTATTAACTATTCTAGAATGTATAAAATATAAAATTATTTAACAGGATGTATAAATTTCAATTTTTCTGATTTCACTTTTCGAGATAAAAATAAACAAATTTTTTCCGCTCATAGATTAATTTATAACATTTATCTACTTATGTAATCATCCGAACGAGCAAACATTGTTTTTTCTTTTTATTATTTCTAAGGGACTGGATGATAGCTTACAAACTTTGGATGTTCTTCTAATGTAATGTCAATCATTTTAAAATTTGCTCTTTTTTTTTTAACATTCTTTGTGGAAAAGTAGATCATTTTTAGATCCTTTATTAGCATCAGAAATTGTATTCTATTTTATAAATCACGAAATTGGCTTCTTAATCTCATAGTTAATTGCTTGTAAAAATTATTAAAGAAAACTGGTGAAAAAATCATTTATGGATTCCTAAATTATTAAGAAAGTTTTATTTGTTTTGTTTTTTACTTAAATTATTAATTATTAATTAAATAAGTGCGGACATTCAGCGAATGAGATGGCGGTAATATGAAATGATGACATGTCAGGCATGAGGAGGGAAAACACCCAACAGCACCCCCTTCCTGGCTTGAGTCAATTACCTTGGCTGTCTAAGAGAGCAGATCTCTCATCCAACGCCTTTTTAATCTTCTCGTATCCATTCGAATGTCAGCCATATTGGATTGTATATAAGTGTTACAGTTGAATGGATCCGCCGAAAAACGTTCTAAGCGACAAAATTGCCGAAGTGGCACTTTTGGGTGAATGTATTAAACTTTAGACTATGATTTTATTTCACTGATTACTCAACATTGCATATTTGTCACTTAGAACGTTTTTCGGCGGATCCATTCAGTTATAGATATAACTATTTGGATGTCCGTACAAATTACTAAAAAATCGTTTGTAAACTGACGTTATTTTTTGAACATTTGTCATAACATTTGATAGTACATCTATATTTATTCCATGTAAACTTATTATTAGTATATTGATAATACTCTATTTCATAAATTTGTTAATTGTGGTATACAGGATACGGTATAATATTGGAAAAAAAATTAAAATGATTATTGTTTTGTGTATATTTTAAAACAATAGATTTGATAAATGCTTCTAGTTGAGTTCAACGTTTTCGAAGTTAAATAATCATTTAGTTATCAAGCTGTTTTGAAAACAGGTAGGTAGGTTGCACTAATCTAAATTTATTTCATTAAAAAATGAATAGATAGATTCTTCAGACTAATAATCCTTACTTCTAATCCTCATTTACCTCCTAATTTACTGAATACCTACTATTAAAGAAGGCTCTGGTAATGAAGTCATCCGATTAAATCTTAAAAATATTTTACTTATGCAATCCGGCTAGTTTCGAGCTGTCTTTGTTATTCGACTTCTCCAGAGATAGTTCCAGTGATTATTCCATCTAAAAATAAAAATGAGATATAACTAGAAAATAAAAGAAATAGTAGCTCTCGGCTAAGAAATAAGGATCTTGATAATTTAAACTTGAATATTTTATTTTGATTATGTTATTTATATAATAATAATAATAATAATAACAGCTTTTATTTACATCCTTTACAGAACAAAAAGCCTCTCCCTTGGGAGGTAGTAGTCTGGTTTAATATACAAATTATATAATTTCTTTTTTTTTTTTTTTTTTTTAAACATAAATTTGAAGTACAATTATTAACAACTTGCTTTTAATAAAAATAAAAAAAACTTTATGCTGAATTGTTTTTACAAGTTCTTTATAACTTTGGTCCATGTGTCCCTATTCCTAGCCACAGTAGCCCAGCAGTCTCCTACTCTTTGAACGATTTCATCTCGCCATCTTGAAACTGGTCTTCCTTTCCTTCTCTTACGGTCTCTTGGTATCCATTCTGTTGCTATTCTTGACCATCTTCTCGTATCAAGCCTAGCAACATGTCCGGCCCACCTCCATTTCAATTGTTGTGCTTCCTTTGTTAGGCTTTTAACCTTAATCTTGGACTGTACCTTTCTGTTACTGATGCGGTCTTTTCTTTTGATACCAATCATGCTTCTTGAAAATTGCATCTGTGTCCTCTCTAATTTTTTGTAGCAGTTTTCCGTTGCTGACCATGTCTGGGAGCCGTACAGTATTACCGGGTATACACATGTTTCCAGCACCTTTGCCTTTAATCCTGGAGGTAGTTGACTTTTAAAAATGTGTTTCAAAGACCAGTATTTTTTCCATCCCATGTTGATTCTTTTGTTTATTTCTTCTTTTCTATCTCTAAATGAGATGGATTGCCCTAAATAATTATATTGCTCGACGAAGCTGATTTTCTTGTTCTCAACTTTTATTTCTCCTTTCTGTGAATTAGTCATAATCTTAGTTTTATCCATATTAATGTTCAGCCCCATGAATTCGCATTGTTCTAGAAGTTCGCTGATCATTTGTTTCGTCTCTGTTAATGAATTGGCAAAAATGACTAAATCGTCTGCAAATCTCAAATTCGATAGCTTGTATCCATTTATGCTTACGCCCTTTTCTTCCCAGTTTAGCTTTTTAAAGGCATAATTAAGGAGACAATTAAATAAGATTGGGGATAATGGACAGCCCTGTTTGACGCCTCTTCGGATTTCAAATGTTCTCTTATTTCCCTCCAAGACTAGGTAAGCCCTATTGTTTTGATATATAGTTTTTAGTATATTTATATATATACGATCGATGCCATGCTCTTGTAATGCCTGCCATAGTTTGCTGTGATAGATGGAATCAAAAGCTTTTCTGAAGTCTATGAATACCAAGTATAGCGGCACATTATATTCCATAGTTTTTTCCAGAATCTGATTAATTGTATGCAGGTGTTCAATAGTGGAGAATTGGGGTCTGAATCCAGCTTGTTCGTAAGGATGATTATCATAAATAACCGAAATTAGCCTATTTTTAATAATTGTTGCAAATACTTTGTATAATGAAGAAGATAGTGTTATTGGTCTGTAATTTTCGATGTCCTTGGGATCTCCTTTTTTATACAATAAGATTATTTTGCTGGTAGACCACTGATGAGGTACAAATCCTTCCTGTAGCATTTTGTCAAATAAGAGCTTCAGAGGTTTAACAAGACATTTCTTTCCTAGAATAAGGATATCATTAGTAATGTCATCTGGACCAGGTGATTTCCGTTTTTTTAATGTATTAAATACTTTTGTTATCTCCTCTTCCAGAATGCTTTCTTTGAACTGGCTTGCTTCTTGTGGCTCCTTTTGATAGCAGTACGTTGATGGGATGTGGTGATATAAAGATTCAAAGAATTTGCTAAGAGATATATTTATTTCTTCTCTATTGGTAGTTATTTTTCCTGAGTCAATTCTAAGTTTGGGAATCCATTTTCTCTTCAGCTCCGATAGCTCTTTACTTATGCGCCTTGTAGATCCAGTGGATTGTAAAATTTCCGTAATTCTCTTTTTTTCGAATTCCTTTAGCTCACACCGAATCCTCCTTCTTACCATTTTTCTTATTTCGCAGTGTTCAATCTTCTCTTTTGGGGACTTGTTTTGAATTCTGTTTAATTCTTCCCTTCTATTGATCATGCTTATAGTGATGGTAGAGAGCTTATAATTCTTCTCTTTTTTTGTTGTTTGTATATCTCTCTGCGCTATTTTTGAAGATTCTTTAATAGCGGCTTCCAGTCGGTTGTAGAGTTGTTGTATAGTTTTTTCAGTGCTAATGTTTGAAATATCAAATAGATTTTCAAAAGTTTCTTTAAATTGGTTTTCCTGCCCTTCATTTACTTTAATTATTTTCTCCTTTATGTAGAAACGTCTTGAAGGTAACTTCATTTTCCCAATTATTAATCTATGATCCGAATCAAAATAAAAATTTGGTTGAATATTGATGTTCTCTTCAAAAAGGTTCCTTCTGGCCAGTACATAATCTATTTCATGTTTTGAATCGTTAGGGGAACACCATGTCCATTTATTTGCTGGTCTTGAATTATTGTATGTATTTAATATGCATAAATTATTTCTATTGGCAAAATTGATCAATATTTCACCTCTTTGATTCCTTGTCCCAACTCCATTAGGTCCCATAGCATCAAAATCTCCATATTTCTTTCGACCGACCTTTGCATTATAGTCTCCAATAATTGTTAGAAATTTTTTATCTTTAACAAGGGAAATTTCTTCCTCTATTTTATCATAGAAATCTTCAATTTCTTCTTGGGTGCTCTCTGAAGTGGGGGCATGTACTTGAATTATCGTAAGAGTGATATTTTTTATCTTTATTTTCAGGCATGCGAGTCTTTTGGAAACTGGTTTAAATTCTACAATTTTGCTGTTTAGGTACTGTTTGGCTATGAATCCAACTCCAAATTGGCTACTTTCCGCACTCGAATGCATTAAAATATTGCCCTTAGATGTTTCTGCTATTGTTTCACTATTACGTCTGATTTCCGCAAGCCCAATGACATCCCAGCTAATAGACTCTAGAGCTTCTTCCAATTCCCATAACCTTTCTTGTCCTTTGAGTGTCCGGGTATTTAATGTGCCTATAATCAATCTATTTTTGTATATCTTTTGCTATGGTTTTATATTCTGATATTCATCTTCTGATACATCACTATTTTCCTTATTATCAGTATTCGTTCTTTGTACATATCTTTCCAAACTCATCGTTCTATTTTTGGATTTTTTTCCATCAGTTTTGGGTTTTTTCTTGTTTCTTGGGATAGTCGTTTCTTTGCTGATAACATTAGGAGATTTTTCTTCACTTCTATACCTTTTTCCCGAAAGTGTTTCTTGTGCTTGAAGTTCTTCTAAGCTGAAGATCTGACTATTTATAATTAATTTATCATATCTAATAGTGGTTTTCTGGTTCTTTTTCTTTGCTTCTAATAAGTGGGTGAATAATTTTTCTCTTATTTTTCTGATTGCTAGTGGAAAATCTTCTTTTATTGTTATATTTTGAAAATTTTCAGATAATTTTAGTATTTTTTTTGTTTTTATAACTTGATTTTTAGCTATTATTGAATTAAATTTTACTAACACTGGGCTGTTTTCTTTTTTATGATTGGTTTTATAGAAGTAATCAATGTGTTGTAACTGAGAAAGCAGGTTCATTTGTTTAAAAATGTTTTCTATTTCACCAAGAATCACATCATATGTTTTCCCCTTTATCCCAAATATTAAAATATTATATTTACGTTTCTCTTTGTCGATTTTTATTCTATGCATTTCCATTTCTTCTTTAATTTTTAATATATCTTCTTTAACAACTTTTATATCTTCCTTTAATTTTTCTTTAATTTCACTTACGTGCTGTTCCAAATTATCTAATTTATTTAACTTCTGCAGGATTTCGTCTAATTTACTCTCCATTTTAAATAATTTAAATTTAATTTTACTTACGCAAATATGATGATATTGTTTTGACCTTAGCAGCTATCAGTAACTACAGCTGTTTGTATCGTTGGGATTTAAATATCTCTCCTACCGGCCGCTTCCTAATCCCATTAAAAGTGCACTTACATTTCACTCCTCGTAACTTATTTCAGAGACACTTTATCGGAACCAGAATTTGTCAGTTTTTTAAATGGCTATAATCACAAGTGTATGTAAAATTTTATCGCGATTGAACCACTTTTTACAATGTTAATAATGAAGAGCGTGCCTACGATGTTAACCGTACCGTGGCTCAGGCCATTTATATACTTAGACCTATTTCGAAATCTATAGGACAAGTCTAAATTTTCAAAGGTATGCAGTTAAATAATAATTGTAAACAGCTGTCCTACCTTACTTCTTCCAAGTGGTTCTTCTGTAGCTTCTTCTCTGTTTTTGATATATATTATGTGGAGGTCAATGACTGAAATATCTCAATAGTCTTCGCTATCGATAGTTTCGGACATAAAACTATCGATACTATCGATAGTCTGAGGTGAAGCCTGGGGGAGATAGAATAGTAGAACTTTTAATTTTCATTTGGCTATAATGCAGTTTTCATTTGCACTTTTTTCTTTCCTTTTCATTGGGAATTAGATTAAAATTTCTGTGAATATAGGATGTCTTCCATTATACCTTGAAATACGTTTTATCAGCATCAAGCTGATAAAAGCAAGATACAAATAGTAAAAACTTTACTAAAAGATCAAATAAACTGTATTTAGCTATGTACCCAAGCAAGTGTGCCAACACTCTACAAGTAACCATGCAACCAGGATTCCCAGTTGTCGAAGTTTTGATTTTGTTTCTATGCAATTAACCAAGTAATTTTAAAGTCAAGGGACTGGCAGTTAATCAATTGTTTTGCTTGTATATAATTCCATCAAGTTTGAAGGCTTGTACGAGTATAAGCAACCCATACAATTTTTCAGTCTTATATTTTTTGTGTGAAGTTTATACTTTTTTTTATAGAGTAGATAAGCATTTTTCATTAGATACATAAAGAAAGTATTACACTGTTACATTTTGTTTATTTTTTTATTTCTATAAATTATATAGCAAATGGATGCTTAGAGGCAGACTATCACTATATTCTTTCGTTTCGATCTTGCCCAGTACACACTCCTTTTTTGGGGTGATAATTTAGCAGTGCATACCTTGACATTTTGCATAGAGATCACAAATGTTGCTCCAGAGCTATTTAGTATCTACAGATAGTGTTATTTTTCTATTAATAATGCTGATTATTTCCTTATAGTAGATCTTTGTCAAGTTGTCAGTACTGATTTACTGATAGTTATTGTAATTACACGAGGGAAAGGTTTCTAGGGAATAGATCATCTATCCATGAAAAATAGATCACCCCCCCTCCCCTTATTTTTTTATTTATTTTTTTTTTATAAATAAGGCTTAGCCAAAATAGATAAATTACTGTTCTAAGATACTTCGTATCTTTATCTATAATTGAATTTGGTTTTTCATTGAACCAATTAAAAAACTTTTACAACAGATACTGTATCTCTTAGATACAACTTGATCTTTTTTGTTGCTTTGAGTACGCAATGGGGTTTAAATCTAGGTGAGTATCATTTTAGCTAAGAAGAGTTCATACCAAAAACCGCAAAACGTGGGATGGGCAATACGGAAATGTTTGCTTAGTTAAAGTAAAACCCATGGATTTTTTTTAATCTAAAGATTTATTTTTCGTAACTTGCTTGGATTCTTAGATTCCTAATTTTTGGTGGAATATATAAAAAATCGGGGGAAAATCAAGAGGTATGATGGAATAGAAAAAAAAATGGCCTTTTCACCCCTTTTTATTTACCTATAGAATTCCTCACAATTACTTACAAAATTTTTAATTGAGTTCTCCACCATTCTAAAATTTATATACATATCTATTTATTAGTCAAAGAAGATTACTTGGATGCCCAAAGTAATGAATATATATATATATATATATATATATATATATATATATATATTTTTTTTTTCTACAGATTAATCCAATATAGTTTCCTATACGATTAATGATTCATCAGTTTCATCTCTTAGGCTTTCTTATCCTGAACAAAATTTCATTTTTTTACTATGCTATAGATATCTTATTTTATAGTTTTTAATTTTTTCAATAATATAAATTTTTTACTTGAATTAAGTCTTGGCTGTAATAAAGAGTTTTATATTCCAAGCTAAAATTTCAACTTCTACCTCCGGTTCTAATTTCTTTTCTCTTTTTTTTTTTTTTTTTTTTTTCATTTCTAATTTTCATGCAAGACTGCTTTAAAATTATATGAAATAATAAAGGTTATTTTTTTCTCTCTTTATTTTCTTGTTTTCCTCTTTCTTTTATAAACGTTTCATTGTTTAATAGTAAAATGATTATGGATGAAAAATGAGAATCCTTTTATATTTGATAACAATAATAAAAATTTTCTTGTATGGAAATTAAATTTTAAATAAGTCAAATTATTTGATGTAGCTTTCCCTTTGAATCTCAGGGTAATTTATTTGAAACATTTTTCGTTGGAGGTATTATACAAATTCTGTTTTCTTTCATCCTATGTTAATTCTTATGGCTGATTCGGACAAAAAAATAATACTATCAACTTAACTAAGACTATATGTTTTTGGGGTAATTAATTGCCATACTCATAAAAATTAATAAAAACATTTAAAATTGCAAACACCAAAAAATGCTTTTTAATCACTTCCAATTATCTATATATGTCATACATAGTAAAAGAAAGTATCCCGATCATGAATTTTTTTTACGTTTCTTCCTAATAAAACAGGAATGAATTAAGCAGTTACATATTTATATATGCATGAGTTATATGATTATATATGAGTCATTTTATTACAGAAGACGAGAATAGCGTGCTGCTCAGAATATTTACCGAAAGGAGAAACATTTCAGCAATAATGACGGTTTCGATTCCCAATATAAAAGAAAATTTACATTTTAGAAGAAAAACTTATGTCCATTTCTTCACAAAGTAATTGAAAGTTTTGGGGTCTTTTTACTTTAGCCATACCAGTTACTTTTTGATATTATTAATCATTTATCATATGGTTATTTAATAATATATGTCTATTTTAAAAGGAAAAGAAATATACATGAAGGAGGTTACCTAGCTATTACCTACAAGATTTTAAGAAACGTTGAAGTTGTTTTTTAATTTCACATACCTACATGTGAAATATACAGTAAGGGAAAGTATCACGATCGTAAAAAATTTGACTTCCGGTTTCAGCGGAAATATGTTTTGGGGTTCACTGAGTCCAAATAACAAAGTCCTGCGATGGTCTGTGTGTGGGTGAATAGACTCAAATTGGGTAATTGGTATATGTATATGTCCGTAATGTGACAGCAAAGATTTCATCAAAATGATGAAATGGAGGGGGAACTTTATTTCATAATTTTTTTCCCATTTTTCGTTTTTTGCATTTTCTCTGAAATAGATTTAACGATTTTGATTAAACTCATCATGTTTAATGAAAATCAAGTATTCTTTAATATCAGGTAAGCTTTATCATTATTAATGAGGGGGCATAAATGGGGAAGGGGCCTTTTTTGTTTTCCTATAAAGTACTTTTGTTTTCGTTCATACGGAGAAATTATCTGTCTCTCGTTTCGCCTCATAATAAGAAATGTCTAAACATAAAATATGAAAAAAAATCATACAGTAAAGTAAATATGAAAAAATAAAATATGAAAAAAATCAAGTAAACATACAGGAGAAAAAAAGAAAATTATTCCCTCGACTCATAAAAAACGTTGAGCCCGCACATGTGAGGTACGCCTTTAATGGTGAACCAATGCTCATAATTAGCGATGTTCTGTTCATTTTTTGTTTCATGGTAACTATATTAAGTTTTCAACAACAACTTACTACTTAATCTTTTAGAAATAAGTGGTGTGCGTTTTTTATGCGTGCACAGCTCTAAATTTCTTACATACCACTGTACTATATTATTAATACTCGTATAATTGGAATACGAGGTATGGTTTTGAACGCGTTGTGAAGTAATATAGGAGCAAATTACCCTTAAGGGTGCCACCGATGATAGTTTTTTTAGTGAAAACTGATAGTATACATCGGAAGAAACTAATTTTTGTTCTGAACGCATTAAAACAACACCTTTTTTTTTCTTCTTTTTTTCTACGGGCAGTTTATGGCAATTTTAGAAGTCAGTACTATCCAGACACCAAGGTTTATTATAATTAAATTATATTAGGATTTGTCGAGTCATGTATTTAAAGAGGTTTTGTGGATTGTGATATTTGTTATTATTCCTAGATTTAAAGCTCTGATCGTTATCCGATTAGTAGAAGGAGGTGAGAGTTGAAAGTAGAAAAGAGAGAGATATTGAATGGAGGGATGATGACAGGTGAGAACATTCCAGCGGAGGGCAGGCTGCGGATGGGGACCACCTTATGGGAAATTATGGGGACGGGGAACTAATCCCAGGCACGGAGGATCAGATAGGAGCGGAAGGGATTGTGGTCCAGCGGCCGGCCCTCCAGTCTTCTTATTGTACCGTCTTCTGGAGTGGAGTGCTCTAATGCTAGCTTATTGCCACGGCTTCAAGTCTCAAAGGTAGTCCTTAGTATCTGCCACCTCGTATTTTTTATCACGGTAGTAGTCATAATGGAACATTCAGTAATTCATAGTTCTTTCATTTACCTTGGGGTTCGGTACTTTCTAAATAGATAATATAAATCTTTCCAACAACTGAATTTATTTTCACTACTCCGTAAAGGTATTACTTATGTCGCATCGAATGTAATATTACCTCTTTTTACTTCCACTTATTTTTAGTATCTTTTACTTATTTTTTAAATTTTCTTTTTTATTTTAACAAGAAAAGCCTACTATCAGCTTATTGGTTAAAGAATATTAACTAGATCCTTTTTGGAAAATTGTGGAGTAGTGTAAAAGTGGTCTTGTACCAATGCTATTGAACTTTTTTAATTTATTTAATTGTTTAAAAATGTCGACATAAAAAGAAAGCGAGTTTCGAAGCGCGAACCGCTTTAACATTCTCGAGCCGAACAACGGCGATTTGAATCCGCCCTGAGTGGTGGACCCATTTCATGATGGTTTTATTTCGTGGTGGACCCACGGAATAAATCTCAACCATACAACCATGGTTAGAATAGGTTGGTTACGGTTGTAGAGTAACCCCCGGTATGCCACATATGGCCAGGGAAGGGTACCGAATAATAATAAAATAAATTAATAAAGAGCTTTAAGAAGGAAATAGTAGAGTAAATAACATTAAAGATGTTGGGAATCTAATTTAATCGGCATTTATCCACAGACTGGAAAGTATTAACATTATATTAATGAAAGTAGTATTAATAAAAGTCACAAAATCCATAATTAACAAATATTCCGCTAGCGTTTTATTTATCTAATACTAGCTGTATGTACCGGTTTCAACCGGAGAATTTCATTATTTAAATCTATAAAATCTGTAAAGTAAGACTTTTATCGACTCAAACGGTCGATTACGTAAAAACCAGTACAAAGCAAGATCAGAATGATTTTTATAACAATAAAGAATATACCCAGAAATTGGCTGAAGTTATGCAATTTTAATATGGACAGGTATTCGCACCTGGTATTAACGAACTACTGAGCGAAATTTGGAGAATTTAGGACAAACGGTACTGATTTCTATAAACAACAAATAAACAAACAGAATTTCATCTTTATTTATATAGATTATCATATATCTTATATTTGTATTTTCGCTGCAAAGTCAAGGTGCGCGGGCGCTTTGACCGTCAGTTTAGATTTCTGATCTATGCAGTCTCTTGGCTACCTTCTCTACCGTTTATTTCTGATGACTCAATATAATATTTTTTTTTTAATATCTAAAAATTTATCGTGAATTATATGTATTAAAACCTCTCAGATCTTTAAAAAACAAAAAGAAAAAACTTTCATTTCTAAACTTTTTCATACATATTTTCTTTCATAAGTAATTGTGATTCGGTAACTGGCCAATATCTATTCCGAATTATTCCAATGGGCCTTGCAATTGTATTAATATAATACTATTCTATGCAAAAATCTCTAGAACCGTTTGGAATAATATGACCTCGTGGTGGCAGGTTATTGAACGTTCTCTCAAACAGATAGAGAATGTTCGACCTCCTGCGATATATATATATGTGGCCCGGTGTGGCTGTGCGGTAAAGCGCCGTACTCCCATGCCGGAGCTGCGGGTTCGAGTTCCGCCCTGGGTGGTGCTTTTCTTTCGTAGGAGAAGTATCACCCAGTGCCACGGGTGTTAGTATGGGCAGTATAGGGCTTCAGTGGAAGCCATGAAGTCCCAAAAAAAAAAAAAAATAAAAATAAATATATATATATATATATATATATATATATATATATATATAGTGAGCAACTCAGTCTAATATCGACTAGCGAAGTAAAACAGTATCTTTCTAGTGACTGTCACATGTAACTGTTTCGTCAAGTTGAAATGATTTTATATTCTCATTGCTAACATGGCATAGTTGTAATTTTACGTTAAAAAATGTTATTCTACTCCGTTTCAGTGTTACTATATATTTTCATTATTTGTAAATTACTGATTGGTAAATGTAAAGTTATCATATACTATTAACCGTTCGTTTGAAATATTATTTACTAAATTAATCATAGCTAGATGCTGTGGAGCCCTCGTTAGTTATAGATGGAAGTTAACAGGTGCCACCGCTGTAATTAGGGACCTATTGCCCTCCTCCCTATTCACTTAATTAATTGCTCCCTTAATTAATTACATTTCTCACAACTATTTACAATTCATTGAATTTACAGAGAGGTATTTAATACGTATACAGTATTCTTATTTTTCTTTTTTTGTTATTTATTGCAATCTGCATTTAAAATCATTGTTATATAACTGTCCCACCAGCATTAATTAGAAGTTGCTCTGTTTAATACATTGCATTTTTATTTTCGTTAGTATCATCTAAAAACATGCCTCTATCTTGTAAATATTTAAATAATATTTGAAATTTCAATCATATGTAATTTATAATCCCACTGGAATTTAAAAATTCTATGGTAATCTTTTAACAGTGCTTGGAAAAAACTCCGCATTATTCAGTTTGTTGGAATCAGTATTCGAACTTATTCAGTATTTAATTATTGATGCTGGATACTAAACAGGGGCTGAATAAGGCTGTTCAACCCATTAACTAACGTAAAGAGATAACAACTGTCACAGGTTATCCAAATATTATGCCCTGGCATGCCAACATGCCCGATAAACCTGTAGAAGACAAAAAGGGAGCTGGTTAACTCCCTACCTAAGTGCAAATCACGACAGGAAGAGATGCCGCTGGGTATCACCCTTCCCCAAGCCTATCAAGCCATGTTTTTTTACGTGTTAGTCATCAGATTCGCTGATTGTCTTTTTCTTTTAAGACAGGTGCGAATGTAAAAATGAAGTTGAAAAAAAAAAAAAATTATTGATGCGAAACAATCTATAGTTTCCACCATCGATAGTTTTGATACTGTCGGTAAACTATTTGTCGATAACATACAGTGGCTTAAATAGAATATCGCCACACAAGCACAATCAAAGAAGATGACTGACCGGGGGGGGGGGGGGCTTGTGATTTTATCCTTAAGATGTTTAAAATTTTTTTTTTTTTTTTAAAGAAGCTTTTAACTTAACTGAAACGAAAAATAAAAAGCTTAGAAGAGGAGGAGCAGTATAAAAGTGTTGCGACTAAGTCTGTTTTTTATTCCCGGAGCATTTTAATTAGTGTTTAGAAATCCATAGAACATAGTTGATGTTTTATAATTCGCCAAATTTTAATTAAAAAAAGAAAACCTCAGTATTATACTTAAAGATACATCTCTAAATTTTTAATTTTGTATAAACCATGTATGTGGTTCGTTCAGTCATACCTGAAAATATGGTGCGTCAGCACAGGTTACATCTATGGACTCTCTTAACTTTCCTTACGTTGTAAGGAACTATGATTTACCAATGTTTATTTTTTTGACAGACACAGCACATGTAACTCGCAGGGGATGGGATTTCGGATTACCTGGCATTCTCCTGTATCAGGAGCATACCCAAGCCACACCAAGCGCGCAGTATTAATCCTAGTGGTTAAAACACGTTTGCCCTCATTGATTTTTTTTTTTTTAGGATTAAAATTAATGGACAGAGAAATATCGCCTCAATTCTCCCGAGCAATTTTCTTTCATTTCATTTAAGTTTCATTTGCACTATCTAACCATGCTGTTATTAAACTCACCGGACTTGCTATGTTTACGAGCATTAAACCGCCTGGGTGGCGATAAAAGAGCTCAACTGCTCACCGCTGGAACTGGAGTTGATCCCATTGGAAGGAAGCGATGGAGTGGTGAATGGATCGCTGACATGAAGTGGCTTGCCACTTGAAAGGATCGAGTGGCACGCCATTCCGACTTCCTTTGTGAAGCCGCCCTACTCCGGTTGCCGGCAGCTAAGTGGCCTTATCAATAGACTTTGTATTATTGTGTGCACTCCATTGCTCTATCGCCTTAGCGTAATATGTCCAGTAAACACCTGGTCTAATGGTGTTCTTATATCATTTTAATTCCACCTTTGCGGAAATTAATGCAAATATTGAAAAATAAAACTTAAATCACCTTTTACAGAAAGATTAATTAAGGTTTATTCGGTGTCTTGCTACCCGACATAGTCTTATATAGTCGTACCTTTCTATTATGTAAATATGTTTCAGGTTTAATATTTTATTTTATATTCTTGCATCGAATTAAAAAATAACAGGATAAACTGCACCATAACCAATTATCAAAAATACACCTTTTTCAGATGCCAATGGTAGCTTAAGGTAAATTGGGTTTTAGAGGGACTAGAAAGCAAAGGCCGTCGCGATCTTGTCACCCTTTAGTTTAAAAATAAAAAATGTAAACAAACAATAAAATTAATAATACGAGTAAAATAAAAAATAATAGTAGGTATTACTAAATAATAATCATATTTTATGCCAAGAATATTTACCCTAACATGTCTCGGTGAGAAAATTTATCAAGTTATTTAGTTTGATTATTAATTCAATTTCAATTAATTAATCAAGAAAACTTTTTAGCATCTCCTTTTCGGGGGGAATCTCTAACCTTCCATCTGTTGTAAATACGCTCCTGATTGTATGATACCATCAATGTGGCATAGGAATATCTTTTAATGTTGCAGTTTGCCCATTCAGCTTGGCGGGGACGATCAAAGAGAATCCAAAGTGATAGTGGGTGGACTATCGGGCTTCGGTGAATATCAGCTCTGTCATCTTCCGCCTTTATGTTTATTCCTCGCCGCCTATATCACTATTATTGCCATCAAATTTATTATTAGTTAGTTATAAATTGTACTAATTATATGCAATTAATGACGGAAAATGGGCAAACAAAAAATATTTGAAAAGCTCTTAACGTGCGAATACAGCTGACAACACTCATGACTAAAGAAGTCTTGTTTCCTCATGTTTCCTCTAACACTTTGGACTTTAGAAGACTAAAAACGGGCTTTATAAGGTTATTGAAACCAATAACCCAGTTGAATAGTTGATCTGATAAAGGGTTGTTAACAATGTACCGCTGGGTACTGCCTTTCCTCAATTCCTTTCCTGAGTAGAGGTTTAGGAACTGTTGAGGCTACTGCTGATGTAGCAATTCAAGTTTCGATGATCCCGGATGACATTGTTGTTGTAGGCGAGGCTAGAATTTCTTTATGGACAGAGAAACTTTAATTTGCTCTTCTGGACGATTTGCGGATTAAGTTTTCTTCCATTATTTGCTTCTTTGAAACGTTTTAGAGCTGGGCATCCCCTGTAGTTAAGATGTGACACACCAATATTGGCAAGCTCAGCTGCGGTTTCTCGGCCATATCTTTTGCATTTTGATGCGCGATAGCAATAAGTTTTAGGATGCATATATTGAAGAATGATATTTTTTATTATCGGTTCCTAAATTCTTATTTCAGCATGATATATAAATTCTATTTTAATTTTTTTTCTCATTACTGTTATTTGGGATGTCAGTGAAGATCATCGATGGCTTTGGCTCTGTGAAATAATATTTACATGAGCGGCTTTGCATCCAATTTCAGTTTTTATTGTTGTGATTGGAGTCGCTTGATGTAAGTTTTTATTACAACTCTGGACTTCGGTCTTTAGATAACTGGTATGCATGAAAATCTTATGCCCTCTTTTCTTCGGCTACTAGCTGACAATGTTTATCCGCATTTTTAGCGTATACTTATGTAAAACATTTATGTGAATCGGCTGTGTTGTGGTTCAATGTGACTCATATCCTTTAACTTTTATATGACATCAAAACTAATGTTTTATATGTCGTATATTATCTATCTTATATATCGCATATTTTTCTTGGGTTCAATCTGTTATGAGTTTTAGGCCGGTAAACGGTACGCAGGCGCTTTCAAGACTCGCACTTTTATCCTTCAACCTGTTGTCTCGGTTGAACTTGAACCGAACAAAAAAGTTATACGGGGTTTCCGGGGTAAAGGGGAGAGGGTGAGGGATAGATGCCGAGTATTATTAAATTTCCCTTAACTCCGGGTTTTGAATTTGCTATCTTCGGGTTCCCAAACATAAGTCACTTTTCTTCTATTTATATTCTTTCTTGAAGATTAGTGCTATACGGCAGAAATTGATCTGTAGAAAGGTATCTTGATAATAATAAGGTTTGTAAATGATTCTCTAATATTTTCATACAATCCTATAATCGCCGTTGCAGTGCACTAATCTACTGAGCTCCCAAGATCCGCATACCATCTTCCCACTTCACCGAATCTAAGACCTGACTGATATCGGCACATTGCAACGAAGTAATCAGGGGCTGTCCATTGTCCAAGAGTCTAATCTAATCGGCAGAACTGTCGCTATCAAACATTTATTCATGAAATTCCAATAGTCATTATTTAAATAAATGTCACGTAATGATACCTTCGTGGGTTAGAGCACTGCAATGGTTAAGCTTAGTCCCAGTTTCGAAAACTGGACATGCCCAATCTTTTCTCTTCAGATGAAGTTAATTTAACAATGAAAATTGATATCTAATGTATGATTTTCCTTATTTTTAGCTGTTGAAAAGAATTGTTGCCTCCAGCTCATTCCCCAAACTCTTATCTACATATTATTATGATTTAAATTCGATAATTTAAAAGATGCATGATACCTTTCAACCGGAGTTTAAAATTGAAACATTGACTGATCCCAGTTTTTTTCCTTGTTGTATTTATTTGTTTTTAAATAGTAATTCAGTTATGTAATTAGTTACTAAAAAATAGAAACCTGTAAACAATACAATATATGAAGAGCCTTGGATTCATTACTATGTAAGGAAGTACTGTTTATTTGACCGTGATCAATTCTCACGGTTCCCCTTAATCTTTCAATTAATGGTACCCAGTTAATAAAAAATATTCAACCAAAATACGTTCATACATCACTATTAGAGATGCTACATCGAAAACAAAACATCGATTTTTAATACGTACTTATTGCATTTATTTGTTTTGTTTTTTAATAATTTCATCATGATGTATGTTAGAACTGTGTTGTTGTAAGAACCTCATGTTCACTTAATTCCATAGAATCTAAAAAAAAAAAGTTTTAGCTTCCTTGAGGCCTTTGGGAAAAATACTCACTACACCTCTCCTAATTAAAGCAGTCAATGGTATGAATTACCTCATTATTTTTCACTGATAAATCAGGGATTTTTTCCTGATACCTGTTCTCAGCTATCCTCTCCACGTGACCGTATATTTATTGACTTACTTTTTTGTCCGATTAAGCTATTTATACTAGGAAATGCTCAGGTGATCGAGTCTGTGTTCTATTAAGATAAACTCAAGGGCGACGATCGGCGAGTTATGAATGGAAAAATCATCAATCAGCCTGTAACGTGGCCCACGCACTGTTTAGTTACCATCAATCAACACTCAATTCATGCAATTGTACACCATCGTCACCTATTCTTATCCATTCGTTGAGTCAAGAGTTTTAATCCAATGATAACCCAGGAATTCATTATATATAATATAACACATAACTAATGACACCTCATTTATTCAGCTAATATTTATAGTTCTTTCTTCATAATTTCAATCTAAATCCTCACTAAGAATTTAAGAAAACATTAGGCCGCCAAAAAACACCTAATATTCTCAGTGCCTTGTCTGTCAGTTTGTATGAAGCCAAATCAATATGAGTGTAAGAGATTAGAGCAACAACTACGATTTTGATGAAATTTATGTGAATCGTGCGATTTTGGGTCTAGATGATCTCATATCAGTTTCATCGAATTTCAAACACTACTTCGTTTGGACATGCACAAATACATTTTCTGAAATAAGACATGGTTTTATTTCAAAAGAAGCTCGTGTTATTCAGTTAACAGTAAAAATAAAAAAATAATAAATAAAAGAAAAGGTAATAATAAAATTTGTGTTTTCGTAAAACAATTTTTTTTTAGTATTACATTCGCTAATTTTGCAACCTATTTTCAAAAAATATTTTCTTGCATCGCTTGGTGAACAGATGGTCTCCAAGGCGCTATTCTGCCAAATTACATTTAAAACTATAATTAAAGTGTTTGTTGTGAACTGGCCCATCCCTGAAATAGTTCATAAGCTACACTAGCCCACTTGGCAGATTATTATTTATTTATACAAATTTTGTTTAACCATGTTGAAATATTCTATGCTTCGTTAATCTTCTCCCCCCCCCCCCCTTTTGCAACTAAATTTCCAAGAACCCTTCTTTCACGAATATATCCAAATAGCCACAAGGTGTGGTAAGTAAGGTAACATCCAATCCCACCTCTCCACACTCCCTGGCGATATGAATAATTCATATTTCCCAAGAAGAAGTAAAACGAAGAAGCGAGGTTTTTGTTATGTCGCCCGCTGCGATCCCATGAAACATTCATCCGTCTATCTACTTGATATATATCCGTTTTATGCATGTAAACACTCTGTTACACTTTTCGCATTTATAAGATATATTGTTTTTTTTGTATATTTATTTATTATAATTTGGAAGTGAATGATGTCAAGTTATCCTTCATGGGCAGATATGTATGAGAACCTGAAAATGAACCTCGCGAAAATCTCTTGCAATCCCAAAATTTTGTAAAAGTGCTTCTCCAATTGAAGGTTAGTCTAGATAATATGTGGGCCGCGGGGCAACAACCGGCCCGCGAGACAGTTTGAAAAACCCAATTATAAAAAATATTTCACTAATTACTCATACTCACGTCTTTGTATCAGTGGAATTAATCCAAAAATCTTTGGATTAGTTTCCCAAATTCAAGCTCAAGTGTCTCATTGATTTCAGGGTCCCTATTTAACTTTCGTAGTTTATAATAATTCCAAAATTCACGATTTACTTACAGTATTGAACCAATTTTTTTTTTCATTTCATTTCGTTATTTTAATAAATTTTATTACAATTGTCGTATTATTTCATGTTTGATATCTATCGCTAAAAATTGTGAACTCTACTTTAAAATGCACTACTTTTGAAAGCGGCCCGCGAACGTATTTGCACACCAAGGTTTGGCCCACAACATGTCAAAGGTTGCCCATACCTGGTCTAAACCAACAATTTAAATTGATAAGGAAATTTTTAGTTTTTGGAGCATGACTTAAAATTTATAGAGAGCCAATTTCCACAATTTAATGTAATAATTAAACCACCGAGAACCATCAAGTTATTACCTAAGACATTCAGTGATTATAAATAGGAAAACAATATAATTAATGTTGGGTAAATGTTTAAATGCATTTTAGGCATTTAAGTAGGTTTATACTCGGGCACATGATTAAGAAGGTCCAAAAAAGAAGCAACTATATTGTGCCGCATAAGGATAGGACATTGCGAATTTACCCATCTATACTTACTTTATAAGAAGCGCCAAACTGTGAAAAGTGTAACAATACAGCCCAAACATTGAAGCACCCTGATAATAACAAAAGACGATTACTAATTCAATTGTGGGACCATCTGTTAATATTGCCCAAAAGCTTGAAAGAGATGAAGGGTGATAGAGAAAAGAATACTTTTTGAATACCCAAAAGTGTTGAAATACTACGATTAAAAATAAAAAGGAGTAAATGTGTAAATGCATTTTTGAAGGTCCAAAAATGCATTTAAGAAGGTGCAAAAAAGAAGCATCTGTATATTTATTTATTAAGCAACTATATATATATTTTAATGACCCTTTAGGGTAGAACCAAATAAGAAATAAACAATCATACCTTTTTTTTTACATTCATCTGTTTCATATTTCTTTATCAACTAAAATCCTTGTAATCGACAAAAATATAGTTGTAGATGAAATATGTTAAACCTTTCAATATTTGGGATGATGCGTTTTAGATACTCAAAATACTTGTCAACCCTGACACATCCTTGAATCACGACCTCATCATTTGCCATTTTGTTCCAAAATGATTGCTGATTAGATGTCTTCTACATTATCACTCCATTTGTGAAAATATGTAAGTCTTCAAATCATTAGAGAGGGTTTATTAGTTTTTTTCAAAGCTTGCTATACTTGCTGGTTTTGTTAGTTACGAAAAGCATTATATTTTATAAGTTTCTTTTTTTCTTCCCACGTATGTCTGAATCAATTACCTTGTTTATATTTCAACAGTCGTGGGTTGATGAAAATTTATAGTCTGACAACATCAGTGAATTTGGCAAGGCCCTAAGATTAATTTGCATATTCCATATTATTCTGTAATAAAAAAAAATACCTTGTACGATCTGAAGCAAAATAAAATTATGTAAACCTGGTTTTATGTTTATTAGTATTCCATTCACCTAACAGGTTCTTTCATATTTTTTTTATTTTTTATTTTCCAGCTCTTCGAACGAGTTCACAGTGGGACTCAAACCGCATTAGTAACAGTGCATTAATCCTTCTTTTTTTTCAAAATTCAAATGCTTAGAAAATAATGGATGTTTTCAACACTAGCACTATCTATATTAAAAAAGGTTTTTTATTAAACTTTTTTACTCTTAGTCTTTATTGAACTATCTTTTTGATATATATATATATATATATATATATATATATATTTTTTTTTTTTTTTTTTTTATGTCATGTAAAAGGTATTTATTCTGAATATTGCAACTGAGATCCGTTTTTTTATTTTTCAAGTTCGTTTTAATTTCGATTTTGCTTTTAAAACTTTTTTTTTTTTTTATTAAAGTATTTTACAATAATATAGAATCTCTGCCCTATAATGGTTTCTCGACTTGGAGATATAAATTGCACTTCAGCATTTAGTGAATTGTAATATGCCTGTTTTGTCTAACTTAAACAACTAAACAATAATATCCATTAGTAGAATTCTCAAGAACATAATAATTTTGCGAATTATTTTTTTCAACAAAAAAAAAACCCTAGCTGTAAAGCCATCTTAATATTGATTTTTCGTAAGGGAGGTCAGCCTAAGTAGCCACTTATAGTTCTTCTACCCTTTATTATTGGGATAAATATTCTTATATTGACAATGAACGGGGAGTGGAACTGGTTCTTTACTATGTGTTCGATTCATGAAGCATTCTTTCACCTGAAGACTCCGCCATGTCCGAACTTAATTATAAATTCAACCGAAAAAAATTGTGTCATAAATAAAATCATTCCGAACATACATTTTTTTTTAAAACCTAAACCGTTATTAATTCATAGTACGGATAGTTATCCTTAGTTACTTTTTGAGGGAAATTGCCCTCAATGATGTCGTAAAGGAATTATAATTGTGGGGGAGAGGCGCATTGGTGGTTCAACAATAATAATTTGTTTTTAAGATTGTAGTCGGATGATTTATTTACATTAAAAATTAAATGAACTTTTGTTTGGTGCAAATGCAAAATAAGTTAATTGGTTTTAAAGTTAACTTAAATTAATTTTATATTTTAATTTTTTCCCTCCTAGCCCTCGCTGGGTACGCCTATGGATGAGCCCATTGTATACTTCTCCGCAGTAGTTTTGCTCTTAATGCTTCAAAGTTGTGCAATTCATGATCAGCAAGTACTTCCTTAAGACATGCGGAAAACTTGTCATGTAATTCTTCGTTCTATACCACTAAAAATATCGATTTAAAGGTTAAAATATAAACATGTATATAAAATATAAGTATATATATATATATATATATATATATATATATATATATATATATAAGTTCTACTTCGTTCGAAGATAAAAAACACAATAAATAAGTGGACTACAGTACAGTAGCAAATATCGTATATTATTATTAATACATTATTTTTAATAAGATTTATTTAATAAAACTAAAGTAGACAGAAGTTTCGCAACTCCCAAATTTCCTTTAAGGAAATTCACATGGTTATGCTAGGCTCTATTAATTCCTAAAAATCGTAAAATAGATAGGTAGTGAATCATCCTTACGAATACTCTGCAAACAGAAGGTGCAGTTGGCATTTGCAGGATAATCTTATGCCTCAGTAATGCCTGACTCTCGTTAGCGATTGTAACTTGTGTAAAACTGGTAAGGGACAAAAGAGACGCCCCCGGTTCTGGTTCTCGATGTTCCAACCAGTCCAGATGTCCCATTACCATCGTTTTCGAAAGGGGAGGGGGCGTTTTTAAAATTTATCCGAGAAGCCTCTTTAAGCTCTTAGCTTTTAGCGGAAACCAGCTGTGTGCCGTATTCATAATTCATAACCGTTTCCCCCCTCGTTTGAGTATGATATAGTCACCATTAAAAAGGAAACGGGGTGAGCTTCCTTGGCATGCTTTATGGATTTTCCGAGTACTTTCCATAAGATCACAAAAAAAAAAAAAAAAAAAAAAAAAAAAAGAAAGAAGAAGAAAGAGAACAAGGAAAGAGCGAAGATGGTAGACCCTCAGTGGAAGGCGATATCCGGAGCAAATTTAAATATTCATTTTGTTATTTTAAAGGGCGGTGTTGAGAGTCTACTTGACTTGGAATTTTTATTTTTTATTTCAGCTCCGCCGGATGTTGTATCTCATTCATTTATGTATACCAACATCATCTTGTTTAAAATTATTAAGATATTATAAATATAACTATCCACTTCTTTATTCACATAAACATAACATAAATACATTAGTATTGAAATCCCGGCGCAAAAAAAAAAAAAAAATCATGTAATATGAAGGAATGATTAATCAAAGATTTGTTGAAATAAAGATTAGTTTGAAAATCTGGTCAATATTTCGTTTGTAAATTTAATTTCATAAATAATTCATTTTATTGTTAATGCAGAAGGTTCTGATTTAATCAAATAAATTACAACAAAACAAAGGAATTTCCCTGCTTTATTTTCATAGAAATATCTGTTAATAATTTTTCGGAATTTCGCTGAAATTACATCTAATCTCATGAAATATTTTCCCCATTTATTGTTTCGTTATTTTTATTTTTTGTTAAACGCTATCTATTTATAAATATTATTATTTAATTTATTCTTCTTATTTTTTTAGCAAAGCGTTAAACTTTTGATACCATCAAGGAATTTGTACAACGTTATTATGTTTATGCAGAATATTTAAAGTGTAAACTTCGCTGACGCACAGTGTTTTGATTAGTATAAGCTAGGTGGACAAAAGTCATGATTGAAATTCTAAAAATTGGTATTCTAATAATGTAAACAATACATCAAAACGTGGCATTCTAATATTTGTTTGTGTCTCACACACTCCACCTCGTTAGTAAGAGAGTCCAAAGGTGTAAAATCTTGGTTTAATAGAATAAATAAGTTGAATTCCAAGCATCACTTCAATCATAAAAATTACATCGTTCTTATAGATTAAATTTATTATTATTATTTATTTATTATTATTACAGTTAAATTTTTATAGATTGATTGTTAAGGATTAATATTACTTGGACTAGTGAGTGCTAATTTACTCTAATTCAGTAAATTTATCTGTTAATCTGTTAACCTCAATAAAGAAATGTTTTTGAGACGATTGTAGGATTTTTTCATCGTTTTGAAACTTCCAAATGATGTTAATGGCTTGTACCCATTTGTACCCGGGCTGATTTTTCTGTATATTATAGGCACCTTTCAACTTAATAATAATATGTATTATAGCCTGCACACTCGAGTACATTCTTTTTTTTAGTACTTTCTTTCCAAAATCGATACTTTTTTAATAATCGTTGAACCACTTTATGGAGTAAAATCTCTTTTCCCTTGCAGTTTCTTTCGTCGAAACATATATTTAAAAACCATATAGAGGACAGAGGATGAGTCTACCTAACTATGCCTCCAGAATTTCTCATAAAAGGGTTGCTGCAGGAAAATCAAAGAAGCATTTTTAGACTCAACGCCAACTTCCACATTTCAAGGAACCACTATGATCCCCGGAAAAATTGTGCAAGACATCACTAATTACTTTGGGGAATGCTAAGTAATTCAGTGGAAATGAATCATTAGCCTATTACATAGACTCAAAGCTTACAGTGTTTGTTTGTTTGTGTTATTCGTACAAGCAGACTAGGATGCGTTATATGTAGGCAGGTCATGACTTCTTGCCATTACCGTCTAAGAAAATTATTTACTAACAGATATTTAAGAAAATGCCTTATCCTTTTTTCTCACTGGATTTCTTAGCAGTACAAGCCCAATCATTTGGCGGAATCCTCGGCCATAATCTATGACATCCGATCAAATTTATCTTTGCAGAGGTAACCTCTCAAAAAATAAGTTTGTTCTGGTGCTAAATCACTGTACAGATATGCACATATAAAAATAGATATGACCATCATGCTACACCTCTGAAAATATCAAATATTTTATTCAAGGTGGAAAAACAAAACAAAAAAACAAAAAAAAAACAGATCCTCTAAAAACAAAGAAAAAACGAAAAATATATGTAAAGAGGATTAGAAAAAATAAAGAGAACAGAATTTTGTATAGATAGGCTTTTGTTTTTATTTTTTTCTTCTTAATCTCCTGGAAATCGTTTAAAAGTAATTTAATTAATAAAAATGTTATTATTTTTATAATTAAATTACTTAATTGGTCGCAATAAATGAAAAAATTACGAAAAACAATTTTATAATTTAATATAATATATTTACTTTATGAAATATACATAATATTAAATATAATACATTCAATTTTATAATTAAATATAACCAGTTTATAATTAAATGTAATCATTTTATAATTAAATTACGTAAATAGTCGAAAGAGATGAAAAAACGACGAAAAATACTTTTGTCCACCTAGCTCCTACTAAGCGTAACACTGTGACGGTGCGAAGCCAGGGAGGTTATGCTGAAAAATTAAATATACGTTATGTTCCCCTTCCCATAACTTAATACAATATTTTTCATTTACCTTTTTAAATAAATAATCACGATTTATGGGGACTTTTTTTTAGAATTTTAGTTATTTCAAATACCTTAACCATCTAATTATTCTTATTTTTTATTTCTGACATATACGCAACAAAGCATTTTTTCAAAAGTTATATATTATAGTCACTCAATTCATGGTTCATATTAGCTTTTGCTTTACTTCTTCTTCTAGTAACTGGTTAAAGATAACCTGGCAACGTCAATTATGTTAAATAATAGAAAATTACCATAAAACTATCATCAGTGTTATTTACCAAAAAAATAAATATAACAACTTGCTAAACCAAAATTTAAACGTCAATTATAAGGTTTAGCAAGTTAATACACTTTTTTTGGTTCGTTTCAACATAATCTTCATTGGAAACATCGATTTTATTTATATTAAATTTTGGCGATTTCCGTATGTTTATAGAAAAAAAACTAAATAAAAATTACTCCGGTAATTATTACCTCAAATCTGATTTCTCTCTCTCGAATAAGACTAATCCACCAACCAGATCCTACGCTGCAAGCCAAGGTTGAAGTATATCCCGTAAAAAGAGCTTCCACCCTCTAACATTAATCCAGAATAAACTCCAACTCAAGGGTTGGAAGTGGTTATCGCCAACTGAAGTACACTGCATTTCCTGTAACGAGGCTTAGTACAAACATCGTTATATCTTCTTTGTTTTTCATTTTCTTTTTGTATATTCGTTGTTTAGGCGTATTTCTCTCAGGTTTCGGTATTCACTCCCTTGTTTACCTTTGATTCTACTTGCCTCTTCCCTATTCCTTGCACTGGAAGTCCATTTACGAAGCGACTCGAACGAGAGTGTATTCCATTATTATCCATTAGCTGTACTTGTTGCTTTTGGAAGAGGTTCTAAACCCATTACTCTCTTACTTAAAACCACAACTTCTCTTTTAGGTTTTAGCTTTCACGGATTCAGCATCCATTTTTTGCAAAACCATGCCAAGGTTTGGTTTCAAAGTTACAGAAATACGAGACTTTTAATTAGTAATTTTATGTGTAATATAAACTATCGACTATGTAATAAGTCTATATTATATTTTTATTATATTCTATATTATGAACTTATTTACAGTTTTGACAGTAGTTGCTGTCAGTTTAACGTCACTTTATGCTACTAAGGATAATCGGACGACGCTACGGGGGGAGCCCTAAATTTTGCCTATCCAGGTATAATTAGGATATGGATCTTTAACGAGTATCTGACATCGTACAGGCTCCGGTCCTCCATTTTACATCCTATCCGAGGGATGGCATAGCTAAAGATTTTTTTCGCCTTTAATTACATTAGCTACTGCTATTATTTAGATGTTATTCTCATGTCCTACATCTTGCACATTTGTTTTAATCTCTAAGTTTTGGGTTAAACTTAATCATTCATCTTAAAGGCTTGGTGAATCTCCTCCATGTATAAACATTCAAGAAATATTACTTTCTTATTCAGCCCAGGGCTTTGAAGTTGATGCTATCAGCGGCGACTTTATGTAGCGTTAAAGAAAATCTCAACTTAGTCTATTTAAGTTATAAAGGCTATTTAACAATTTACCCTTCAAGGAATTGTCTGATTAAACTTTGCACTTTTCCGGCAACAGTTTTTAAACTAGTTGGAAAGAATCAGATTATCATTTACTTTTTAGTAAAAAAAAAAAATAAAAGTTTTAAAAATTCAGACCATCTTACTCTTCCTTTTCAACATTAATTATATCGAATGAGATAAAAGTTACGAGTTGGTCCTTTTAAATGGCCTGTATAATGTGATTTACTGTTGTGTTTTAATCTTTTTTTTCCTCTTTGAGTGTTTTTTAAACTTGAATTTCTTTTGACACAGTATTCCTTTAATCTTGTAGAAGAGCGTCTGTTATTTAAACGTTACTGTGGTGGTTGAAACAATCAAAATTTTGGACTATCCAAATCTCGGAAAGTGATGTTGGTCAACCTTGATTTTTTTTTCAAACATTATATATCGATGTTATCTAGTTGCCATTGGGTTTGATCTAGTTTAATCGTTTAGTTCCTTCTTTTTTTCCAGAAATAACGAGACGTAAGATATATTAAGTACGAAGGTACTCAGCAGAACCTCTTCCCTGAACCATGATTCTCTAAGGATTTAAGAGTATATCTCTTATGCAAGAACGTTCTCGTATTCCGAGTTAATTCAACTATATAATTTATTGTAATGTTTTTAAAATGGTTATATGGAGTCGTTATATTTTTGTTAATTGTTAGTCTTTGGAGGTCGATACGTATCTTATTATAATTTAAACCTTTTATTGACCAAAAGGATAGCTTAAAATAAAATAACAATCCACCTTTATACTTGGAAAACTAAAATATATCATTAGGCGTTGATGACTTCAATGTTTTACGCCTTGCAGCGAAAACAAACAATACTGCTTTAATAATTGAAAATTCGGTTAATCGAAGCTGATTAGAAGTAAATGCTTGTTTATTGATAAAAAAGTATTCATGTAAATAAATAATATTAATTTCGTAGACTTAATAGCTTGCTGGGTATGTGTTTTATTTCACAATTCCCATCGGGATGAACAGACTAGTGAGGACAGACTTATTGAGAAGTGGGGACAAATTGAAACATTCTGTGGACAGTATTCCTGGGGCGAAGGAAGACAAACTACCCGCAACGTGAATATTTTATCGAAGGGGCCTCAATAGCGCCTTATTTTGGGCCTATAAATTGTTTAGCCGACCTTTATTGCAGTAAACAACTGCCTCCTATATTCCCAATCGAAAATCGACATCGGATATAGGGAAATATTTATCGATGTAATCCAGACCTCGATTGTAAAAGCCCTACTTCCATAAACGCTATGGAATATTTTCATCGCCGTAAAAGGCTACGTACTGGTTGTAAACTTCCTTATAAGATTAAAATAACTATCGTTTTATATTTTATATTAAAAGCTATGTACTACCTGTAAGATTTCTTATTACATTTAAATAACTATTTTTGTATATTTTATATTTTATTTTATTAAAGTTGACTTGTCGCCGAAGTAAACTCATCGCTATATTATAAAAACTGTCAGTGTTTGCATTATAACCCTACCAGTCTCTGTATTGTTATAGTTCATCAAATATTGTGTTTAAGTATAATATGATTTTTATATCAGTTTCTGAGCCTTAAAAAAAAAAAAAAAAGCTGTATGTTTTTTTGATAACGATTGAATACCACTTTTTTTTTTTTTCTTTTTTTTAACATTTAATGAAATTGATTAATTTTGACATTACTTCTATTTTTCCAAATATTTATTTTGGATTTCACATGAAATATGTTGAAATGCAATTTCAGGGGCACAATCATTAACAATTAAATTGATAGGAGTTACGACTGGCCGACCTAAGGTTCTGAAATAAGTACCTCGGGTAAACCGTACAGTTATTAGCACCCATAACACTAAATTTCAGTGGTGACATTAAAAAAATACTTCTTATGAAGGGTTCTAATTGGAACTTCCTATAACTCCTCTTTATCTATCCTTATAAAGACTCAAGAGGTTTTTTTTTGGGTCAAAAGTTCAATAGTTTTACAATATGGCAATATTTATTATTAAAAGTGACAAATCTCGTTATTGGCACCCTGTGGATTTAATTGTGATATCTTCCCTATGGTTAGTTTGTTGAAGTCTTACTTCATAGATGACTTAGAGGACCCTTTAAACATTAGACTCAAGTATATCTTGTAATAAAATTAGGACTTGTTTATCTATATCTTTAAGTAAAAGTTGGGGTGCCAATAACTGTACTGAGTGCCAATAACTCTATGGCTTACCCTATATTTCGAAGACAACTAGGAAAAATATTTGAAGTAAACAGTGCTCTATCAGAGTAATAATTGTTGTTCATGCAAATAATAACTTTAACAGATTCTCAATACTCTAATAAACTGAAAAAAATCGTTAGTTCGGACAACTATTGAATTTTGTACATTAGTTTCAATTTATTTTATATATTTATTAGTATATTTTGGGCGTCAATATGCGATCTTATTTCACTTATCATTAGGAGTCCTTCAGGGTAGATGTATCAGTAATTAATATTTTTTTATTTGATGTTTAACGTCGCACAGTGGGAAAATTTTGTGATTCAGCGGCCAAAAATCTATAACTCCGGACTAAATGACGATAATCGAATAATTCTTTTTTCATTAAAGAGCATGGGATTTTCTTTATCAGTGAGAATTAAAAAAATAAAAATACCATCACTCTAAGGATTTCAAATTAATTTTTAAATGAATCCTTTCTTCACTTAAATTTAAATAAAATAGTTTATAAGGTACAGGGTTATACATGGAGAATGAAATGAGTCAGGATTATTATCTATTAAGCTTTCTGCTCATATACATGTAGTTTTCAGGCACTTGCTCTATTTGAAAGGAGTTTAAAAAATTAATGTCTGATGAAGAAAAAATCCAAAAAAATTAAATTAAAAATACCCTATTTTTTAGGAATTTTAACCGAAAAAAATATTGTCGTATAATTCAACGATAAGTATGTTTTATGATTTAGTCTAATTCGAGGCCGAAAATATATTGAAAGCTCAAATATAGGGGTTTAAATCTTAAAACCGATATATCGTCGATCGATCGCATTTGATCGATTGAATTCTATTATGGTATTTTAGCACCCTTCACCCCCTACCTGTATGGAAAAAACCAGAACCAACTAAAACGTTACTGAAATTAAAACGCATTTTTATCCAATAATTTTAGAGCCATTCTTCTTATTTATATAATATGTTAGATGCAATAATATAAAATGTAAGGCTCAATAGCAAAAAACAATAATATCAGAGACATGAGCATAGGTATTGCTTAAAATAAATTTTGTTTTTTCCTATCGAGCTTGCCTTTTTATATTAATGCACCAAACAAATTTATAAATAAGAAGAATGGCTGTAAAATTATTCGATAAAAATGCCTTTTAATTTCATCCACGTTAACTATGTAATTTATAAAAAGAAAGTATCTAAATTGATATAACTTCTATTATTGGCAATAGTTGGTTCTGATTTTTTCCATACTGGTAGAGGGTGAAGGGTGCTAAAATACCATAATAGAATTCGATCGATCAAATGCGATCGATTTTAAGATTTAAACCCCTATATTTGAGCTTTCAATATATTTTCGGTCTCGAATTAGACTAAATCATAAAAAATACTTATCGTTGAATTATACAACAATATTTTTTTCGGTTAAAATTCCTAAAAAATAGGGTATTTTTAATTTAATTTTTAGGATTTTTTCTTTATCAGACAATAATTATTTAAACTCCTTTCAAATAGAGCAAGTGCCTGAAAACTACATGTATATGAGCAGAAAGCTCAATAGATAATAATCCTGACTCATTTCATTCTTCATGTATAACCCTGTACCTTATAAACTATTTTATTTAAATTTAAGTGAAGAAAGGATTCATTTAAAAATTAATTTGAAATACTTAGAGTGATGGTATTTTAATTTTTTTATTCTCACTGATAAAGAAAATCCCATGCTCTTTAATGAAAAAAGAATTATTCGATTATCGTCATTTAGTCAGGAGTTATAGATTTTTGGCTGCTAAATCACAAAATTTTCCCACTGTGCGTCGCTTCGAATACCCAGGCCATTAGCGACGACTTCTCTTCTAAAATGTAGGGCATTAATTTTGGCTCCTGAGGTACTTCAGGGATTTTTCAATCCCGTTTTTTGATTTTTAGGGACATGAAGTTTCTTCCAGTATTTTTGACACTGAAAAAGGTGTTCCACTGTAAGAGGAATATTGTCGCATATTTGGCAAGTTGGCCGGTGAAGTCCAATAAGCAGGTGGATGTGAGTCAGCTTCGTGTGATCAATCCTTAGCCTCGTTATTATGGCTGCTTTTTTTGGAGTTAGGTTCTTTGGAGGCAGCCATGCATGGTTGTCTTCTTTTATCAAACGAAGGTGATTACATTGTGTATTTAGCCACACTTATTTCCATTTTTCCTTGACTTTGGTTTTCACCTGTTTTCCCTACTCGGAAGGAAATGTTAATTTTAGAACAGGGGGTCAGAGTTCTTTGCTGCTTTTTTTTGTCACTTGGTCTGCTTGTTCATTTCCTTTAATTCAGACATGAGAAGGAACCCACAGCATCGATACTCCCCCCCCCCCCCCCCCGCTCTTTACTTGTTCGAAATTTAGTTCCAGAATTTTTTATATAATTCATTGTTGTTCCATAAATTTTGTAGTCCCTTAATTACCGAAAGAGAGTCAGTCACAATTACTGATTTTGAAATACGTTTGTTATTAATATATTCATATGCTTTTAGAATTGCTAATGATTCGCTAGAGAAAATTGAATTTGTATTGTTCAGCTTCCATTTATCTATACTTGTTCTGGCCACTATGCTACATCCCACACCGAAATTTGAATGAAAATAAATATGAATACATATAAGCTGAATGTATATTAAATATATATGTATACATTTAAGTGTTGAGAATATTTATTCAATTCACTTGCAATTGTTTCTAAGGAAATATCGTTAGGTCCAAAGTACTGATATATCATACAAAGTAAAAGCCGAGATACATCTCAGTATCCTTCTTTCCTCTCTAACTTTCTGTGAAGTTCTCTGTACAATCTCCCTGATGTAGTACGCCCCGATGAATTCATCTGACAGACGCCCTCTGCTACAGTTCGGTCGGAAACTTGAGAACTGTATACTTGTCAGTGGCCATTCATAGCTCCAGTTGAACTCTACGGTATTAATCATGCGTGCTCCGCTTGCGCCCCAGTTCATCTTGTCGCTCCTCCGACTAACTTCGCGGCTGGAACATTGATTGTTCTTTGTGGTTCGGTAAATCTGAACCGTCCCCTAACTTCTTGTAGCGTTCATACATCTTATAGGTGTATCGTTCTTCACTCGTGAAATTAGTAAATTTCAAGCACCAGAGGAATACTGTAAATGGATTGAAGATACATTATATTACATAAGTTCTTAGTCTTTGATAGTATATAATTTAAGTCGGCACCATTACAGCAAGCGATGCCTCCCAACTACTAACTGGAGAGAAGAAGGGAAGAAAAAAAAGAATAAAGTTGATATTACCAATTTTTATTTAAGTGTTTTCCCTAAATTAAAAATCACAAAAAAATTAATAGCATCCTCATGGCTCCACGAGTCCATATAAAATTTACAGTTATTTAGGACTTTATGACATTTACAAAGTGCCACAATCTTGGATTCCGAAAAAAATATTAAAAGTTTGAAGAGTTTTTCATTATATATTCCATAATAAGAGGTATTAACTCAAACTTGAAAGAGTAAACTAGCGTTTTAAACAGTTAAATTCGGAGAATCTTCTGAGGACTGAGAACTGTGTAAATGTTTTATAAATATATGGAAACCAAAATCTTAAAGAGGTCCAAACAAATTATTTATATTTTCAGTAAAAAAAATCGTACTTTTGGCTATCATCGCCCCTAAAGAAAAATTGAATATTTTTCCTAAATAATTTTTTTGTCTGCTGTATTTGAAGAACTTTTGGTTTTTGTGATTTCGTTTACTTTTACAACTGACAAAAATCGATTATTATATAATCAGAGAGAAATCCAATTAGAGAAATGTTTTTTTTTTTAATTCGGCTCCTAGAGCGCGTAGGCAGGAATCGTCGGACATAAATCGAATATTTTTCCGCCTAGCATCACTAAAAAAATTTTTATTGCAATCGACGTTCCCTCATTATTCTAAATCGTTTTTTATATGTCATATTAGGCTACTGCTACACAATAGGACAACTCCATTTTTTTCCCAAGCACATTATTGAAATGTTCACCTGATAGATAAAATACTTTTATAATTACTTCTTACATACGAAGATAGAGACTCGTCGAAAATTCATCTTAAAAAAAAAAAAAAAGTTACATTTCTTCATTATGAAAAAATACTTTTTTTTTTCTATGTCGACGTCGATCTTTTAAATTATGTTTTTAAATGTATATTTATTATCGAACATATATATTATATTAAATTACACATTTAGAAAGGGAAACGACAAAAAGACCTATGCAGATTTAACAACTTGGGAACGCGGTGAATGATGTAATGTTTATATAATGTAGTTTTTAAATATTCAAAATTAGTCAATACTAGTTACAATACAATATTAGTTACCTACTATTCATAATATGTTAAAGCAATGTTTGTGGATGTTAATACAGCACGTCTTCATACCCTTTACATGGTTAAACTTCGCTGCAGTAATTCGCTGCAAAATTTCCTCATTCCTCTGCTGATGTTGTAATTAATTAAAACATTATTTGTGTTACATTAGCATACCGTATGCTCATACCTTGTTTAACCGCTCTCCTCGACTTCAACAGCAACCTCGGACTTAAATAAATACACGCTATGATAATTTTAAATTCGTATGCTTCATTCAACCTGTCAACTTATTTTCTGATTTTTTTCTACTGTTGTTTGGTAATCATATGCCATTAATTGTAATCTCGTTTGATTACAAAATTTTTGACTACTTTTTATTTGTGCTTTAATTCTTAGAATTTTCGAGATGTCTTCTTAAATTATTAGAAATATATTTGCAGTTATGGAACATGGTATAAAAATTTGATTCATATTCTCTTAAGTTGTTGATCATATTAAACTAACAATGCCTCACTCAATGTATTAAATGAAATTATTTTTTTTTTTTATCTGTAAATTGTTTGATATACTTCAATAATCTATATAAATGAAGATGAAATTCTGTTTGTTTGTTCTTTATAGAAATCCATACTGTTTGTCCTAAATTCTCCAAATTTCGCTCTGTGGTTCTTTCATATCAGGTGCGAATACCTGTCTATATAAAAATTGCATAATTCAGCCAATCTCTGGGTATATTCTTCATTGTTATAAAAATCGTTATGATCTCGCTTTACATTGGTTTTTTATGAAATCGAACGTTTGAGTAGAAAAAAATCCCATCTTATAGATTTAAAAAATCAAATTCTCCGGGTTAAACCGGTACATACAACTATTACTTAATAAATATTAAAATCAACCGTTATATTTGTAGTTAATTACATCATATTAATTTTAAATTTAATTATTTCTAAAATCCTGTTCTAATATCGGATTTTCCCCATGGTGACTAACAGCTTTAGTATAAGGAGCAGCTTTCGAACCAGTATAAGATCCCATTATAAGTTGTTTCCTAGTTGAGAAACTTCAACAACGCGAAGAATGCTGTGCTTAATCCGGAGGAAACAAGTTCACAAAGTCTTCCGTGAACATTTTAGCCCTATATTAGATTATTCGCACCCTAATATCGATTTAAATGGGGCCAATTCATTTGCTTGTGGTGAGTTATTATGTATAGTCGGTAGAATAATTACACAAAATTTGCTTAGCATTTTGAATTTTATGGGATAAAAACCATGTATCAATAATATTACAAAAAAAATCTGGTGCGTGCTCGCAACACACAACTTTCACTTACCAACTTACTTAGATTAGAAATCAATGCGTTTTGTTAATTGCCACTTCTCAAATGAACAGAACGGCTTTAATTATGAACAATGGTCTGTCATTAAAGGCGTACTCCGCATGCGTGGGCTCAACGAGTTTTATAAGTTGACTGAATATTTTTCTTTTTTTCTCCTCTTTATGTTGTCTTTATTTTAATCATATCTCACATTTAGCCATTTCTTATTTTTAGGCGTAACGAGAGACAGTTAATTTCTCCATATAAACAAAAACAAAGTTACTTTACAAGAAAGAAACAAACAAATAAAAAAGGCCCCCCCCCAAAAAAAAAAAAAACCCTCAGAACATTTTAATAATGATAAAGCTTACCTGATATTAAAGAAAACCTAATTTTCATTAAACATGACGAATTTGATAAAAATCGTTAAAGCCTTTTTTGAGATAATCGAAAAAAAGGTAAAAATTGGAAAACAACTATGAAGTAAAGTGCCCCCTCAGTTGGACCAATTTTGATGAAATATTGGCTTTTAAATATTTGGTATATACATACATCAAATACCCAGTTTCTTCAAAATCGTTAAAGCCTTTTTTGAGATAATCGAACAAAAAGGTAAAAATTGGAAAAAAAAGTCCCCCCGCCGGTTGATCAATTTTGATGAAATTTTTACAGTCATATCTCGGGCATATACATACAATATATACCCAGTTTGATCAAAATCGTTAAAGCCGTTTTTGAGTAAATAAAAAAAACACGTGAAAATGATACAAAATTTATTAAGTAAAGTCCCCCCTCCAGTTGATCAATTTTGATGAAATTTTTACAGTCATACCTCGGGCATATAAATAGATTAAATACTCAGTTTAATCAAAATCGTTAGAGCCGTTTTTGAGATAATCGAAAAAAACGTAAAAAGGTATTAAATAAAGTACCCCTTCCCTTTGACTAATTTTGATGAAATATTTGCTGTCACATCGCGGGCATATACCTACACTAAATACCCAATTTCAGGTTCGCACGGTTTATAGTTTTTGAGCTAGTCTGTTCACACACACACACACACACACACACACACAGACCATTTCGCGGGACTTGGTTATTTCGACTCAGGGGGTCCCAAAACGTGTATTTCCGTTGAAAACCGGAAGTCGAAATTTTTCACGATCGCAATACTTCCACTTACTATATATTTCATATATAGGTAAGTGAAAGTAAAAATCTGGTGCGTGCGCGCAACAAACAACTTTCACTTACCAACTTACTTAGATTAGAAATTGACGTGTTTTGCTAATAATCATTTCCCAAAGTCACACATTTTTCTACATTCATATCTTATTTTTGTTAATCGTTAAAGCCGTTTTTGAGTAAATAAAAAAACCTGTGAAAATGATAGAAAATTTATTAAGTAAAGTCCCCCCTCCCGTAGATCAATTTTGATGAAATTTTTACAGTCATATCTCGGACATATAAATCATCAAATACCAAGTTTGATCAAAATCGTTAAAACCGTTTTTGAGTAAATAAAAAAAACATGTGAAAATGGTACAAAATTTACTAAGTAAAGTCCCCCCTCCCGTAGATCAATTTTGATGAAATTTTTACAGTCACATCTCGGGCATATAAATACATCAAATACCAAGTTTGATCAAAATCGTTAAAACCGTTTTTGAGTAAATAAAAAAAACACGTGAAAATGATACAAAATTTATTAAGTAAAGTCCCCCCTCCGGTTAATCAATTTTGATGAAATTTTTACAGTCATATTTCGGGCATATAAATCGATGAAATACTCAGTTTAATCAAAATCGTTAGAGCCGTTTTTGAGAAAATCGAAAAAAACGTAAAAAGTTACTAAATAAAGTACCCCCTCCCTTTGAGCAATTTTGATGAAATTTTTGCTGTCACATCGCGGGCATATACCTACACTAAATACCCAATTTCAGGTTCCCACGGTTTATAGTTTTTGAGCTAGTCTGTTCACATACACACACACACACACACACACACACACACACACACACACACAGACACACACACAGACCATTTCGCGGGACTTGGTTATTTCGACTCAGGGGTCCCAAAACGTGTATTTCCGTTGAAAACCGGAAGTCGAAAATTTTCACGATCGCAATACTTCCACTTACTATATATTTCATATATAGGTAAGTGAAAGTAACAAAAAGTAAAGTTATCAAAACGCAATTGACTAGTGAAACGTAGCGTATTTTTATTCTGAAGGAATGTATGGTCCCTCAACAATGTAAATTAAAAATAAATCAGAAAGTTTAAATAACCATCTGATACGATGAAACTGAGCTAATCTCAGTTGACGAATGATCTTCAAATAAAATTATTTTTTATTTACAACCCTTTGAACTGAGCTACAAATGGTTTTATGTAACTTCGAGTCAGGCTATGACATGCAATTTGTTTTCCTTCGCTACCGAATTAAATAAATAATATGTGGTTGCAATATACGTGTTTGACCCTCCTCGGGAAAACCATGCCTTTTAAGAGGATAACTCCTTACTGATAAATTATGGTTTGAAAAGATCTTCCAATATGCCTAAAATGATAGGGAACGGACAGTGTGTATAATAAATGGCCTAGGTATTTTTTATAGGCAAAAAAAATGACATGAATCGAAGCGTGGAAATGCCAAAGGGTCTAAGTGCAAAAAAAATAAAATAAAACAAAGCTTTTTTTAGACAAATTGTTATATGCGCCAAAGCCATTCTTCAGAAATGGGTATAAGTAATGTTTTGTTGTTCGAAAATAGTTCATTGAACGTATGAAAGATGGCATGGGTGTAAGCATCGAACGTAGTTTACCCTAGTGGGGTAGTCACATCATTTCTGTAATAATGTCCTAAGGCACTTATACCCTTTTGCAATTTCCACGCTTTAATTGTCTTATTTTATTTATTTTATAATATAAAAAAAATAATATTACTTATTTCATAACATTTTTACTTTTAATTTTGTTTAATAAGCATAAATATTGACACCACCGCCTAATTACCTCGAAGGTAAGAAAGTAATGCAGGGTATAAACTTGATAATTCTTGCGTATCCTAATTAATGTTGCATATTGAGGAGTAAATATTAACTAAGTGGCTTGATGGACCAGAAGCAATCAATTTCATAACTTATCAAAATATATCTAAAAGTCCCAAGTATTTTTTTAAACTACGTTATGATGATTAATTATATTGTTTTCTTTTTTGTTTTTGGTTGCTGTTACTCATTACTTTTTGCCTATTTGTCGATGTCCGCATTTTGAAAATTTTTCGTAATTTTGCGGTTTACTTAGATCCTTCGTCTACATTACCTGAGGCGGCAAAATGACTCCCCTAATAACAAGGTTTTCTCGAAGTGGTGGGAAGTCCATCAAAGCTCGAGTGGGAGGACTCCTGATTCGGCAAGAGCTACGCAGAAAACATAACTCCATCTCAAGGAGAGACTCGGTACGTGCTCCGGGTACTAAGGCTGGTGGGAGGGATTGGCCCTTCAAGGGTTCCCTAATAAGAGGTACCCAATCAGCTCGTTCGGTCTTTGTTGTTCAGTTCGCGATTCACTTCCAAGGCCGCTCGCCAAGTCAGCTTCTTTTCATTCTGAAATGAATAAATTCAGATTACTGGTAATATAATTAAGGCTGTTGTATAACTTATTTCAGTTTAAAAGGGTCAGAAGAGTATTTATGAGGTATATTTGAAATTAATTTTATTCAAAAAATTAAAAAAACTTACTTTAACCCGAATTTTATTGAACTTGAAGGGTAAAAATTGTAATTTTTATTGCCACTGTTGACTACAGAACTCATTGCCCGTTGGTCGTAAAAATTTCGACTTGAGTTTTAGTCCCTCGCCAGAATGACGCGTGTAAGATTCTAACAACACTTGGTCTGACGTTTGTCAAGACCATGTCAAGATATTGATTTAATAAATACTAATAGCGGGAGACCGAAACTAATATTTATTAATACTCACTTATGTCAACAATAACTCATGCTTGGTCAAGGACACAAACAAATTAATACGCAATTGAGAAAACACTCAATAGTTTGTAAAGTTTTAGAATAAGAAACCATGTGTTAAAGTTTTTAGAGGGACTTCTTTGCAATTTTATATAATAGATCGCTGGATGATGATTCCAACTACTATCATGTATTATAAGCTCTAAGATCAATTAAACCTTCACAGCATAAGATAATCTTCGCAAAAGATTATCTAGTGCTATTCAACCAATAACACTCATTTTAAGAACCGATTACATAAAATGTAGACTGAAACGTCGTTGGCTTGATTCGAAATAAGCTTTAATTATGCTCTGTTAAATTTTAGTTTTTACAACTCTCCGGTATCCAAGCACTCTTATCCTCCCCCCAACTGCTACTGTGTTTATTTTTAGGAGCCATTAATAGGGAAATCACTGGTGTCTCTTAGAGCTTTTTCTTATTTGCGTTCTGTTTTTTTCTTATTGGCCAATGCCTCCAAACGATCCATCGTGCACTAATTTCTAGTATGCTATTTATCATCCTCTCCACCCCCCCCCCCAACCTTGAAATACTATTCATATCAATACTGTTTATTGAAAAAGTCCATTTAGTAGATGTCACCAGTTAGTTCTTTGCCGCGTTTGTGAACAAGTGGTTTCGCCCTAATTTGTTCCTTTTTTACTTCAGTGTTGAAGCTGTATCTTCCCCCAGTGATTGGGATGATAATTCAAGGGGTAATAAAGGATAGAGGGGTGGGAGGGAAGATGGCCGCGATACCGGTGGGCCGGTCCCGGTAATGGCCTCCGTAGAATTAATGTTTTGAGAGGATTAGCTACGGTAGGTTGGCGAGCCCGTCGAGCAGAAAAGAAGCATGACCGGAGAGCTATCTGGATCAGGAGAGGGGGAGATATATCAGTGACTGCTCCAGCTGGGTCTACGCGAAAATAGTGTCCTTCTTGAACCCCTCTGTCCTCTCCTTTACAATGGTCTCTGTTGCTTTTAAATCTGGTTTAGTCCATTTGGCTTCCTTGGATTTTTTTATTACATATTATTTTAAAGTGAATCGTTTACTTCTTTGATCATTCTAGACTCTGCAATTAAGCTTAACAATTGTTATTTATTTGTTTACTGTATTATAAATGTCATATCGTGCATTGCTTTAATCGTGTATGCAAAAAATCATGATTTTCCTGGAATTCTTTTTAATTTTGAATATTGATTAAGGACTGTACAATAGTTTTAAAAATAAAAAAATCAATATTGCCTTAAGGTTAAAAACGTCGCGGTTTTCCTAATAATTTCATTTCGCTGCAAATAATCGCTGTGGTTATAACTTTGCTACAAATGATCATACCTCGTACTCATACTTCGCTGGTACATTCATGTAATTTATAAAATAGCAAAACATTCATATACCCAAATTATATATTATAATATGATATAATATATATTATATATATCCTATTTATGCTATATTATATCATTATATATTATAATGATATAATATAGCATAAATAGGATTTGATATGTGCAACATTGACATCTTATTCTATTTGTTTCGAAACATTTTAAAGTCATCTAAAATCTATAACGTTTTTCTTTTTTAATAATTAGAAACATGGTTTTTCACACTAGTGAGAGAAAAACAGAAATCACACTAAAAGAGTGAGAGAAAAAAGAAATAATGTATTCCAATTAGTGAAATCCATGTTTTTACTTTCTTACTTACTTCAATTAGATTCATACCAAATAAGTAATTATATTGCATCTTGTTGACTTTAATTTTAAACTAGCATCCAAGATGAATCTAATAGATTAATCCGATTTTTGGTTCATTTGTTCGATCATCAGTAACGTATTGTTGAACCTAACATCGCAGTGCACTTTAGATTGATGGATATGTAGTATGCAACTACATAAAATGTACGGAAGCACTACTGTCTCTGTACTGTTGTTTTTTTTTTTCATACTTAGCCTTCATAATTTTTTTTATAAGAATGCACATACTTTTTCTCATTATAAAGGTCGTCTTTATGCTTGAATTTTCCATTAACCAATATTCCATTTAGGTAAGTGTTTTATTCTACACCTTTCCGTTTTACTTTTATTTTCCAATGCGAACGTGGTCTTCCTATTTCCCCTCTTTTATCTGTCTCCCATTCCATTATCAACTTAGGTATTCGGCTCGGACTCATTCGTTCCTAGTGGCCATATTATTTTAGTTTTCTTTCTTCTATCAGTTGTAATATGTTTCATTCAACAATCATTCTTTTTTATCTATACGATTTATCTGTTTTTGGCTTAAAATCCTTGCCAGCATCATCAGATAGTCTTATTACACAAACTCGGTTAAGAGTCCACGTCTCGGAGACCTACAGCACTCACAACTAGCAGCATGTATATTATTTTTCTAGTTTTACTATGGATGTTCTAGAGAGTTCCAGAGAAGTGAATAGCATATTGCCCCTACTTATTATTTTTTTCACTTCACTAATATTTTTTTTCGCATTAACAGAGTCGCTGAATTCACCCACATTTTTGCAAATTCACAAGATTTTCGTCTTGTTCACATAATTTCCAATTGTTTGTACGCATTAGATTCTTCCTCATCTCAGTTATTTTATATGTCCATTTTATCTTTTTGGCCCTGATGACGAGCTATAGTTCACTTCGAAACGTTGGCAATAAATGATTAAGATTTTTAAAATTATTTAAACCGACAATTAGTCCTCTCCTTCTTGTAAGAATTCTAGTTAGAATGAAAAAGGCGTTGGTTGAGCACAACTTAATGTATCAAGGTGAACAATAGTTGGTATACAGAATCTTCTTTTCAATTATCATATTTCAGGTGAATCTTCTTTAGAGGATTTAGCCTTTTATTTTGCTAATTTAATTTTAAGATACATATTTAAAAATTTTTATAACTGGATTAAATTTAGTAGTTAATTGTGGAAGTATAAAAACCCCTGCATTGATTAAGGTTAGCTGTTGAAAGATAAGACTGCCCGTAGACAAGAGCGATGGGCCGTTCCGAGGAAGATCGAACGGTCTTCCGCGATCTCAAGAAGGCAGATGCCCAGATAGCACTCCCCAGAAGGTGGAGTAACTGGGCTTTGAGATTCTCTTCTCTTGTCTGTCGAGATTGTAGATTCGGGGGCTGCTTTGACCAAATTCTATGTTCTTTCACGTGTATGAATAAATTATACCAGATGAAAAATGAACCAAATAGTCACCAAATTAGTGAACTTTATGAATAAACCATATTCAAAAGGCCTTAACTTTGGTACTAAAGTGGTTGCGGCTTAATCCGTCGTCGGATAATCCGTTTTTCGGATGTTCCGTTGAAAAATAAAAGGTAGGTACCAAATGGTCCTTTACAATATATATTTTATCTTCTTTGTATTTAGCCCGATATCTATTAATGACAAATTCAATATGTTTAGAAAAATTTGATTTAAAAATTTATTCTCAATGTTCTTCAAAGCTTTTTGATCAAATATTAGAGATCAATGTTCCCTCTTTGCTGTTGCATCGCCAAATATTTGGTGGTTTTCATAGATAAAGAAATAAGAAAAAATTTATTAATATAAATTTATTGAATATAAAAGCAGTTATAATATTGTAATGTGCAACAATAATTAAATCTTAATTATTTTTTTTTTTTACAGGTGAGTCCTTGTTTAACTTTCTACACATTTAAATGCCAGTATGTACATTTTATCATTACATATTTTATATTTATAGCCAGGACCTATTATATACAATACATTGCATTTAATTTTAAAATTCAAAGATTTTAATATCAAAACCATCAGTGATGAGTTAACAGAATCAGATGCAAGGGATTAACCTTTGTGGTCTAAAATCTACTTTGAATAAAGTTTGTTTTTAGTTATAGAAGATATTTTGAATAATTTATGATCAATAGTATTGGCAAGCTCAATTATTCATTGTGGTTATTGTAGTCTTAAGTAATCTTGATTTATTATAAATTTCCTATTTATTTCCTTTAACCGGTTTAGAAAGAACAATGTGGCGTAAGGAATTGAAACTTCAATATTACATTGAAGTATAAACAATCTTAATTATGCGCTTAAAACTTTACGTTTAATGGTATAATTGTTAGCCTTGGTCTCTCATTGTACATTGAAATTTTAGTGAAGGAGTATCTATTTGTATTAAATCGTGGTAGGATATCCCAGGTTGATAGCCCTGAATTCTGCCTAACAGTAAACTTATTTCAGACACCACCAATTGTTGTGTGTGTTTGCTGTGAGAGAGGTATTTTCTCAGATAAAAATGGATTAAAATAGCAATATCATTACAAAATAAAATGTTAGTGTCGCCCCTTAAAATTCTGAATGTGTTAAATTCACATAGATAAAAATGCTATTTATTTATTCTTTCTACGAGGCTTTCAAAATGTGAGTTAATACCTACAAACAGAAAAATACTAAACTAATGAAGAGGGGGTATGAAGATCTTTATTGAAGTGTTAAAGACTTTACTGTTATCAATACTAAGGCCACTGAACACACACCGCGAAAATCCAAAATTTAGGTGTACAACATTAATCCAAAGTGGTCATGAACTCCAGTTCAGATTTTCAATTCTATTTCACACTTTTGGGTTTACACCATATTATACATTTCTGCGGCCTTTGGAAAAACAACTAAAAAAATAGGAGTTATGCAGGTATATACTTATTACATACATGCCCCTCGCCCATTGATGGCTTACTTTAATGATTTTCACTCTATCAGATGGGAGTTATTCAAGGGCATTATGCAGTATTGACAATCCAACATTAATAAAATAAACAATACAATCCTGCCTCCTTATACATCGTTGTGGAAAGTTTTATGATTGACTTAAGTGTTCGTTGCGCCAGTCTAGTGTGAGCTACGGTGGTACACGGCGCGCCGGCTTAAACGTTTTAACATATTACTGCTATTCGAAAAGAATGGGTGTCTATTCCTCTATTTTGAACGAGACCTTTTGTTTTCTCAGTGCTCTTGCTATAGTCATACGCAGTTAGGCATAGAAAATATAAATTTCGTTTGTTTTTTAAATAATTATTTTCAATAACTAATTAATTAATAATTAATACTGACTATATTAATACTTTTTGCAAATCGATTTTTTTTTAACCTTTTCTTTTCTTTATAAGTCAAAGATTGCTTGTAAGCTTGCTGTTCACAGTACTTTTTCAACTATAAACGATGATAAATTTAGCCAAAACAAATTGAAAAATTAAGACTTTTCTATTTGTTCCAAAAATTTTGTACTAGCTGATTTTCACAAGATTTTTTTTTAACAGTACTCTCAATGTTAAAAAAAGTAGTATATCCATTTAAGACGCAGTTAGTTGCTTTTGTATTTTAAATAATTATTTTCGATGCCTGGTCCAATGCGTTTTGCTAATTGTGTTTTTTTTTTTCCGGGTCAATGATAGTTTACTAGCTTGCAGTTTGCGGTATTCATTCAAATATCCGAATCCTAATAAGAAAAATAAGAAACCAATTGAAAAATAATCACTTTCCTATCTGCTCCAAAACCTTTTACCCTAAATGTATATATTTCTCATTTTTCTTTCATATTTTCCCTTGTGTGTCATTAGCGTACTGCAGTGTTCTCTTCAAGTAATTTTTTAATTTTTGTACTTCGTAGCGCCGTCAGTTACCTATTTTTTTCTCGTGTTTTCTATTCATTATGTGTTTTTGATGTTTGTTAATTTGTTATCGATTCTTTAATTATTTCGGTTATCTTTTTCTATTTTGTTTAACGTAGGACTATTTAGTAATGTTTCATACTATTAGTGATTTCATCCATGGTAGATTAAAACTTGAAGACCGTGATTGTGCAAAATTGCAAGTGTATTCCCGGTGAAGGGTTTGTTCTTGGAGAAGTTGCATTTGCATCAGAAACCCGGATGGCGGAGGACTGACATCCACTGTATACAATTACACGAAGCCGGACTGCCTGAATCAATTATCGCTTTTGCATATTCTATTAGCTAACTCGAACTCCCTGCCTAGTCCGTTCCGAGGCATTGTCCAGGCATCCTCAATGTCTTCTGCTTGTGGGCTTTGATCATTGGTCGATGCAGGCATTCACCTACCACAATATTGCTCAGAAAGGAAAATAAGTATACATGATTCAGATAGGTTTTATGTTTAGCTAGGTATTGCCAATCAGTGTATAGTGCTCTTTCCCTGTAAAGCGTTCTTCGACTATCCACTATTGCATTAATCATGATGTTATATTAGTTAAGAAAAGAAAGGCATACTTTGCAGGAGGAATGGGGGCTATTCCGAGGTAAAGTTTTACTTTTAGGCGTCTATAAAAATTAAAATACTTAAGAATTAAATTAAGAATGTTGGGCTGTTATGTAAGTCATGGTGAGTAAAATTTGTTGTGTATTTTCTTCATTTTCTAGATGAGGAAGGATGATGTCATCAAAAAGTTCTAATGCATTATTACAATATAATCACCTGACAATGTGATGCTTCCTTTTTGATTGTCTTATTCACGCCTGTTTAAATTTTTCTGAAGTATTATGGAGCTCTGGTTATAGCCCTCAATGTTTTCGATTGAAAAGTTTATAGCTTATTGCATATATTGGCTTTTTGATATTTCAATACATCTGAGAAGCATAGGGCTTAAGTCAGTAAAAATCTGTTGTTCAGTGACATTTCTGTGTTCAATTTCTAAAAGGAGTTATGTAGGTTTGGTATTTTTCTCTTCTTATTGATGTTGAGACCCCAGTTCATTCTTCTGTCAATCCACGATAGCCTATTTTGCAGATCTTAGAAAGTTTTATGTCGAAGTGTATGTGGTATGGTGTGATTTTTCTAATTTTTGCACTCATCATTTTGTTAGGTGATTACAGTCTGCGAGGCTTGTATTATATTTTGATCTACTGTTAAAATAAAATATATTGTTGAAATATATTTTGTTAATATAACTTGTAAATATTATTTACAATTTATAAATTATTTATTGTTAATATAAATTGTAAATATATATTGTTAAATAAATTGTTAAAATAGTTGTTTGGTATTTGACCAGGTAAGCTACATACCATAATATGAATAAATTGAACTTAACGGGGGATTATGAATTTTTCACAACACCTAGACGTTCTTAAGGTGTACTATAGAACCTAACGATGACATCATCACAAGAAACACCATTATTTCCCTCACTCCTCCCTTCCACCTAACTGATCATCCAATATTCAGCAATCCTCGTTGCTTTTCCTCCTTCCATTAGGACGAAGAAGTCCGGAGGATGAGCCGGGGGTAGAGTTATAGAGGGAATGCCGGTCGGAAAGTGGCATTCTTTGAAAGCCAAGTCCCCGGGGCTTGATTAATTATGAAGTGGCTTTAGCCGTTTGTGCTTTGTTCAAAGCTTTAAATTTCAAAGTGGCTTTTCTTAATTGCACTCTGACTAGGAGTCAGTGAATCTCATTTTATTACTTGCTCTGGCTCTCCAGCACTATTCTATTTACTGCTTATGGAAGTTGGCCACTTCTTTGACTTTTGATTACAGAGCTCTTTGTTTGTTTTATATTTTTAAATTACATGGTTTAATCTGTTACGCCTATCTAAAAAAATATACATCAGTCTCGATTGATGTCATAACATTAATATCAACTACATACCTACATACATAATTAATTTAAAATGGGCAGAATGGAATTTGGTCTTAAGCTGCGTGTTTCATTTATGATTGCAATACTCCTCAATTCCGTTTAATCTAATATTTCTATAATATATAGGATGAATTATGTGAGACGTCAAAATAAAATTATGTTAGTCAGAAATAGCAGGGCCCTAAAATATAGGAGTTAGCCAGTATAGAGGGTCAGCCTGTTTTAGAGGTCTAATTCAGGATAACAAGAAGGATTATATGAAGAAATAGTCTTACATGGTCTAAATAACAATTCCTAAAGTCAATTAATGGTTATAAGACTTATAACTCATTGTTACAAGACTGCCACTGTAATTTCCTTTGAAAAAGGCATCTACTTAGTCCAAATATTGAATCATTGTATTTTTACTTGTACATTTTCGTTAAAGAACATATAGGTATTTATGATCTGAAAATTAAAAAAAAAAAGTTCATTTTAAGCTCTATCATATTGTGACTACTTTAAAAGATATAACCCACGTTATATCTAACCAACAAACTTTTTGTTGTAATTATTGCGGCAAATTATTGACAATTTAACTAAAGTTTTGGTTCTATTTTACTGTGTTCTATAACCCATCCGATGTTTCCAATCTTCTCTCATCTATTTCTGGTCATCTTTTTAGAAATCGTCCGAAAAGGGTTAACTATTTTAAACAATTATTTCTACTTGTGTTAGTAAAAGCCACTTTGGTTGTTTCTGTCCCAATTCACTTGTGTTTTATTTACAATATAATTGTAACAAATGAATTATTGCTTCGAAAAAATAAAGAATAAATCATCATATCGAACATAAAAAAACATGATACTTTAAATCGATAAGAAATATCTGATTGCTTTTATACTTTTTTTTCCATAATTTTCGTCGATGTGATTCGTTCTTTAAGAATCCTGATGGAATAATCCCGATGTAATGTTTAATAAACACTTCTACCACGGAGGCTTTTAGTCCGGATGAGGGGAGAGAAAACTTGTAGCATTAGGCCTCCCTCCCCCCTCGACTATTTTTGTTCTAGCCGGAGTGAGATATGCCTTGTTGATCGGGCTAAGTAGGTTCCTCTAAAAGCAGGCAACCGCACCGGTAAACAACGTTCGAGCCAGATAGAGATCCAGGCCTTGAACCCACAGTTTTACGCAGTCCAATCTTCTTATTTTCGTATTCCGAGCGAGATAAACAGAGTCTCGCCTGGAAGTGGCCTATATGCTGTTGGAAGCAGCCACTCCCGCGAAGTAGCTTTCACTGGAGAAGGCAGCGCAAGTCTAGGCGGGTTATGTAAGGAAATTCGTGCGCTACGCGATCAGTTTGTAGGGTGCAAGTAGTGGCTTGAGTAATGAGTAAAAGTCACTTGTTCATGTAATTGAGCGGCCGAAGTAAAAGCAACGTAATGAATGAGGAAATGACCATATAAATATAAAAGAAAAGAAAATAATTGCTTGGTAACAAAACCGTTTACCTGTAATCCAATAATCATACAAGTAATACTTTTTATTATATCCGTTTATTAACAATTACGTTGAATGTGGACAATACTTCAGGGCTATCTCCGAATACTTAAAAATTATAATGTAAAAGCCTATTAAAAACCACAGCACGAGATAACCCAAATCTGGAATTTTGCAAACAATATTTTTCTTTGGCATATTTACTCCTTGACCCTAAGGACTTATTTCTCCTTCCAGGTATATTCCTATACTCGAAAGACTCTTAAGTGTGTCAGGAATAGTAATTAAAGTTGTTAGGTGGCGTTGAATAAACTCTTGTATTTTAGTCACTTACTATAATTTCAAGTAATTTTATATGAGGTATATTTCTGTTCTAATAATAATTATAATTCATCCGTTTACTGTAATTTTGTAATTTTTTAATAAAATTAGACGATCACTGAAACTCATTAGTCTATAAAATCACAGTAAACCCTGACTAATCAATATTTTGCCAACCAATGCATCATTAGTACAGTTACAAAATATAACATTCCATTACAAATCACCTGCCTGAAAAAAAAGATCCAGTACATTATTCCCATTAATCCTATAGGTTTTAAATAAAATAAAAAATAAATATGAATTTTCTCCCTTTTTCATCCTGTTAATACATTTTTTTAAAATAACTAACAAACTTGATTTCCTTTGTAAAATTTATAACAAGGCGTAATTGGAACAGTACATAAGCCTCATGAGGTATAAAAAAAAGCTGTTTCCTGCAGTTTCGTCTGCGTAAGGCTTGGGCTATTTTCAGTCAGTTATGTTCTGTAATTATCGTTGCTGCTTAACTTATTCATTTTTTCATCAGCCGTCTCGCTTTTTTAGTACCTACAAAGCTTGATATTATTCTAGGCATTTTTCATTATGCATTGGATGGCCATTGCTTTTGCAATATTCATGTCATATTTAGGCAACATGCTCACGACAAAACTTGAGGCGTGCTGTTCGGTGCGCTGGGGTGAGAAGGGGACGGATGCGGGGACTCTGGAGTGCAGGTTCAGTTCAGCAAGCCTCCTCCTTACTGTTCGGGGAGTCACGTCTGTTCCCCGAACCTCACGGAGCCGGTGGGAAGTCTCAACAGCAGTTTGGAATCGATTTCTAAGGGCCTGTACAGCGATGAACCGGTCATCCGCTAGCTCTGTCGCCCTTGGACGACCTGATCCTGGTCTTCTTTCGTAACTACCAGTTTCCCCGTACCTCTGGACAGCACGCCTAACTATAGTTCCGGGCAGACCGTGAACTCTTGCCGCATACCGTTGACTTCGACCGTCTTCGATTAACGCTAAGATGCGCGCCACTACCTCTGAAGTCAAAAACATTTTCACACTCTAGAACTTTTTATGAAAAAAAAAAATGCCTACCAAGGTACGTGGAGAAGAAGAACCACGGTTGAATAAGCACATAAATACCGACTGAAGTGACTCCCATGTCTTATCTTTTACTTTTAATCCTTAATACTTGATGGAATTAAGAGATGTTATGTGAAGGCATAGAGGATAATAACCTGCATTGATCTGGGTACCAAACACCCATAAATAATAGTTCTATCTGCATTTTTCACATAGAATTGCAGGTACGCCGTTTTTTTTGTCCGCCAGTTTACATTAAGCAATGTTAAGGTGGCTTTTAACGGTTCTGTAGGATTTATAAAAATAAAAAAAAAAAATCTTATCATCTTCGACCACAATGGATTTCCACCCCTTCAACCTAGCTAGGGCATGTAAGAAGAGCGTTGTCCACCAGGGGAAGATCCCGCGAAAGGACGAAATGATTGGAGTTGATGGCTGGTGTCAGCTGCTAACAGATGTTCTAAGTGAGGCTATAACGATATAAAGTTTGTTCCCTTCCAATATGTGAAGAACGATACGACCCACCCCGGTAAGAAAAGTTGCCATGTTTCCCAACTGTCGCCATGGCTCGCCGAGCTCATCTCAGCCTTGTCTGGAGACCTCCCTAGCAGAATTTAACCATTTCCTGATCACTGTCTGTTGATATTACGAGGATACCGTATCTTATATTCTAAAATATTTCTCAGACCCATTTTGACTTTTATTTTTTTATTAGGAATTAGGAGACTGAACTGTTGAATATTAATCATTCCATTTGATTTTGTTAACCCACCCCCGATCCTTTTCTCTACAATTGCAATCTATGATCAACCTAATTTAAAACATTTTACATGACTAACAGTCAATACCCAAATTTATGTACATTTACTTCACGGGCTCAATAATCGACCTTTCAAATAATTTATTGAGGCTTCAGATTAAGTTAAAGAAATGAATAGATCAAATATATTTAAGAAAACAAAACTATAAATTAGATATATATATATATTTTTTTTTTACTTCAATAATTGATTCGCACCTGTCAGCAAGGTGCTGACAATCAGCGAATGAGATGATGGTATTGGGAAATGATGACATGTCAGGCATGAGGAGGGAAAGTACCCAACAGCACCCCCTTCCTGGCTTGATTCAATTACCTTGGCTGTCTAAGAGAGCAGATCTCTCATCCAGCGCTTTTTTAGTCTTCTCGTATCCATCCGTACTTCAGCCATATTACTGATTAGACTATTTGGGGGTCCGTTTAAATTATTAAATTAGATATAGTTTTCTTTTTTAATTGATTTTATAATACATTTGTAGGCCTTTGATCTCTAATGTTTTATTATTTTAATAAAATATTTTGGACGTTTCGCCCATTGCGGGCATCCTAAGCACACGATACTTATTAAATTTAATTCATTCTTTTCTCTCACACATCTTTTTCTTATTCGTAAGTCTTGGTCAATCCTTAAGTCACATCTTTTTAAGTATATTGTAAGTAAACCTTTCACGATTTTTCATTTGGACAAAAAAGTACCATCAGTAGGCACATTTCTTGTTTATTAACAAATATATCGTAAAGGAACCAGAAATATTGAAGTTCTATCTCCTGCGATACCTTTTTGATACCTATCTGTTATTTATTCATATGTTTAAATGCCTGGAATAATATGGCATATCCATTTGATACGAGCACTGGATACGGCCTACGTGGCTACTTGTTTTTTCTGCACTGATGATTTTTTAATTGATCAATCGTTCTCGCATCAATTGTTCGTCTGTATTTTGAAGCCTTTCTTGAGTCTCAGTGATAGGAATTTGCCAGTTTTATCATTAAAAAAATACTTATCTTTTGTTAATATGATTCAAAATGATCTATTAAGACGATTTTACAATTATCATTCCACATTGATTCGGTTTTTCACGATGTGTCGCCTTTAATGATATGTAAATCGTGAGAGGATAGGGTTTGAGATAACCAAGCCATTAGTAGCGGAGGCTATTAACTACGAGTGGATTTTAGAAAACTCCCAACCACTCCAAGACCAGTTTTTGTAGAGAAATGTCTAATCTCCTGTTCTATGTTAGCGCTAATGCTTATCTACGGAATAAATCCTTGTTGACGGGTCCTCGAGGAATTCTTTTGTATCACCACCGCCGAGGTCATGCAACGATATCAGATTTTTTATTAAATTTATAGCACTAATAAATATTACTCTAATTGACCTGTGCAAATATTTATTTATATTATTATAACGATGGTTTACTTCGCAGAAGCGCTAAATGATATTTTAAGCACTCCACGGCTTTGACAGTTTTTATTCTATTCAACTGCGCAAAGGATTTAAGTGAAATGTAATTACGGTCTAGATAGTAGGTTTTTCACATTAGGCCAAGGTTTTTTTTATTTATTTTTTGTATATCCCGCACAGAAGTATTGTGTTTAAATATTTCTTTTGCACCCCCAATAGTATCATAAGAATTGAGTGCACCTTACTCTTGTGAGTAGTTGAAAAACATTGTACGTAAATGTCTCTGAAGAAAAGAACCTTGAATTGTATTTTTCCTAAAGTTAGTTGCCATGTACTTAACACTTATATATATTGAGCCGCATATTAGTTACACAATGATTACATAATTTGGAAATAAAAATGGTCGACCATATGGTCTTAAAGTGTGCAGTAAGGTTATCTTTTCTCTCCCGAAGTTTTTGTGTTTTTAAGTGGTAAATTCAAAGAAAACTCTTTATAAATTCGGTTATTTTATTGTCAGAAGTCTCATTGAAGGGGCAGAAGCTGTTACTTTCAAGACTCCAGTCAGATAAGAGAAAAAAAATGTTTTATTATTTTTCACTTTTTTTTCTTTTCTTTTTTCTTACTAAACTGATTTAAAGTTAAGAAATCTTTCTTCTAAACTAATATATCATCATAGTTTTCTTTTTACATTTTACCTAGTCTTAGTCTTTTTCAAATATACTTTATAAATTCTAACATAATTATCTCCTTAACCTCATCATGAATGGAACTGACCCCCCCAGTCTCCATTCAAAACGTCGAAAAATAGAGAGAGTCAAATTTACATTCAATGATAATAATTTTTCTAATGCTGACCGTAAAATAACACCTAGGTACTTAGTAATGTGCAGAAAAGATGAGAATAATTTTAAAAGTATTTCTCCATTTTTCATTAATAAGTTTATTAGTAACAAAGTTGGTAGTGTAAAAAATATCAGAAAATTACGTGATGGGAATTTGTTAATTGAAACAGCCAACCCTAAGCAATCAGAAACATTACTGGCTATAACCAGTTTTGCCGGGCAGTTCGAAGTTGAGGTTAGTCCTCATCGTACCCTTAATTATTCCAAAGGTGTGATCAGATGTTTTGATCTACAATACGCCACGATAGAAGAGATAAAAGAAGAATTAAAAGATATTGTCACAGATGTTTTAAGGATTAAAATTAAGAAAAATGGTGTCGAAAAATTAACCCACACTTATATATTTTCATTTACAACACCTAAACCCCCCGAAACACTTAAATTGGGATTTCTAACAGTCAATGTCGAACCCTTTACACCCAACCCGTATCGTTGTTTTAATTGTCTGGGATTTTCGCACCCGACAAAACAGTGTAAGAAAACCGCACTCTGTGCCAACTGTGGTCAGGCCCGACATACAGAAAACTCCAAGTGTGAAATGCCTCCTAATTGCATTAATTGCAAAGGAGACCACAATGCATTGGACCGCAGGTGTCCGGTATTTAAACTTCAAAAAGAAATTAAGTCAATCCAGTCAAATAACAAAGTATCATTCATAGAGGCTAAAAACATTTTAAGAAAAAATAATCCAAATATATTCATAAAGTCTTACGCAGAAGCTACAAAATGTCCAGAAAAGAAAGATATAGGTATACAGGTCAACTTTACATTCGCTACCCCCTCGACTGCTACACCTACAGCTAAAGTGGGCATTCCGGCCGTACGGTCGCGGTCAACATCGGTCGGAACGGAGGCGATGAACTCGAAAGCCTCCCCGGCACTTCCTCTCTCTTCCCCTCCCCCCACCTTCACTTCTAACCCCCCTCCCTCTTTAACTCCTTCTTCCTCTTTACCTCTCGCTAATTCCTCACTTCCTTCCATCTCTTCTCTCCCATCCTCCTCTTCCGTTTCAACCCCTTCACCTCCTCCTGTCCGGACCCCACGGTCCACAACCCCTACTGCTCTTCCCATCCAACCGGAGCAGCCAGCTGATCGGGCTCCGGAGGCGGGCGAGTCATTTAATTCGGACCGTTCCATGTTGACCGACGAGGAAACTGGTCAAATGGAAGCCGTATTTCAATTAAAAAATAATAAAAAAGGAAAGACTAAGAAAAAAAAAAACTTTCAAAAATAATATATTCAATCAATAACCATGTTAAAATTAATACCATTAGTCTCAAATGTAAAATCATCATATAATTTTATTACTTCGACATGCCTTTCCTTAACGAAGTTTTTTATTAAGTTTTGTAAATTCCCTTACTACTATTATATTATTCGAATTAAATTAAATTTAAAAAAAAAAAAAAAAAAAAATCATCAATCTACAACAATCGTTTCTCTATATGTTTGTGTTAATTTATTTTTTTTCAATCTATATACTCTTTACTTTCTTCAATCAATTTAATGGCCATAATACAACGGAACTGTAATGGGCTCAAAACTCATTTTAATGATTTAAAAATTTTAATGAATGACACAAACCCAATCTGTATAGGTCTGCAAGAAACTCATCTTTCACCTCATGAAAATATCAATATAAAAAATTTTGAAATTTATCGAAAGGATGGTCCGACCTCTAATCATAACAGCCGTGGAGTCCTAATTGCCGTTCACCAATCCGTATATTCTGAAGAAATCACTATCAATTCCCAACTTCAAGTTGTAGCCGTCAGCATTCACGTAGGGTTCACATTCTCAGTATGCAATATATACCTCCCACATGACCAGACAATAGACCCTAAACATCTATTAGACATTCACCACCAACTACCCCATCCAGTTTTGTACATTGGAGACTTTAATGGTCATAACTCTTTATGGGGCTCACTACATACTAATTTAAGGGGTAGAGCAATAGAAAATTTCATTGATTCCTCAGACTTACTCCTTCTCAACTCTGGAGAGAACACTTTTTTCAGTTCAAGCTATAAGACTTATTCTGTTATAGACCTTTCGATTTGCAGCCCCAGTCTCTATAGTTCTTTAAACTGGGCGGTCCTCCCAGATCTTTATGGAAGTGACCATTTTCCAATTTTAATGAAATTTACGAATGTAAACCCTACAATTCGAAACACCCCTAGATGGATATTAGACAGGGCTGATTGGTCTCTATTTAGTTCATTGGCCACTCCACCTCCATATCCTCCAAGCCAAGTGGGTGTCGAAGAAGGATGCAGACTGATAACCAATACAATTATAAAAGCTGCAAATATCTCAATACCAATGACCAAAGGAGTACCTAAAAGACCGCCTGTTCCGTGGTTCAATGAGACCTGTAAAAATGCTCTTAAAGACCGCCGTAGGGCTTTCAAAAAATTCCAAAGATGCATGACCACTGAAAACTTGGTGGAATATAAAAAACATCGTGCCATATGCAGGAAAACGTTCAACCTTTGTAAATCCGAATCCTGGAAAAAATTTTTAAGTTCCATTACTGCATCAACTCCATCAGCTGAAGTTTGGAACAAAGTTCGTAAAATCACTAGAAGTCATTCTTTCCCCCGTTACACTATATTAGTTAATAATCACCTTTCGGACGATCCACAATTAGTTTCTAATGAATTTGCTAATTTTTATTCAGAATTATATACACCCGTTGGTCAAAACACTATTGCCAACACAACTGTATTAGAAATTATAAATACCAACCATGATTCGGATTTACAAATTAATCATCCTTTTACAATGTGGGAGCTCGAAAATGTTCTAAATACAGTCAAGGGTTCTTCACCAGGCCCAGATAATGTTCATTATAACATGATCAAAAATCTACAACACGACACGTTAAACTGGCTCCTTGACTACTACAACCACTTATGGTCAGTTGGGGAAATTCCGAATAGCTGGCGAGATTCAATCATTATTCCGATTCTAAAAAACGGAAAGGACAAAAGATTGCCTAGCAGTTATCGCCCTATTTTTTTAACTAGTTGCCTCTGCAAAATCATGGAGCGAATGGTTAACAAAAGATTGATGTGGATAATAGAAAAGAATGGCCTAATTCAACCTTTCCAGTCAGGCTTCCGCAGAGGGCGATCGACTATTGACCATTTGGTAGCATTAGAGGCCGAAGTCCAATATGGGTTCATTAAAGGACAACATACAATAGCAGTATTCTTCGACATTATGAAAGCATTCGATAGTATAAACCATTCAATCATCTTTCGAAAGCTAAAGTCGGTGGGTATCAGGGGTCAAATCTACCAATTCATAAAGCGATTTCTTACTAATCGTCATTTTAAGGTTAGAGTTAGTTGTCAACTATCCCGAAGTCATGAACAGAAAATCGGTGTCCCCCAGGGTTGCGTTTTAAGTCCAACTTTATTTTCGCTGGCAATAAATGATCTGGGGAACAACTTACCGAGAGGCGTTAAGCCATTACTCTTCGCAGATGATTTAGCTATAGTCTGCCGGTCCGAGAACATCAATGACGTCCAAAGTAAATTACAAGATGCCCTTAACAGAATTAATGATTGGTCCATATCGGTAGGTTTGAAAATATCCTTAGAAAAAACCGTGTGCGTCCACTTTAGTAGAAAAAGAAATTATCCAATATATCCCGAACTTCGACTAGAAAATTCATTGATACCATACGCGAATCACCACAGATTTTTAGGTATTATATTTGACCAAAAATTAACTTGGGAACCGCACATATCATCATTGAAAACAGCCACTACCAGGAAATTAAATATTTTACGCTTTCTCAGTGGCACATCCTGGGGGTCGGATAGATTTACCATGCTGAAGTTATATCAGGCCTTAGTCTGTACTAAATTAGATTATGGTTCATTCATTTACGGCTCAGCCCGCCCGCGAATAATTGCTAAACTCGATGCCGTTCATCATGCTGGAATCCGAATCGCGACCGGTGCATTCAGAACAAGTCCCATTCTCAGTATCTGTTCGGAAGCAGGGTTACCACCTCTATCATTTAGAAGAGAAAAACTCGCAATAAATTATTTTTCCAAATTATTTCCGCAAAGAGACCATCCATCGTACAAATACATTTTTCAGTCGAAATTCTCACTCATTTTTCGGCAAAAACCAAATTCAACCCTCCCTCTGGCAGAGAGATTTTCTACGGATATTTCGAAACTCAAAAAAATCCCGATATCCAAACCTGAAACGCAAAATCCACCGTGGACCCAAAATCCACCAAAAATAATGCTAAATCTCGCGAACACCTCTAAAAATAATACCAACCCTTCTGAATATAAATTAAAACTAGCTCGACTCTTAAAAGGTATCCCAGAACATTTTTTGATTTATACTGATGGATCTAAATCTGAAAATTCAACGGCTTCCTCATTTGTAACCAGTAACTCAACATACAAATTTAAATTACATAAGTTATGCTCAATATATACCGCGGAACTCTTTGCAATCGCCTCAGCCCTCCATTTCTGCACATCAATAACTCAAAAAAACATAGTCATATTATCAGATTCATTAGGGGCATTAAAGGGTATGAAAAACATGTATCCGGACCATCCAGCTTCTGTAAGAATACAGTCCATCCTTTCGAATATTAAAGAGCAGGGTAAATCCGTCTATTTTATATGGATTCCAAGCCACATTGGTATCGTTGGTAACGAGCTTGCCGACCAGGCTGCAAGAGAGGCACTAGCACTACCAGGCCGGGGAACTGCCATTCTTACCCCGTCAGAACTGAGTAGGCCTCTGAAAATGGATGTGTTGGACAGATGGCAGCTCATGTGGGACGAAAGTCCCCCAAGCAAATTGAAAAATATCAAAAAGACAGTGAAAGCATGGTCTACATCCTGCCGCAGCAACCGTAGGGAAGAGGTTGTCCTCACCCGCTTGAGAATAGGCCATACTGCATTAACACATTCTTACCTAATTAAGAAACTATCTCCCCCACTATGCCAGCACTGCGGATCTATTTTGTCTGTTAAACACATATTTCAGGAATGTCCCAACTACATATCAAGTACGAATAAAATGGGATTAATCCCAGATTTAACTATTGCTCTTACTAACAACGAAAATTCAATCACACTATTATTGGAATTTTTGAAAAAACATCAACTTCTATCTAAATTTTAGTACTTTTGTCAGTAATTTTACAGACCCTTAAATTTTCAGTAATCTCTATCTTAGTATTAGTTATTTACTATATTAATTATGTTATCATAAACCATATTTTCTTTTCCATCAGTTTATTTAATTTTTATTTGACATATGTATATAATAAGTACATTTGTAAAATAAAATAATCAAAATCGTTATACATAAAAAAATAAATTGACAGGCGTTGATGACTTGAAACGTTTTACGCCTCTAAACAACAACAAACAAACAAACAATTTGGAAATAAATATACTGAATGCTGAGCGAGGAATATTCCATTCACAGGTATATGAACTCAGTGAACCTGAAAATAGTAATCTATGGTGTTGAGGGTCCTTATTTTACTTTGGCGACAAGTAATGGCTTGGAAGTGTTAAGAGCGTTAAACATACCTATCTTTATTTACTTGCCACTATATGATTCAATTGGTAGTTTTGGTTTGAGGTTGTAAAATTTAATTTGTTTTAAATTCGTACATTTTATTCGTATTTTGGCTGATTTGATTTAAACAAATAATTTATCTTTTTGAATCACAAGGCAAACAAAAATAAGCATGTCAATATAGGTAGATTAAAATCGCTATGAGCTTGATCGTATCTGTCTGAATAGGCGTAAAGTTAGATAAATAATTCCCATTACTAGTCCCGAAATTGAATGCTGGGTCTATTAGAAGGCTTTGCTACTTTTAGTAGAAATTGTTTCCATCGTAGAATTCTAGTTTTCTCTGTTCAGCATCTTGTTAACAGTCAAATTAGGTTCTATAATCATAGGTATATAGGTTTTATTATTTTTCATCTGATGAAATAAAAATCATTTTATTAATTGTAATCATAGTTTTTCCAGTCACATAAAGTGATCAAGTATGATGCAAAGTAGGTACAAATCATAATATAAAATGTTTAAATCTTATTCAAAAGTATACTTAAACGTAATATTTATAAACAATACTTCTGATAGAAAATGTTTGTAGGCTTAAGATTGGCTCCAGGGGCCGAAAAGTTGCCTATTTGTATTACGTTTTATTTAATTTTAAACTATATTGATTGCCTACCAAGGTGGTAAAGCAATTGGTTTTTCCTATAGGCTGAAAATCAGTTATATCTAAAGTCAATATTTATCACTATCATAGTCAATATTTATCATTATCATTTAAGAAGTCAATATTTATCACGTGGCTCATCTATGGCACAGACATTAATCGAATCGGAAGTTTTTCTAAACTCCTTGTATCACATTTTCAATTATTATCAACATTTAATATATTTTTTGTTCTCATACACATAATAGGACATTCACATTCTTTCAGATCAGTTCTTCTTATTGTCATTCAGTTTAATTTCTTTTACTCTCCTACTGAATCATTTATTAGTACTAAGCTCATCCCATTATAACTGGCCCGTTACTAAGAATTTCTTCGTGACAAGCATTCCAAATGGAATCCTACGACTAGACCGAAACGGAGAGCTAGAGACTCCTGAACGATTTCAACATTTTTAGACACGCGCTCTAAACTCCTATTTAACTAAATCGATTATTATATTAAATTCAAGGGAATTTAATTAAATTAAATTTGGTATTAAGGAATACCACCGCTGTAATTTTTTTTGTGTGTGTTCCTATTTTAATTTGCGTCTGTTAACAATCCTTCGACAATCAGCAATTTGTTTCGATTGTATGGTAATCTAATGATGACATGCAAGGTTTAAGGGAGGGTGGCACTTAGCAGTACCTCATACCTGGCTTGTTAGCGAACGGTATCCCTTATCATATGCCTTTCTAATACCCTATTTATGGACATGTCAGACATTTTCTATGACCCTTCGTACGCAGTTAATATGTACATGTATGGAAACGTTTTTTTAATGAGTACTCTTTATTTTTACTAATTACTATTTTATTTTTCATCATACTGCATCAAAAACATGTGTTTTCAATACTCGGTTTGAGTCCGTAAAGTAGTTCTTTTCGGGCCTAGGCCTGAAAAATCGTACCTGTGGGAGGAAGAAGATTTTCGGACTGTTGACGACCTTTTTATAGATGAGCTAGAACTTGAAAATGCGAGTAATTCCTTTAATCAAAAGATATCGGTATTCCAAAAGGCAATGCCAAAAAAAAAAAATTGATATAATGAATAATCAGAATTGTACTATAAATATTAATGTAAATATGGAAAGTAATTTCTTCTATTATAAGTTATAAACAGATGCTGTTTTTTTTTTTTTTTTTTAATAAAAATAATTTCTTATACTGTATCTGTATGTTATTAATGAAATATAAAAGTGTTTTAATGCACTCAAGTATGAGCAGTATGATGAAAAGTATTGTTCATAGCATGTTCCAAAAGTGTCTTTTCGGTGCTTCATCTAATTTGAATTAAACTCAACCGCGCACCGAAAACAACCACTTTTGGTACTAGTGATGAAAATAACTATTACATTACTATTTGTTATGTTTTTTGTTTATATTTTACTTATTCGTCTACGATGCACATGAATCTTTACTGATTGAAAAATACATAAATTATAATGTAGTGCTAATAATCTATTTCATAATAGATCAAAGGCTATTGATACCTCGTTAGTGTTTAGTAGCTAAGTAGTTCTAGTAAGGGAGCACTTTATAGTAATTAAACCTCTAATCTTGAAGGCCCACCGCAATTAACCTACAAAGGGGCTAAGTAACTGAGATCCAGTCCTCCACAACTTACTTCATTAGAGTCTTACTTCATTACTAATTTGTTTTATATTATTCCTTGTTTATCTTTTCTTTTCAGGTCCCTCTAAAACAGAAAAAGAAATATTTAATATAATCGAACCACTAACGAATAATGGAACGATACTCCTGCCAATTTGGGAGATTTCAGTGTTTCAAAAATTCAATGAAACAAATAATCTTTTTTCTATTCACCTTTTTTTTGGCGATTGATACTGAAATGAGGAAATGAACTTAAGTGTTTACTGTTGTTATTACTGGTTCTTATTATTTTTTTTTTTAATAATATTAGTCTATATTATTACTTCGATTTGATAACTGCGGATTCATCATGAAGTAGCCAATACATTACAATACAATACAATACAATACAATACAAATTCTATGATGACTGACAGTCTTAGTTCAAACCGATTCTTCCCCAAATTTAAAAAAAGGCCATTTTAGAGTCCTCCTTAGCAAAATTTATGGAATTAAATCAAGCTAATGTAGGAGCACTGTTGGTGATATTATTTCCCATGCATCTATGGGGTAGTTATGTAGTCCCTGACAAACCCCCGTCAAAGCCTCTGCCATTGTCTAAAGGCGTACCTCAGGGTTCCTCACTCCTTTATCCCTCACCCTTTTTTCTATCTATATCAATGACCTCCCATCCTCCACCCACCACTGTCAATACCATGTATGTCGATTAACCTCTCCTTTGACCCCGCTGATTCCCCCGGTGCCATCCTAAAACTCCAGGAAGATACTGACGGAATTTGTGCTTGGGCAAACTTCAACAAACTCACCTTAAACGCCGAGAAGACGAACATTTGCTGACGTAATTAGTCGAACATTTGCTGATTGCACTTAGCGTGACGGGTGCAAAGAAATGTTTAAGTTGATACATACAGATTCTCGATTGATGTATTTAACGAAACTAGTATCTCAGTACATACTTTTGGTTATATGATTCTAGGCCTAAGAGGATTGATTAATAAGTAAGCTAGAAGCCTTCTGCAAACCGTGAATAACTCTGTAACCCACGTCTTTAAATGTGAAGGTAGTCTTCATGATTACTGCAGTGTCATCAACTTTTTCCTAGTGTGCAGATCTTTGATATGATCCCAATATCCGTAACTCGTATATTATTACTTCCAAAGTTAAGTGGCTTAAACGATTTACTAAATATTTTGAAATAAAAGCAGGTACGTTATATAGAAATAATAGCGAATATGAGAGGAACGATGCAGTTTTGACATTAGCATTGATACTCTCGGTTTTAGCTTGCGGTATAAAAATATGTAACCCCTGCAAAATGGCACCCTTTTTATTTACCACCTGTTTAGTTTAGCTAGAATGAAAGATGACATAGGTGAGGAAGTCAGATCCAACTCCTTGCCAACAAAATTAGCCTCGATTTCCCGAGTTTCCAATTGGGCTCAGTTACCTCCTCCCCCTGTGTTCCTTCTCTTAACCTTGTAGACGATTTTCCCCTTAGGCCTCCCTTAGCGGAGCGAAGACTTCCAGTTGCTGTTGACTTCAGTAGCGTCTCATTAGGGAACCCTCGGGTGAGGTATTAGTCATTCACCGAGCACCCAAACATTTGCATATAAATTGAATAATAGCTCTTCGCATTAAGGTTCACTACGATTTTTGACTTAACAATGGGCTTTGTCATTTAACCTTTGAGACTTAATCGTTTGCATAGCGGATTTGCATTTCAAAAATGATTCTTTATTGCTGAAAAACAAAGAATCACTGAATCTTTAACTAAATAAGATTTTAATGCTTAAAAGAAATGCGAACAGAGAAAGCAATATGGGTTTGCCTGATACATCTGGGTATTAAGATACACTTTTTAAAGTAGTGTTCTTAATTTAGTAAAAAATAAGCACATTAAAAACTATTAATTATCAGTATTCGTTATTTTTTATTTTTAGAGATAGTATGAGTAAAAAATCATTTTTAATAAGAGAAAAATAGCTTAACATTCTAGTATCTCAGATACAAAATGTCTGTGGAACGAAATCTGTTGTCTACATGAAAAATCCAAATGTGCTGCTAAGAATTTCACCCCAAAAAAAAAAGAGTGAGACCGAAAACTAACTTAAATCGCCATCAACCTGCTAAATAATCAATTTCCTTGTATCTTTCAAATATAGCGCGAGTAGTAGAGTGGTGACCATTGAACATTCATAGTTGAGGGCAAGTTGCAAATAGTAATAGAACAAAAAAAAAAAAAAACAATAGAACAACCAAACTAGCAGAATGCAACAATCAAATCTATCTTATTGCTAATATTTTTCAAAAACACGACCCTCCATAACTTAATGATAGACAATTATGTCAAGAAAATACAAAAAAGTATACATTTTTCAATTTTAGAGAACCCCTCACCGAAATAAATCAATAATTCTTAATTAAAAAAATAAAAATAGATATTTTAAAAAACACCGCTCTGTGTTTTTATTTGGGGGGGATTAATCATTATTTTCAAGTTTTGTTTTTAATGATTTCGGTAAAAGTTTAACTGATACTTTTTATTGCAATTACGAATGTTTTAGTACAGTTAAACAATTTTAAATCTAGTTAAGGTTGAACTTACGTCTAAAAAGTATTAGCTGTTTGAATGCCTCTCTTAAAGTGGGTTTGAACACTAATGACTATTAAGTTTTCCAATCCAGGTATCGTCAATATATATTTAAGTATGCGATAATTAAAGAGTTTTTTATTAATATAACAATTAAAGTGTTTTAATATTAAAGTGTTTTACATAATATTATTTCTTTTTGCAACACAAAACGAAATAATAATAAAGAAGAAACTCCAACAACAAAACAGTAGTAAAGTAGGAATGTGGTTGGAGCACTAAATCATAATTCTGGTTTAGTAGCTATAAATTGACAGAACGGCCTCACTATCCTCTTGGGGAAGCTGCAGTCCTCCTGCCGCAGTCCTTCAATATGAGATTCCCCTGTTCCAAAATGAAAAAAAACCTATCTCTTGTATTGACAGGTTAGTGAACAGGGTCGACCTGCTTGGGAATCTTATTATCGCAACACAACAGTTAAACGTTTTAATATTTTTGCAAATTGATTTTCTCTTTCCCATTTCAAAAAGTCAGGAGGCAGAGTTTTACTAGGCGAGTTTTCTTGAAGATTAATATCTTCCTAATAAAAAGAAGTTACAAATAGGCACTCACTTCTATCTTTGGATTACACATGTTTCTCTAGAGTGAAGGGGATATTTCATGAATGTAATAGCATCCTAACCTGCTACACTCCCATTGAAATAACCTTAATCATCTTTTAAACCAATGAACTGAAGATATATGTTGATTCAGATAGGTGGTGAATTATATGAAAACGTAAACAAATAAATTTATTTGAATCGCAATTAAAAATTAATATAATTTTCATTTTACCATTTATCATTTCTCTTAAATGTTTTTAGCAATAATAGAAAATTGCCCGTTTCTTTGTTTACGCAGATTTACAAGATCTTTTGGACTATTAGCGATGCTCTTAATAAAAATATTTTTTCCCATGCTGCAAAAAACCTGGGTTAAGAACCTTATACCTCAGGTAACGTCTTCCTCTTTAGATTGCTTCTTCCATCAGTTCCAGAGATAAAATATACGTGAACTTTATAAATCTACCATCTGATGTGTTTCTACAACGACCAATGTTTAGAATTCTCCGCAACCCACTTTCGTACAGCGGATTATAGCTAATGCAAAGGAACATTTACTCTCATGCTAGTAAACCTCATTCTGATTTTTATATCACCATGGTTTAAGAAAGGAGGTTTTTCTCTTATATTCTCGAAATTTTATTTCTTTTGATTTAATTTTGAAATAGGCTAGCCCCAAAGTGCTTATGCAACAAAAACTTTGTAAAGGATGGCGGAATTAAAAGGTTCTGTTCAAATTCGCCCTCACCTGTTGAGTGAATTAGCCTACCTTTCTAAAGGAAGTCGTGGAGAAGTGAAGCCCATTGCTCCAGATTTATCGCTCGGGCTGAAAGTAGCTGAGAAAAGAAGAACTGTGTTACATGATAATTTATGCACCACCGCTTTTTAGAACTGGTCGTGAGAGAGGTTCGTGGCTCAGCGCCTTCTCGATATACCGGCCTATCTTTTCTTATCCCCCTCGATGGATTTATTGACGAGAAAGTGAACATGTGCTCGACTGATATGAAAATATAATCATATTTACTAGAATATATTATATATAACTTTATATTCATGAACCAGTTACGAACCAACATAGTATTAATAGCAGATTATAATAAAATATCTGTTTAGAGCACACAATTAAGTTAAAAATAGCTTAACACGCTGTCCTTCGTTGGCAGAACTTGATTACTATCAGATCGAGTCATTAATCTAGAGGAGCATGATCTTGATAATATAAATGTGTCCCGTTGAATTTTAGTTAAACATGACAAGGTGAAATATTGATGTAGATCGTTAAGTATTCTCGACCTTAGATCGCCGCGATTATTTACATAATATCATTTGAAATACTACATTCTCATGAGGAAGAAATCTGAGCTTGTGAAAAAGAGATGGAGAGGGAAGATCCATTATCTGTTAGTCCTTGAGGTGGCCGCAGTTAGGATGGGGCAGGGGCTCAGGTCTAAGATGCCTGCATCGCTCATTGTTTCCTCTCGTCAACACTGACGGACCGGAGATGGCTTATCTGACCTTCCATGTTTTTGTTAGAGGAGGGATATTGTAATGTCCAACCGTGGGAACCCCTCTCTCTTCATCCTGTAGAGTCAATAGCAGTTACTTGCAACACAATTACTTATATATATTTGATAAAAAGGTGGGTTTGGTTCGGGCGCCAGAATTTAGAGGGTGACAATTTTAAGCCTCTCATATGCTTGATAATATTTTAAGGATGTTCAGTAGGAGCAGGAAGAGTAATGCTAGTCCTCGTTTTGCTAAAACCAAGTAAACTTATGTAAGCAGGAAAAGATGCTCCAAGACAGCAATCTTCCTCGTTTAACATGCTGTATTGATCAATAATAAAATAAATAAATAGTATGTTAATTAATTTATAAAATGATTTGCGAAATAGGATTTGCTAACAAATCTTGGGGCCAAAATAAAATGATTTTTTTTTTTTTAAAGACAGCATCGGTTACTAAGCCATAATTCACCTATATGGTTCACTAAAGATAGGAAAACTATGAGAAAAAGTCGAAAAACAAAAACTTTTTATACTGTTAAAGTGTTGGTATAAAAAGAATTAGAGTCTGCTATCCAAAAAATGTACCTGTACAAATGGCAGTCCCGTTTGATGTAAATTTGAAAACAATACATCTTACAACAGATTATATTCTCATTAAAATAAAATGACATGATAATTCGCTTCGAATGATCACTTAAAGTTGAAATCAGTTTTGTAATGTTGCCAGCATATATCATAAATAGTACAATATTACAGTAGCAATATGTACCATTGGGACCGAAAAATGAAGCACTGAACAAAAAATGAAATATTTGTGCATATTTAATAATATGTACTTATCTACAGATAGGCTAAATATTAATTTAAATTTTCTAAAAAACAAAGCCAAATTAAAGCTTGCATCAGTTTAATAATAAAGTGAATTGGCACTACCTATAATTTAGTTCTTTATGGACACTGGAGAGCTAGAAAGCGATCAAACAGGCGGGTTTTAAAGGTGGGGGCCTCCTCCTATGAAACCTTAAATTAATTCGTTTCTCTTTATTCGAATTTCCTTAATTCCACGTCAAGTTTCGAAAGGTATGGAACCTCCTGGACAAACGATAGCGTGTATTTGACCCATTTTCCCGTCCCTGATAATGCCCTATTTCATTACGCAACAGTACCCACTATTATAGATTGTTATATACCCGGAGAGAGATGCAGGAGAATTATGCTTTGGACTACGAGTATATCCCCAAGGAGCTGGCTGAACCCCGTCCTCTGACTAATGGTCGAGATAATGCTTCGACTAATCCGGGCCTTAAATACGAGGAGCTCGCCCTTTTAGTATATTATTAGGAAATTAGCCTCAGGAAAGCTGGTGGTGGGAGGGGGGCGCTTTTAGGAAATTATGGCTTCCATTTTAGCCAGGATCCTTAAAATATCCTATGAAACTTTGGCCTTAGTAATTTTAGGAATATTAACTGATAATTCACTCCTCATAAATTAAAGAAAATAACAATTTGAATAATTATCTAGAATATTATTTTCATATCTCTACCGGTTAGCATTGCAGTAAGAAAAAAAAATTTAATGATAGGATAGTAAAGTTGCTTTCTTAATCAAAAATAATTATTTTTACTGAGAACTCAAATTATTTGGGTACATATATGAGAAAAATTTAGAAAACAAGAGGGAGATGTTTTTTGGCAGTTTATCGTTAGGAAATATCTAAAATCCATGCTTAAAGCCTCTAACTATTGCTAAATATAACCTTTAAGTAAATATAACCATTAAAAAATAAAAAGGGAAACAGCTGAGAATGTAAGAAAAATTAATGAATAAAATAGCTTTAATTAAAATGAAGTAAAATTAAGGTTTTACTAGCATATTTATTTACAATATATTCATTCACCCGGGGGAAAACCATTTTACAATAGTGGACAGCAAAGCAGGACCCTAGGAAATCCAAGTGCTTCCATCCTAGCCGCAAAAATGAGATTGAAAACCAGTGGAGGCTAGGGGAGAGCACTAAGCTTCAACCGCATAGGTATATACTTAAATAAATTATGAACAGGAAAGATATGTTTCTATTTATTAATTATATATTTGGTTGATTGGTCTGCTTAATATTTTTATTTTCACTCCATTGTTGTTTCAACAAGTTTCAAATATGTTTTTATATAACATTCGCCATCATACCATACCACCATTGTTAACGATGGTGCATTTTGATTTACTTGAATTGCTCATTTCATCGTGGTTCTTTGGAAACTGAATGTTGTTTGTTTTTTGTAGGAGCGCCTAGTCTGCAACTAAAGCTAAGACTGCTCATCTGTCAATACCGCAGATATCAGATTGAGATATTTTTTTGGGCATGCTAGAATTTTTTTTAAATTAGGTTATAATGCTAATCATATTTACTTTTGTAATATCAACTATTAAATATATTTCAATGTATATATTTCAGACAGATCTTCGCGATCAGCAATATCCCATTATGCGAGTATAAGCTATAGTTTTATGAAATTCCTTATTTTGATAATGTTCAAAGATATAACTTTATTTGTCATAGCCTTATGAGGAGCCATAGCTTTAGAATTCATTATAAAATATACTATCCAAGCTATGACCATTTAAATTTACAAGTAAATAACTTACGCAAGAAGCTTCCCATATTTATTTGCCGTTAGTGTTGTAATGTTGAGTAACATAACCAACAGCTTGTTAGCTATTGAATGCATAAAGAACACAGTGGGCGTCCCAGGCTCACACAAAACAACACCCTTTGAGAAACATTCAATTAACTTCGCGTCACCAAAATGGAAGCCAACCAATCATTTTCGAAATTGAAAAGTGCCAAAACCAAATTAGGAATGTGACAGCTAACGGTTAGTGACAGTACTTGAGCATCTCTGGTACTTAGCATCTGCATAATTACTAAGATTACCATGAAATTAAAATAACACCAAATGGGGAATAACTCAATGCCCAATTTAGATACGACCCGCATTTATTGTTTTTTTTTTTGTTCTTTGGAGAGTGCCATAACGGGGAGTTACGATAGAAGTTTTATTGTCATAAAACCTTTATCGTTAACCAACCTAGATTGACCGGTCAAGATTCTTTCCGAGGGTTTGCCAAATTCTTCGATTCATCATTTAAACTCATGATAGTTACATTTTATATAATTATACGTATCTATGTACTTTAGAGCACCAAGAATATAATATAGCGTTATAGTGAAAGTTCTTTTACATTTTCTGCATTAATGCGTTGGTAATGCCTTAAAATTTTATTTATATTTATGACATTAAAAATATTTATGTATTTGCCTCGTTATCTATTTCTGTTTTATTTCATTGTTTTTAAAGATTAATAAAATCATCAGTAGGGGAGACCGAGGGGAGTTGAAACAGAGGTGAGTTGAAACAGTAGCGATTTCTCGGAACTTAAAATCGCTAGTGATTTGGCAACTTGGCTTATAATTCACTTTTCTCCGCCCGCTGAAATGTCAGTTCGCGTCAGTGGCGTAAGTCGCGCGGTTATAGAGTTCTGCGTGCCAGGTGACAAAAATCGTGAATAGTAGGTTTTTAACATTTTTTTATGATGCCTATATTTTCATAAGTGTCTTTTATTTTGGCTAAAGTTATATATGTTTCGAAAGCTCACTAACTAAAGATTTATTATGTATGTTTGGTACAATTGATTTCTGTGTAGTTGCTTCTTGATTGTGGATTGATTAAAAATTGGGAGGTTTTTGCGTACCGAGGAGATTTGAAACAGGCAGTTTCAACTCACCTCGTTTTGCCCGACTTGGACAAAAACAAGTGAGTGGCATGACTGCAGAAGAAGAAGAAGAATCCTTTTCCCTTTGTTTTAAGCTATTTTCAAATAGCGGAGCCAAATAAAAATGGGTGCAATGTCTGGAATACAACAACGGGGCTCATGAAACTTGCACTAGTGGGGAACTTTATGTTTGCCACTATTGCTTGTCAGATTGATCCTTTTTATTATCATAATATTTTTATTTTTGACATTTGTGAGATTATTGTAACATAAATATTTGAAGAAATATTGATCAAAACTGATTTTAATACTTAAAAAACGGCTAAAAGTTAATAATTATTTTATTTCAAAGATTTATAATTTAAAACCATTTGTTTATCTCAAGTTATATTTTAATTAATGTTAAGAATAGGACGTTATGGTTCTTTTAACTAATTTAGGAGTTGATTATTTGTAGTAGACTTGTAGGTACATAACTGATATATTTGCACAAAATATTAATAAAAAAGTTTGTTTTGTGCTTCAAAAGTTTAATTTTAATAAATACCTTTAAATTATATCATCAATTTTATTTTACAGACCTTAATACTTCTCAAAAATCATATGTTTCAACTCTCCTCGACCCCTGTTTCATCTCACCTCGGTATGAGGGAGTTGAAACAAGTTGACTTGATACGGTTAAGTGGGTTTTTGACCTCAATAATTTCACGCTTACAATTTTATGTTTGCCATTCGCAAGTGTAAAGAATGCCCTATCGATTAGTGCTAATATCATACGATTTCTATCAATAGGATTTGGGGTATGAAACAAAATGTGAAAATTGCTTAAACTCCCCTCGGGCTCCCCTACTACCGGACAAAGAAATAGTTTCTTACTTTTATTATAATTATAATTTTAGTAATACTGTATTAGAAATATAATTCTGTACCCCAGAGGTGAATAACTCCACGTCCATTTGTTTATTCAAATAAATGTTCCACTACATACCGTACCATACCATACCATACCAATACCATCATAAATACTTCCTACCACTTATCAACGTCACAAACAATGGTGAAAACGTTCATTAAGCTTATGAGTTAGAAAATTCAGAAGATAAAAAAAATTAACACGGTATTTTTTTTATGATATTTATACCTATTGTTATAAATCTAATTATGTAAAAAAAAAACCGATATGGTGATATTTACATCTAGGGTCCAGAATTCATTTCTGCCCTTGTGTATAGCAGCAATTTAATCTATCTCTTCCACTATATCAACTCATAAATTGAATTAACATACTAATGCCGCAATTTCACGCCCGGCTGGACGAATTTAAATATATCGGCTGTTAAACGGGCGATGTAGATTTGATAGTTCTACCTGCTTTCGGAATCGATCAACCAACAACATGTTGACTGTTGTTAATCTGACCGTTAAATTGTTGTTTAAATTAATTTGAGGTCCCGGTTGCCATCTCATCAAGCAGACACCGTTTAATTTAAATAATTAATGCGTGCCTAAGTAGCGTATCAGAAGATTTTTTTTTAAATTTACCTAAGGACTGCCAGTTACTTTTTATTAACCTGTTTTAACTGTTTTTACTGGTTACTTGACATTAATAACTCTCAACATATGATTATTAAATATTAAAATAGGTTAATATGGGGCGTTTCATTTTAAAACCGGTTACATCCATTTTTTCCCAACAATTTTTTTTTTCTTTTTCTTTCAAGTTTTTAATTTAAAAAAACAACGTGTTAAACGCCTTTGTTTCATAAACGTCTTGATCGAAAATCAATATTAAAAGATCCCATTTCTTATCAAAAGCGGTTCCAATTGATCCTTTTTTGATCAGTCCTAAAAGAAAACATAATAAAATTTTAATATAAATAAAAGTTTAGACAGAAAAAATTGAACTATATCCTTCAAAAGTTGTTCAAATGCGAAATTTCCCGCATTCCTTTGTTGCCACATTCCTTTTTGTTTCTTCTTGTGCTATCGCCAAGAGACTGATTTGAGTGTTGCGTGTGCCTTTGTGATGAAATTAGATTTGAATGAAAAATCTTGTCTAATAATCCCTTTGAGGGTTCCTTTTTAACATATGCACTTCGGTTTACTATCAAGATACTTCACTGCTTGTCCTCCTTTGCGCAGTTTACCTTGGGGGATATAACATCTTTACTGAAGAAAAAAAGAAGTACTTTCTTCTTCTTTTCACTATCCGAAAAGTCCTATTAAGTCTCTATTTACTTTTGTTAACAATGAATGGCACTAAAGCATCAACACTCGTATTCATAATTTTCACGTGATTCAATGAGTTACTGCAAAATAAGCTAAGTGACAGCAAATGTTACTAAAATCTAATTGTTGTTCCTAAAGTAAAGAAGACCCTATTTTTTTGAATGGCCTTTAAAATTGTCTTAACCAAAAAATGTTAATCATCGATTCGGATATCTTTCTATTGTTTTCCTCTAATTCAATTGATATATTGATATAATTTTTTTGTTATAAGTCGACATTACTCCGCCAAAATGAGATGCGATACAGATCTATTTAGCAATATATACACTTCCTTCTTTCAGCCAATAGGGGGTTTCTTTACAAACACTTCCGTCTCAGGGGAGAGTGTGTGGCACCCAAACAGCCGCTCGTTGGGAAACGGAAACCATTTCAGGCTTTTCACTTGAAGATATTCGATCGGAAAATATAAAAACAGTCATCCGAGTAGGGGAAGTGGGTTTGAGGAGGGTGGATTCCGGAAGTTATATTCACTCTGTTTTGTGATACTAAAAAAAATTAACTATGATATATATCTTTGAAATAATCGCCGAAACCCAGTTAAAATGACTAGTTTTATGATGTATATTTTATATATATTTTAGTATATTTTAAAATAATAATCGCATAAGTTACTTGTTTCTTTCAATGTTAAACCCCCACATATATATTTAGCATAATGTAATTTAAGAAATAATACCCATTATCCAAAATATATATTAAGCAACGTTAAGATTTATTTATTTTATTTTTTTAAATAGTTCAATAAGTAATGCCTTGTATCGATAGCACCAGTATCAATCACCGTTTTTTTTTTTTTAAATATTCATTGTTCAAGCCTTGTTGGTGATTGTTTCTTTTGGGATTGTTTTAAACTTCATTGAGTTAATCAAATGCAATTGGTCATTTAAATGCAATTATCCGTTAAAATGTTGAAATTTTTCACGAATCATGACCATCACCCTATTCAGTTATCATCTGTAACCTGAAGAGATTATATTTAATTTACCAGAGCCTTTGTGTAATTTAGTATTGTAATGTAAGGAACCGGGTTGACAATTGTCCACTCAGAGCCGGTCGACTAAATTGTATCAAAGGGAAAGTAGATGGAGCCGGTAAATAATACGGCCGGGTTCCCTTGTTATAAAACCCCTTCCCTTCCTACAATACAAACAATTTGGATCCTCGCCGCCGTCCTTAGTGATCCCGCGTCCTTTGAAACTGGATCAGCCCTTGCAAATTAACCTAATCCTGTGGAATTGCATTGTTCCTACCGGAAGAACAATAACAATTTTAGTCCATTACGCAGTACTTGTAAGTTCTGGGACATTAAAAACTACTACGTTATTATATCAATAATTACCCTCACTAAATATTTAAGTAAGATGAAGTGATTTACCTAAAATTACCAGGATTTTATAGAAGTAAGTGTGCCATTTACTAAAGGCACTGTAACTCGAATGTTGGTTTACATGATTTTAATAATAATCTTAATACAAAAATGGCAACAAACAATTAGAACTCAACTTAGTCGCTTAGTTACAAACATTAGTTAGTCACTAGTAGTTACAAATAGTACTTAGTCACTTGTAGTTACAAACATTATTTAGTCTCTTGTAGTTACAAACAGTAATTAGTCACTTGTACTTTCAAACAGTAACTAAAAGTGACTAAGTGATTAACCCATCTATGAATGCGTCAACAGGAAGGTATACCGTGTTTTGCTCTTCTGTCAGACTATAGTTTGCATGTTGTTACAATGAGTTTCAGTGTACGTGGTGTGTCGCATTAATCAAGATATGGATGTTCCAGGCCTGGCATTAGGTAAATGCCTCACTATGGGTGAAGACTGTGTCCTAATCCCGGTATCGTCTGATTTTCATTTCCAGAATGATGTTTCCCCAAGGAATATGTCTTGTTTTATGTGATGTATTAACGCCATTTATGATAGTGCTTCCGTTTCTAGCTACATGTACTGTCTTATTAGGAGCTTCGTTACCGGACATGCCACGATAGAAGTGTAAACGGGTCAACAAAATTTATCTATCAGTCGAGCCTATGGCTAAGAGGGCTTTTTTTATAAGTTTTGTTATTATAAGCAGCAAGGAATGGCATTAGTTAGTGAAATGTACGCTGTTTATTGTGGGTAAGTTGAACATGAGGCAATCAGTTTTAAGTACCAATGCACAGTCAACCCTTTATTTTCGTTGCATCCGAAATAAAAGGATGAGTGTCCTTTGTGTTATTGATTGAGATCTGCAAACAGGCTCTTTTAGCGAATCGATCGTCGTCTCGGCATTTGGTATGAAAGAGATGCGCCGATTTTTTAAAACTATTTTTTCTATCGAGGGAGAAAAGATTCATCTAGTTCTTCAGACCCAAGGATTGTAAGAGCTTGAGAGTTCTCCAAGTTATGTCAAAAGGTTGTTTACCTAAATTTTCTCTATACTAGTTAACAAACTGTTCGGATGATCAGGTTTTGACTACTGCTGAGGCAGAAAGGGAGAGTAAGATTGCCCCTTTTTAAAGCTAAGCTCGGTTGCCCCCTTCAACGTACATATTATCAGTGAAGCTCCTGTACGTATGCTACTTGCAGTGTTGTGAACACTATCAATTATTTTCAGGGTTCTTTCAGAACCAAAGTTGTATGCAATGCTTGCAAAATCCAGTTTACTTGTGATTAGCGTTTGATACAAGATACAACACTTTTTCCTGTCGGCTCTCCCGTCCATTTCTGAAAAGGCCTTGGAAAGCAATCATTTCAAAAATGCAATGTCCATCTTAGCCCCCTATCCAGCCACATCCCTATGAGGGGGCATGTTCAGCCAATGACAAAGTATTACTCTTCTGAAATAATTTCGAATTTATCAAAATATTTCCTTTTTCCGCAATGATGTACATATTTAGATTTATTTACTAAGGCACGTGTTAAGCCACAATTAATCGGCGGAGATGGTATTTTTTCAGTTCTCTTTTTTAACAGTTTTCAATTATAATGAAAAAAATAAAAAATCAATATATCTCCTCACCATAAATCATCAATATATCAAGTTTAGCAGTGTATAAGTTAAACCGTAATACATTTTAAGGATGTTGCTGTACATGTCACCAAATAAAGAAAATACGATTTAATAAAATTTATGAGCATAATAATATTTTATGTGGTTACACTGAAAACTAAATATAAGGAAATGCAAATCTTTTATGATTTTTATTAAAAATATATTTAATAAAATTTTAGTAGTATTGAATAATACTATGTTATTTATTGTAGATTATAAGGAATAATTTAAATACATATTTTAATTAAATTTTATTCATGAATTCTGGACTATATCGCCGTGTTATGAAAGTTATTCTCATTATTGCTAGCTGTTTTCCTCGTGTTATTCCTTTTTCTGCAAAGTTTTCTCTGCTTCGGAACTACATGCCCGATGAACTTTGATAATAATCTTTCCGTTTATTATTGTTGTTTAAACTTGGTATGAACTTTAAGAATATTATAAGATGGAAGATATTTTCTTTTAAACCTTTCATCTCATTCTCAGTATCTGACCTCGGGAGTTTTATCAAATATAAAATATTTCTAACACCAAAGTATTTTTTATATGCTTTATTTCATCACATGTAGATTTGATGAATACAAAATCCAATAGGGATAGCAGGAATAGGGAGAGGAATTTCAGTCGAGCTGAACAAAGGTTATTTATTAATTGTTACATTGGAAAAGGTTATTTACTAATTTTCCAATGTAACAATGTAAGCCATTAGATCAAAGGTTTGAAATATTCCATAGAAATCAAGAGGTCTGTTTGAATTGGATTAAGTTTCAATGCATTGTCATTATCACTCAGTATTCAATATTCTATCACATCTAAATATAATATTGATATACTAATTTTATATACAAACATGGTTTGTTTCGTAATAATTTTTTATGATTGCTTTCTTATGTAAATGTAATAATTTTTAACCTTTTGTCTATTTTTTAGAGCACCTCAAATTTCAAATATTTTTTTTGTCAATTCTAATTACCATATTTTCAATTCGCTAAAAGAGTCAAATATTACAACATAATCTGACAAGAAAAAAAACCATTGCCAGCGATCATTGGTGGTAAGCTAAAACAAATAATAATAATTGTGGAAATATCGTTATTTTTTTTTTTTTTTTGACAGTTCCGTTCTTTGAATCATGGTTAAGCCATCAGCGGAATCTCCAGTTACCAATCAGCGAATCGGTTTTTTATATATTATGTCAATGATAATAAATGAGACATTTCGTGGTATGGAACCCAGCCTGATCAGCTTCAACAAAATATTTTCCCATTCATCGCTGACCTACCTTGGACGATTACTTACTGGCTAATTTTATGCGCCACAGTAATATTTTAACAACTATTTTTATCATTTTAATTTCACGCTAATTCAAGATCCGAAAAACTCGTTATTATTCGGTCCAAATTTAATTGAACAATCTACATTTCCAGTAATTTTAAACATCTAAAGACGTTTCTTACCCCTTATTTGTAATATAAGCGGTGAAGTTTCGGTTTCTTCAAAAACCTTGGAAATATAATATTTTAGTTAAATCAATTCGCTAATTAAAAAAAAAAAAACTATAACCCATCTTGATCTTAGCCTTAAATTGAACCATATTATTTAGACTTACTAAAAAAAATAAAAAAAATAGTACATAATGAATACAAAAATGAAACACAGGTAAACAAATAAAAAATAAATAAATGATAGTATTCTTACGTTCCAGTTTATTTTAATACGAGTAAACCTGAGTTTATAAGTAGGTGAGTGTTTAACCAGTTGTGCACTGAGGTGTACCACAGGGCTCCCAACTACTCCCGTTGCTTTCTACTACATATCATTCACCGAGATAACGACCTGAAGATAATAAAAACAAAAAGAGCTCATTAAGAAGCCGATTCAAAGAGGTAGAGGGATAGGGCAGCTGCTGTTACACCCTCGTTACAGGCCATTCATCCCGTCGGCTCTGCCTCCATGATTGAGTTATAGCCCGTCTCTCTGTCCTCTGGTAACGAGTCATTCACTGACCCTCACTGGTTGGTCGGCGGTCGCTCTTTTTGTTCCAGCCTTTTGATTGGTCCGCTGCTTCGGTTTGTATCGCTTGTCATTGTCATGCTCATGTTTGTGATCGCCGCTGTCGAAATTTGTGTTTCGGTATAATTAATCAACGGTTAAAAACAAGAGGTTTCCGAACAATGTGTCTGCTCTCACTGAATGCGTTCATTACATAAACAAATTTTAATAATTCTTCGGTCCTAGTTCTAAAGTGTTTCATATTACATATTTTGTAATTCTGAATTGATCCTTGTGTTTTATTTGTTTTTATTATTATTGAACTTTATGCTTTTTAATTATGGTTATAATTATCTTTACGTTTAATATCGTCATAATATTAGTTAATTTATAAATAATATAATAAAATAATTAATCTATAACTTAAAATGGACACATACACGATACGTATAGTATATATTTCTCCCCCTCATCCTCTCTCTCTCTCTCTCTCTCTCTCTCTCTCTCTCTCTTTCTCTCTCTCTCTCTCTCTCACTCTCTCTCTCTCTCACTCTCTTTTTCTTTTACTTGATCTTATTAAATGTATTATGAATCACTGTAGATATGTGGTATTTGCATTATATTTGTCTGTGAAAAAGGGCCTGAGGCCCTAAGACAATACAGTATCAATCAATCATTCTACATATCTACACATACGGGATACGTATACTACATATTTCTCCCCCCCCCTCTCTCTCTCTCTCCTTACTATGTTCTCTCTAATGCTTGGCAAGAAAGAAGAAATGTTTAGTGTCATTTGAAGCGCAACATTAAGGGAACAATCTCACCAATTACATTCAGGTATGCTATAAAGTATGATTAAGGTGCTCCAGGGTTTCCGAGTCTAAGGGGTAACTGGACCAGGGGCTGTGGGCTGTTCATACCCTCTTTTGTGGGAATTATAATTTAATTTGTCTGGCACCACCTTCATCTTCCTTATGTAACTAAGGAATCAGGGATTACTTCGTTTGGAGCCTAATAGTTCTCATACGTTCAATAATTGTTAGGATTTTTTTTTTTTATTCAAAGTGGAATTTTTTCTAATATTTAGCAGGTTTGTACTTTTATTGAATATTAATCTTCAAAAAAGAGAAGAAGAAGTCTATCAGAAGGTTTTAAATTAAAGCTGAAAGTGGTCTCAACGAATTTTCTTTTTATTGGATTTTCTACAGTCAAAGTCATATACCATGAAATTTAGTTGACTTTTATTTTTTTTACGCCAATTCAATATTCGCGCATTTTTTTTTATATAAATAAATTGCATGTACAGGACGAGTCCAATTTTCTCAGCTTTTTGAAGATATCTGAGATATACTCGTATATGGCTCATCATTTGAAGGTATGTAGTAAAAACAAATATTATTAAGATTATAAGATCGGCAATAAGTATATACGTATTGCAATATATTCTTTTAGTATATTCTAAGTTTAAAATTGCATGTTACTTTTCCTATTCGGTTTCGGGAAAATAATCAATTCAAAACGTTATTAATTATTTAAAATGAGTTTCGTTAAAATAACAAAATCAATTTGGAAGAATTCGCGCAGCTAGGACTAACAGAAATGGAAACCTCTTCAACATCACTACGGCTAATAGAATACGGCTTAGGGGGCTCGTTTCTAAATTCAGCTCCGTGAAATATCTCTTTTTTCGGGAAAAAAATAACTTTTCAAATAAAACTTTTCTCAATGGAAAACGGGATGGAAGAGAGCGGGAGTAAATGTAACAACGGTTAGGTTTGTTCCCCCTGTTGTTAAGGATTCTATTTCATTAATGGATAAGAAAACTTCGTCAGAGGAGAATTCTAAATAACAGATTTTTCTGAGTTGATAAAACATACTTTTCCTTTCAGGAAAGTATTCCATTTTTTTTTTAATTTTCTCTCCCTTTATTAATTTTTAAAAACAAGATTAGAAAGAACCATAATGTTAATGACAAAATTCTGTTCAGTAAAATGATATTGTTCTGGTCAAAAACCATCATTAAAACATTTCTTTTTCATTTTATGTTGCTGATTTTATTATCTCATACCTGAAATTCCCATAATTAAAATAGATTTAATTTTCAGAAAGCTTTTAGCTTTGATTAACTTGGAAATGGTTGTCTGAAAATTATTCCATATTCAATACATATATATTGCTAATCGGCGTTGTTTCCAGCTCTTTCCTGACCCTGGCAAAAACCTCGTATAATCGTAAATGCTCATGGTTATGTGTCATATCCCTCTCCTCGTCACACGGAGGGGATCCCTTAACTCGTCGTATTTTATACAGAATTAAACTAAATCCGCCTGCTGGTGACTTGTGCGCAAAGATTTATGGTTGGATTCGGTAGGAGCAAATATGATATGGAAATACCTTCGTTCATTTTTTCCTTCGTACAATGCTTATTTTTGTTGTTTTTTTATTTATGCGTTTGTTCTTCGAACGATTTTATGCGAATTATTACCTTTGAGTATATTTTTTTCGTTGCGACTTATGTTAATGTAAACATAAATATTATATATAATTTAGGAATTAATTAATCATATGAAGCGTGGAAATGCATAAGGGTATAAATGCCTCAGGACATTTTTACAGAAATTATGTGACTTATACCCTCTTGGGTGAACTACGTTCAGTGCTTACACCCATGCCATCTTTCATACGTTCAATGAACTCTTTTCTAACAACAAAACATGACTAATACTCATTTCTGAAGAATGGCTTTGGCACATATAATAGTTTGGCAAAAAAAAAACTTTGTTTTATTTTTTTGGCATTTAGACCCTTACGCATTTCCACGCTTCATATTGCAACGTGAGACTAATCACAAAACATGTGGCTTAGAATAGTTTTAGACTTGTTGGAACGAAGTAACAGATGGAACAAACTGTCATAGTACACGTTTGTGACTACGATGTTCGAGTACCATGTACTCTGGCCCTGAACCTTCGAGGCCCGTCCTCTTACTACTAAATATAAGGAGCGATGAACAGGAGAATTAGTCTTGTTCTGAAGCTCAAGTCATACTGTTATTTTCGTGTTACAAAGTGATAGTTTTTGTAATTAATCAAAATATTTGTGTTCTCAAAATTTGTGTGGCATTGAAAATTGTTAAATGAATATTATGTATGAATATCATAGCGTACCTTATTCTATATATATAGATGAGACTATATTCTTCTTATAATTATGCCAAACAATGAATAGGATATGTATTCACTGTAATAAAATAATCTAAGTTACATACTTAAGATTTAAAGAATAAAGTTAGCAAGCATTTAAATATATAAAATACTTAAGTTTGGAATTCGTAACTATATGATATGGAGGTGTATTACACTTCTTACGATTTTACTGTTAATTACTTAAATCACATAGAGAGACTTTTTATGTTATTGAAATATATATTATATATAATCTCGGCATATTTTATTCAAATATAACACAGATTAATATTAATAATTACAAATTAAAATGTATATAACAAATTATAGTTATAAACTCATTATCTATTAAAACAAAACAACATATCAAACGAAATTTCTGCCTACCTGAATTAATGAACTTGACGGCAAATATTTGGTTTCATGCACTATATATGGTAGATTCATAAATTTCATTCATCATCATGAATGAATTTTATGATAGTTATATATTCCTATCAATAGTATTTTATTTATTTAGGTTATTTTTAACTTCAAAGTATGAAGGTGTATTAATTTAATTACAAAATTACTGTTGGCTTGCTGGCTCGGTAATGGTATTTTATTAAATATAAACAAAATACCAGAATATTTTTTATATAAAATGATTTTAATAATGAAATAAAATCGTATAGTCTCTGTTGGTTGTTTTTACTAGATTTTTTCCCTTTTTTTTTTTTTTACAAACTATTACCTTACCCCGACCCATAAAACTCAACAAACAAAGGAATCCGCAATGTTTTTTAATGACACTAATAAAATCGGCACTGAGCTTCATGCCTATGATTTGAAATTTCACTATATATTAAAGAGAGTATTAATATAACTCATCGCATTGACTTGTTTTCGTCAATCCGTCGTTCGTCACAATCAATAAATGAGAAAATAATTAGTGCTAATAGTCAGGGAACATTTTACTTGTAAGTTTCTCCCTCTGTTGCCCCTCTGAAAGGTTTAATAGATAACACTGCTCAAAGATGTTATCTTTTATAACAGAACAACTATTATGCAAATGTAATTGTCTTTCATTAACATTTAATTAATTGTTATTACAAATTAGTTTCACCCCAATCAAGATAACCTCTCCAAACAGCTACTATCAGAGTTTCCATTTATTTACTTATATCAAATTTAATTGCATTTTTCTTTGGATGTGTAATCCGTTTTTCTAATAGCTGTTTTTATGCACATATTTGCTAATTATTGCCCTTATTATTTGTTTCAGGTATGTCTTCAAAATGTCTTTTGTCTATGCTTTATGTGAGTACCATTTATTACTTACTGCTTTCGTTTCTTATTGTTTTTTAACATGACACTTCAAGGGCAAGCAAAATGCATAATTTACTCTCATTTGCCCGAAATTTAGTTGATTTTTTTTTTTTTTATAAAATATAGCATTGTTTAGTAACGAATAGTTAGCCTTATATTCGAGCCATGAAAAACAAATTGCTAGTTAAAAAAAAATAGCAAACAAATATTTTTATATCTAGCCTAGTTTTTGAGTCAACAATCCAGGACTTCGTGACACACTAAATTCTTCTTTGCAATAAATGAAGGATTTAGGGAATTTTGTTCTGAATCTTGACCATTAAGCCCTGAAGCCCTTTGAGTATACCGCGGACGATATTAATGATTCTAGTTTTTTTCGTTTTTGTGTAATAATATTTTTGACTAAGGTATTAAAAATATTTCTTTACGTTATCCAATACGAAATTTTTATACTTTAGAAGTTTTATATAGATTGACTTCCTTGTATGATTTCCAACAAGGGCTTGTTACTTTCATAAGTCTATTCATTCTAAATTCCATTTATTGGGCGAAGTAAATTAAATAGTTTACTCGTTCAGAATAATGAAAGATTAAATACACTCATTAAATTTGTAAATCAGATATGAAGGATTTAAAACTAGATGATTTGTAAACCAAAGACGTACCGAACAGAAACAAGTGTATTATTGCATCATTTAAACTAGAAGATTATTTTTTCCCTTAATTGTCTTGAATTTGCTTTATCTTTAATATATACTTTATTATCTTTTTGTGAATACATTGTTATTGAAGAGACTGGAAAAAAACTCACATAACAAATTTTAAAAATACCAAAAATACGAATATAACAGGTTTGGCAAATATATTCAAAATATAATATATTTCGACAAAACATGGATTTGATTTTGAAAACACAAAAATAATTCACAAAGAAGCAAAAACAAGAAATAGACAATTTTTAGGATCAGTATACATAAAAAAAAATTGTTTACAGCTATTTTAAATCGAACTCTAAAAACCTAAAATCTAACTAATCGAATAGTTTTAAAAAAAATGTATTTAAAATACAGTGGGGTGACAGGGAAAAGTTTTGAATTATGTGAATAATACTAACTCTCTGAGCATGAGACAAAATGTTATTTTCGCATGGATAGAGAAAGATACTTATAACTTTCTCTATCCATGCGAAAATGTTATAAGAAAAAGTAGAAATAATTGTAATGTAAAAAAAAAACATTCACCAAATCAACATTGACCAAAAAACACATTAGTTATTAAATGCAAGTTCAAGGAAATACAAAATGAAAAGGATTGTTAGAAAAATTATCTTCAAAAAATAAAAATTAGATGAATATTAGAATAATAGATTATAAAAATTAAAAAAAGTTATGCTCTTTATATCATTTGGATAATATAACATGGAAATACGCAAATGTAATACATGCTTGCAAAATAATATGCACTTTTATAATTAATTTGAATTTCCCCAACGTAACCTCGAGACAAATGAAATCTGCGCCTGCAGGTGGTTAAATAGGATATTGGTATCTTTTCCAGAGGTGACCTGTTTACCTTTTTACTTATTCTATGAAGGTGGTTAAATAGGCAACTGCTAAATTCGTTCAAGCTGGTTTTAATATAATCGGATGCTGCTAAGTGATAAGTGTATGATAGTAAGTCGTGCTACGTTCCTGGCATCCCGCTTTTCTAAAGCGGGTGGGAGTTCCAGAACCTGCATATACTAACTTAATCTATAAAATATATCTACTATATCATTTATTTGTAACGGGAAGTGAGGGTGAAGGGAGCCCGATCAATAAATAATGGATCATATATTTTATTTGCACTTCTAGATATTGGTATATTTTCCAGAGGTGACCTGTTTACCTTTTTACTTATTCTATGAAAACTGTGGCATGGAGGAGAATGGAAATGAAAAACACGTCTGAATCATGACAAAATCTCATTTTATCTAACAATATTAATTATACGAGGGGTGTCCGTAAAATAAGTTTCCCTATTTTTTTAAAAGTGAAAAAAATGTTTTATTACCATTGTATATTACATCATTAGAAATCTTGAACATTAAACTATTTTTCTACGTAGTCCCCGTTGACATCGATGCACTTCTGCATCCGTGTCACCATTTTTTTATGCCCTGGTCATAGAGGTCCGCCGCCGCGCTGTTGAAGAACTTCATGACCTTTTCTTCCAATTCCTCTCTTGTCCCAAAATTCGTTCCGCCAAGGTGTTTTTTCAGGCTTGGGAACAGATGGTAATCACTTGGGGCCAGATCGGGGCTGTAGGGTGGGTGTTGGATGATTTCCCATCCGAAATCCTCGATGAGAGCGGTAGTGACGCGCACCATTTGCGTACCATCTGGACACTCATGCATGTTTCACCATACACTTCCGTAAGTTAGGAATGAATTTCGGTCGCCGAATTGCCTTTAGCACACAAAAAACGGATCACGGATCGTATCTCACACCTGGCGGGGGAAACGATTGGGAGCTCCATCTTTCAAGGCTGTCAAGGCCAAACTGATGGTGGCAGCGAGTTGACCGGGGTTGGGATGTGGAGGGGGGAGTCCAAGCGACTGGTGCCGTCTGAGGGACCTGCCGCGACTTGCACGGCAGTGCCACAACAGGGAAACTTATTTTACGGACACCTCTCGTATATCCCTTTTTTTTCAATTACCATTACAGATGGGGGGGGGAATAAAAAATTGTAAATAAAGTCTCAGATGGGGTGCTATTGTTAAAAAAAACTTATGTGTTTCATTGTGCCCCACCTCCCCCTATATTTCATAAAATGAACCTATATTGAATTAAATGACACGTGGACGCTGACTGGCACAGGGACCTTTATTAATGTATACTATATTATGTACTATATTCTTAGGAACCTTTACCCACGTTTATGACACCAATACTTTAGTATATAAAGTGGTATTCCCAGGACCTTACCGCATTTCCAGGTAACACTGAGTGAGCGTATCCAGTAGCGTATTTAAAATTATATTACTTATTAAAATTAAGACATATTTACCCGCCATGGTAACACCTATAATACATAACACTTGTAAGATGATATTTAGAAATTTCTATGTCTTTGTGGGAATCTGCCTCTGGCTTGCCTATCGCTAATTGGTAATTAAGGATATACTTGTGGACACAGCTAGCCGGTAGACATCACACTATCCTGAGAGAAGCCTAATGGGCAAACTTTATATAATACGCCTGAGAAGGCAGAGAAATATAAACTATCAACTTTATGAATTCTCCTTCTTCTCGAGATAAGGGAAACAACTTCCTGATATAAGGCTCTCATTATTGCTCAACTTGTTGGGCTCAGCCCTGAATTTAATTTATGTTTTTAATTCTAACCGAGCTTTAGGGCCTTAGGGGAGTTTCTTTGTTGAGCAATTTGTTTAATGCTCTCGTAATTAAATTTGATCTCTGTAATTTAGTGCAGTCTGTTTTGTGATACAGTGCAATGTCAGTTCCTACAGATCTCATGTTTAAAAGGTGTTGGCTGTCAAAGTATTTTTTTCTAATTAGTTAGGTATTGAAAGACAAACCCTTCTGTTGCATTTTCCCTTCAAAATTTTGCATATACCAATTATTTAGATACACTTTGATGGTGCCGTTGCCTTATAAGTCCCCTACTTTTGAACCCTGAACATACCAAGAAAGGCCAGAATCTTTCTTGCATCTCTATTTCTCTTGTAGTGTGGTAGGCACTTCACAAATGTACAATCAGCTATTGGTAATAATTCTTTACCACGCAAGTAATTGTATATAAATACAAGCGTATTTATATAAAGACGCGGAATAAATACGCGTTGCTGTAGCTCTGCGTTGAACTAATTATATCTTATTCTTTTTAATACAGTCAAATAAAAATTCACTGATAAAGATAAAAAAGTTTTAGCTAATTAATTAATCTAATTGATGGATCTAAAAACCAACGGGATTTATAATAGAGCTTTACGCCAAATTTAAAATTGTTTGGTAAAGAATTTAGAAAGGTTAAAGTTTTTATTTTTCACATCCCATATTTGACTATAGCAAGTATTACTGATCCATTCATTTTCAGATTAAATATAATTAACACACTTTTAAAAGGAGCTAATAAAGAATATAAATATTATATTATAGGGTTTAGTAAAATCATAATAGACAGTTATTGTACCTATACCAAAATATACCAAATAATTCATTTGCCGTGATACATATTAATTAAATTCAGAATATAAAACATAATGATATGAGATTAGATATCTTATTGGTAGTTTCTACCTGAAACAGGTTATCAAAATGTCTTTTGCTAAAACGAGTAGATTCGATGTTTTCCCCACACGTGAAAAGGTAACACATAATTACCCATGGGAAAAACATGGATTTTCCTAGTTTAAGTCTGAAAAATAGATTTAGCTACTGGATACTTATTCACCTTTAATATCAAAAGAAAAATGATGTGTCTTGTCTTTATAAATCAACCTACACCGCCATCTGTTGGAAATTTATAGAACTTACAAATAATCACAATCAATCCTAAAATAATAAGCATTTAATTTGCTATAAAAGAAATATTGAGGCCAATAATAGAGGCAAAAACTATTCCATCTTTTAAGTTGGACAAAGCTACACACAATGAGCTAAATTTTATAAAGATCGGTTGAGTAGTTTCTGATTTTACCTCTGACAAACATCGGTACACGAGATTTTAATATGTATAAAGATTTATAACGGCCCCGTGGATTTGATTTGTATATCAAAAAGTATTCTGGTTTTAAAATTTGATTTTCTGAATATTGCAGGTTTAAATTTTGTAGCGAAGTCTAATTGCAATAAAATAAGTAATGTTATTGATTGAATATCTGCAATGCTGATTAGCATTTTTTTTTTGTTTTATATGTTAGTAGTCACACAACACTTCTTATACCAGTTATCTTACCATCTAGGTTCTACTTGATATTCATTCATCTAGCATACATATTATCATGCCTTGTCATTCTTTATTTTACTGTTCCGTGTAGTATTCTACTACGTAAGTGATGGAATATTCCTCTAAAACTATAAGGTATGTATATCAACCTGCCAGTTGAATTCATAATTTTTGGAAAAGTCATGAAGTTTTCGTAAATTCCTTCTCATTTGAGCAGAGAAAGAAATGATGAACCTGACATTATTGATATAACGGATCCTGTTACTGAATGAGGTATTTCAGTAAGACTGCACCCTCTCACCCTTGGCCTGGCGGATCTTCATTAAAACAATCATATATAAAATTTGGTCCACAAATTTGAAAAATCTGGTGCGATGCGCGCTACACACAACTTTCGCTTATCAACTTACTTTGATTATAAATCGATTTGTTTTTTTAAATGCCATATCTCAAAGTCAGTTTTCAACATTCATTTACTTATTTTTGTTTGTATTAGCCCTTTAAAGCTCACTGATTTTGTGACATTAATGATTCCGTTCCTATCCCTGAGAAAATAACATAACGTGGTATACCATACTGAGTAACTAGATACGAAAGAAACTGATTTATATCAACACAGAGTCAACGACTGCAGCTTACAACGATGAATCTATATAATGATAAATAACCGTTACTTATAACTGATAAGTTTTATTTAACAATTTAACATGTGTATCTATCCTTATTGGGTCATTAGCATAATCCACTTTTGGTTATTACAATCGGGGTATTTTTTATGAAGTTATGGATAATGAATTGGATCTTATTTTAGTTATACCAGCTACGAGAAGTATTAATAAGTTCATTAAAATTATTGTCTAAATATGATGGTAGTATTTGATTTACTAATTTAATTTATTACTTCAATGTTTTTATTTATTTTTTTAAGATAATTAAACAATCGATAGTGGTCTGTCATTGCTGTTTGTCAAAAGTGTCTACGGTGAGAAATGTCTACCAGGTCTTGGGGGACGGAGCGACAAGTCCTTTTAGTGAGTAAGTGTGCGTCATGAATGTATGCCCATCGTTGCCAAGATAACTTCTTCTCTCATTGGTTTCTTCTCTCGATCGTTTTCCAAAACTTGTTTTTACTTTCACTTACCTATATATGAGAGACATAGTAAGGGAAAGTATTGCGATCGAGAAAAATTTCGACTTCCGGTTTTCAGCGGAAATACACGTTTTGGTGTCCACTGAGTCCAAATAACCAAATCCCCTGGAATGGTCTGTCCGTGTGTGTGTAATAATTAAAAGATATGTAAGTTATTATTATTAATTTATTAAATTTGTTATTATGTTTTGATATGTAGTATCATATCTACGTATATATAAATGAATCACTAAGACATACGATAATGAAATGTGTGGTGTAAAAGATAAATAATTTATCTCCCCTAAATTTTTTTAGTAAAATCTTTTAAATTTACTTTATCGTCCTATTATCAATCCAGTAGAGCTATAGATCGACTAAAACATTTTTATCTTTATTATTGAATATTGATTTGACTGAATTAAAAAGAATGGGATATAGTTAATTTAACTTATTACAGCAAAGCGTGGCCGGGTCAGCTAGCTTCAGATACATATAAAAATAATAACATTATATACAATTTTTAATTGTAAGTGAATTAAATCGATGGATAAACTAAATTTTTTTTTCTATAACTTCACTACCAATTTCTGTATTCTTGAGAAATCGGTATTTCTGAAGTATATTTCTTGGCCTCCAACCAATGTTTTCGGATCTTTGACCTAACAAAATGTTGTTTTTAGCTCTCACTTGTGTAGGAACCACTTGAAAAAATAATGTTGGAAAATGCTGTAAACCCGATCGACATATCTTTTATTTAATTTTTAAATAAAAGGTTTTACTATTGATAATTCGGCAATGTGAGCATAATCCTCCAAGTCGTCTGATATTATAATTCTCTGTGTAGTTGTTGAAAACTTCATATAGTTACCATAAAACAAATAATTTCCATTAGATGAACAGAATATCTTTAATTATAAACAATGGCTTATTATTAAAGACGTACTCCGCATGCTTGGGCTCAATGTGTTTTATGAGTTGACGGAATATTTTTTTTTTCTCCCGTATATGTGTACTTGATTTTTTTCATATTTCATATTTAGCCATTTCTTATTTTTAGGCAGTTAATTTCTCCATATAAACAAAAACAAAGGTACTTTATAGGAAAACAAACAAGGCCCCTTCCCTATTTAAGCTCTCTCAGAACATTTTAATAATGATAAAGCTTACCTGATATTAAAGAATACATGATTCTGATTAAACCTGACGAGTTTGATCAAAATCATTAAAGCCGTTGGGCATACATTTATGACGCACACTTACTCTCTAAAAGGACTTGACGCTCCGTCCCGCAAGACCTGGTAGATATTTCTCACTGTAGACACATTTGACAAACAGCAATGACAGACCACTATCGAATGTTTAATCATCTTAAAAAAATAAATAAAAACATTATGGTAATAAATTACATTAGTAAATCAAATACTACCATCATATTTAGACAGTAAATTTAATGAACTTATTAATACTTCTCGTAGCTCGTTTAACTGAACTAAGATCCAATTCGTTATCCATAACTTCATAAAAAATACCCCGATTGTAATAACCAAAAGTGGATTATGCTAATGACACAATACGGTTAGACACATAGTAGTTACATAGTAACGGTTATTTATCATGATATAAAATTATCGTCATAAGCTGCAGTTGTTGACTCTATGTTGATATAAATCAGTTCCTTTCGTATCTAGTTACTCACTATGGTATACCACGTTATGTTATTTTCTCAGGGATAGGAACGGAATCAGTAATGATACATAGGTTATAAATACTTACAAGATCTATTAGTAACAACAGTTTGTAAATATACGAGGCAGTTACTACTAGCCGACAGATCCATCAAGGGCGGGGACAGATCGCTCCCATAGCATGGGCCAACAACCAGAACAGAGGGGACACTTTTTACTCGAGGAGAAGACACGATAATTTATTGGCGGTCCCCGGGCTCATGACAAATGTGGCCTGTTTGGACAGCTGGAGGAGCCATTCGTCAGCATTACCCCTCTCCCCTGTCGAGGCTCTATTTATTATAATAACCGTTAACTTATGATTTGAGGGCCGTGGAGAATAGGTTACAGTTCTGGGTGTCCACTACCTGCAGTTAAAATTAAGGGGGGGATACTAAGGTTTTAAGTTGGCTTAACAAGGCGTCGAGCCACATGACGAACAATCCCCCGAACCTCAACGTACCGACGTACTACGAACGGCCATCCATTTTGTACTATACACTAAAACTACAAACTGTGACGTAAAGATATTATATATAAACACTGATATCTGGCAGCACAATATGCGCGTTTATATAACTATTTATATACAAATAATATCCGAATAGTTTCCGAGGCAAGTTGTTCGTGGACGTGTTCCGAAGCATAGAGATGCGACATCCATGTTTTTTTTATTTAATAAGTATTGTTGAAAAAATTGAACTACGTAGCATAGTTTTTACACTCAATACTTATTGGTAAGCTGGCATTGGTTGAATATGAGGGAAAACAAAACGTAGGGCTACAACCAATAACCAATCAGAGCCCTTAGGTCGGCGTGCCGGGACCTTTCTTGGGTTTCCATCGATTATTAAGTAAGCAGACAGCACGGGTATGAGCGCGAGTCACTCGAAAGTGGTCGTTCTTTTTTCGTTTCGTGGGTAAAATTATTATAAAGATACCTCCAAAAAAGTACCGTTTGAAAATATTTTTTCACACTATTTCTTTTTAATTTATGAAACGTCTGCTACAATATTAATGTAAAAAATTTCTTTTGTTTTTTCAAAACTACCTACTATCGTCTAAGTTGCATCTTTACTGTACTATACCAGGTTTATATGCTTATCTATTAGAGAATATTATATCAATAATTCCTAATACTTTCAATTGTTCTCGGTTTTGTAAAATGAAAAGAATACATAATGGAGTCACTTACAGAAAAAACTCAACCTAGCGCCCAGCGTCATATTTATTATTATATTCATTTAAGGGACAGTAAACATCTCAAAAGTTATTGGAGGATTTTAAAAACAGGTTCATTTAAAGATATTCATCATAAAAAAAACTTGCTGTGTTCTACTAATAATGCGACATTGGTGTTTAAATAACGTTTAGGCTTTAGGCTTTAGAGGCTAACAATTTAAGGTTTAAAAACTGGATATTAACACATCAATGTTTTTTGGTCATTGTGTTTCCAATATCGAAGCTTTGGGTATTTAACATCGATGGTTTTCTGTCGATGTCGCATCCCTACTATTTGTACAAAATGGGTGCTTGGATGGATGTGCCACAGGAGTTTTTTTTTTTAAATTTCTGTTTTTCCAAGGCTTTGTACAAGCTTTTAATTTGTTTTTCATTTCATATCAGTTGTAATATCTGTGGCATATTTAATCATTTCCGCGTAAACGCTCGTTTTACTCGGTATTTTCGTTCCTAATCAATTTATCAGGACTTTTTAATTACATCAATCAATTTAAAAAAAGAAAATTAATAAATATTTCTGTATAGTCGATGTTTTTATTTTATTCACGTTGAATAGGGCCAAGTAGTCTATCGAAATAAATAAACTGGATTTCATTTATTTCTAACAATTTGACACATATTGAAGTTCAGTACCAGCGATGAGAGAAGTTGAAAACAAGATGCATAAGAGACTTAATCTGTAGGTTTATTAGAAGGCCTCCAATTCAATTTCGTTGAACCCTACATTTATTGTATAACATTTCTCAAACCTTTAGTGTAATTATGTTCTACTTCACTTCTATTGCTTCAATCTCTGGAAGTTTTTGAGCTTGTCTTACCACCCACACTCAAGGTACCCCGATAAGTGTATTTCAGTTGAAGTCGAAAATTTTCTCGATCACTGTACATTCTGTTACTATTTATTTCATATAGAGGTAAGTTAAAATAAAAAAATTGATTAAGCAAAATTAAAAGGAAAAAATAAACTATTTATATTGTGTCTGATGATACAGATTGATGGGATATTGTCATAGATAATAGAAAGTAATAATAATAAGAAATAAATGTAGAAAAGTTTGGACAGCTATTAGAGACATTAGTGATTTCATTCAGTGACTCGACAAAAGGTAATTGCGGCCGATCTTGGGTGACGGTCCCCCCTATTCCCCCTTCGACCCCCCCCCCCCCAGTCACGTAGGACCCACCGTGGGTGATTTAATGACATGGCACAAAGAGACACGCACCCGCAGCCGTCCGAGAGTTCCCGGCGAACGCTTCCAGAAATTCGAGGAATCTCATCCCAAATCTGTCTTTTTTTTTTTCATGGCCTAACTGGTTGGCTCTTCGACTCTCTCTATCTTGTGTTACAGACCTTTTGTCACATACCGCTAGCATCTTTTACACAATAACATTTTATATTGTTTGGTGACCTATTAGACAATTATTTATATTTTACGGCATTTGCGCCTGCGTTGGAGCGCATCTAGAAAATTTTTGAAGTGCTATTTGTTTCTTCGATTTGCTTGATTTAATTGCTGTGCTCGAGCATATCCCTCGGCCATTGTCTTTTTAATCTTCGTTGGACCGGTAACTGGGAGGAAGAAAGAAAAGAAACAAGTGGGTTTGGGTGGTTATGAGTTGAACAGTGAAATTTAGTATATTTGTCGTGAATATATGATTTTACTGTTAGAGTGCCCATGTCTTTGTGTATTGTATCTTTAGAAATGTACCATGGAGCGTTTACAATTTTTCGATGAATTTTTGACTGAGTGGTTTTAATTTTGTTAATGTGTACTTGTTAAGTGGAACCCCAAAGTTCAACTTGACCCAAGGCTCCCAAGGACCCAAAGCTCCGTAGGTCCAAATAGGTTTTAGTATCGTGTTGTATTTTAGTCTTTTGTTTTGTAAGTTAAGTGATGATCTGTAGTCTAGGAGGTGTGAGTTGCTTATATCGTCTCGTCAGTTCTTGTCTTTTAATTTTGTATGTACGTTCCAAGTGACTCTTTTGTCCAGGTATAGTCCTAGCTAACGTACATGGTTGTTAGATGGCACCAACCAAATGACTTAGCCGCATTTATTTTTATTTTCCAATTTCGGAACCAATTTTCTCGGTCGAATAGGTGGTTCTGGACGGCAATCGATGCCGAACCTTAAGAATAACCCTGTACAAATGGAGGTATAATAGGATACCATGACGATGGACTTAATATCCATTTCCACAAAAAGGACAAAAATGCATTTGAACATTTTAAAATTAAAATAAGCTACTAAATATTGTAATGAAACATTTAGTTAAATAAAACATTAAACCGACTTGCTTTGAAATCGATAGATGGGAACACAAGATACATTTAGAAGAATTGCAGATATGTGCAAGAATTTTAGGATTTCCATAATTTCTAGTATCAAATATTTTTAATTTCGTGCCGCTTACGAAAAGATTTAGTTTTACTTAACATGGTATTTAATATTTTAATTTAATAATTTTTATTCAACAGTTTGTGTGTATTCGTACAAGTCAAAAGAAAATTTTTATTTTTATTGCGTTTTTTTCCATTTTAAATTTTCCTTATCCGGGAAACAAAGAAACAACATAATAAAGTAGCACATGGTTGGTTCTAAAAACAGGTTTGTTGATACAATAGAAAGTCAGCAAATCCATTATGTATTTGAATTAAGAGAATCTGCTGTTACGATGTTCGGTTGCTTCGCTTCGCTAGCTATATACAAGACGTTCGCCTTAAATAAAGAAGTCTGTAAACGATCGTGCTTACAGCATTTTCCAAAATTGTTTTTTCAAGTGTTCCTAGTTAGTTGTTTTTTCAAGTGTGTTTGTGAGAGCTAAAAACAATATTTTGTTAGGTCAAAGATCCGAAAACATTGATTGGAGGCCAAGAAATATACTTCAGAAATACCGATTTCTCAAGAATACAGAAATTGGTAGTGAAGTTATAGAAAAAAAATTTTAGTTTATCCATCGATTTAATTCACTTGCAATTAAAAATTGTATATAATGTCATTATTTTTATATGTATCTGAAGCTAGCTGACCCGGCCACGCTTTACTGTAATGCATTAAATTAATTATATCCCATTCTTTTTAAATCAGTCATATCAATATATCAAATGTGTCCATATTGTATGTTTCTTGTGTTCGTGTTGTATTTTTATTGTATTGTATGTGTGTTTTTTTTTTTGTATTTTTTTATTGTCTTTGTAAATTGTAATTTTATTGTAATGTATTTAACTGTAACTTATTGTATTACAGGACGAAAATGACCCAGGTGGTCGAAAAGCCCGAAGTTATATATAAATAAAAAAAATAAAAAAATCAATATTCAATAATAAAGATAAAAATGTTTTAGTCGATCTAAAGCTTTACTGGATTGAGAATAGGACGTTAGAGTAAATTTAAAAGAGTTTAGTACAAAAATTTCGGTGAGATAAATTACTTATCTTTTAGACCTCACATTTCACTATCGTATGTCTTAGTGTTTCATTTATATATACGTAAATATGATACTACATATCAAAAAATAATAACAAATGTAATAAATTAATAATAATAACTTACATATCTTTTAATTATTACAATTCGTAATTCCTATTTATTGAAGTGGTCATTGGTGCACAATGTTTTTGGTGAACTGTCTTTTGCTAACATAAATAGATTCGATGGTTTCCTCACTCGAGAGCAGCCGTCCTATACTTGCCCATAGGGAAAACGTGGATGTCCCATGTCCTAGCCGCAAGTGGACATTGTTTAACCTTGAGATTAATTTATGGGCATCGAGATAGCAATAGTAATCGAAAATACTTACTGTATCATTGGAATATGTTGCGACAGTACGTCTTCTTCCCCAATTTTCCAGGAAATTGAGGTTCAAAAACTGCAAAGTAATCTTATTAAGGACATGTTCAAAATTGTGGTTGTGGTCGTCCCATTGATGGAGAGAACTTAAACTGGACGTTTCTGCGATAGTGCACATTACTGGCAGTTCTTGACGATTGCTTCTTCATCTTTGTCGATATTTTTCCAGAAGTTGTGACTTCTTGCCATTTGCTTCATTTTTACTATGCCTACTTGAGTTATATGCTCTTCCAAAAGAGCATCTTTACTCTTTTTGAAGGGCTGCCGGAAAGGAAATACGTTGGTTCTTAAATACGATGCCATTTGAAATGCTTCACTCGTAACTAAGTTTTCCATAAATTAGATTTTGAATGCGAAGGTTTGAAAAGAATGCGTCTATGGGTGTTTCTTCATTAATAATTGAACTGGTGGTGACGTTAGTAGAAATCTAGTGGATGACCTGGTCTTGGAGGGCTACAACTTCGAGGCTCATGGTGCATTCTGCATTGGAGGAGGTAGCTTGTAACATTGAGTAGCTCTGGAGAGGCAGTCAGCATCTAAGTGTTTCTTTGCTTTTCGAAGGATGACTTTGTATTCGAACCCTTGAAGAAAAGCCGCATATCGAAGTAACCTCGCTGTATTGAAGGATGGCAGCTTCGTTTTAAGGCAGATAATACCGTTCAGCGGCTGATATCTCTAATTAGGATAAATTAGCTGCAACATGAAGGTACATTGGACTGCCTCCAGTAAAGTTGGGAGATATTTTTTTCTGAGTTTTCAAAGATACTGAAATGAAGGTTTCTATTTACCATTTACGTCATGATATAGCCTCCAGCGATTCCCGTGGGACTTTCATCGGAAGCCTAACTCATTGAAAGCGATGGAGCATATGGTTCACAGGGACCCGATCGCTAAGCATTTCTGTTTTGAGCTGCTGGAATCCTTTTTGACATTCGTGGGTTCAAACCGTTTGGCTTTCTTTGTGGAGCAACTGAAGCATAGGGTAGTTTATGGATGCAGGTTAGGTATGAATCTCGCACTGTAGGTAACATCGCTAAGGGTTGCGTCATATTGGCATTATCCTCAAGTTTCTTAGGACATTTTAAATTTGATTGTATCTGACACTGTACCCTAAGTATTGAACTTGAGTTTTGAAAAACGAAAATTGTAATTTGCCTACGTTTTTTTTGTTATTGTTTAACCTTAACCATTAACGTTAACCAAGGTAACGTATCACAGGTAACCTAGGCCACCCATCAGCCTCTGTTTGCATTTTCCTAACGCAGAACCGTAGAAGATTATGTTATCTAATGTTTCAGTTAACCAAAATCTGTTCCAGGGATCTGTTGAATTCTCTTGGCGCGGTCTTGATTTCAAACGAAAGGAGATGTAAAATGATCTTGTAATCCATCATTCCAAATTATGTAAGTACCCCGATATGTTGAGGTACTTTGTTTTTTTTTTTCATTTTGTCGCAGACCCGAATATGACCTTATCTGAGCCGAAGTTATTTTTTTTTTTTTCCAATCTAATATAATTTAAATTATCTCTTTTATACATTTCCTTCTAGTGTAGGTACTAACTGTTGGTTTAAAATCGTGGTACGATGATGGCAGCATTAGGTGACTATTGCATGTCAGTGTTAACTCCTATTCCCATTGTGCCCTGTCAGGCGAGTAATTATCTGCGGCTGAAATGGGTATTGTTTGAGCATCATATATATATTATTACAATGTGTCACCGTGTTATTGTGGCGCAGGTGTGTTAGTTATGGTTTTAAGCTTCCCATGATACATCTATTACATCTATGATTTATCTGTTTCGGTATTACACCGATATATTCTAAAGTGAGTCTGGATTCTACACAATATACATATGCATGTATATATATAATTTAGATCAAGCAAGCTGTGTGACGCCTGTAACCGCTGTGCCACTCATCTTCTCTGCTACTGTTTGGATCTTTGAGTTTAATGTATTTACCCCGGAAACAAGTATCTCAGCTTATTATAAATACAGAGATACTGTTAGTCGATGTTACAAATAATCTTAATATGTATGCGTGAGTGTTTGTGCGTATGTGAACTGCGTGTGTTCTATTCTAGCTTTTTATATAAAAGACACTTAATGTAGCCATTTACAATATTTGCGCCATATTTAATAATTAGAAATCAATCAAATTGTATTCACTACAAAATTTATATGTAGAACTATTAAATTAAGTACAGAATTATATTTATATCATTGACAAAATGTGAGTATTTATTTATACCATTGACAAATTAACAGTTCGTTCATTCACATAATATTTTTTCAATAGTTGAAATAGCCGTATTTTCGTGCTATTCCTTTAAATTACGTAGACAATCGTTTAGGTAAACTACACCATAGTACCCATCTGTTTTAACTATAAGTTCTTAAGATTGACTGAAAATCTTGTGAGAAAAGCAGAGTGAGTGAAATTTAACGGATTATTTAGTTAGACGTTGTAGGCACCTGTCTTAGCTATCATTATTAGGACCATTTGTTTTTAATGTTAAAATATGCATTTGAATTCCACCTCTAGTAAGGTTATCCTAAGAAGCCTACTGAAGATGTCTTATTTCTGGAAGCTTTTTGGATTCTTGTCCTTAATTTGACAGACTCAACGAAAGTTCATCTTCATACAATACGTTTTAAATAACAGTTGAATGTTTTCCGAACTTGGATTGACCTAATGATGTCTTCATTCGGAAAAAGCCGATTGTTAAATCATCTAGATTGTATTGACATGCATACTCGGCTGGATTTAATATCGTGACCCGGGAGCTGGCAAGTCGCCCTACTTGGGAGGATATTAGACATCACTCTGGAGTGGAGGTGACGTTGGGACAATACTCTAATCGGGGGCGAGTGGACGGAGCGAAGGAGGGCAGGTATTGCACAAGGGGGACTATAGAGGTCGCAACACTCTGCCACTGACAGGCCCCAACAATATAGTGCCCATCCTTCTGTCCCGACCGGACAATGCCTGCCAATCTCCTTCAGCTCAATCCTCCGCCCTCTCCTGCTCTGTTTTCATCCCGGTCCTGTCCCATAACTCTTACGTATTTGGGTTTTTTTAGTCAGGCGTCATTGTCAAATCCAGGATTGGATTTCGTCTTTATATAAATTTATTTCTACACGCCATGAATACCCAAGGTTGAAACGGCTCTTGAATATTATTATGGAAAAAAACGGCGATTGATAATAAATGTGTGTGTTTTATGCGTATTTTTTCAAAATACTTCTGTTTATCTCTTATAGAGTCTTTATTGTACCCTTTTATAAAAATGTAAGAAAATTATCATTAAGGTAGATGATTGACCGTAGATATTAAGAGCAAGTGCCTACATAAGTGGTCTTGACAGCCATAATTATTTCTGTCCGCCTAACACTACTTCCAAAAGCTTCAACGTCATAGTTGACTTAATTGTATCTTTAGGATATTACCTTTACTGGATACCACAATCGGATAAAGCTTCGCATGTTCCAACCTTAGCCTTACAGGCCAAAGATCCTGGTATCAGCTATTAGGATATGATATGAATGGTAGAAATCGAAAAGATTCAGCAAAACTCGTTTTATTGGGTTTTATGCCCTTTTACTCTGGATTTTATAATAATGAGCTATAACTCGAGAAGGTACTGTAATGAAAATAGTTGGGGGTGCGTTCAGGTAAGAAAATATTATATGTGGATTAACATATATTTTACCGACGTTTTGACCCCAGATTTTCGATGAGACGTTGTTCGTAGAAATTACGAAATGTCAGTGTTCGTACCAAGATCTTTGGCAACTTAAGGTTGAGATTGGTGCTTGTAAACGTTTATCCGATTGTAATATCCAGTAACGGACTCGTTCTGACGATATAATGAAGTAAGCTGGACTTAGAAGCTTTTTCTTCAAGGACTTCGTTAGATTGGGTTCGGTCAATATTTCTGGCATTCTAGCCAAGGCGGTTTAAAATTCTGCAATGATGATAAAAATCAGTTCACACCCTGAAGAAATAATTGTGCCTTTTTTACTCAACTGACATTTAAAAAAAAAGTAACATTCAAAGGCAAATGATATATTTCGTATATAGTTATTTAGTTTAGTAAAAAAAACTGCCCTGGCACATGTTATTGTCAGGCATAGGTTCATTAAATGTTGTACCCTAATTTAGGTATTTGTTGCTACAGTTTATTACTGGAAACTGCTATTTTTAATACGAAAATTAATACTTACTTCTCTACTAATTTTCTTTATTTATAGATTACTCGTTTGCTTTTGTTTATGAATTTAGAGGAAGTTTTTCAAAAGAGGGGAAAAAATAATCGTTAACATTATTTGCTAATGCGGATGCTCAGTAATGGGAGAATTATAAAGGGGATTTGCTCTCAGCCTCTTGGCCCCCCTCCTCTCGGCTATTAATACTTAATTAAGGGATGGAAAGCTGGAGGACTTAAGAGCCGTTGGTTGAAAGCGGAGGAAGATCTCCAGAAGTGGAGGCTCCCTCCCTCCAGGAAACAGGATTAGCCCCCGCTACGAACAGGAGTCCTCGCTAAATACCTTTTATCCTCTGGGATGAGGCAATTTTCCAGGCCGTAGGAAATCTGGCAGTCTACCGGACAAATTGAATACTATATCTTCTTCTTAATTGGAATCCATATCTCATCGCCTTCCTAGCACCCGCCCCCGGCCCTCTGCAATGGTCTCATCGGTTTCGCCTAGCAGCCGCAGCCCCTCTGCAATGGTATGCGATCCAAATCCGGGCCACATGTTCTCAACTGCCTCATTATACCTTGCTGTCCAAATAAATGTGAGTGGAAATGTACGCCGAATAGAATACCTTATTGAATAGGCGTTTCTCTTTTAATCACAGTTGTGGAGATGTTTCTGGTTACAATAGTTATATCTCTTCTGGATTTTTTAAATTTCTCACTGCAAGAACAATGCCATTAATTTTTATAATTAACGTAACAAACAGAAAAATTGGCTGATTTTACAAGAATTCAACTAATCTAACGTCAGTTAATAGAAAAACTTTTTGAAAAAAAAAATAACCATTTTCGTCTAATTTATGTGAAAATTATTTAAGAAAAAATATGATTTAATAAGAACTATATCATTGTCAAAGACACAATCATCAAAAAATAATTTGATGGGCATTGAAGTGCTTGTAAAAAAAAAAAATGTGTCATCTTGAAGGTAATTCAGTAGCAGCGCAGATCTAATGGGCATCGATGGTTTATTTTTTTAATATAAATTTAATATTTAATTAAATGTCTGAGTAACTTAAACTTAAAGTAAAGAAAACAGTATGTATTTCCTTTCTTTCGTAGATACCCAGTGGAATATTTAGTGAAGTTACTAATTGGTTTGCTCTTTTCATTCAATAACATAAGATTTAAGTTCGATTTATACGCCGTCTGCAGTAGACGAGCTTAGAACCTTGGAGACGGAAGTTTTGATCGGCATGACATCTATCGACGAAGTCTTCTACAAGTCAGCTTACTTCAAGTCGTTCACTTCTCCAGTAGTATTTCATTATTCACTTCCTCCCGTACTGAATTCACAACCTCCCTTTTACTGTTTATTATTATTTATTATTAATTATTACTTATCTTCATTCATTGATTAGGCATTGAGTTGGTGGCACTATATGCCACAAATAGTTTCTGGGGTCGAAATCCTTTAAGGGGAAACCCAGCTACTTTAATGTGGGTATTCTTAGTAAATAATAAATGAGGGAAAACCTTGCGTTACGATTGGTTCATTATTATATTTCGATTAGCAACATTATGATTTTATTGATTTGCCTCCTCAGTCCCTAGGAAATTGTGTAAAAGTGATCTATCTATTCATAAAAATATTTTTGAATGTATTTTAAAATTGTTTTTAAATTTTTCACGCCAGCAGTCACACATTCGGTTTCAGTTGATTTGATACATCTGAATTTCTTATCTAAAAATAAATGTATTTATAGCAATATCGTAATTTTTAATTTTTTTTTTTTTTTTTTTTTGGTTAGTTAAATTATATTGCCATTAGCTTTTCCTCTTATGGGATAGGACTAATTTGACCTATTTCTCATACGCCATGGAGACTGTTAAGAATAAATGAATTAAAACCAATTTATTAATTCATTGACAGGTTTGAAAGTATACTAAAAGTATTTTCTAAAAAGTCCTTTCCTAGGACTCCATATTCGCAAAACTTTTAAGTGGAATCCTCAAAGACTGAAAAGACATGAAATCGTACGCAGGTTCCAACTTATAAACTTCCAATTCTCTATAAAAAGTTAGTCTACATAACACTAATAAGACCTACCAATACGACCATCTCTAAATACCTATCCTTCTATTTTAAACTCCTGACATACCATCTTCTATTCCTGACAATCCTTGAGACCAGAAACTGTAAGTTAGCGCTTCCTAGTGTAAGCTTCTCAGCATACCTTATCACGCTATTAATATGTTCATCATACGTTTACTCTTTGTAGACATGTATTTTTATGTATAGTTAGTAATTTCAATAAAGAAATTCAACAAATAAATGAAACAATGAAATGAACGATTCTACCAAAACATAGATGCTGTTTTGGAACAATAATTGCGCCACTATAGACTGATTTTTTTTTTTATGATAACATATTAAATACACCACTCATAGTTTAAAAAAAAAAACATTTGCCTGAATAATCCTTACATTTGCAGATTAACAATTATTCTTAAGATCAAGTTGGGTAGCATTTCTCCTGAAGAAATTCCATTTTCATTTTCAAGTCTAATGACTTACATTTAAATGAAAAGTTCAGCGATGGTCTTATATTTATTAATATTCTAGAGAATACCTCTGACCTTTAGTTGACCTCGGAGAAATCCGAATAACCGTGTGTTCAACCCTTTAATGTAAAGTTCAAAGAAGTGAGCTACATATCCACAATCGCTGACAGAAATATTTGACAAACGCCAACTAAACGTTTCCTTTGTGAAGGGTAACCTATTTATTCTGAACATGAAAAATCCTTTGTTTGCTCGGGGCCCGTCTTGGGCTGCCAATTCCCCACGGAGATGAAAGGAGCAAATGAATGCAGACTTCGTTAAAGATTCAATCTGCCGGTCTGGATTTACTCCTCCTAACAAAAAGGGGGGGGGAGCAAAAAAACAAAACCCCTAAAAACCCTGAGGGAATTATGAAAAAGATCAGACATTCCCTGAATCGCTATGAAATATTTCGGTGAAACCACATTCGGGATCGATAACTTGGCAAAGGATTGTTTGCCCTTGTTCCAACTAGTTTTGTATTCCGTTAAACTATACAACGTCCGTTGTTTCGATTTCAGCTCTTGGTATATATCGTATACATTACCTGTCAGGAGTAGAAATTCACCATGAAATTTGTAATACCCATAATATTAAGGTTTTTTTATCTTGTCCTTCGGCTTTGAAAATTAAAAATCCAATTTTATCACCCTTTGACGGATTAATTACCCTTGCAATTAACCTAAACTGCAACAAAAACATCCCAGAATCAAATGTCGCCATTCAAGGAAAATGGTTTTCAGTTATACTCCGCTTTCTTTAAAAACTCTGATTAATTTCATTGAGAGAAGGCCAATTAGTTAATAATATTTTATCTAGTTTGAGTTAATATTATATTTTATTATGATTAATTTTATTTGCTCTGTGTCCTGATGTATCGAAGGACCTGCATTAAATTTTTAATAACTGAGCTTGTAGTACAAGAAAAAAAAAATGAAAAAAATTGCACCATGGATCTTTGACCACAATTTCGTCCTCGAGATTAAGATTAGCATTTGATAATTTAAATTGAAGAGTCTACCCAATTTTCCGGGGGTTAACCATCCTTAAGGGAGGAGGGTATAAATTTTGGTTAGAGTATGATGTTTAAATGGGACTCTTGTATCATTACAATGGAAAGTAAAAATTTTTTTGTCTTTAAATTTAGTTGTGTGAATTGAAAGTTGTTTTTTTATTTTAATGAAGTCTTATATAGATTTTTCATCCGTATTAGTCGCTTATTTATGGAACTCTGAGTTATGGATATTCCATTTTTTTATGTTTATGAGTCTTCAACTGAAAGTTACTTAGTCCTCCTTCTTTAATCTGTCGTGTGATACATAAGAGATTATTAAGAATAGATTCACTTTAAGTTCGCTTGGTTAAAAGTTAATCTTCTCATCTGAAACCATGTATCGCACCCATTTCCATTTATTCTTTCTGAGTATTAAAATTTTTTTCCCGAGAGCATATATTTATTGACGTTTTCTGTGCTTTCGATGTTTTCCTATCCTTTCTGTAAGTGAACTCATGGGTCCGTTTCTTTTTTAAATTATTTTATCGTACAGTATTTTTTTTTTTTTTTTATACACATCTTATTGAGATACAGAAAGCTTCTTTTTTTTCTTACCTGTGAGGCTCTTGGCTATACCAATGGGAACAGTTGGCTTCATATAAGGAATTTATGTTTTATGTATTATCCGGATAATTTATCGCTCCTTTATATTGTTGAGGACTTCCGGAGTAGAATGTGTCTCTGACATTTGTCAAGATCTTATCGCCTTAAGTTTATTTAAATATATGTTAATTGAATCGGTTTCGAATGGCTTTCCGCGGCCAAAGGTGGATGAGTTAAGCAGTGGAACGTATTAATGTATACCTACAATCAATGCATTTGTTTTAAATTGTATATTGCACTGATTTACTCGTATATGAAATCATTATGACCTCGATCCATGTACATTGCGATATATAGCAAAATTATCTGTACATTATTGCGTGCATGATTATGTGTGGGCCGTTATGGTATTATACATCAATGAGTAGATAACATATTCATATCTGGATCTGTCCACTACCAGCGCCCTAGAAATAAAAGACGCTCTCGTGCTCGAGTATGTTTGTATTTATTCATGTTTAATTTGTGTTACAATATCTCACGACTGTTTATTACTCCTAATAATAGATATCCTATTTAATAGACACTGCACCATTGTAATATATAAATATTAACATTATATAATATAATTAATGTGGGCGACAGAAGAGCGGATGTATTTAGTGCGGTGGGATGCGGGTTGCTCAGGAGTCAATGTGACGCCTCTTCCCATCGTTATCTCTTTCTCTGTCCCCTCTCTTTCACATTCAACTTCTTTTATCTTATCCATTATAATTAATTATAGTAAATCGATAATCATCATCATATGATTAATTAACTACTGCGATTAATTCTACTGATGTGATTAAGTACCTATCTACCTACCTTCAATGTCAAATAAAGAAAATTAATACTGTATTATATTTTTGGTTTTCTATAAATTCCAGTTTTCAACTATGCCACTTACCGGACCTATAAACACATTGCCTCCAAAATTTCCTCTCCACGACATCCTAACAGTCAGACTACTAGTTGGATCTTCTCTGGAATCTAGTACCCACTGGCTCCAAGGTCTCCCCTGTCTTCCTCTCTTCTCAGGGAAATAATTTAGTATGAGTAGGTATTAGGTAGATAAAACAAATATTTATGTTCTGTTTATTGATTTCATTTTGTCCGAATCTAAAGAATTTGAGAGACAACCTATGGCTTTGCTATTTAAAATAGTGTATTACTGAATGAAAATCATGATACATGCTTCTATATGTACAGTTAGGAAGGAATATGTATCATCCAGTTCATTTCTAGTCGTTCTAGCTTGGAAATTTTGTGGTATTTAAAAGAGGCCAAGGAGGACTTGGTTTAGATTATTCAAGGCATTACGTTGATTATAGTCAGTCGAAGGTTCCTACTTCTATCTCATTCCAAAAAACTCCATCAATGCTTGCAGAAGATGTCTCAAGTGCCATTTCAAAGAATAGCAATGAAGTTGATGTTGTTGCAAATGTGGCTGAAATTGTGTATAGCTGCGATTTGCGTTTTTGAGTATACTTAGTCTTTTAAGGGTTGTGCGTCCTCTAACTTTTACAGGGATATTCGTTTTTTTGATCATATTCGGTTAGATCCACTAGGAACCGAAAAAAAAAAATTGTTTCGGATTCATTGTGTGGATCATTTTGGTACGTATCCTATGAAATTTGGTGCGTTTGGAGTCGATGGTGTTAAAATTTGTCTTCGATCAGAATGATGAAAAAAATAAAAAAGTAGCCGATCAATTCAATTTTATGGGCGCATTAAGTTGATTCTATGCATTTCTAAATAATCAACATTACCGTTGCTCATACAAATAGATCTTTATAGCATAATAATATATAGAAGTCGTGGACAGAACAAAAAAAAAGAAAAAGAGGTTTATGAAAGAGCATGAAAATTAATAAACCAGAGAGAGAGAGAGAATTAATTGAATAATATTGCTGCCCTACTTTATAGGGTTGCATAGCACACATCAATCCACGGGGACATTAAATTGATTCTGTCCTTCTATTATTTTTATTAACCTTATTCTTTTCCATTTATTTTATTATTTCTTCTTTATTATTTTTTATTAAGCACTACTGTCAAGAAGCGTGGGGTTAAACATATTTGTGCCTCTTTGCAATAAGAACTGTAACAACAAACAACTACTACAACTACATATAAACAAACAAATAATAATATAAATTAAATACAATATTAAACATGAAATAAATTCGATTTATATAATAAATTTAAAATATAATGATCCAAGAGTATTTAGAAAGCTGTCGATGCATGGGGATATTGATTGTTGTAAACAATAAAAGTAACAAAAGGAAAAATATCGTGACGGAAATTAATAAAATTATGATCATTACTACAAATATGTAAATATGCCTACCATAGTTTGAGTCTAGAGCCCATTCTTCTCCAACAGAATTGAACTAATTAAAAAAAAATCACTTTTAAAACTATGCACCAATAATATGTTCGGCGTTTGTCGGAATCCTTTGAAGAGGCCCGCTATCAAAGACAAATTACATTGTCCTATTTACCACACTTTGGAGGGGCCGTGACTAATAGTGTTTACAGGAGGCGGCTACCTGACCCATCTTCCCTACCAGTCCCAAGGTACCCCCGACGTGGCAGGACCCGACGCCTCTCTATTAGGGGATATTCTTGAGGAGGTTCTGCGGGGCCATTGTGTGGCAGAGGCTGGCTTTGACAGTTTGTTTGGTCCAGTCCGTAGGCAGGCAGCTGGCATACCCTGCTGTGCACACTTCGCACTAAGTGCTTCCACATAAGCGACTTTTTAAACACTATTTCACACCTTTTAGATAAATATCTTTGTGTTTTGTCGGTAACATTTGCATATGCATATCAGCCTTCCTAATTTATTTAATGACCGATTGACCGAATTTTCTTTTCTTTCAGGTTCTTTTATAAATTCAGTTTAAAAAATCTTGCAAAATGGCGTGTAAATAAAAAATGAAATATAAGATGGTTTAACTGGAACAGTAATATTTATCCGTTTTTGGGATGGCATTAGAAAAAAAAAATGAAGTTTTTCGAGCCATAAATACCCCTTCTATGGAGTCCCCCTGCGCGGTATTCTTACAAAAAGCAGGAAAAAAAGATTTGGATTTTTAAGGCCTCTTAAGAAAACGAAATAATAATAATGAATGGAAAATTACTGAGAACCTTATGAAAACAAACAAAAAGAGCTAAAGAACAAAGATAAAATTATTTTCTGTGAAATTCCTAAATGGCGTTTACATATTTATGAAAACAGGCCTATTTCTAGTCTCAATAGGTCGGTAAGTGAATAATGTGCGTTTCTCGCATCGCACCAGATTTTTTTTTTATTTTAGCGATCGTCTAACATAGACCTATCCATAGCTGTTGAAATGGCATCTTTGTGTTCTTATCTACATGTAACATTTAGGACGCAAAACATAAGATTTTACATGAAAAGACGTGAATTCTGTAAGTTTTTTAGTTTTCAGAAAGTTTGATTTTGTGCAATGACGATTTTTCAACAAAAACCTTATGAATTGCAATTAATGATTTTGTAAATTAAGCAGAATCACTGGCAGACAGTGTATCCATCCAAAAATTGTGTTTTTTTGCGTATAATATATAAACATGTAAAAAAGAATTAACGTAAATTAGGCACATTATCGATCTAGGACTTTGGTGTCCTAACGAAACACAATTTATCTGAAAAAAAAAAAAACAACATTTAATTTTATGATACAAAAGGTCGTTTAGTTTTAAATCGGTTCAAAAACCGTCTCAAGACTGTGTATGTCGTTTTTACTGCTTCATTTTTACCGTTATCATTTAAATTCTGTATGGATTGATTGGATGCTGTGGTCTCGACAGATGATGTATATAGCCGAGAACGTTGTCGGGTATAATTGAACATGTCGGTTACTCCCGTGCTGAGGTAGACACTACCTCTATAGCGTACTGACCGGCGGATAGTGTGGGTGGAATAATGAACAAGAGTCTATCCAGCCTACCCACGCCTATTTTTTCCCCCGGTTCCCAGGCATAATACCCTTCTAGTAATTTCCTAGCCTCCTCGCCTAGGAGCATCTCCTTTAATGTCCTGTGGTCTAGGGCCCGGTTTTCCTAATAGCTATTCTATCGAATCTATCAGCCTTGCTGGAGTACCGCAATCCATCTTTCTTCTTCAATAGGAATTTTGTGCGCCCTAAAGAATTACAATAGTTTATGAATAATTTAACGTTACAATAATATCTACTCTATTTTTCTTTCTCTAAACTTCTTCTCTATAACTTTTTATTTGAACAATATTACATTCTGTCACTTTTCATACAATAGTAATATCAATCCTAAACCTGGCTGATCACAACTTCATCCGATTTAGAATAAGGAATTAAAAATATAGAAAATCAACTATAATTAAACAAATAAAAAATCAATTTGATTAAATTAGAACAAACGCATTGAACAGATAAATGCGGTATTTTCTATAGAAAATTTAAAATTCACAAACATTGTACGACTCGTAAGTAAGCATAATTTGTCAAATCATTTGAATGCGGTAATTCCAAAAATACCGTGCTATGTAAAGTCGTGACTGGGCCTTAAGTGAGGAAAAAATAGAAGACTAAAAGAAAGTGGGTGGTAGCTGATGAAGTTAGTTGAAGATTTTTATTTTATTTTTTTATTACTGCTCATTCCTACCCAAAAAAAAAGAAGTATATCAGATTGAAATATGTAGATGCTGAGCTATATATCAGACCGGTGAGCAGTAAATTGCCCTAAATACATTACACTAATTGAAAGGAGCACTGACCACCCCAATTGAACCTCACTTGCTGAAGAATGCTATTATGCTAATTAAGATACACCGAGGATCAGATATGCCTTGATTTAACACCTCATTATAATCTAAAAGGCATTGAAAATAAAGCTATAACCTGGGGGCCCAGCAACGGAACTCGAATGAAGACGTCCGCTATTGAGCCAACAGATGTTCACAACTGCTCTTCTCCGGATATGCTTCATGGGTATTTTCGGTTCAATCATATTATTCTGTTGAAGCATTTTATCTGGCGGTATTAGAGATACACTTCATTTTTTAATATTAAAATCTACATTAGATTTGTGTGTGTGTGTGTGTGTGTATTGATAATACCTTTTTTTAAAAAATAAATATAACTTTAATTTTCTTAATACCAACTTAAAAAAAAATAGCTTATGATGGCATGGCCCAAGACTTTCTGGCGTAATATTTGGTGAACTGTGGACTTTATTACGAATCACATTTCCAGAAGAGTGCCGTTTCAATTGTTCATGCTTATACTCCTACTTCCTTTTAAACGAGAAGAACTCAAGTATTAACTTCATTGAGGCTGTGAATAAAACGCCGAAGTAATAACTAGTTCATGTATTCATGTATAACGGTTTAAAATTAAGATGTATATAAATCAATAAATATCTGGCTGAAATGTTTCTTATTTTTTTATTCAAAATATTGTAAAGTATTACCTAATTGGTCGGAAACTAAATGCATGCTATTGTCTACTTAAACCCCTATCGATATACCTTACAAATTTACGGTTCGGAAAAACCCATGTTCAAAAACAAAGATACTTTCAATCCGAAATTTCAAGACAGCAGGTCCTTGGTTCGTAATTGTCTCTTATAAAATTCCTTCTTATTGACTTACAACTTAAATTAACACAGAATAGGATCGAATCTGTTAATATTCGTATCTGATAAATTAATATAATAACAACAATTAATAAAAAAATATATTAGAACCTCTACTTATCTATCACAATTTATTGTGATTTATACGAGGACAGTAGTGACTGCATCGAACATGGAACACGTGGTGAATTTTCTTGAGCTGTTGTGTTAACTTTTTTTTTTTTTTTTGTGCCACTTACGATCCTGAAAGGAAAAGCAAAATGTGTTGCTGATTATACACAGCTGAGATAATGATTAAATGCAGATATTGGTATTGGTTCAAGTGCTGAGCACAAGCACTTGAAGCAAGCAGACGTCATTTTTTATCTTATTGTAAGTTTGTTATTACAACATATAGAGTACATGTACTGGGATCTATACAACATCGATATAGTAACTCTGTCGCTACAAATCGATATGTCTTGCCGCTGCCAACAATTGTGACAGCCGTTAGAATTCTGTTTTATGGTGGCACATAATTTTCTGTTTATCGACTTCGTGACATAGGCGCGGTTACAGTGGGCTCAAGTCAGGAGTACAGCGGTGCCATTGTAGAATTATTGCCGTCCCATTTATTCTCTCTAAACGATTCTTAAATAGGTTTACCTCCACGCCTTTGTGCCTAGTAAAGTCTTGTTAGTGTATATTATTCTTTACTGCAGTAGATTGTCATTGATGTGTAGATGAGTCATTCCATGTCACATCAACCCACTTTTCTCCCTCATCATCTCCGACTTTAATAAAATTTGGTACATAGGATACCTTCCTATAGACTAAAAAAAGTACCAAATAGCAGCTCTTCTTGGCAAGGTAGAGAGCTGAAATTGCAAGAAGCAATCTGCATTAATGGTCTTTTATATTCTTTATTCTATAAAAAACCAGTCAAGGACCACTTAGACATATTTTTGTGTAGTTGCCTGCTTCTACTTCTTTCAGAAGTTCCTCTTTGTTTCTTATTGCATGGCTATTCTTATCTATGTCCAATTTATTCTTAAAGGAATATTGTTTATATTTGTATTTTATTATATTTTTTTTTTTAGTACTGATTTTAATTCAATGAACTCAGTCAATTAATTAATTGGAATAAATAAATTAAATTATATAGTAAGATAATATGTTATGTTTGCTGGTACGCAAGAACTCTTTAGAAGAATAGTTTATCATATTCGATGATAGAGGTATCAATTTTTTCCTTCCGTTGATGATGGGAAAAATATCCCGTTTCCTCAGAAAACGCCAAGAGAAGAGCTATTAAGTAATTGTGTTTGAGACTAATTAATTGATTAGTATGATTGACATTGATTGCTATTGATTAGTATGATGGGCAAATTATTTGCTCGGGCCAAGTAGATATTATGACATACCAGGATCAATAATTATTTTCCCACCGGTATTTGGGTTCCGTCAGGCGCTACAGTTATACCAAACCGCTTAACAATATCATATCCACAAAAGTAGCGACATACGTATTAAAAAAATCTGGTGCGTGCGCGCAACACACAACTTTCACTTACCAACTTACTTAGATAAGAAATTGACGTGTTTTGTTAAATATCATTTCCAAAAGTCACACATTTTTCTACATTCATATCTTATTTTTGTTAATCGTTAAAGCTTTTTTTAAGTAAATAAAAAAAAAAGGTGAAAATGTTACAAAATTTATTAAGTAAAGTCCCCACTCCGGTAAATCAATTTTAATGAAATTTTAACAGTCATATCTCGGGCATATACATACATCAAATACCCAGTTTGATCAAAATCGTTAAAGCGGTTTTTGAGAAAATCGAAAAAAACCTAAAAAGTTATTAAGTAAAGTACCCCCTCCCTTTAAGTAATTTTGATGAAATTTACGCTGTCACATCGCGGACATATACCTACACTAAATACCCAATTTCATGATCGCACGGTTTATAGTTTTTGAGCTAGTCTGTTCACACACACACACACACACACAGAAACACAGACACACACACACACACACACAGACCATTTCGCGGGACTTGGTTATTTCGACTCAGGGGACCCCAAAACGTGTATTTCCGTTGAAAACCGGAAGTCGAATTTTTTCACGATCGCAATACTTCCACTTACTATATATTTCATATATAGGTAAGTGAAAATAAAAATACCTTAGTAGTAAGAATATTAAAATAATAATTAACTCCGGGTCGGTTACAGCAGAACATAACAAAATCAAACTTTACTTTTTACTTTTTCGCCTCGTAATAGTTTAATTCTTCTTGGCTATGCCAGAGATTGGAACCTGCACTACTAGGGTGGGGCTATACCAACTAATATACATGGTGTTACATACGGTATGGTATAATACATATAACGGATGATCTGGGTTCGTTATGGCCAAACTATTCACTTTACATAGCATCATTTTTAAATTATAAAAACTTACCAACTATATTCAGTACGTATAAATTTAATTATTAGTATCGTTCAATTGAAAATATCCAAGCGAATGTTAAGCTTGTGGGAATCTTTGTTGGAGATGCCAGCGCACCGCTTACCCAAGATATGTTATTTGAGGTTGCTGGAGCTCTCAGTAGCTCCACAATGCCCTATAACTGGGTGACGGAACTACGAAAATATTTCGAAGTGATTGGTGCCGAGCATGTTTTTAAATCTCAAGATCTCCAATTACTTAGAGAGAACCGTAATAGCTTCCTAAATGCATTCGAAAATAATCTACTCAGCAAAGATATTAATTTTATTCTGAATAGCCATATTTAATGTTCAATGCTCATATCAATAAATTAAGATTAGTGGCTCAAATACGGGTAGCCAATAAAATATGTTCAATCATTTATTTAAATAGGAATAAAATAACTTTTGATTCCAGTCACACAGCGCACAGTATTTTAATCTGACCCTTTAACTTAGCATTTAGTATAAAATATTTATCAGAGTCTGCTGATGAGGAACGGCAATTAGCAGATTTACTTAGTTTCTCGGAGCAGGACGATTTAAATAAATTGAATAATTTTTATATATTTTTGTTATGCTAGTTGAGGACAGAAAATAGATTCTATTGGTTAACAATTACAAAATATTTTTTAGTTTTGTTTTTATATCTATTTTTAAGGTTTATAATTAAATCTAGCTTCGTTGGAGGATTATTATTGTATTGATTTTTAGTTATTTTCAGAGTAAAGTTATTATTGTAATTATGTATGTAAGTATGTTATGTATTGTATTTATTATTTTTTATATCACGTGATGTTCTTTTGTTTATTTTTTAAATGATATTTTTTTTTCAATAATTTTTTTAGCCTTGGAGATATGACAATTACTTTATTTTATTTTATGAGTATGTTATAAATATGCTAACCGCCTCTGTATAGTCTCTGACTTATAACAGATGGAAATATAAATAAAAAATAATTATCAGTTACATTTGAGATTGTAAAATAATAGGAAAGTCACAAATAAAAATTCTCATGTCTCTAAGATGTGATTAGGAACACTAATTCGTCAATGTTTTGGAGATTCAGACATCATCATAACGAATAAATTAATTTAATTCTCATATGCCCAAATAAATTAACCTCCCTCATTAGCAGTTCAATCAATCATTACGAAATTTAGGATTCCTTTTTTATTGGGGCGGTGATAGCTGAGTAGACATTAGACCTACTCTGCTGAGTTGACGCCTACCGGTGGCGACTCACACAGACTGTGCGTAGGAGTAATATACCTTCCCCGTGTATCTTATCGAGAATCACGGTGTGGATTACCAGGATGTCAGTAACCGCCCTGAACTTTGGTAAAAAGACGGTACGTTTCAGGAATAGAAATTTATGTCCTGCAGGCTCCTCCTGGGACCTGCTGATTGCTGCCATAATCATTGGACCTAGATTAATCTTCGGACACTGTTGAGAGCTAACGCCATTGTTGGGAAGGACATTGCCAATTTTGTCCCAAAGGGATTGGTTATGGACGTTTGAGGAGTCTGCCGCTGCACTATGTCAGCTTGAGGTTGCATACCATAATGTCAGCAACATGAGGCTTAGGCTTCCCCCTACTGGCTGTCCTCCCGCAAGCAACAAAAATGTCAGTAAGAAGACCACACTGGTAAATATATAATAAAGGTCTAATGCGCCAACGGGGAAGAAAAAAAGAAAGAAAAAAAAATCAAACAAAAATAAAATTAAAAATTAAAAAATTAAATAAAAGCTTAGATTCAGATGGATAATTTTATACATCGTGTCTGACGTGACAACCATAATTACTAACATGATATTGTATTTTTTCAGACCTAGGATCCCTTAAGTGTGGATGAAAGAATTAAATATAACTAATAATACTATAATTATAAAACAAGTAAGCGCCAGATATTAAGAAGAAAACTTACACTAGCTCGTACTACATTAGTTAAACATACCAATTGCCTTTTGCTAACGACGCCTTTGAAAATTGAGCAGCCTGTAACCACGATTAACGTTTGCTAATACATTAATGGGAGTGGAGTGGCCGTTGGCAGGTGTATTAGGGGTAATTTAGTACGTGATCAGATTGCCTCTACATACCTAACGCCTCTGTTTATCAGATCTTGCACGTTAGCTATATCATCAAATCGCAGCTTGACTTATTCTTCTTGTTCACTTCGCTGATCGTTTTGAAGTATATTCGTTCGTAAAAATGATAATTCTTATGGATTAGTTTCAATATGGGACAATACCGAACCATAGATGTATACTATTTTTTCTTTAAAATGTACCTTAAAAGATATCGTATATGGAATATAGAAGGACTATAGATTCTGTTTTTGTAAGAATATTAATGGTACAGTTGGTAAAGAGTCCTTATGTGTTGGTCTGTTAGTGGTCTAGTATGGTAAGGTTATGTTAGCGGCATTTCAAGGTGCTTTAGTTGTTGAATCGTAGAAGTTGCTTTATTAATGAATATTTTGTTTGGTTTTTTAACTTTTTTTTTAGCTATCCGTTAATATATAAATCATTAAAACATATCGTAAATTAAAATTGTTATTTCTAGCTAAATGTATATTTTTAAATTCCTTTTTTTTTCCTCTTTATGGAGTTCTGAGGGTTGTTTTTATTGGAAATTTTTTTTCATGAATATAAGCAGAGATAGGCATTCTCATCATATGTTTATTGATCACACGACTAGCTTATATGTTCGTAGCTTCTTATGTTCGTAGCTTCATTCGACGGCTTTGTAAGTTATAAAGTTGGCTCACCGCTAAGTTATACTTAGCAACGACACCCCGGGTGTGAAGGGTCCTATGAGGGTTGTTCAACCGTTCGGCCTACTATTTATTCGAGGTTACAACTAGGCGCGTTATAAACTTGGCAATAATCGTCGAACAAGTACCCGTGGAAATCCCAAGCCCGGCTCTTGTAATCGGAGATAATTCTCAGGAAGGTATATCCACTTCGTTCCGCAAATAGCTTCCCAGAACAACCTTTCGACTTCGGATATGCTGCTAGGTATGTAACAACGTAATTTATGTCACACTAAATAGGCATAATTGTGCAAATAAGTTGTTTTGTATTTCCGATTAACTGTGGTAATATGGACATTTCCACGGTGGAGAAGTTTTAATATGTCTTCAACTTTTGTATTATCTTATTAGTGCCGAAACTTTGGACAATAAATTGTAAAAGTTAAGGTAAAATATAGAGATCACAAAAAAAAAACTTGACTACTAAGGAAACGGTTTAAAATTAAAAAGTAAACTATTCTAGAGGGGAAAGAAATTGGTTATCTTCTAATCCGATATATTGCACAGTAAAAACTTTAATCGGAGGCTTACTATCTATTCTGAATATCTTTTATTCTAATTTAAATCTCCATTCTCCTGAAAAATGATTAAAATGAATGAACCATAGTTTATTTAGGTATCCATGATGTTTTGCAGAATTATGTTCAAAACATCACAACAAAACGTTCAACAAAATGTTAGCAATTGTTGAAACTTTTTTTTTTTTATGATATTTGCTACTGTATTGAGAAAAAATCGTCAAGTAAGAGTGTTTGCTATGAAATAGAGAAAAACAATGCCATGAAAAGACTTTTTGAGAAAATCTACAGCAGTAGGACTCAACTTGTATTTCTTACGTATGATATCCCGTGGTTATATTCTTTTCAAAGGCCTAGCAGGATTGTCCAGAGGGTAGCAAGGAGGGACATAGTTGGTAGCATAAGGAATATAAAGGTGTTTGTGGATGATTTTATTGCTGGCAAAATAAGGGACATTAAGGATTATGAATTACATGGACTAGATTAAGGAGTAATTTGAAACAAGTTTTTTTTTTTTTTTTTTTTTATTGAATGCTTTCTTATTTCTTTTACATTTTAACGTAATATGTTGACAAAAACTTGTGAGAATCCTGTCATAAAAATATTACAACCTGTGTACCTGACTGTATGTCGAATATAATTTTACGAATTTTTTTATAAATCTCTTTTAATCTGATTCTTTTTTATAACTAACAAGAATATAGATTGGATATCAAAATAAATAATTCAAGCAATTATAATTAAGCAATTATAATCAAACCTAATAAATAAATAATTACTTTTTTCGATTACTAGATTAAAATTATTAATAATGATGTTCAAGGAATATTTTTTTACTAAAATTCTCTTTTTTTCTTTTCAGGTATGTCTGATTTGCACTGTGTTAGCTGTGAGTAGATTTACTATTTTCTATATTACCTATTATTTAAAAATAAAAACCATTTATGTGGGCCTTGGAAGACAAAGGGTCTAATAGCATTTTTTTTTTTTTAAATGACCATGTTAAAAGTCCGAAAAAATATTTTTATGGAGATTAGGATATTAATTACTTTATTTTTTTATTCTGAAATTTCAGTCAGGTCTTCAACTTTAATTATCAAACACCATTTAATAATCAAGAACACCCAACACCCATTTATATATTTTTCGATTTGTTGGGTTTGTCTTTGTGCTAAATAGCAGAATAAGTTTTAAAACCTGGAAAAATTGGAGGGAGGATAATTAATCTATCATAGGTTTGTCCGATTTCAACAAATTTCGACACACTGGTTTTTATCATACTTATTCATTTATAATTATTAGGGTCAGGTGGGGTATTTGGGAACGAAATTTTTGTACCTTCTTATTACCACTTTGACCATGCAAAGCATTCAAACTCAAATGTTTATGCCTTAACTTGTTTATAAATATGTTATTAAAGTTTCCTTCACGCCTAACATAAAAATCCGTTTTTTTGATGGCCTTACTTGACGCGTTCACAATTACCCCAAATATTCCCAATTACCCCATAAGGTAGGGAGGGGGTAATTGGGAACGGCTACTTTTTAAACTGTGGCTATTAAATGAATCCAAACCCTCATTTAGAATTATTTCCATAGCCTGTTATGTATCTAACCTACATAGAACATTTGAGCTCTTTGTTCACAATTACCCCAAGTTATGTTCTCAATTACCCCAACTCACCTATTCATCAAGATGTTACCATATCAATTCGACTACTACGAAAACAGGAAAATGAAATATGAGCTGGGAAAATTATGGGAAGCAAAAATTACAGCAATGTACAACTGAATATTAATTGGGTATAAAAAAGAAGCATCATAATTGTAATTACAAAGGAAAAATCTTACAAAATCAAATTATATTAAATTAACATATATAGTTTTTAGAAATGAGAAAAAGGTTTAGTCATTCCCTAAATTGATGTATTATCATTTATTATTATTGTTATCATTAAAAATAATAATTGTCCAATCTCAATGTGGTGACCACATCTTGCCGCAACCAAACATTGTGATACCTAAATTTTACATTTCCATCACACCGACATGACCTTTGAAATTATACAGTTATTTTCTACCTACTTTGATGCATGATGGGGTCGGCAAAACTATTTTAATTGTTCCATGTTGACGGAAATTTTTTACTCTTTGAGTCTTTTCACCACCTATTCAGAAGCCAAAACTTCCCTATGTTTGTGGTGTTTCATCCGTGTCCCTGCTTTTTTGGGGGGGCTTTCAGATGTGGTTGAGTCTGAATTTTTTTTGGTGATGCTTCTAGAAAAGATGGGTACTGCAGGACAAGTTCTGTTTTGTAGCAAGAATAACACTTTTGTGCCCCTGCTATTAACCATTGTTGAAGGGTTTCTTCCGCCTCTTGAAGCAAGTAAATAAGTCTCCCCGCTCCCAATCAACTAATATCAGTCTTCCTACCTTTGATAAGGTTGAAAAGAACCGTTTTCAAAACTCGGAACTTTTCAGCTGCTGCAAGATACATCAAGTTGTCGTTGGGAATTTCGTTGATAGCATGGGTAACATCTTGGAGCGTGTAAGAAGGAGGAGACTTCTTCCTAATGCATGTCCTTGGCATCCTTTTGGTCAGTGGAACAGTCAATTTATCAGGACATTTTAGAAAAAACAATGTTCTTATTATTGTAGGGATGTGAAAAAAAGTCTGAAATTTAGTTCCCAATTACCCCTGAAGTAAAAATCTCAGGGGTAATTGGGAACATCAATGTAGTGGGTAGTAAAAAAATAACCAAGACAAAAGCACCACACATACTATTAATTGACATCTTAAGCTACAATTATTAACTTGAAGGACACTTTCCTTGTGAGATCTATAGTCAATATGAGCTCTCAAGTGTAGGATGGAAATTCGGTTTTCCAAAAAAAAATGTATACTTTTTATAAAGTCACCAATGAATCAGGGAACTGATGACTAGGAAAGGCGGGAACTCATTCTACCGCTTCATAGTGATATTAACTTAATAGTTTGATAGCTGTTTGGTTCTCCAGGCCCCCACCTCAGCGCTAGTGACCCTTGTTCCCATTTACCCCTGATTCCCAATTACCCCACCTGACCCTATACAAATCCACTTCTATCTATTTATCAATCAAAGAGTAATAGTTATGTGAAAGGAATTGTGATGGTATCAAATAAATTTATATCATCTATCCTTATTGGAGTCTGAAAGATTTTCAGTTAATCCCTTACTTTATGTATAATGTACGGTCATCGGTATTGGTTTAGACTTCTCTCATTTGTAGCAATACTTTGTTCTTCCTATTCGACTTTTGGAAATTTAAATGTAATATAATAGTGGAACATGTGTGTACATAAGTAAAGTTTCTTTGCTATGTATTACCTACCTAATATGTTCTATGGTAAACAAGATAATGATAACATATATTATAATAATTACGTGTATTTAAAAAAAAAAATCTTATCAGTATCCTTCTTACCTTGAATCCCCCAGGATTAGAAACATTACTTCCCACATTAGCGCCGTCCATATGGTGCCAGTATAATGAGTTGATCAAACTGGTTTATGTCTTTCTTTACTTCCATGTCCTTGGTTGGCTGTCTTGTAAATATATATTGGCACCATTTTTTATTTATTTTGGACTAGAAGATTGAATTATACTCGAATCCGTAACGCCTATAAGTAATCCGAATAAATCACCTTTACAAAATATCAGGTGGTATTGTCCTCGTATCGATGAATGATTTATTAAAATAAATTATTACATCCAGGCCTACAATAATTTGTGTTGATAATTCGAATAATCCATTTATAATTCCACCTTAATAATCATTATTACATTTCATAAAATTTCGTTACCATTTTTATCACATCATTTTTTATGAATGACTAAATCTTGAACTTGGCAGATAAATTACTACTGTTGCTTTACTAAGTTAAGCCCAATGAACCGTAGCCACTGATAGACTTAACCTGGGCGATTAGACCTGAGACTTAGGACTTGGTCAACATTAAGTAATTGCCTTTAGAGGCTTTAAGTCCCTTTGTAACTAACTTACTTTATCTGTCTCCTTTGTGGCAACTTAAACGGCTTTGGCTATTCTTCCCTTGCCTCTAAACCGTCTAGCCACTGATTCTATTAAGGTTGCTTTATCTTTTAATCACTGTAGTACTTTTATTAGAGGAAATGCTGTGATTAATTTTTTAATCAATGTTACTCATTCGGTGAGTAGTTTAACTTTTAATTTCGGTTAAATTCAAAATTCTTTGTTGAATAAAATCTTTTATTCTTTTTGTGTACTCCCTCAACTACCATTAATCTAGCATCATTCATTTATTTCATTTTCCATCATAATTACTATTAATTAATTATTGCGAAATACCTTTGTAATTAAATATATTATTTTACATTAATGATTCTTGTGTTTCGAACGATCATGTTCGCTGAAAACTTTTTGTTGACTTGACTGAGTTATGGTATACTAGTAATTGTGTAGCTTTCTTGTAGTAAACGCCCTTAATTTTTCATTACAATGCATTATAATATATCAATAAGTTCCGTGAATATTATAAGTTATTAAAATTCTAAATAATTCCATTTGTTTTCATTTTACAATTAAGTCGTGAATTTGAATTTGTGATTAACGTGACTTTGTTATATCTCTGATTTTGCAATTTTTTTTTTTCATCGAACACCTTCTTTTGTTATTATGTAGCTCCGAATTGCTTCACACATTTGGTCTTGTTTGTTTTACGATTAGATGTTGCTAACGTGATTTTTTTTCGTAAAATGTACCTAATGTATGCTATAAATAAAAAAGAAGTTTCGTTAAACCATATGATGCAAGAGTAACAACTACAATAATCATGATATTCTTAGTTTTGGTATTGAATCTTTCTTCATTTTTATTTTTTCTAGGTAAATCTAAAGAATAGAATAATGTTTGGAAGGTCTAGAAAAACCTTAGACTCATACGTCGTCGTTGATACTGCAAAAGGTCAGCTTTCAATTTTGCAGCTGATTTTCAGGAGAACAAAAAAATCATTTGAATTACATTATTGCTATTATTTTGTAAACAATTGAATTTATTTTTTTGGTTACATTAAGTAAACTGTTTCTAGAAAAATACGGTTTTGTAACATGTAGTCGGAAAACAATGAATACCCTACATTTATCCAAAGCTAGTAAGGAGTTTTTGTTAAATATCGTTTCTTACTTTAATAAATGCTATACTTTTTTTTTTAATTACCATGTTCGGTCGTGCTGATCTAACAACTCCTTTTGTTGTGTATAAATATTCTGAGAGTCTATTTTTCCGATTCAAACATCGTTCTTTTGTAGACAAACTGTTAAACACCTTTAAATTTCATGTTGTAGTTTCTTTTTGAAACGTGGTGTAAATATATTTTCCAGTAGCTCTTAAAATTCCTTTATAACAAGACAATAGACTTGGTAAGCGTGGGACGTTCCCGTGTTATTTTTACAATTTAAACACTTAGCTAGTGTGGGCCGGTTGGGAATTCTAATCGCTCCACGTAGGAGTGAATCTGTTTCCATTCGGTACTTTTAAAAATTAGATCATTATTCTTTTTTCAGTTAAAATTGAAAGTGGACGAGACGCCTATAAAATATCGGGGTCATGCCTTTACATATCTTATTATGAAGGATATTTCAATCTAGTTTGTTTATGGGATTGGACGTTTGATTTGTTATTCTCTTTACTGGGCTCATAAACGTCGAAACAGCTTTATTTATTAGTCAAGAATGTTTAAATATAATATAGCCGATCATCTTAAACGATTCCTACATCGAACAATGCATTCGTTTATATTATTATTATTTGTTTTCATTTTAAAATAAATTAAAATAATAATCAACTATTTAATTTAATAAGTTTCTCAACAAAAGCAATAAGTTTCTCATAATGATTCTTCAACGTAATTAATTAATAATAATAATAATAGTAATAACGTAATACATAAACACACAATAAATAAATATACAGGCATACAAGAGGAAGTAGATAATAGGCTTGACATTAAAAAAAAAAAAAAAAAAAAAATATATATATATATATATACTTTGTCTACTCTGGTATCTGCTCCACTGCGATAACTTCTGTAACGTGACAGTGGGCCGGAGAACAATTTTTAATTCGCTCTCCTTCGAGTCCCGCTTGGTGAAATTAATTTTTAAATGAAAGAGCCCTTGCTGCTTCAGTAAGTAGCGCCGCTGACACCAATTTACACAATTGAATTTTTTTATTTTTTTTTTTGGCTTAATTTGTTGCCCTCTGGGTCTCGTCCAATCTTTCTTCTCCCTGCCCGCTGCTGCACCATCACAAATCAGCCAACTTTTTTTTCCCTCCGACAAAATAAGATCAACTGTATGCATTTATTCATTTATTTTTAAATATGTTTTAGTTAATTTTATTGTATAAAAATAATAATTTTTGATTAATAAACCAAAAATTCTATGATAAAATCAAAAGGTGGTATTTAAACATTAACACTTCCACAAAAAGATATCAGAAAACCAGTTCAGCCCCCTAAAGCAAATTTGCTTACACCCATTTTCTTTTAAAAGTTATCTTAAATATATAAAATCTTTCACCTAGGGTTCTATATATGGTATATATTGGGTTGATGCAAAATTAATGCAGGTTTTTAATATTCATTGAAAATAGGCCATATCTTTACTTTAAATATATATATTTAATCAAAATAATTTCCATCTGAATCAATGCACTTTTTCCAACGTTCAACAAGCTTTCTTATTCCACCAGAAAAAAAATCTGAATCCCTGGACTCAATGAAGTCACGAAAAGAATTTTCAATTTCAGCCTGGTTTTGAACATTTTTCTCCCTCAAAAAGTTATCCAGATGCCTGAAAAAGTGGAAGTCTGTAGGAGAGAGGTCAGGTGAATAAGGTGGGTGTGAGAGAACTTCGCAGTCGTCGTAGCGTTGGTTGTGCGACGTGTGGTCTGGCGTTATCATGGAGAAGGATAGGTCCTTTCCGATTCATCTATGCTGGGCAAAGACGTTGTAATTTTTGATTCATGTTGTCAATTTCTTGACAGTACTTGTCAGCAGTTATAGTCCCACCTCGATCAAGAAAGCTGTAGTGGATAACACCAGCAGTATACCACCAAACTGTGACCATAACTTTTTTTGGGTGCAGGTTGGGCTTCGGGAAAGGTTTTGGTTGTTCATCTTTGCCCAGCCATTGGCTACAACGCCTTCTGTTGTCGTATAAGATCCATTTTTGATCGCACGTCACAATGCGATCGAGAAATGGATCATTTTTATTGCGTGTCACAAGTATGGAACGGATTTCAAAGCGGCGATTTTTTTGGTGGTCGTTTAATTGGTGTGGCACCCACTTGGCCAACTTTTTTACCTTACCAATTGCTTCCAATTGGCGTACAACTGTGGATTGGTTCACGCCGAGTTCTACCGCTATTTCTCGGGTGGTTATGGTTGGGTGTTCTTCCACTGTTGACCTCAGCTGGTCGTTGTCAAGAGCAAAATGACGGCCCCGACCTTCCTTGTCTTCGAGGTCGAAATCTCCACTGCGAAACTTCTGGAACCAACGCTGCACCATGCACTCGTTAATAGCCCCCTGACCCCACACTTCGTTAATATTACGAGCAGTTTGCGCAGCGCTGCGCCCTAATTTAAATTCGTAAAAATAAATTTGACGAAAATCGTACTTCGGCATTTTCGATTTAAGACCTTTGAACACACTGAATAAAACGATTTTACTGATCAAATTCATGGTGAAAGAGAGGGTATTAGATAAGGTTTGTTTTGGTATAATAATGATCAATGTTAGGATTTGCTTCGTTTACACAATTGGAATTAAGATATCGCAATAGAGGAAACCTGCATTAATTTTGCATCAACCCAATAGTATACTCCATATTATTTATTATTAAACAGACAAAATTGCTTTGATTTCTTTAAACCCGAACGAACCTTGAATCTTACTAAATAATACTTAAAAACCGATTTTAACTTAATTAAAAGTGTTTTTTTTTTTTTTTCTGGATAGTCCAAGTCCGAGGATTTGATCGAGACGTAGGGAGGATGATTACGTTAGAGATGATCTAGCGGATAGGTTTGGACAGTGAACGGTTGGTAGAAGAGATAGTGCGGCTGGCCGGGTCATTTATTATTAAGTATTATTATTGAACAATTGAACTTATTTTTTTAATTTTTCTTCGTCTGAGTTTTGAAACTTTTTTAATAGAATATTTTAAAATAAAATTGAAGTTTATTGAAGTCAGACACACAATTAATCATATCGCACGTTGGTAAGGAGATGTTTACAACTCAAAAACTTTTTTTTTGGATAATCACATGTCAAGTTTCAACTGATATAGTATATTATATTTTCATATAATTTGGGTTTTAAAGATCTTGCGATATGTACGAGTTTGCTTGGTCAACGTTGAGTAATTGCCTTCAAGTAGCTTCGTAACTCTACTTTATTTTATGTGCTTTGTTTGAGAAATCTTTTAACGCTTTGTCTTTTATTTTTCTCTCTTCATCGGTTAGGATAATTACCATACTATCGATAAAAATGTTTTGCTTTATGATAGAAACGTCATGCGGGTTCCCTAGGGAAAATAATTTACTTTTGAATTTCAAGCACTCTTCCCCCTCGTTCGAAATCGCGAACGAGATAAATCCGGCTGTATCGCACCCCTGGGATCCTCAGTTTGAGATTACAGTCACGAAAAGCCTTAAATGAGGGTCTGCTCAGACAAGGGTAGAAATTGCCCTTCAGATAAAATATAATCTTTGGTGGTCGTTATTTAAGATATTCACGTTGAATCCGGAATATCTGCAGGTCTGTCGGACTTCCGAAGGGTAACTGTCTCTCAGAAGTCAAGTCAACAGGAACATTATATTATTCTTCATGTTTAATGAACGGTGATGGGTTGGGGAAGAAAAGCTATGTGGAATACTAACAAATATAACGCTAAAGAGACAACCTTAAACATTTGATTATAAAGCTTATTTTAATTCCTGGATATGTATACATCAATTGCAATTAAACCTAATGTGGAATAAGGTACCTTATCATTCATTACGATTTTTTATTTCCATCCCTTTGGAATATTATCACTTCATACTATCAACAAAGTGTATCCGCATTAATAATTTAAAAAATGTGAATAAATATTATTATTTTTAAATAAAAAGCCACGTCACGTTACTGGAAGAAGTAATTGTTTAAGAGTAATACCTACTTTTCTTTTGTTGTGCAATATATATGTACGGATATGTAAGTTTAATTAACCAGAAGAATCATTTCAATGAACATAATGCTTTTGATACTTTCCCATCCTCTTTTCTATTAGTTTCCTAACTTATGTTTTACAGTGATACTGTTTAAGATTTTATTTCTACTCTCTATACATGTCTAAGGAGTTTGATAGGGCATGCTTACAGACCTTTGAATCGGTTTCGTGTAAGTAAAAATTTTCCTGTATTCTGTGCGTATATCGCCGCTTATGTAATTTCTATCTTAGATTTAGTCTAGTTGGCAATATAGCATTTCAGAAAAAGCTACGCGCCTAAATCTGAGCTTAATTGGGGGTTAAGTAAATGAAGGTGATGAGTAACATTTAGTGTATGACTAAACAGACGTCAAAGTTTTGTCATTGAGAAGATTCTTTAAGTAATCGCTCCTTGGGTGGCGGGATGGCCGAGTGGGCAAACGCGTCAGAAAATACGCGTTGCCCATGGCATAATTGAGAACCGAGTTCGAAACTTGGAGCCAGGGGAAATTTAATAGTACTCGGCATCAATCCCCCACCCTCTCCCCTGGCCCGGGAAACCCCGTATAGCCTAATAGGCGAGGAAGGGGAGGACCAATAAAAACAAAAAAATAAAAGTAATCGCTCTTTATCAATATCAGTTTATGAAATTAAAAATTTAAAGATATTAAATTATTTTATTCTGCTTATCTTTTTTGTTTTAAAAAGTAAACTTAACTTTGTTTTAAAAAGGCGAAAAACTAGCAGGTATTTTGTGCAATGTTTAGATTAAAATCATATCCATACTGATAACTGACTTAAGGAATCCTGACGTAAAAGTGAGGAACTTTTCTATGGTTGAAATTGATAAGTGCAAGGGTTACTACTAACCTAGTCTTTATCCGTTACAGACCACATGTTTACCGTCACTTGACTTCAATATTACTTGAGATTTGAGTCTACTATTGAACGTTGGGAACTACTAAAAATATATAACTAAACATCTTGTTCCATAGGAGCTATACGTTTTTCCTCAAAAATGTTACTTAAAATAAAACTTTTACCTTTTCCACTTGACCCTTTAATTGTATTGTGCATGATTTATTTTCTCAGACTGTTCGTTTTTCAATTCTGTTTCAATGAACTTTTCTACTGGATACACAAGAATTAAGAGAGTATTAATTTTTTTTCAGTAATTTTTTTTATGTCCTGGCCCCGTTTAAAACCACGTCTATAACACAGAACACAAATAAACCCCTTCGGTAAATGCCATACGGTAATTAAAGAGAATACTGGATCATAGGTGAATAATAATATGATAATATAATAGACTAGGTGAATAAGTGAAAAGGTGAATAATATAATAGACAAGATCGCTTGGAATTGAGCCTTTTGGATGATATTGTGTATACACCGACTTACCCCTCTTGTTTGATATTTATACACAGCGCTAGAAGAAGGAGCAAACAGCTCCGAGACTGCCACCACACTGGAGCTTCACCCTCTTTCCTTAGTGTTTATGTTTAATTATCTTCCTCTACCCTTTGGGCCGTCTCTTGGCTATAAATGGATATTATGAATAATTCCGCTTTCTCTTTTTGTTTTATTTTCATCTTTATCCCTAGTATTTATTTTTTATTTTTTATCTAGCGCTTCTCTTGCTGCAGTATCCGCCATGATTTTAATTAAAAAGATTCTTTTTCTCAGGTTTCTCAGGTTTCCTTCCGCAAATTAAAGTTGTATAAACGGTGCGATTCCTTTTCCGGAAACACTTTGAAATATTATCCCCGGGGATTCGCGGAATCCTCATTTTATTATTTACTTAGCTAATAGTTAAATTTTATTATTTACTCGAAACTCAGCTAATTAATTAAAACGAGCATATTATTTGAAGTAGAAGTTTTTTGCACTTTTTTTTCTTTTCTTTTTTTTAAAAATGCTCAATTTCTGGAAAGTTCTGATCATTAATATATTGTAACGTTAAATCGTTAAATAAAAAACATATGATTTAAAATCCCAGACTGTTTGTTGGAAAGAACTATCGGTTGGAGCGAACTGTTTGGATCTAGATTGTACCAGCTCCATCTACGTCGTTCCACCAGCTTCCTCGAGATTCTACGACGTTCTAGACCCTCCTTACAACTATATATAAAGAGTGATAGACTGAACAGTCAGAGTCTTAGTCCATATGATTTGTGTGCTATAAAGTTATAAATTTTGTAACCTGCTTGAATATTTATGTTGTTATAATTCGTTTGGCATCGATATTGTTATATTTTCGTCTAATAAATATTTGTTAACCCACAGAGGTGTTACAATATATTTTCTAAATAGACCATGCAAAAAATGTTCATAGGATATCAATGAGTACAAAAATTATCTTGGGTTAACATGTAAAATACTGTAAGGGTATGGAATATTATGGTAATAATTCAAAACTTTTTACCAATTGAATAGGCTGTAACTTTGCTGCTATTACTCCGATTTCAATTTTTAATTTTGCTTTAATTGCTTAAGGTTTTCAGAACCCTTTGATTTTTTTCATGACATTTGATTTTACAATTTTAGGAATTTTTGTATATTTTTCTGCACTGAAGGGGGTTATCTTCGAACCAAGTTTTACTTTCGAGATAATCATTTTCGTTGTAATTGAATTACCTATTAAGGAATTTCCCTTATCCTTAATGTGGGATATTTATCCCATAGTAAAAAAAAAAGAAGAAGGAAAACAGGGGAAAAAATGGAAAAAGTGATCGGGTTTTATCCATATGACGGTTTAAATTGACTTACCTTCAAGTCAGTGAAGTCGTTAAGTTAGTGAACTGAAACTCGAACTTCGCCTATTCATAATTGAAGCCTTTTTTCGTTGTTATAAATATCTCCTTTTTTTAATATATTTTTTTTTTTTTTTTTAATCGATGTATTAAAACGTAACGATAAACCAACTTATGTAAATTCGTGGAAAGGAACTGAAGATAGTAGTAAATAATAAACAACAGCCCTTTTCCTGAATCGAAGAGAAATGTTTCGAGCACAGAACCTGTAAATTTCTTACAGCTACATTGGATTTTTCCTGTACCTATGTTACATTTAATTTAGTCCAGGTGATTGATTGGACTTGAAATCGTTTACTTTCTATCTATTTGTAACTTACGTCAAGAATTAGAAACTGAAACTCATAATTCTCTAGTAATACTCGTTATTTTCATTTCTCGTACGTAGGTGAAAATTCTGCTTTATTTAATTCTTTTTAAAATATGAACAAGAGTGAAGCGGGAAAAAAAGTACTGTTTGTTATTCATCTGCCCCTGCAACATAAAAAGAATTCCCCGAAAGTTTATTTAGGAGATGCGAAGGTGAGGGGAGTTGCCAGGATCGTCACAGCTCTCTCATTCCTACACTAAGTGCTCGCTCATGGCTGAATTAATTTTTTCCCGTTTGGAGCGGGACCAGAGCCGCTGTTTACGGGTGGCCTTCCGGTGTCCACGGCAGTTCTATTCACGGATCCGATCCTGCCAATTAGTTCGGCTTTGAACTTGTTGGACGTTGCCTGGGCTCGTTCTACCCACTTAGCCTAATCTAAGCTGCCATTTCTCTCTCTCTCTTTATCTTTGCACCTCTGCAGGTCTGTGAAACTCTCTTTTGGACAAATCGCTGTTAGAAGTACTTACGTTTCGGGCATTTGAAGACCTGCCGGAAAAAAAAATGATAATTTCAATATGATACATTCTAATGATTCTTTTCCTGATGAAATCCTACATTTTTTTTAATTGATACTACCAGGACCTTAAATTTTAAGAAATTTCCCTTCATTGATAGTCAAAGTTGTCAAAATTCTTTTTCTTAGGCAGTTTTTCGGACATTATCTATCTTTATGGATCTTTTATGCGACAACTTTTCTTTTTTCCTTCTTATCGTGTTTTTTTTTTTTTTTTTTCTTATGGCAGTATTTTATTTTATTCTATTATGTTAGCTCACAAGAAGAGGAGTCTCCTATTGCTACAATAAGTTCCTGGATTAGATTAAATCAATTTAATTTTGTTGATCATCACTGATGCGAAAATGAAGATTAAAAGAAGGAATTGTGATCTTTAATACTATTGTCTATGAATTTATTTAAACGTTTTGTTTTTATTGCGGATTAGCCCTTTTATATCATGCTAGGATTTTATTTCTTCTTTGTATAAAGATTAGCTCTCCTCCATTACTCCTTGGAACGGTGCTGCTGCGCCCGTTTATCTGTCCAGTTTCTTCTACTCCTAATAATGATTTTATTTAAAATAAAATAAGAAACCCTTGCCTGTTCATTCCTAATTACTACGGAAACATGATAGGTTTCCTTAGATACTTACTTTAACTATATGTATTGACTAGTTAGTTAACCCGTGCGAATAATTCCCATACCATATTAATCAATGACTCTATAGCCTTAATTTGAGGCTAAGGAAACGTACCGTAGTATAAAGAAGAGACATTTCTTTTTAGATATGTAAACTATAACTTAAACTGGATTAAAAAGGGATTAAACGTGATTAAAAAACATTGCCGTCGGGTAGAGGCAATTTCAAAAACAAATAAATATCTTAACTTGTTTTTTTTATCACTTAATAAGTCGAAATGTTTCCTGGACGTCACTGACACTGTCAGCAAGAAGACATAATAGGGCAGCTGTAGTTGACGTGATTGAGGAAATGCGGTTGAGTAGTAGAGCTCTTGAATGAGCGTAGATTTTTTGCCGACCCGCGGCTGAGTGGTTGATAACTGGTCCCTCGCAGCTTCCCATTGACCTCTTCGGCGCTTTTTCCACCAGTCTCTCCCTGAGAGTAAATCATTTCAAATCATCAAAGGTTATCTTTATTATCACTTCTATACTCTATTTAAATGAATTTGATTGGGCATTGAAAAAAAAAAAAAAATAGACCGGTATAATATATCCCTTTTCTAACTCTCTGGGGGATTCGAAAAATACTTGTTATGGGCAAGTGAAAAGGAATTGAACTGAAAAACAAACTATTTCAAAGCCCCTATAAAGTCATGGAATCGAGACTGACAATCGCAATTTAAACATGTCGATGCGAAAACCCGGCACGATTCAGAATTGATTCGGTACGTTTTTGGGTTGCAAAACCTAGATATAAACCAGATTAATTCCAGCGATGATTTCCTGATGACATTATTGCTTTAGGAATTTCATTTTATAACGTGAAGCTATTTAAAAAATGAATATATCGCCTTTAAATATGTTGATGAATATAATTATAATACAGGGTATGATAAAAGGCCAGCAAGCATAGGTCTCCAAAAATATCCTGGCTGCGGAATTTAGAAAAGTAATTTCTCTTTAGCTCCGCAGAATTATTTAGATGCACAATCAAAGCTGAAATAATTACAATCATATCCAACCTCCGACAGGAGACGAAATCTGAAGAAGTGCCTTGTATAACAAACTTTAGTGACGTAATTTAAATTAATTAATGAATCATGAAACCCCCCCCCCCCTCAAAAAAAAATAATATCTTTATTTAGTTGTCTTTTTGGCAGTTCCTAACATATCTCCCGGTCATCTGTACAATAAGTCACAACGCCCCCCCTGTCATTAATTACTATTCTATATTATTCATTACCATCTGAATGAATGATGGTATTGCATTGCTCAAACGGATATTTTTTTCGTCAAATCTCCTTTGAAATCTTAGATCAGATAAAATGAGGGTTCGTAGGCTGTATGTCATTGTAAATAAATAAAATAACAGTAGTATGATCAATTATTAAATTAACAGACATTTCGATCCGTCGGTGTAATATCTGCTGCTTTACATAGCTGCGGCATACAAGACGGTTCGCCATCAGATCCCCCCCAATATCGGAGCCACCCCACCCGCAATCTCTTTGTTATTAGATTCCACCTCGTTTGGTAACAACAGGTCTGTGAAGTCTCCCATCAGCGGACCATTTCCTTCTCCGACAAAGAGCAACTGTAATTGGTTTAAGGAGTTGATGTTCTGGGGTTCCTCTTGATCGCCCTCGGCTCTTCCCATCGATCCCCATTCCTTCGCTGCTACGATGTCAATACTTGCATTGTTTCATAACAAGAATATTTACTTATCTTGCTTCTTTTTTTCAGTTTCTCTCAATAAAGCTTAATAAGTTTCATGTATATTAAGTAAATTAAATTATAATCACGGTGTCGAATCAGCCCCCCCCCCCCCGGGACGATTTGATAAAGGAACACGTGTTTGTCTTTAGTGTAAAGTTGGGTTGCGTTTCAGTACTTAAACACCTAGTACTTCATACCTGTATTACCTAGTACCTACACCTACTGCAACCTAACCTCTGTATCTACCTAAAGTTACCTACCCTCTTTTACCTTGTCTTATGTTTTCTTTTCTTGCTGTTGTTGTTTTTTGTTTGTTTGTATTTAGTGCTCTTAATTTTGTTCATTTTCTTAATTCACTTCATTTTCTGTTCATGCTACTGTAGAACTTCGGAGCTGTACTTTTGACCATTGACTATTTTGCTCTGTTTAAGGTGCCTTTACACCTTACGAACTTTACCTTCGAACACCACCTTCGAACAACCTTCGTGAAGCCTTCACGTCGGCTGTTCGGGTGTTCTAGGTACTTCATCTGTTCGCCTCGGTTCGGAGGTAGCGCTAGTGTCACTTTCGATTTGGGTTTTTCCTTAGTGACAGGAGTCATTTGTGATACTAGTGTAATTTGTGAAACGTTGTAAATCGTCTCCTATTTTTTTATTTTTCAGATAATATAAAATATATTGATAATGGAGATTTTTTCTTTATCATAAGCTAGCTTTGGGTGCGTCAGCCATATTGGTTCGCTTAACCTCACGTGAAGTATAAATGGCTGTTCGCTTCACGTCGGTACGGCAAGGTTCGAAGGAGAACTTGTTCGAAGGTGAGGTTCGTAAGGTGTAAAGGCACCTTTAGTGTTACCCGATTTCAACTGAGAACCCTTTGGGGGTTTGATTAATTGTTTGATTATCCTTTCGAGCGAGGGAAACGAGTCGAAATCTGGAATTAATTAAAGCTATTTTGCGCCATTTTTAACTGAATATTACGGTCACGAAACCTGTCGAATCCACTATTTATGAAATATGCTTCCTATTTTATTAGTTTTAGTTTTATGTATTAGTTAACATTTTTATAAATTTTAAAAAGCATAATTTTAATAATGATTTATTTTTTTTTTTTATCTTTGTTTATTGAAAGAAATAATACATTCTGCCACATTCAATGGTACTAGTATTAATTAATTCATTATTATAGATGTAAGGACTCATTCACACAATAACTATATACTTTAAGCTTCTAGTATTATTTGGTATTCTAATTTTATTTTATATAAAATATGACGTAGGTCTTATCGTAGGACGTAGGTTTTAAACATCGATGTCTGTTTCCTTCCTGATTTGCAGAAAGTACCAAAACTCATTAGTACCTAAGTAGAGAAAGATCATGACTATTGGCCAAGTGCAGAACTCTGCACATCATTTGAAGTCCCTCTCTCATTTCATTACTTTTTTTTATTTTTGTTCAATAGGGAAACATCCACATTTTTTTTTTTTTTTTTTTTTTTTTACAATTTTCAAATTTAAACTTATAATTAGTTATGAATTTGCTATCATTGTAATTTGCATAAAATTACATTATGATTACATTGAGACAAGTATCACGCCTATGTGAATAGAGCATAAACAAAGAATGTAAGCTTTATAAAACAATAAGAAATCATTTTTCTTATTTGCATTTTAGCACCTAAAATAGATGGACTATAGTATGAATAAATTTATATAATCATATCATTACATGGAACCTGCCTCAACTATTGAAGACGTTGATGTATCGATGCCTGGAGGTTATGACGACGATGCTTCAACGCCACCCTCCTGCGATAGCTCCCCCATACCTTGCAGATGAGGGATATGGAAGGGCTCATCTTCCCTGTACACCCCCTGACATGGACTCTTGATGACACCCCTACCGCACCAAAGAACAAAAGGCACAAGTCATATCGATTTTGTCATCTACCGGGGAAGGGTGTCAACTTTATTTACAGACCCTTTGGCTTCCTTCCGAGCCCCTTCCGATCCTATCTTATTTACTTAGCCTTCTTCCATCTCCTGTGTTAGGTGGGACTATAAAGTTTGATGCCGCTTTTTGAGTTCTCTCGGCACTGGTGCCAATTCCTTAATGGCAGATCTTCTGACAAACATTTTCTTAAGATCGTACTAGGTCTATAGCTGGTATATTTATTTTAATTCTAGTTTTCCATTCAAATTCAATTAATAAAATAATCATAGTAAATGAAAGAATAATTCGTTACTTGGGCTGAAAAGGGCTCATGAAATTTCGATTGATAAATTTTTAGATCATTTCCGAATTATTAAACCATATGATAAACGATATTTTGTTGGTACGTGTCCTCTAAGTTTGAGATTTTAGTATGTTGAAAAATTATATTGTGCAGTGATTTCGCATATGGGACATTCTTTTACAAACCGAACAGATTTGGACTAAAATTGACCGACACATTTTAGATTTAACTGAAACTTTTTTTACGGGTTCTATATCGAAAAAAAAGAGATACGTGTAAGAGGATTTTTTTTTATTTTCGATATTTTGAAAAATAAACAAGATTGAAAATTCGTGAATTTGATGATTTATCGGTAATAGCCTATTTTTCAAAAATTCATAACTCCGGTTCTATTTAAGTTAAAAAATCTAATTTTTTTTTATTTTGAAGGTAAAAAGACAAGCTTTAAGAAAATAATACTTTAAAAAAAAATGTCGAAAAATTTAAATTGTTATTAACAATTTCAATGTTTAAATCGGTTTTTAACAGTGGCGCCACCCATGAATCACCTTTTTACTATTTTTATCGTATTCTGCTTCAAATATTCTATCGAAAACGCTTTTAAAAACGATGGAGAAGTTAATTTTACTGTAAGAAAAAAGTTAATTAATTTAGCATATGAATACAAATTAGAAGAAATACAATTGTCCGAACGTTTCCAAAAAGCTTTAACAATAAAAGGAACTTTAAAATATCATTGTATTAATCCGATTTCTTTACAGCAATTGGAAGCAAAATGGTTTTCGTCTTGCGAAAAAAAGGATATTGTAAAAATTTTTAAACAGAAAATGTAAACATTGTCTTATTTTTAAATATTGTATTTATTATTATATTCCAAATATTGTTCTTATTAACTAACTCATTATCGAAATCTTAATAAAAAAATTTCATTTTCAACAATGTTTTTTATTCATTTTTATTTATGTATTTTTTCTATTTTTTCCCATCTTCTTGGCTAATAAAATAGGTTTTTTAATTAAAAAAATGAAACAATTATTTGTATTTAAGAGATAAACGGTGTAAAACAAGAATATAAGCCGTAAAATGTGACCCACGTGTCGATGTGACGTACCGCGCTAACTTGTTTTAATTTTAAACTAATTAAATTAATTTTTTTCTTACAGTAAAAATAACTTCTCCATCGTTTTCAATAGCGTTTTCGATAGAAAATTTGACGCAGAATACGATAAAAATAGTAAAAAGTTGATTCATGGGTGGCGCCACTGTTAAAAACCGATTTAAACATTGAAATTGTTAATAACACAATGTTTGTTCGACAATTTTTTGAAAGTATTTTTTTCTTAAAGCTTGTCTTTTTACCTTTAAAATAAAAAAAAATTAGATTTTTTAGCTTAAATAGAACTGGAGTTATGAATTTTTGAAAAATAGGCTATTATCGATTAATCATCAAATTCACGAATTTTCGATCTTGTTTATTTTTCAAAATATCGAAAATAAAAAAAAAATCCTCTTACACGTATCTCTTTTTTTTCGATATAGAACCCGTAAAAGAAGTTTCAGTTAAATCTAAAATGTGTCGGTCAGAAAGGTGTTCGGTTTGTAAAAGAACATCCCATATATGATTCGGCTGACATATGTGTACTGTAATGGACTCTTGCACTTCTTACGGTGGTAATATTAACCTAATTTGAAATTAAGTAATGTGCGGAATTTATATAAATTTACACATATACAAAAACAAAACATATTATGTCAATTTTAGAATTTTTTATTAATTTCAAAAGGTAAATGTATTTTTGTGACACAAAAGACAATTATAAGTCTAGTCTAAATAATATGTACATACATATATAAATATTTACACATGGAAATAAAAGAAGGGTTACCACTGCAGTAAGTACTGAATCGGAGGAAATATTAAAATCATGGGTTGAATTCATTACTTGTTAAGGTAATATATAATCCTGTTTATTATTGGTAATAAAAATTAATTTTTGGTATTTAATAATAAAACTTAATAAAATTTGGTAATAAAAAAAATTTCACATACGTCGGACTCTATGCTATGGTTTCAATTGTTATGGTTTAGGATGTACAGTTCAGTCTGACATATTATCTGAGTACCCACTTACTGAAGGTACATAGTACTTATGTGTAGTAGAGTGTTTCTTAGAGCATGGTGATACGAAAGATAGGTGCAAAACTTCCATTGAACTTAAATAGTAATTTGAAATACCGTTTATTTTCCCGTTTAGCCTCTTACTAAATACCTATATTATTATTTTTTTTTCTTTTTTTTTTTTAACCACACTTAAATCATTGTTTCCCAAAACTGAATATGGAAATGATGTATGATTTTGGAATGTTGCTGTTTGATTTTATTAGTATACTCTGAATAGAGTTGTGCCCTTATTTAACCGTGAGCCATGCCATTAGGAGCGCATTGCCTGTTCCAACAGCCTCTCATCCCTCGTCAAGTGGACATTTTTCCACTCCCCGTTGAATCCCATTGCCGGGTGCTAACATATTCATGATACCCCGGCTCTATATACTTTTTGCCTCATTTTCGTCGCCATAACTCTATAGTATCGTTTCTGCAGTGTTGCTTTCACGAGGTGGCGTGGCCGTTTGAATATCCAATAGGGCACTTCAGCCTGATTGTCTCTTCTTAATGATGCCATTTTATCATGCTCAACATTTCTCAGGTATTAAATTTATAATGAAAGGGTTAATTTCATCGTTTTTGCAAAGAGGGACAACATAAATAAATAAAATAAAGCTTTCAGGTTTCATTTAAATGTAAATAAACTACATTGTCCATTCGTTGCTGGTACTTATCGTTGGTATTTTTTAGGCTTAATAAAGAAAAAAAATATTACATATTTTTGTTTTATTCAATATGTGTATTAATGTATAGTGTCATTCCATATCAAGTGGTCCAAAGTGGTTGCTCGATCATTTTAGAAAAAATTATAATTTTACCACCAATTACGTATGGAATCAGTAGTTCAAATCAATATTTTAAAAAATTTTAGGATCAACCGTTTTAAAATGGCAGCCATTTTTGTTTCACCTTTCAGCCCAATTTTTGAGTTTTTAAGCTGTCACAGAAAACTCATCTTCTCATGACTGGTAAGTCATAGACTAATAATTCAAACACAATTGTTTTCCTTAAAGTCTGTTCTATATTTCATGTTCTCTTTATTATTTGAATATTTTGAAATCCAATACTTGAAAAGTGATATTGAAAACAACTGCTTTAAATTCTCAAAACACAGTTTTTGAGGGTAAGTTTTGGTTATAAGGGAATGTACGCCAAAGCTGATTTTTGGCATGATAATAAACCTAACTATCATCCATAGATGAAATGGTGGAATGCCTTTCTTCTAATCTTTACACCTTCCTAAATCAACATGCTCCCCTCAAGACCTCCACCATTAGACGCCCTCCCGCACCCTGGATAAATCCCGATATCAGAGAGTTGATGAGAAGAAGAGATGCTGCCAGAAGACGATTCCAACGTACCCGTTCCTCTGAAGATTATACCCATTTCAAGTCCCTACGGAACCTCACCCAATCTTCCCTACGACGTGCTAAGGCACTGTTTTTCCATAATTCCCTATCACGAGCCCTCGATCCTAAGTCCAAATGGAAAATCCTTAACAACCTGTCTATGGTAAAATCCAAAGCCTGCACCTACTACCCCATCGATCCAGATGAACTAAATTCCCATTTAGCTAATTCTCCATCTATTCCTCAACCCTCTTCATTTTCGTTCACACAAAGTTTTGATCCAGATAATTTTTATTTCCTGAATATCTCACCTGAAGCCTTACTCTCATCTATCCTCAAGTCCAGGACGAATGACTTTGGTCCAGACCAAATTCCTGTAAAGATCATCAAACTCTGCCTTCCGGTAATATTCCCTGCCCTTCTACACATATATAATTTCTCTCTACAAAATTCTTGCTTCCCAGAAGCCTGGAAAAAAGTTATAGTCCGTCCGTTAAATAAAGTGCCTGTTCCCTCCTCAGCTTCCGACTATAGACCTATTTCCATTCTCTCTAACCTATCCAAACCGCTCGAAAGAATCGTCCACTCCCAGCTCAATGATTTCCTCGAGCGAAAAGCTCTCCTTAATCCTCTTCAATCTGGCTTTCGCTCCCATTACTCCACACAATCTGCTCTACTCAAGATTACTCAGGACCTTCAATCCTCCATAGACGAAACTAAAATGACCATCCTGATTCTCTTCGATTTCTCAAAAGCGTTCGATACCGTCAATCATGAGATCCTCCTTTCTAAACTCCAAAACCTCTCCTTGTCAAACAGCGTCTTAAAGTGGTTCCTCTCCTTCCTGTCCTTACGTTCACAAACAGTTCATATCCCTGATAAACCTCCTTCCTCACCTCTTTTACTAACACGCGGCGTTCCACAGGGGTCCTCACTTTCACCAACACTCTTCTCTGTGTACATTAATGATCTTCCGGATTCCATCAACCATTCAGAATACCACTTATACGCCGATGACCTCCAAATTTACTTATCTTTCCATCCTAACGAGATGCTAGAAGCAATCCAAAAATTACAGGAAGACATAGATAGCATAAACGCCTGGGCAGAAAAAAATGAATTGAGTCTAAATGGAAAAAAAACCAAGGCTATCCTGATCGGCTCCAAGCATCTCATTAATTCCCTTTCTTACTACCCCCTACTTTACCTCAAAGGCCAACCTATCCATTTCCATCCCCATGTCAGAAATCTTGGAGTGATCTTTGACCAGCATTTGTCGTGGAGTAACCATATTTCCCAAATCACTAGAAAATCCATCGCTATCCTCAAACAGTTCCGCAGATCCCGTGATTGCATGTCCTCCAAAACCCGTCAACTCCTTGTTTCCTCTCTTATATTTCCTCATTTTGATTATGGCTGTCTTGTATACGGGGGACTGTCTGGTATGCATGATGCGAGGTTAAAGAGACTAATGAATTGCTTCATTAGATTTATCTTTGGTGTCCCCAGGCGCTCCCACGTCTCAAGTTACTATGCTGAATTAAAATGGCTCTACCCAGTTTTTCGGCGGCAATATTTCCTTGGTGTATACCTTTTCCGAACGTTCAGAATTAAAAAGCCTCTGTATATCTTAAATTTATTTACACCTTGTTCCTCCATTCACTCCCTAAATACCAGATCCCAAACCTTAAATCTATACATCCCTTCCTACCGAACTGCCCCCTTTACAAAATCATTTATCGTCCGTGGTGCCTCCTTTTGGAACTCTTTACCCGTTTCTATCCGTAAAAATGCATCCCTTACATCTTTTAAAACCCAATTATTCCTCCACCTCCTTAATCTTCAAACTACCGCAACTATGTAAAATAATGAAATCTGTTTCAATTTGCAATACTTATCTGTGTTTGTATACATAAATCTTGTTTCTCTTTTATTTATTTCTTTAAGTTCAAATGGTTGAAAAATAGTCAACTTATATTCTAATTTCTCATGCTATTGTTTTTTGTTTTTTTTTTTGTTCAATGAGACTTGATTTTATTTTATTTCTTTAATTAACAATTTTGTTCTTAACTAGCCAGACAAATAACTCTGGATTTGTACATATATTGTTATTCTTAGGGGACAAGACGTCCCAGAATAAAAATAAAATACTTTTTCTTCTTTTCTTCTTCTTCTTCTTCAACTAGTAGTAGCTTTCATTAAGAGTATATTCTTTACCTAATTTTTTTATGAATTTTTAAAATTCACATTTTTTAATTTTTTGTTAACAAGGTAACTAATATCAGGGTTAAGAGTACTTTTAATGGAAGTTTCTTAGTTAGGTTTATTATCATGCACAAAATCAGCTTTGGCGTACTTGCCCTTATAACCAAAACTTACCCTCAAAAACGGTGTTTTGAGAATTTAAAACAGTTGTTTTCGATAGCACTTTTCAAGTATTGGATTTCAAAATATTCAAATAATAAAGAGAGCACGAAATATACAATAGAACAGACTTATAAACTCAAAAATCGGTTTGAAAGGTGAAACAAAAATGTCTGCCATTTTGAAACGGTTGATCCTAAAAATTTTTAAAAAATTGATTTGAACTACTGATTCCATACTTAATTGGTGGTAAAATTATAATTTTTTCTAATATGACCGAGCAACCACTTTGGACCACTTGGTATGGAATGACCCTATAGGAGAAGGTCGCCAAAAGTGGACCCCCAATAAACCGATGGACACCCTTTGTATAAAACTGTACTAGTGCTGAAACCTATAGTTAGAGGCAGGAACTCAGCAATAACAAGAAATGATAGTAATGTGAAGTTATACAGCCTAAAACATTAAGGTTTTCATTTTCAAATCAAGTTTAGTATGGATTTTCAATGTTTTTTTTTTTTGCCTGTCATAGTTTTCACAGTAATTCCTGTAATTATTCATATTCAACCATTGCAGAATGATAGGGAAACGAAAGATGAATTTAAAAAAATATTTGTACAAAAAGTGGACCACTTTTGTCGACCTTCCCCTATGTGTATATAAATATACATTTATTTAATTTCATACTATACATTTGTACGCCCAATCTTTCATTTTCTCATTCAATAAGTTTTTTTCGTTTAGATTCCATAAACATTATTACTTTCAAAAATGAATCTTCCAATTCTTCAAAAAATTTGAGTACAATATAAAAAAGGAACAAAATAATTTTTTAAAAAAAATAAAATAAAAATATTTTTACTGCTCATATCGATATTCCGTGTTTTATATCAAGTACTGGATCCACATTTCCTGAAGAATACTTCAGTTCTAGAGTTGAGGGTTATTTTTGAGGATCGTACATTTTTATTAATGAAAGACTCGTTGAATTAATTTTTCTTTGGATTATTTTTTAATATTAAATTAGGAACATTTGCTGAATCATGTACTATTTTATTAATAGAATTTTCAAATTAATTTTTTTTCAAATTTATTAATTGATGTCATTCATTTCCTTCCCCCGCCTTGTCGATTTACCTCGTTATTTTTAATTTATTATTTTACTTAGCAGTTTTCGTACATTCATTACAATGAGGATAAAGAATTACCCTTCTAAGCATCTTGACTATTTATTCTGAATTCAATATAAGAACAGCGTTATTCAAACAGTAATTATTATTACAGTGTGACAAAGTAATTGCACGTTGTATAATTAATTGCAAAGTGGGATAGAAGGATTCCCTATAATTTAGTGTTGTTTATATAATTATAATTGGTTAAAATCATTATATCTAGATTATTCCATCGTATAATGAATTGTATAAAATAGATCATTAAACTTCTCCTTTTGAGTTACGTTTAGTTAAAAACATTCTAGGAATATTCATGATTTCATCGCACTATAATTTTATTGTTCGATTTAGTAGAAAATATAATAAATGGGAGGACAAAAAAAAATCTTTGGCTCCCTTCCATTCTGGAACCGTATTGACGACCAATTCCGTTCAGAGCCAAACCGACTTTGCAAGAATAATGTGATTCATTTTTCCGAATTTATTTTTGAAATGTTGGGGAACTCCGAGTTATCTACGTCTTATTGACTTTCTAAAAGTATGCTATTCTTTTTTAATAGTTTTTTACTATTGACTAACTAGTAACGATTTTATGACGTTTCCTGCGTTAATACTCGTATGATGGATGAAGCAATAAATATTAATAAGTAATCTAAATAATATTCCAAGGTTATTATTTAATCTAGTCGAGTTGCGTAATTTTATCCTCTTTCACGTGGCAACAATAAAATTTTAAAACGCAATAAATCCGGTGTAAGTGAAGAGCTGCCAATGGATCGCAATATAAACTCGACCGTTCCGTGTTGGAGGAATTTGCAGGCGGCATGCAATTTGCAACATGCAACTGTTGCACCCGGCGTTCATTAATTGCAACCGTTCACAGCGCCATTTCTCTTGTCTGCTTAGCTCTTCCCCTTGCGTATTCAATTGGCAGTTTTCCCGTCTATTTGTCTTTTTTTTTATTATTATTTTTTGTTTTATTTTTGAGCTTGCGTGTTAAAATGTTTCAGGGTGAGAACTAGGGATTATTTAGCTTCAGTTTATTGATGTAAATTAACGTTGAGTTGTTTTCACATGACTTTAATTCTACTAAAGATTCGCCCCATGACCGAGGGTTCCTTTGAATGTGTGATGTTATCGATCAACCAACCGATTGATTTGTTTTATATTACTGTTAATTTTGGCATTCCAATATATATATTGGATTATATTATTAAATTCTTTCATATTTTATATTTAGCCATTACTTACTACTAGGCATAATGGGAAACACTCGATTTCTCCATATAAACAAAAAGGAAGAAACTTTTCCGTGGCCATTTAACCCTCATCTGAACTCTTTAAATAGATTATGAAATCCACCTGCGATTAAAGAATACTTGATTCTAGTTAAACACGACGAGATTAATCAAAATTGTTAGAGGTGTTTTCGAGAAAATCCCCAAAAGCGTAAAAATGTGATACAATTTATCAAATAAAGTCCCTCCTCCGTTTACCCAATTTTGATGAAATTTTTGCCGTCACATCTGGGGCATGTACCTACTTCAAATACCAAATTTCAGTATCTTGCATTTTATCGTTTTTGCGTTAGTCTGGTCACAGACACCCACCCACAGACCATTTCGTAGGACATAATAACGGAAGTCGAAATTTTTCCAATCGCAATACTTTCCTTTACTATATATTTCATACATAGTTGAGTAAAAATAAAAAAAATGTATTACTCGAACTAATTGCAGCAGCATTACTTTTATTTACAGAAGTTCCTCGTTTCGATCACCCCCGCATAATTGTGGTTGCCTTTCTTAATTTTGAGCGGACTCTGATGATCTCGATTCTTACTACTGTTAGGAAGGTAAACCAAAGTTTCTTGAAGGTATTTTGTCTATCTTTTCTGTATTATTCTCGCCTTAGTTTTGATCGGGGTTATTCTTGCTATGTTTTTCATATTTATTTATCCGGTTTGTTCCTATTAGTTATTGCTAGGAAAATATACATATATTTTAAATTAATATTATGAACACAATCCATCTTTGTTCCATTACCTAAGGGTTGAGAGCTACAGAGGAATTGCTTACCACCTTAGAAGGAGGGTAGGCAGAGAAGACAAAATATATATTGGGGCAGTGGAAGAGGAATGAGAAAGGGCTATGCTAATACGGGGACTGGAGCTGTCTCATTGCAGTCTCTTCTTGTCCCATCTCCCTCCTGTCCTTTATTGCATCTATTTACTTCCTTCCATCTGTTTCTATATAGCTGGCTATAAAGGACCCCCTTTGCCTGAAGTGAAGTAATTGTAAGTTCAAAGTGCCAAGAGGAATTAAATTTGAAATATTTAACCTTGACATTCAGACGTTTATTTAATCTACTAACACGATGCCAAATGATTTTACGTTAAGTAATTTTATTAGGTTACATTGTTAAATTTATTTTTTCTTTTAGACATTTTGAACTACCTCTCGTTATCCCTTTTCCCTATTTACTTCCTTTTAATTAATGTATGGGCTAGAAGTTTATATTATATTGGTGATAGGCATGGAAAAACAATTATTTTTAATAGGATATTTCCAACCTACATTATTAACTTTTAAAGGATCCGGTCCAAGTACCCATATAATATTTGATAGTGAAATGTACTGAGTGGACTACGAAGAAATTCCTGTATTGCTTGTTGTAGTTAGTAAACGGATAGATAGAGGTCGTGCAAGTTGAGGCAATGAGGAGGCATGAGAGGAAGTTGAGGAACCAATATCACTAACCGACCTGTTACTAGTTCCGAATACAGTTACCTGGTCACAGGAACAGAGGAACTCCTAAGCAACTACAGGACCAATACTGCTGCTTGAATAAATGTATCTCAATGAGACATCTTCATCAAGTTCCCTAATAGTTTCCCCGGCCCTTTGATGACTCCATCCTAGCTTATATTTCTGTCTCTTCACTGTGCTCTCTATCAGTTTAGTATAAGGTACATCTTGGAGATATTGAATTTAGTATAAATAATGGCGTTTGTGTTTGCAATAATAATAAAGGCTTAACGAGCCCACACAGAATCCTCCTACCTTCATCTCGCCCCCCATCCCGTTGGTCGCCTTCGAGGTTATTGATATAGAACTATCGGTGCTAAATGAGGACACTTTTTTTTTAAATGAAAAGTAAAGTTTTGATGAATTTTAACAGTTAATTCTTTATTTTATTTGAGAAGAAGCTTTGTCGACTTAATTCTCAAACAGGTATCAGGAAATAGATAAAAGTCAGTTGTTCGGCTGTCACTGCCCCTTCCTTGCAACGCATCTTTCTATCTATAAAATATCGCTTATTTGGGAGAAGAGTGCAATAAATTTTTTTTAATTCAAACGACTTCAAGTCACTTTATCTTACTTTGAGAAAAATTTCAGAATTTTAAATCCAATAGTTAGCCCTGGAGAGCAGTCAAGTTTTCCATAGCATTGAGAGATGACAATAATTATCACATGTGCTTCATCTGCAAAATTTAGTTTTTAGTATTCCGAACAATCGATATTTCGACGGTAATAACAAAAAAAAGTTATTTCTGTAAACTTTTGAAATGTTATAGCCTTAACTGTTTGTTTGTTGGTTTTAACGTCACTTTATGCCTCTGAGGCTAATCGGACGACGCTACAGTGGGAGTCCTGAATTTTGCCTATCCAGGTATACTTAGGATAGGGATCTTTAACGAGTACCTGACATCGTACAGGCTCGGCACCTCTATTTTACGTCCTATCCGAGGGACGTCATTGACAAGAATGTTTTAAAAAATCATTAAAAAACCATTAAAAAATCCAAGGGCCACCGCTGGGCGCGAACCTGGGACCTTTAATGTTGTAGGTTGCCATCCTGACCACAATACCACAGGTGACCCCATATTGTAACGTTTAATAAAAATAAAAAATATGGTATAAAAGTCCTAGTGTTACAATATCTTATCCAACTAATGAAATCCATTACTTGTTTTCGTAAAATATATTTTGTTTTTTAAACATCCATCGTTTTTTGCACGAAAGGATTAAAGGATCTTATCGTTGGTTGAGGCAGGATGGTGGAGCAGCTGGCAGAACGTCAAGACTCTCTGGGGAGGGCCCAGTAACGAACCTTACAACTGCTAACAGGGAACAAAGTAAAAGTCATAAAGTTTGGCGGTTTGGCTGCGAGGCCAGGAGTTGCCATCCTTCCAACTTGCCTTAATTAACTGACCACACCAGCTCTCCTGCCTCTTCCTCCCCAAATGGCCTACCATCCGTTATTTAACCTTTATTATCTCAGTCTCATTTGCGGCTATTTTTATTACTCTTGGTTATTTTTATTTAATGAATTTCTTGATAAATTGAAATAATTTTTATGTTCCGTCACGGGCCAAATCCTCTTTTTATTCTGACCTAATTAGATTAGATTAATTAAATTTTTTTATTGAAAAGGGCATTGGATAAGTGCAGATGATACAAAGTAGATGGTTAGCTGCACCTGGCTGGGATTTTATGATACAGATTATAAAGAAATATCTCGGTGAATTATGACCTGCGATAGAATATCTTGAAGAAGAAAAAAAAAAAAAAAGGAATATCTGTATATTGAACATGACCGGAAATTTATGCAAGATAGTATCTACAAGATAACTACGAAATCAGAAATTAAAGGCAAAAATAAGGCTAGTGTTAACAACGTTATTTCTGTTACACCAGTGAACAAGTTGTTAAGTCGAATTGAACACTAAAATGGGTGATGTGGCGGTTTCTTCTTAGCGAAAAGTTTATAAATAAGGCGTTCATTTGAAACGTAGTTATAATAATTTGCGTTAAATACGTTGTAATTTATCGGGTGCGAATTTGTAAACTCCAATATCTCTTTACTTATAAAATCGACCTTATAACTAACGAGCAGACCCGGCCACGCGTTGCTGTGGCTCATTTGCTATAATGTATTGAATTAATTATACTAGGTGGACCCGTGCGAAGCACTTCGCACGAAGATTTGTATCACATTTTACTTCTAGGTTTAACATAACTATGAAATGAACTTTTTTTTTTTTGCCTGTTCGTACCCCCCACTAAAAATCACTATCACTAAGAAATCACTAAGAATGTTGCATAGTCTTGGAAATTAATCTTTCTACATTCTGATTTTAACTTCCCTACTGATTTTGTTTTTTCAAAAACAGTTCATAAGATGCTTTTTACGCTTATTTTTCTGACAATGGAGAGGAAGATAGTCTTCTAAGTGGTAAGAACGACATCAAATAGGTTTCTATCCATGGAGAGGCAACAAAACAATAAGTAGCCTCGTGAAGCTGAGGGGCCTAACCCACCAAAACCAAAGTTTTAGAGGTGTTAGACGCCTGGCCCAAAAACGTGGAACGTGTATGTGTCATAAAGCCCGCGTAGAAACCATTGAAATTCATTTTTCTTATTTTGATACTTTAGTTTTCTGAAATTCCCGTTATAAAAAAGATAAGTTGATAAAACCAAAGTTCTAATGAATCACTATGTTACTATGAATCACCATTACAGTCATGGGCGGATCCAGCCGATTGTAATGGGAGGGCTGCATCCTAATGGGTGGAGGCTGCAGCCCCACAGCCCTTCATTAGGATCTGCCGATCAGCTTTTTCACCTTCCCACAACTGAAATTCTACCTGTTCTGCGCATTTTTGTTCTATAACTTGCTTCCTTACTTTAAGGAAAATCAAATTCTATCTTTAAATGACGAAAATTTTTCCAAATGGAGGGGCTCCAGCCCCCATAGCACCCCCCTCCCCTCAGTTCCGCCAATGACTAAAGTAGACTCCTGCTTATCCCTCCTCGTCGGAACGGATACATTGGCGTTTAAGTGAATGAGCCGGTCAATCCGGAAAAGTGTATAAGAAAAACCAGCAAAATATATAATTATAACTTCTATATTTCGATAAAACCCAAATGCAACACACAACCTATTTTACAAAGGCTATATAGTTATTAATTAAAGAAACTTTTTTTGGGCCAATTTTATTTAACAATTTAAGAAAATTTACACTATCAATCTATTCAGTTTTCACAAATCTTTTATTTTTTTTTCGTTTATACGCACCTTAATGTCAACTGACGAAATTTCTTGTCAAAATATAGGAAGCTATTTCTTTTTTAATGAAATGAATGGAGGATACGGATTTTGTTTCAAGATCAATTTTACTTCGAAGAGATTTGTTTTACTGGAGTTCGGTAAAAAATAAAAAAATTTGGTGCGTGCGCGCAACACACAACTTTCACTTACCAACTTACTTAGAATAGAAATTAATGCGTTTTTTTAATTCCACTTCTCAAAGTTACACATTTTTCCACATTCATTTCTTATTTTTGTTTTCATTTGCTCTATAAAAAACACTAATTTATTTTATTAATAAATAAAAGTTTATACTTGTGATAATTCGGCAATGCAAGCATGATACCCCAAGTCGTCTGATTTTATAATTCTCTATGTACTTGATGAAAATTTCATTTAGATACTATGAAACAAATAATTTCCATGAAATGAACAGAACGGCTTTGATTATGAACAATGATCTGTCATTAAAGGCGTACTACACATGCATGGGCTCAACGTGTTTTATGAGTTGACTGGATATTTTTCTTTTTTTCTCCTCTAAAATGTTGGCTATCACATCTTTGGCATTTATATACATCAAATACCCAGTTTGATTAAAATCGTTGAAGCCGTTTTTGAGTAAATAAAAAAAACACGTGAAAATGATACAAAATTTATTAAGTAAAGTCCCTCCTCCGTTTGACCAATTTTGATGAAATGTTGGCTATCACATCTCTGGCATATATATACATCAAATACCCAATTTGATCAAAATCGTTGAAGCCGTTTTTGAGTAGATAAAAATAACAGGTGAAAATGATACAAAATTTATTAAGTAAAGTCCCTCCTCCGTTTGACCAATTTTGATGAAATGTTGGCTATCACATCTCTGGCATATATATACATCAAATACCCAATTTGATCAAAATCGTTGAAGCCGTTTTTGAGTAGATAAAAATAACAGGTGAAAATGATACAAAATTTATTAAGTAAAGTCCCCCCTCCGGTTGATCAATTTTGTTGAAATTTTTAGTAATATCTCGGGCATATCAATACATCAAATACTCAGTTTAATCAAAATTGTTGGAGCCGTTTTTGAGAAAACCAAAAAAATGTAAAAAGTTATTAAATATAGTACCCCTCTGGGCAATTTTGATGAAATTTTTGCTGTCACATCGCGGGCATATACATATAATAAATACCTAATTTCAGGTTCGCACGGTTTATAGTTTTTGAGCTAGTCTGTTCACACACACACGCACACGCACACGCACGCGGACGCGCACGCGCCCGCACACACACACACACACACACACACACACACACACACACACACACACACACACACACACAGTCCATTTAGCGGGACTTGGTTATTTGGACTCAGGGGACCCCAAAACGTGTATTTCCGTTGAAATCCGGAAGTGGAAATTTTTCACGATCGCAATACTTCCCCTTACTATATATTTCATATCTAGGTAAGTGAAAGTATAAAACAAAAGACTTTTCGTCTACATTTTAATTTATTTAAGATCTATCGAACCGCAACATAATACAAATTTAAACAAATTTTTTTATTGTGAATATGACAAAATTTTAAATGTTTTTAAGGATTTTAAAAAGAATTTTTATCTTTTACAGCGTCCATTCGTTTATCCGAAGAGTCGGTTAAACGGGAACCGGTAAAGTGGGAGTATACTGTAATTGCTAAATGTGAGAGTGCAATTTTCCAACGCTACAATTAAGTCTAAATCAGACGAAACATCATTTTTAGAACCTAAACACGACAGGTCCTAGCATTTGCAGTAACGTAATACAATAAGTAGTTGACCACGTGCGGCGGAGGAGCCTAACCCAGGCGTTATCTCAGAAATGATAGGTTTTAGGGCTTTAAAACGCATACCCCAGTTTAGTTCTAAAGAACTAAACTGGGTCTTAATGCTCGTATCGCAATCCATAAAACCCAATTTTATTCGTTTCGATCCGTTGAGTCAGTACGTTTAGGTCGATATTTTATTTTGGACCAAAAAATGAACAATGAGAATGCAATTCGCAAAAGCTCCGTGAAATTCTGAATCCAACGATACCACATTCGTGGCATTTGAGCACGGTAGGACCTTATAATTGATGAAAAACCGATTTTTACGCTTTGTGAAATAATATATGTGGGATCCTAATGTTTTTATACAGTCTAACCAATATTCACTGAATATTAACAATAAATTCGAAAATTTGTTTTACTATGTGTCCGTGGAAAATAATAATGTACGAACAAATAAATGCACTCATATAACACAAACCTTACAATTATAACCTGTATTACAAAAGCATACTTATAAACAAAAAGGTTATGAAATCGAGGTATGACGCCATGTTAATAAATCGAAACATGACCTACTGTATTTGCAATAATTCGCTATAAAAGAAATAATGCGGTCAATAGTCAAGATAAAAACTATCCTATCTTTTAATTTGGACAAAACTAAACACATTAAGCCAAATTTCATTAAAATCGGTTAAGTAGTTTCTGAGTTTACCGGGACACGAGATTTTTATATATATAAGGATATCTAGTTGGCTTACTGTCCGTAATTAGTAGCTGCTATTTGTGGTAATGAAATTCAATGTCCTCATGCCTTATGCCAATAATGCTATAATATACTAGATGTCCTCTGCAAGGTAAGGAAATTAGACAACCACTTATTAATTTATGACTTGTCTTCTGGTTATAAATTTAATGTTTTAAAACAGATTAATGTTTAGAATATTTAAAATGCCAAAGGTAAGTCAACCAGAATTTCGACAGTTAGCGAATTGTTGAGATATTTAGCAAATAGACTTTATTTTATGTTTTTTACAACCTGGCAAATTTTGACTATCTAAACTATATTCCTACAATGTTGAAACATTAATTACATTTTCGAGAATAATTTTCAGAATATAGCAATTATAAAAAATGTATATATTTCTTATGATTGCGATCTTGGTAATCTACCTTGAGGTTCAGGAAGATTACCATGGCGAACCCCCTCACCACCAACTATTACCAATAGATTCCTCTCCAAAAAAATCATATGAAAAAATATAAAAAATCGCACAGGATTTCTCCATTTATTTTATGTTTCATTCTTTCAATTTACTGCGAAAAACTTACAAGATCATTGTGAGTGGTCTCAGGTTAAACCTGATACTTTACTCCTCACCTCTGTACTAGGTCACCAGTACTAATAGACTTCGCAAATGCAATCTGCCTTCAGCCTGTGTTCAACTCTCCACCTTCGATAGAACTATCGATAGAACCTAAACGAAGTTCGATCAACTAAATAATTGGATTTTAAACTTCGAAATCCATTAGAGCGGTGCTGGTCTCTGGTGTTATGGAGGTTTAAATAATGTCGATTGTGAAAGCGCTAGCGAAAATGCATTAAATAATTTTCCACGAAGACTCATCGTTGGCGATAGTTGAAATGAATTAACGTAAGAATTAATTTACAAATATAATTGTTTAAATAGAGATTCTGGTGAACTTAGCCTCTTAAATCAATTGTGATATACTGAAATTTCCACGCTGAACTGTTACGATTAAAAGATTTAACAGCACATTAAAAAAACCAGGACCGAGATATGTTTTTAAACATCTGCATTCAAAGAGATGTGGGGATCCGCAAACTATTTTGAGACTTATTTATTTCTCTTTACGAATAGCATCATTTTATATTCAAGCCGTGCGAGTTGTGCTCTTGTGATTTCCTCTGCCACATCCAGACAATACATCACCCCTTCGCTCTTCTTGCAAATCTTGGCGAGTTCCTGTCGCCGGCAGTATATTTCATATTTCTATATCGCCGATTTTCCTGCTCCACCTTATAGGTAGAGAATTTTAAAATGACATAGGTAGTCGAATAAAAATATTTGTATATAGGAGCGAGTCGTATATTTCAAAACAATAAAGAAAATCATGGTTTTGTTTAATCTTCTTTTTGTACTTATCATTCAGAAGTAAGGCTAGAGTAATTCTAATTTATTTTTTATTCTCTTTAAGACAGGGTTGTTCAAGATTACAATACTTGAAACTGTCCATATTTCTGAGGGAAATAGTTTTAGAGTTTTCAAGATTCAGTTGGCCCGGCCCATAATGGGTATATAAATAATTATTTTTGAATGAGTCTTTTTTTTTTTTAAATTGAATTATTAAACTTACGTTTCTGTGTTAGTTATTATAGTTAGGTACTGTTATTAAAAATAAATATAAATAAATTAATCGGTTTTTTTACTCACTAAACTTATATCCAATGTTTTTTTTTTTTAACTTTATTGTTTCTAAGACATTTCTCATTTCTTTTTAGTATTTTATTACTGAAATTTAATGTATTATTATTATTATAACGATTTTATAAACATATATTAAATTTAAAAACTTTCCTTGATGACTTCAGTATTAGGCACACTGTAGGCCGTATCGAATGTATAAATAATTAACCGCAGTGACAGATTGGGTGGGAGCTAGGTGTTGCGGCAGACTGCCGTACAGGCAGGGCAGGCTATTTATGCGCAGTTTTCCTTTCGTTCGGCCACCCGGGAAATGAAAAACAGCCCCCTCGGGAAATATGGTAACCACTGCCTCCCCCCAAGGTTCCTCTTCCACGGGATAGCTCTACTCCTTAGTCCTGCCGGTAATAATATACTTCGCATCCCATCTCCACCACCTCTACGCCCAATTTACCGCACCGTTTCAACTCATATTAAGACTTTAACAAAATTTATCTGGAAAGGAAAATTAGGTTTATAAATTTCTTATATTTAATAATAATTATGTTAACATATTCCATATACAATCTGTAGTCTCTATGCAACCTTCATATCCATATGGTATATTCTTGAAGCACTAAAAAATTCCTGTTATTCTTATTATACCAAACCCATTATTCCAATTCGCATAATCTTCATTTATTTAGACAAGACATGCGGAGCATAACTTCATAATTAAACTATGTACAGTGAAACTCCATTTCTTTTTACTTAATACGTTAATCGGTCCCCGGCGTCCGATGTCTTACATTTCCCTCTTAACAGCCGATTTTCGCATGAAAATGTCCAAAAGTCAGAACACTTCAAACACTCAATTAAGTCGATTTTTAATGAGATTATTACATTTTAGTGCAGAAACTGTTGCTGACAGCTGAAATTCTTTTGTTTTTTAGAATCGAACTCCGAGGTCCGATACCGGTCCTAAGTAATAAAACAAGACTACTGGACGACATCACCCTTCCGCGTCCGATAATATTGCAACGACTACCTTTATGGTTATCTTTACGGTGGCCTGTCCTGCGTCTATTATGTCCAGTTCCAATCCATACCAATAATAATTAAATGCCTTGAGAGGCTCATTTAATTCACTTTTCAGTAAAAAAAAATAACGATTTCGTCAGAGCATTCCCATCGGATCCCGACTTCCGATATCGTTTGTGGCTCATCCCAGCAGTCGGACCCCTGTTACCGATACTGTTCAATTCAAGATAGCCCTAAAATACGCCGCGGCGTATCCCTCCTGCTCCTCCCTCCATTCGTGCTCCTCCCAGCAGTGTTTTTGTGTTAATTTTATTTGTTAAAACTAACGATTGTTATTTTGATTTATTATTTATTAATATTTCTTGTGAAAACTGTACGAATCTGATCAGTGAGCAGTATTACCGTTGTCCTCCACTGTGGCAAGTTGTAATATTATGAACAACTTTTATTTTATAATCAAAACACATTTAATCAGATTTATAGTTAAAATCAAATTAAATTAAGTTCTATTTTTTAAATACTTATTTTATGTAGGATATAGAATAATATAAAAAAATAATATCTTAGTCTCATATATATAGTTTACTTGATTAATTCTATTTAATATATTAATAATACCTTTATTTTAATAATTAATTAATTTAACTTTTATATATATTTTTATATTACTTTATGAAAAAACTGTGACCTGAATTTTTATTTAGTAATTTATTCTTATAACTAGTAATTTGGTAAGATTAAAATGTTGTTTGTTCAGTCTTAAAAGAAATAAGTCTCTTCCAGATTTATTTCCCAAAAAATTCGCCATCCCTGCAACTGTGCGTCCTGAGTTACTGATATACCATAAGGAAATTGATTAAATAAATAAAATTATACCGATTATATTCTAGACTGATGAATTTATATATAATTATACGATCATATTATAAATGAGTTTTACCAAGCAACTTTGATAGCACTGCAGAAACTTTATCTAAACTTACAAGGGGAGGGCACAGCTATGGGGTTGTCGATCGGGCCCATTTTTTTTCTGGTGGTTCTATATCGAAAAATAGTCGATACGTGTCCGAGCGTTCCGTCCAATGGGCCTTAAGTGCTGAGAAAAAAAATAAAATAACTTGAAAATCCTTTATTTTTTATCTTGAGTTGGGAAAATGATATCGACATGATTCTTTCACTAATTCATTTATTTTAAAGAGTAGATTAAAGTAAAAACACAATCGTTAAAGAATTATTCATATTTCTTCAATTTAATTTAAAAAAAGCTTCAAGTTTTCAAGTAAACTAGCTTTATACACTTTTTCACATAAAAAATTTTAACTGAACCGCCCCCGAATAAAATCCTGCTACACTTTTTTTCTTTTTTTTTTACCCCCTCCCCTGAATTTAAAGGTAAATCTGCCGTTTTAGCATCGATGCTTAGACTTAAGCAAGTTTTTACAAAAAATATTAGACCAAATAAAATAGATATATATTTAACGTTGATGTTTTTAAAAATGTTTTCAATATCGATGCTTTTACATTAACAAAGGTTTTGATGTTTTATGGCAACCGATTTGCGGTGGCAGACGTTTATATTTGTGGTCTAAAACGTGAGTACTTACAGCCTAAAAGACCAAAAATTTTTCAAATCATCTACTTTCTTGGCCCACAGCTTCTTTTCGACTATATAGGCCCTTTGCTGGTTATCTCTTCACTTACTTTGCAAAATTTTTACAGATACAAAGATTATTCTATGCATTTATTGTAGGGAATTCTTGTCGACCTTTACTGCCTCATTCAAATAAAATAACCCCGACCCTATAGTTCTAACAAGTCCTTCTCCCATCCTTATAAACAAATTCAGACATAACTCAGACCTTTATTGAGCCAAGGAAACTAATTGAGTAATAAAAAGAACTGCGGTAGAACAGAGGTTTCGGTTTTTATAACGGCCTTGTTAAAGTTAACGATCTCAGCCAAGTCCCTAAAAGGCTCCCTCTTATCCATATTTAGGGACCTTTTAACCTCAATCGTTCTTGATAACTTTTATAGCTCAGAACGAAATTGTGATTAGGACTTTAATATGGAAACGGCTCGGTGGCGATGGCGGCCGATCCGTTTAAGGGAAAGCTATTTCTGTTTTGTCCTATTGTAACAAACTTTATTCTCTAGCTGATGGATGAAATAGAATAGGGACTTAGTGACCAATTATTATGGTATTGGAATCATTTCAAGTCTAGCTACAGCTTTATATATGTAATATACTAGACCAATCCGCTCACGGTAAATTAGATGCTTTCAAAGAGAAGAGATATGAAAGCGGGATTAGGGGTAAGATAGCGTTGGTAAAAAAAAAAAAAAAAAAAAAAAAAAAAAAAAAAAAAAAAAAAAAAAACTGAAATATATTATATCTAACATAAAAAAATCCTGCAGTGAAATAGGTTTAAAGCAAAAACGCTTAAGAAGAAATGTCGGAGAACACGAAATCAGAAATTGCCCGAACCAACTACGGTGTATTTTCATACCTTTTTTTTTTTGGCGTAATGTGAAAAAAAAATCGTTTAACATGAAAGTATTTTGCTTCTGGGAACGAGCGAAATTCGGAAAACTGGGATTACGCCCGAGCCAGACTTATCAGAGATTTGAATTGAAAGAGACGCGTTACCCATGGTTTATGTGAAAGAATGCTAAGTTTACAACATGCATACAGATTCATTTTTTTATCTATAATTTCTTCAAAGATTTCGATTGTGGTGTCGGAGGTAGATTATGTCAGTATTAAAATTACCGTTTGGCGGATCGTTATTGGATTATATGATAGTTTTACTCTAAAAGGAAGAGTCCAACCTAAAATGTGGAAAATAATCAATATATATTATAAAGCAAAGTGTACAATGTGCGTGCCGAAAAGGCTCAGAAACGACTACACATACGACTAAGAGATTTATGTCAGCGTGTAACTGTATGTCCCCTAACGGAGAAGAAGGTTTTCGTTTTTCTCTTAAGGGTGTGAAATTGAAGAGAAAAGGACTGGAATTTTAAGGCTCTCGCACCATTTAATTAGCCTCTCTTAGATTGAGATACGAGTTTATGAATGAAAGATTTAGTTCGAGGTTCAGGCTACCAGAAAGCGCTAGGGTGCGTTTCAGTCTATGTTTATTGTTCATTCATTCCGTTATATTCGTAAAGGTTATATATTTTGTCAGCTGTTCTTTTTAAATTACTAAAAAATCTAGCGAAAATAATTAAGTAGTTTCACCTTATCTTTCAAAATAAAATAATGATTTTACATCTCTGCAATCAATTAGAAAACCGACTGGATAACTTACAAAATTAATTTTCTCATAAGAAGGTTAATTGAGTAACACATTACATTTAATCAATATATAACATATACTTAAGTAAATTTAATGCAATATGAGTGAACATTTTTGAGTAGTGCAGTGAGCGAATAAAAACAGACATGAAACAAAAAAGAAGAGCTGAATTGACTGATTATAAATCGAAAATAAAAAGCTTGAAGTGTTCTTATTGTATGTAATTCTGGAAAATGGTTTTATTTCTATGTACGTTGAGCATTCCAGTTGACAAAATGACTAACTCCAATTACAGCACTTTTTCAATAAGATTTTATCACCCCTCATAGTTCAGGATAAAAAGAAATATGATGAAAAAATTGTGCCCTCATGATATTTTGGTTTTCATTTAGTAACAGTAGTAAGATTGGAGAAGTGCAGAGTTCGGCCAAATTAGTGTGGGGGGGGATATATTAAGGGAGGTTGAACTGGAAGAAAGGTTCTACAAAAAAAGTTTCTATGAATCTTCGGTATTTTCTAAACTTCTGGATCTAATGGGACCATCACAGTAGTCGGCGCTTAAGTTGTAAAGGAAATATAGTTTTTTAACTAATAGATTTTTCAACCATAATCTAATAACTTATTATCTGCTGACTGCTTGGAATGGGCTTATAAGATTCAGAATCACAGAAACCATCAAAAACGATGCATGACTCGACAAAGTTGCAGCAAAATTAATTGTTCATTTACCATTTTCAACCCCCTTTAAAGTATATACGGTTCCTTATTTGGACGGACTCTGCAGATATCGAATCTTAATATTGATAATATGTTAAAAGTTTCAAGCAAGTGCTAATTTTGTTCTATATTTCCTTTAATTTTAAAGTTTTTCTGTTATTAAAACTACCACACAACTACCGGAGCGAAGCCGGGCACCCTAGCTAGTAATTATATATATATACATATATTAAATTATGGATCTCATTGTTGAACTCACAATCCTTAAGGGATCCTATTGCCTAAATCTGTATTATATATTATTGGTCCTTCACAAATACTCAATAATTATTTCATATTAACATTATTCATTTACTGTGTAATTATTAATTTTGTTTATAAGATTATAATATATATCACATGTGATTAAAAATATTTTTTTCGTTAATAAATTAAGAAATTCTTCTGGACCGTGTTGTACACACTTTTACAGCAATTTAAAGAATATTAGCTTCTATCGTAATTTTGCTTTAATTACCTTTGCAACATCAATTAATACAGATACTTAGCCCACCCCCGAAGGGCCGACTAAGCGGATGAGCTGAGGATTATTGGACCCAGAGCGTTATCTTGGAGCACACCGTTCTGCTCTCCCCTCCTACCCGTCCTATCCTAATCCCTTTCCCGACTTTCCTCCTTTGACTGCCCGTCCTAAGGGATTGAAGGAATTAAGCGTTCGGTATCCATATCTTACATCAGGTATAGTAAGAAATTATAACCGTGATTAAATACTACAATGAAATCTGTTATTTTTTATCTTTACGATGTATTAGCCAACTTTCTACAAAGACAGAAAATGTTTTTAACCCCAAAACATTAAGTATATCTGTCTCATTTTCATTATAAATATTTAATGGTTTGATATGAGCTTATAAGACTGGTGGGTAATTCCACGTCAATTCAACTCAGGCTTGAGCCTCATCATTACAGATTTTCTTGAAATTTGGTATATGTGTACTACTTGTATCTACTAGAACAATTGTGAAATATTACTGAAATATGTTAACCCGTTTTTGAATTATTGGTCTCTAAAGCCCTCAAAAATAGGTCCAGAAACAGAAAAAATCATGATTAAAAATAGCTGCAGATGCTTTCCAAATTTGACTAGGACTATGAGATTGGTGTCGTTTAACAGCTCATTCCAGGCCGTTTCATATGATATACAAGAATGTATAGGTTGATACTAAAGAAATTTTCTTAAAACTAAATGTAAAATTTTAATTTCAATTATCTCGAAAAGGGCATCTCTTAAAATTTTTATATTTTTTATAAAAATAGGCAGTTTTATATCCATGCATACAACAAAATATAAAAGTGGGATCAAAATTTCTTCATTACTAAAAAAATTGAAAACTAGTAATAAAATTTCATAAATCTTGCATTTTATAATTAAAAATAGCTGCAGATGTTATCCAAATTTGACTAGGACTATGAAATTGGTGTAGTTTAAAAGCGCATTCCATACCTTTTTATATGATATACAACAATGTATAGGTTGATACTAAAGAAATTTCCTTAAAACTAAATGTAAAATTTGAATTTCAATTTTCTCAAAAAGGGTATTTTTTAAAAAATTTATATTTTTTTTAAAAATATAATTTTATATATCATATAAAAAGTTATGGAATGCGCTTTTAAACGACACCAATTTCATAGTCCTAGTCAAATTTGGAAAACATCTGCAGCTATTTTTAATTATAAAATGCAAGATTTATGAAATTTTATTACTAGTTTTCAATTTTTTTAGTAATGAAGAAATTTTGATCCCACTTTTATATTTTGTTGTATGCATGGATATAAAACTGCCTATTTTTATAAAAAATATAAAAATTTTAAGAGATGCCCTTTTCGAGATAATTGAAATTAAAATTTTACATTTAGTTTTAAGAAAATTTCTTTAGTATCAACCTATACATTCTTGTATATCATATGAAACGGCCTGGAATGAGCTGTTAAACGACACCAATCTCATAGTCCTAGTCAAATTTGGAAAGCATCTACAGCTATTTTTAATAATGATTTTTTTGTTTCTGGATCTATTTTGGAGGGCTTTAGAGACCAATAATTCAAAAGGCAGTAGACATATCTCAGTAATATTTCACTATTGTTCTAGTAGGTACATATAGTACACATATACCAAATTTCAAGAAAATGTGAAAGGGTTAGGTCCAAAATGATATATTTTTGTGGTGATTTGTCGTGGAATTGCCCTGGTAAGACAGGTGCAGGTTGACACATGGGGTTACTTGACCAACATCATCGAATTGTTACCATCAATGGCTCTATAACCCTACATTTTTTTTATTCAATGGTCTGTCTTACGTGGAAATGGTCAATCATCATAAAAAATCAATTGGAGAGTGGCTTTCAATACTTGTTTTTCTACACTTGCGGTTGGTTGTCACCTACTTTGAGAACTCTTACACAAAAATTAGGAGAAAAGAATCGTAATGGTCTCATATAGATGTGTTAGAACGAGTCAAAATACCTTCCATATAATCACTATCAGTACAAATCAACTTCAAGGATTAAAATAATTACTCGTCACTATGAATCCCCGGTCTCTCCTTCATGCGATCCACCTTGAAATTCATTATTAGACTTCATCGTATATTCATTATATCAAATATAAGTTATCAACATTTATTTCTGTAGTAACATGTATTTATCTTTAGTAAAATATTATTTATTTTATTTTATTTTCAGTTTATTAGTTATTTTTAATAACACGGATTTCAAATAATTTATTTCAGTATTGGTTTTGTACAATTTCGAAGTGTTTTTATCAATTTTGTTTTCTAACCAAAAGTATTATAAAATGTTTTCCAAAAAAAGAGAAAGCATAAATATTAAGATTTATCTTTCTTAAATGGAATACTGTTGATTCAGAGCTAAATCATCCTCCTCCACTTTTATTTTTTAACTCTTAATGCCTAAAAATATAATTTTCTTATAGAAATAAAAAAAATCAGTATTTTCTATTTATTTCCATCATATGAATTTTTTATTTCTTTATTTAACGTATCTCATTGCACCTTGTTTGGCAAGGATAAATCACTTAACCGACGAATTTTCACGAAGAACCTTCATTGATCCATATTTCAAACTATCTTAGTTTCTCGTTATGATTCCCTATCAGATTATAAGTAGTCGATCAGTTTTTTTTTTTTTTCGTTAATATATTTAAATTTTTAAATATTTGACTTCATTATTCCTAAGCCATTATGTACCAAAAAAATTCTACGTAGTATAATAGGCCTTATTATAGGTTTCAAAAAGTTGACACCGTAGTTAGGGAACAATGTTAGCTTAAACCTTAAACAATTTACATACATTAGCAACTATAGAATAGCAATTAGCAAGTCGTTAGGAAAGTACCCAGGGGGGGGAGGGCAGTCCAAAAACTAGGACCTCCACTTCCTGATACCCTCCACTTCGGGGAGTTGTCCAATTTGCAACTGATTTGCAACATCTTTTAATGGCCGTTTCTTTAGAAGCAGTGGTTTTCTTCTAACAACAGGGAAAAAAACGTTTTTAATGATTTCTTAATTACGTGATAAAAAATGTATTTAATGGTGTACAATTGGCCGTATGTATTCACAACCGATTATTAATAATATAAAATATAAGTTTTTAATAAATAACGGGAAGAGAAGAAAATATGTTCGTGAACGAAAGATTCGGCAGGTTCTTAAAATAATCACCCAGTTCACCCATTTACCCACTCAGGTACTTCAAAAAGTACATTTTTTCCTATTGCAAATTGTAGTTAAATAACTAAATGTTCTATGAAAACAAATTCTAAATTTTCTTATTATAGAATAATAAGCTGAAAATATTAATTTAGAATTAGATAATGTACTCTGAAGCAAACATGCAATAAGAAATCCTAGCATAATACATAATAATAGAACTTTTAAACACACGTTAAGTAATTACAAATTAATATAACTTTCCTCAAACATCCTTATCTTTATGTTTGTTTGAGGTCTTTTAAAGTCTTCATACTTATGTAGAACATAGACAACGTAATTCTCCACTTAAGTTACCTCCTAAGTCTTTCTCTGATGACTTTTCTTGTCACCTGCAGTTTAAGCTTGTCTTAGGATTTCTTCTTTGTGATTTCCAATCAATCCGTGTCGATTAAAAGGCGAAGATGTTTTTTTTTTTGGTTCGGCGCTTGTGTTGCCCCTAGTCAAGGATCTTCTTCTTGACCAATTGTTGGACCACTTCTTCAGTGAAAATCAGGTTACAAAAGTTTCGAGTTGATATGTTGAGGCATTCTTGTGTTGATATCCTTACAATTGGGATGTGTTATGGGCTGTTCCTTGTAGTTTCCTCTATGAAAACTGGCGTTGAGGTGATTTAAATATTTCACTACTGATTCAGTCTTATTTTATATGATAATTTTGTGCGGAGCCGAAGCTGGCAAAATTGCTAAGAATTTTGAGATAGTTTTGAGAATAAGTAGTGTGTCATACTATTAATTGGCTTTTCTTTGTGAATAGAATGGGGATTTCGGCTAATTATCTTGTCTTATATTTTGTTATTTTATATATATATTTTACTAGTGCCAAAAAATAGATAAAATATCTTCAACAAGGTTTAAATTTATTTTTAACATTTTTCGCAAAGGGTTTAGTAGCTTCCATATCTAACCTAGCCTTCTTACCATATCAAAAACATATAATCGTAGTGAAAGTAGAGGGATTTAATTTTTTTTTTTCACTTTTTTTACAACTAGAAACCGTATAAATCAGGCTGTCTTAATTGAAAATAACATTTTATCTACGAATCCTCTAATAGAAAATACGCAGCTAAGATTAGACTTAGAAGGCAGATGCTACTCGCAAGCTAAGTCGGCTATAATAAGGAAAGTAAAGAGAAGTTTTAATTGGGAGTAGGGGAGGGGAAGATTTGGGCCGGCTCCAAGACCTTAGGACCATCCGTTAACAATAGCCGTGGATTAACCTCGGCATCTTCTACAAAACAGCTAATTATATTAACAACAGCGTCCTAATTATTTTGTTTCTCCCAATTTCGGGAAACTATTTATTGTTCCTTCAGAGAATTTTCCATGTAACCGAATAACTGAAGAAGAATAGATTCGGACCTTAAGAATTATTTGAGGAACAGTATATTTTATAAACAACCTTTTTCGGCTTCTAAATAAATAAGTTTATCTTTTAAAAGAAATAAAAATAAATTTGGAAAAAATAATCCATCTTGTAACTTATTATCATAAAACTATTTGATAAAAATAAATAGTTCCGTCTATATCTATCGACTTTAGTCATAATGCTTAAAAGTACTTATATAGGCATCGCCTCAAAATATCATAAAATCTCAGTAATATATTTCGTTCGTTTTCTACGTTACAAATATTGTCTCCTATGCTCTGAGCAAAACAATCTAAATGATGATGAAAATACAATGTAGGCTTGTATTGAAATCAATCAATATTCGGCCGCTTTAAATCACAGTATTTAAAGCTCCAATGCCTTTACTAATAGTAAATTATGATTCTATTTATATTTAGATAAATAAAGTTTAATTGTTAAACAATAATTCCATATAATTTCTTTCATAATGAAGTTACGATATTCAGCTGCAATTCAGATTACAAATTTATAGTATTACCGTTAGGTTTACAATTCAACGAAATGAATAGAAAATAATAATTTCAGAATATCGCCAAATGTGGTTTTAGGACTTTCAATTGTATATACCTAAAACAATTATGCACTAGAAAATGAAAATTTTACTATTTTTACTCAGTTTTGCTTTAGGTCAAAATGATAATTAAAAAAAAAGTAGATGGAGCGTTTCGGAGGTCTAGCAGCTTACAACACTAAAGGTCGCTTTTTCGCATTCCTACAGAAGGCCCTAGGATTTTTTAAAGGATTCTTTGTTACGCCGTTCTTCGGATGGGACGTAAAATAAAAGTCCTGAGCCTGTGCGATGCCAGGTACTCGTTAAAGACCCCTATCCTAATTATGTCTGGATAGGCCAAAAGAGTATAGCATCATCCGATTCGCCTTTAGCATAAGGGGACGCTACATAAAGCAAACAAACAAATATAACAGAGAAGATAAGAGAGGGATCCTCGATTGTTTTTAACTGAATAGTATGGTCGTGTACTTGGATATTTATTGCCATTGGAGGGCAGACATACATATAGAAACAAGCTCGGAAACGAGAGAGATCCTGGCCATTCTGAACAAGAGAGTCAACATAAAAAAAACATATAAAAGATACTGAGGATGGTTTTTGTTTGGTCGATTGAAAGAGATTGATGTTTACCCGTCATTTTTTGTCCTTCAGACCGCTGGGGGAATATATACTTCTTGAGCACTGCGTGGTTTTCTCGATTTATCAAACTAGTCATGGACGTATTCTCTACTATTGTAATGAATCTATTGATCCAAGATGTATATTGTAAATATAAAATATTGTTTCTGTTGAACGATTTACAAATGATTTGATTTATTTAAGAATTATTATTTATTTTTTGTTGTGACTGCAAGCCCTGAAGGGTTATACTTGTTACTTCAGTATTTTTTAGAAATCAGTGTTAGTCTCGTTTCTAGTTCAATGAGAATTTTTAGGCAGTGGAGCCTGCAATAATTAGTGAATATTATCGAAATCTTCTTCCTCCACTAAGGGTTTCATTATCGATTATGCCACTCAATCCATTTGCAGACCTCATATTACTACTTACGTATGATGTTTAGTAACCAAGTCCCCCCTCATGTTCCGACCTTAGTGCATAGCTCGAGAACAAAGCAGAACTGGTGCAATAGCTCTTTGATCACGATCCCCGCATTAACAAGTTAAGCGGCGCCTGTACAAAAGGTCCTCGCAGAGCCATTATGCAAACAGCTTTATCCCGGCCTTCGCTCGGTCGCCTTGTTAAAAAATGGCCATGTCGACATCACTTCTCGCCACTCGCGGTTAGAGCTGTTTCCATTCTAAAGCTGTGCAGGGATAGGTCTTACTCTTTGCTTTTGATCTGTTCAGCAAATGAAACATTGGCAGTAAAGCAATAAATAATGGCTAATACGACGGTGTTCCTATTCGTGATTAAACCTTTTACTTTGAATCATTAATCTTTTTGACTTAAATTATCGACGATATTCTGACTTTAGAACATTGAATACAAATTTAAAACTCCTCCTTGACCGACTCGATTAAGTGCAGCTTACTTGCATTCATCTTTTACTTAGAGAGTAAGAAAAAAATTGAAACGATATATACATAGGTACTTATTAACTTATAAAATATATAGCAAATGAAGAAAAAATTGGAAGAATTCAATCAAATACTATATCGAATACGATAATCGGTACTGTTCAATTAATTATCTTTTCTAAAATACTTTAATGGATTACAAAAAAAAAAAATCTAAGATTTAAAAAATACATTTTCAGTCATATGCATGTACATATATTGTCATATACATAATCAAAAAAATCTGGTGCGTGCGCGCAACACACAACTTTCACTTACCAACTTACTTAGATTAGAAATTGACGTGTTTTGCTAATAATCATTTCCCAAAGTCACACATTTTTCTACATTTATATCTTATTTTTGTTAATCGTTAAAGCCGTTTTTGAGTAAATAAAAAAACCTGTGAAAATGATACAAAATTTATTAAGTAAAGTCCCCCCTCCCATAGATCAATTTTGATGAAATTTTTACAGTCACATCTCGGGCATATAAATACATCAAATACCAAGTTTGATCAAAATCGTTAAAACCGTTTTTGAGTAAATAAAAAAAAACACGTGAAAATGATACAAAATTTATTAAGTAAAGTCCCCCCTCCGGTTAATCAATTTTGATGAAATTTTTACAGTCATATTTCGGGCATATAAATCGATCAAATACTCAGTTTAATCAAATTCGTTAGAGCCGTTTTTGAGAAAATCGAAAAAAACGTAAAAAGTTATTAAATAAAGTACCCCCTCCCTTTAAGCAATTTTGATGAAATTTTTGCTGTCACATCGCGGGCATATACCTACACTAAATACCCAATTTCAGGTTCCCACGGTTTATAGTTTTTGAGCTAGTCTGTTCACATACACACACACACACAGACCATTTCGCGGGACTTGGTTATTTCGACTCAGGGGGTCCCAAAACGTGTATTTCCGTTGAAAACCGAAAGTCGAAAATTTTCACGATCGCAATACTTCCACTTACTATATATTTCATATATAGGTAAGTGAAAGTAAAAACATAAATAATTTCTACCGTGAATGGCCATCATACTTATAATATAATTTCTTCAATTTTATTTTAGTTCTATATAAGTAATTTTATTACCAACCAGGCTTAGCAATAGGTTTAAGTGTTTAAGTCAGACACATCAGCTCGTTTAAATCGTATAATTTCCTGGGCGCCCCTTACCATGTCAACCATTAAGAGAAGAGGTAGTAAATATGGGTAACGGTTCCTGATAGTAATTACCTTAGGCTGGGTCCAATGAATTAAGCCTTCGAGGTGAATTATAGACGGTTATTTATATCTCTTTCTGATAGCGGTTGTAGGAAAAAAAAAAATTATGTATGCTGAAGGATATAGACACTAGCAATTTGGCGAAGATATGGCCAATAAATTATACTAAAGATAAGATGCATCATTAATTGTGGGTTACGCTATTGTGCCTGGCAAGAAATATTTTGGGGAAACGTAACGGTATTAACCGGCTGGTATTGTTAAAATCTTTATCATTATAACGGTCATTGCACACGGTTGTTTCGTAAACGTGTTTTTTCTAGAATCCTAAATTAATTACAGGCCTTTAAAAAATATAAATGTTTTAACAACTATATTTACAAATTAAAAACTATATTAATTTTATATTTATTAATTATAGTTTTTTAAATCATAATGTTGTTTATATCAAGACTTTTTCTGTTTCTTTCTTGCTTGTAGAACATTTGTAGACCTGAACCTGCATGATTAGATGAGTTTTGGAAATAATACGATACTTTGAGGACTTACCTTTTATTTTTTTTTTTTTTTGGACTTCAAGGCTTCCAGTGAAGCCCTATACTGCCCATACTAACACCCATGGCACTGGGTGATACTTCTCCTACGAAAGAAAAGCACCACCCAGGGCGGGACTCGAACCCGCAGCTCCGGCATGGGAGTACGGCGCTTTACCGCACAGCCACACCGGGCCCCATTACCTTTAATAAATTATCTTTTATATCCATTACCATTTATTCATTTTAATTTAATCAGGGGAAAGAAAATTCATTTCCTTATTTTTTTGTGGGGAAGAATTATATTCCTTTTATTTTGAGTCAAATTAACATATTATTAAGATTTTATAACAATTAATAAACAAATTGCTGCAGGATGATATTCACCGTTACTTCATTAAAGATATGAACGAATGTAGATGTTCCGGGATGGCCGAGTGGACAAATGCGCTTAGGTAATCAAAGTTAAGCAACGTCGTGCGTGTTTAGTACTTGGATGGATGACCGGTGCATTCGGGTGACCACCCGCCAATGAAAGCCACACAGTCCAAGCCTACCCCCCCCCCGGGTTTATGAGGCCCTTCAGCTTACTGGAGGTGACTCACACCTACCGGGCGTATGAGTGATGTACCTTCCCCGTGTATCCCATTGAGAATCGTGATGTGGTTTTCCAGGATATCAGTTACCGCCCGGAGGTTTGGTACAAGGACGGTATGCTTCAGGAAAAGAAATATAGGTCCTCAGGGCCTGCTGACTCTAGGCTACCATAATCCTTAGACCTAGAACAGTTTCTCACTGTCCTTAAACCCGAGAGAGCTGACGCCATCGGTGGGAAGGACACTGCCAAATTGGCCCCAATGGAGTCTGCCGCTGCACCATGGTGGCGATGGCTGGCAGCAAAGTGAGGTTGGGCTAACCCCTCCAGGCTGTCTGTGCTTCCGCAAGCAAGACAAATGTCTGTAAGAAGACCACACTGCGCAGCCAAAGGTCTCATTAGGCCTAATGCAACAACCGGAGAAAGAGAGAAAAAAAATGAATGTTCATAAATTTATAGTTTATGAACTATATGGATATATTTTCTTCAAAACTTTTTTTTTTTTCTGTGGATCTGGTTATTTGTATGCCATTGGAAAAGGAAATCTTCATAATGATGCATTAATTGAAAAAGTATTAAGAAATATGTGGTGTACCTGTGTAATGTGTGAAACCGAATTAACCTAGTGTTTAATGCATAAAAAAATTATGTAAAACATAGAAATGTATTTTTTAAATATATGTTTATGTCTAAAAATATTTTTTAGGCTAAGTTAATAAGGTTTAGTTTCATCTTATTGTCGAATGAAATTTTTTGCGGGATGCAACTGTATATGTTTGTTTATGTGATAGTCCTAAAGATAGGGATTTACTCCGTAAGGATGGCAGAAATTGTGCCGAAAAATTCCAATGAACAATAAGGATATTACCAGAAATTTTCTTACCAAAAAAAAAAAAAAAAAAGAAAGAAATATATTTAAGAAAAAAAAGATCAAGCGAGCAATGGAATATTGGAGATCTCTTCCTCAGATGTTTTCTCCCTTCCTTTAAATAACTTTCGGTTGATTGGCTACCCGCACCTGGAAAGCTGATTGTATCTGGGCTTAGCAAGTCACCATCCATCTCCTTATCTTCTTATAGGGCGAAGCAATAGCTGCCATATATTACGAAGGGAGTGGTCATCGGCGGTCGCTGTTCCGGAACAGAGGATGCAGACAATGGGTCCTGGTGGCCGTTCTCTGTGGGTGACTTCCTCTCGTCCCCGAAGTACCCCATCCTTCAGGGTTTGCGTCCGCCTCCTTGACTCTGCTCTATAGGCCCTACCATACGGTCAATGCGCGTCATATTAGAACTGTTTCAATTGTTGTTATCGGTCATGAGAGGAATATATGAATTTTTACTTTCACTTACCTATATATGAAATATATAGTAAGTGGAAGTACTGATATCGTGAAAAATTTCGACTTCCGGTTTTCAACGTCCAATTAACCAAGTCCCGCAAAATGGTCTGTGTGTGTGTCTGAATGAGTAAAACCTGCACGCCCACACATTTTATTTTTACTTTCACTTACCTATATTTGAAATATATAGTAGGTGGAAGTATTGCGATCGTGAAAAATTTCGACTTCCGGTTTTCAACGAAAATACATGTTTTGGGGTCCCCTGAGTCCAATTAACCAAGTCCCGCGAAATGGTCTGTGTTTGTGTGTGTATGAACAGACTAGCTCAAAAACTATAAACCGTGCGAACCTGAAATTGGGTATTTAGTGTATGTATATGCCCGCGATGTGACAGCACAAATTTCATCAAAATTGTTCAAAGGGAGGGGGTACTTTATTTAATAGCTTTTTAATTTTTTTTCGATTTTCTCAAAAACGGCTCTAACGATTTTGATTAAACTGAGTATTTGATCTATTTATATGCCCGAGATATGACTGTAAAAATTTCATCAAAATTGATCAACCGGAGGGGGGACTTTACTTGATAAATTTTGTATCATTTTCAGGTTTTTTTTTTTATTTACTCAAAAACGGTTTTAACCATTTTGATCAAACTGGGTATTTCATGTATGTATAAGCCCAAGATTTGATAGCCAACATTTCATCAAAATTGATCAAAAGAAGGATGCACTTTAGTTTAATTTTTTTTTCCAATCTTTACCTTTTTTTCGATGATCTCAAAAACGGCTTTAACGATTTTTATCAAATGCGTCATGTTTAATGAAAATTAGGTGTTCTTTAATATCAGGTAAGCTTTATCATTATTGAAATGTTCTGAGGGGACTTAAATGGGGTATGGGCCTTTTTTATTTGTTCGTTTTTTTGTTTCTTATAAAGTACCTTTGTTTTTGTTTATATGGAGAAATTAACTGGCTCTCGTTACGCCTAAAAATAAGAAATGGCTAAATATGGGATATGATAAAAATAAAGATGTAGAGGAGAAAAAAAGAATGCGGAGTACGCCTTTAAAGACAGACCATTGTTCATAATTAAAGCCGTTCTGTTCATTTGAGAAGTAGCAATTAACATAACGCATTAATTTCTAATCTAAGTAAGTTGGTAAGTGAAAGTTGTGTGTTGCGAGCACGCACCAGATTTTTAAATATGTTATCGTCACCACTGGGTATTTAATAAATAATTACTCTTATTATCAAAATTTAGTAATCTTCTGTTTTAGAAGGTAGCTCCTCCTTGGCCGCAGGTTTAGCTTGGCCAGATCAGACACGATTCGCTTGCGTGAAATAGTAGCTGGAGGAAAGTTTGTTTTTACTTACAAAGATTAAATCCCCAGCTTAATATGTAAGTTCAAAAGAGTTAAAGCATTTTTCATTATGCCAATTTTTTTTAAGTTGAGTTAATTTTTAAATGTTAGCTTTGTCCTTTGAAATACGTATAGTCCGGGATCTAAGGGCCAAAAATCGTCTGATTAGAAGAAAGTTTTTGATCATATATCGTGAAAATACTTATTTAATAGACAACAAATGTGAACGTCTGCCACCTCAGATCGGTTGCCATCAAATTTTATAGGCAAACAAAATCGACATTTTCGAACTTTTTTTAATTTATTTGCTCATAACTCGAAAACAATTTATCACAGAGAAAATTGTGTTTTTTCTAAAATGAAAGGGCATTAAATTTCGCGTTGACTGAGGTCATCACAGTTAAAATTGGTTAAGTATTTTCACAAAACCCGACTGTCAATTTAGCCACTTTAGCAAGAAAATGAATTAGGCTCATGTTCCAAAGCCTGCTATTTGACGAGGGCTATTCCAAATAAAAAATGTTACCTATAATAGTTGTAGAATATCAAATTCTGTGTAAAACGAGCTCCTTAATTTTAAAATTACCCTACTCCAGTAAAAACAAATTAATTGAAACTTGAACTTATTCAGCGCCAAGTGGTCTAAAATCCGTGAAGTTTTTGGAATTGTTTTTCTGTTTCTCCCATATAAATCGGCAAAAACAGATCAAGTATTACTTTCCGATCCCGAGGTGGCAGACGTTCACATTTGTTGTTTATGAAATGAGTACTTTCAGGCTATAAGATCAAAAAATTTCTTCAAATCAGACCCTTTTTTTGCCCTCAGCTCCCGTACTATTAGTTAGAAACTAATGATCTGAAATATCTTTATACAAATCATTATCAGATTACATACTACTTCTACCTAATACCTTATGTCTAATCCTCCAATACAGGTGGAATCTTTTATCCGACACAATAATAAACTGTAGATATTTTCCTGTATTATAGTAATAGATTATTGTATTATATAATATCCTGTATTATATTAATATATTACCCTGTTGGTAATTTCTCTTTTTTTATGGGTGATTGTTTGTGGTAAGAGGTATGGGTAAATATTTAGAGGTAGCAGAAAATCTTCACTCTTGTCCTAATTATATGTAGTCGATATAATCACGCTAGGTTGTATGATCATCGAGTCACGTTGGTGCCATAAATACAAAACCAGTTGCGTTGGAAAGTAACCGTTACAGTTGCGGCTGTTGGAGCTATTTGCCGACTGATCTTAATTCATTAGGGTTTATGTTGGCAGTTTCATTACCCGGAGACAGCTGAGAGTGTAGGCCGAGTTCTGTACTTTATTTATAGTTCTCTGATTGTGAGCTATTGTTATTGTCTACGTGTCTGCGCTATCTATTGATACGTGCGCAGTAATACAACTTAGGAGAAATTATTCATTACTTTTTATACAGAAGTCATATATATATTTGCGAATCGATCAAAACAGTAGTAAGAGCGGATTTTCATGTAAATTTACAAGTATATATGGTTTTAAATTTCCTCCTCAACCACATAACAAAACCGACATATTTATAACTCTGAAATACAATGTTTTATTTTTCTTACCGCACCCCCATACATGGACATGAAGAATCTAGTGCGATGCCTGCAACACAAAACTTTCACTTACCAACTTAGATTAGAAATCGACATGTTTTGATAAATATGTAAACGCCATTCCTCAAATTTACACATTTATTCCACATTTGTTTACTTATATTTTTTTGTCTCCGTAAGTTATAGAGTATTACAATTGCCATTGCAAAACTTGAAATTACTCAGTACTTTCGATTCATTATCGTTTATTTCTTTTTTAAGGGACTCAAAAATATCGTAATTTCATCAATAGTCGAGTTTTTTTTTTTTTTGCTTTACCTGCATTTTTTTGTTGTTGTTTTTACTGCTTAATTGTTTTCTAATACGAGTTGCTTTTTCTAAATATATCTTGAACTTGATCGATAGAAGGTGTATTTACGTCTCAAATTAAATTAAAACATCACTTTAAAATGTTAGTTTACCTCTAATGCCTCTAATTCCTTTACGGAAACCGACAACGATTACTTTCTCTATGAAACCACTTTAAATTACATTTAAAAATCTATTATGGAACTGAAGTTTGTAAACTAAAATATAATTAATTAAAGATTATCTTTTACCTTATTTTTTTCAAACTAAATTTATTTATTTTTAAATCAAGTTTTATGAAATAATAATAATATTCCATCTCGTCTGATTTTATAATTCTCTAATTAACTGTTGAAAACTTCATTCATTCAGGAAATTTCTATTATGTTCCAAAACACTATGACAACTTTTTCCCATGAACAAAACGCCTTTACATATAAACATCGGTCAACAGCGGTCTATCATTAAGTGCGCATGCGTGGGTTCAACGTGTTTTATGAGTTGTCGGAATATTTTTCTTTTTTTATCAGGCATGCGTTTACTCGATTAATTTCATAGTTAGCCATTTTTTATTTTTAGGCATAACGAGAGGCAGTTAATTCCTTGGTATAAACAAAATCAAAAGTACCTTCTATAGGGAAATAAAAAAGTTTCCTTCGCTAATTAAGTTCCCTTAAAACATTTTTATGATGATAAAACTTACCTGATATTAAATAATACTTGATTGTCACTAAACCTGACGATTTTTATCAAATCTTTAGAGCCGTTTTAGAAAAAAGATAATAAAAATGAGAGATGACATTTTTCCAGTCACTTCGTGGGCATATACATACTTTAAATGCCCAATTTAAGGGTCGTACGGTTTAAATTTTGCAGCTAGTCTGTTCAAACACACCGTCCATTTCGCGAGATTAAGCTATTCGGATTCAGGGGACCCAAAACGAGTATTTCCGTTAAAAACCGGTAGTCGAAAGGATTGCATACACACTTACTATATATTTTATATATTAGTAAGTGAAATTTATATTAAAGAAAATTCGGAATTTTCTTCGGAGCATTTTATATGTTATATGTTTATATATTACCCCAAAACGAGTATTTCCGTTGAAAACCGGTAGTCGAAAGGATTGCATACACACTTACTTTATATTTCATATATTAGTAAGTGAAATTTATATTAAAGAAAATTCGGAATTTTCTTCGGAGCATTTTATATGGTACGGAATGACGTAACATATAAAATGCTTCTTTTAATTTTTAAATTAATTTTGAATTATATTATTTCCTGAAACGTTTTCTAAGAGTTCTTTGCCGACTCCACTTTAGGTGTGACATGTATTTGTAAATGTTTAATATTTTTGTTGCTAAGATATTCATATCAGATAAAGGTATACATTATATTAAAAATATACACCAAGTGAGTGATTTAATGTATTTTTTAGCAAATTGATTCTTTTTTTTATTATTATCATTGTAGTTTTTTGGGGCCAGGGGGTGATCAAATCAGTTTTAAAGTAGATATACCTAAACCTCTTGTATATATATATATATATATATATATATATATATATATATATATATATATTTATGTTGTTATTTTTATTATTACTTTTTTTATTTTTAATCTCATATCTAAAGCTGCACGTGCAAGACCAGACATTGCTTACTCAAGGATTAAAACTCAGAAGATGGACTCTAGATAAAAGCTCTTCGACCCCCCTAGACCGGTCAGCATTTCTGTATTCCCTAGGAAAGTTCATAATAAAAACATTTTGATTTTAATATGATATGTTTTATTTTTATTAATAACTTTTAACCAAAAAATATATATAATAAAGGATGGATTTATTTATTTGTTACATTTTTGTCTAAGTGGCTATTCATTGCTGCTTACAACTATTTAGGTAATAGGGTTTGATATTGTTCCCACGTTTTTTTTTTTTTTTTTATCTTGAGTTGACTTGCAAAAATAAATAAATTAAAGGACGGAATATATACAATTCATGTTATTAATCAAATGATAATTTATAAATATTGACGTTCATATGTATATGTATGTTGCTTTTAATAATATTAAATACGTTTATAAATTATTATTATTATATTAAATACGTTTTCATTTGTTCATTTAATTTATTCTGCTGAAATACCAAGAAAGTGTTTTGGAGAGTTACTCTTTTTTTACTGTTTGTTATTATTATTTTTTCATATTATTATCATTTTTATAGTGTTTCATATCGAAAAGTTAAAATGCATAAAATTTACATATATATATTGTAGTTATGATTCTTATTTAATTACAGTTATTTATTAAAAAATAAAGGTATACTATGTTGGTATAACGTTACGGTTGTGCGGGCTTGTAGACATCGGCGCCTTCTCCGTTCCAGTGGTGCTAATGAAGGAAAAGATAGCGACTTGTTCCTCATGTTGTTTGATAATAAATACATTAATCAATATTCGGGAATTGTAACAGTGGATTATTGTTTAATTTATTAATTTATTTAGGATATTAGCCTCTTTTCAAGGCTCTGAAAATACCTACAAGCCACCATTAGAAAAAATCTATGTGGATAGTTCATTTGGGATCACTAATACTATTATTTATATATTTTATTACAAATGATTCATTAAAGCATAATGGTTTTAACCATTAAAACAAAAATAATTTTATAAATGTTTGTTTTATTATTTTAATATTTCTACAAAGGAGCTAAGTGACCCCCTTAAACAACCTGTGAAACTATCCTTCCCCTTGCCAGAAATGTTATAGTATCTTTAATGCCATCTCATTAGCTGAACAGGTTTTGAGGGGTTCGAACGAACGGTAAAAGTAAAAAATATATTACAATTATAATAAAAAAAGGTACAATTATTCAAAAAAACAAAAAAAATCATTATTAATATTATGAAACTATTATGATTGTATATTATTATTGCTTACTAAATAATTACGTAAGTAGCTGTAGCGCTGGAGCTATGATTATTGATGAACATAATTAGAAGAACGAAAAATTTTGTCACCATGTAATGTCAGTATAATAAAACTTTATTATTCTCTATAAATTTTATAAGGAACATATTTTTTTTATTGGTATTTAACCAAGATTTTTATGTGATCTTCCTAAGATCCTTTGTCGCATAATGCTTAATAATGAATATCATATTAAGGATATTCTAAAAATCATTAACTAAAGTTTGTCATTACTTCTGTATGATGTTATAGTTCGAACTATACTTTTCTTACATTTTCCAGACTTTATACTCTTACATCTCTAATCAGGAGATCTCTAAATGATCATAGTATTTAATGAAATTTCAGTATTTATATGTGTACAAATTGGTATTTACAAACCATTGCTTATGTTATCTTGCTACAAGGCAACACCGATTACTATTGCAGGAACCTATCCATTACAGAGAGGGCTGTGTTGGTGTTTCATTTCCAGCGGGGTAGATGGGGGAGGGGGAGACTAAACGAGATGTGCCCCCCCAGACTTCCCTTATTGTCCTCCCCTTATTGCAAGCCTTGGATCCTTTGAGGATCCTTCCGCCACCCTACCTCCCCCCTCTTGGATCGGGATCGAGTCCTCTGTTCGGGATGTCCTCTTGTTGTTGTTGCTTTAGCTTGTATTTATTTTATTCCTAGGAGATACTAAGCTGGTCCAGAGACTACGATTTTCTAATCCAAAATACCCATTACCCCTCCACTCTACTGAAATGACTGCAAAAGTAAGAGAGTTTATTTCTTTCGGAGTAAACGTCAAGAATTTGATTATATTAAGATTACGTTCCCATCTCTGACAATTTTTTTTTTTTTTCTAAATCTAACAATCTTCTTTGAGACTGAAATTTAAATAGTGTGCGTACTCCATAATGCAAAAAAAAAACAACAAAAAAAAAACAATAACTAATAAATAATATTAAAAGAATGACTTCTGCATTTGACCTCGGCACATGTACTATTATCGGAAAAGCTATTTTTTATTGTAAAATTCTAGCCATTCCAACCAGGCCTTGGCCAATTTGTTCTCTTCAGATTAAAATAGAATTATTATCCGTACGTAAACTATCACAACTAGTAACTTTTTAGGAGAAAGAAAAGTGTAAGTGTTGAAATAAGTTAAAAAATCCTTCTGGCGCTGTAATTATATTCTTTTAATTCACAGTCAAAAAGCAAAAAAAGGGGGAAAAACAATTTTTCTGTAATCTATTATCTATAATTACCTAAAGGTCGTCCATCTTTGTTCTTCTAAAAGTGAAATATGTTAATCAATTTCAAAAATTAATTCCTGGTTTTACCAAAAATCATAGATTATTATGAATGCAGTCATAACACATTTTTTTTTTTTATCCATTTATATTTTCCATAATTTTTTTTTTTTTTTTTTTTTGTTTTTCTCTTCATAAATTGATTCACACCTGTTAGCGATCGGCAACAATCAGCGAATTCGTGGTCTGCAGCAACGCATTAAAACATAAGGCATTAAGACATGAGGGAAGGACGGTGCTCAGCAGCACCTCTTTCCGGGCTTGACACTAATTCAGGTGAGGGGGTCTCTCATCCAGCTTCTTTTTAGCCGCCTTCTAACAGGCATGTCAGCCGTGGCCATGTGGCCGTAATTTATTTAGTTTAACAATTTAAATTAATTAATTATTTTTTAAAATTAAATTAATTGACTTACTTAAACCCATTTGGACATACGCCTCACAGATTTTCGGCTCAGCTAAAAAGACACACTTACAAAGATTACAAACTTTTTAATCCAAAATTTGAAGACTAATTACGGATGCACACAGGTACCTAAGTAACCAAACTCTCCATACAGAGTTAAAACAACCGACTATCCAACAACACATGGGTGATTCTCATTTAATTTGACCATTTAACTTTTTTAGAAATTGAATTTTGGGTTTAAAAAAATCAACTTATAAATAAAATTTGATCTGAATATCATCAATAAGATGTTCAAGAAAACAAAGGTGAACACAGTTTGTCTGTTCGTTCAGTATTATTTTTTATACTCAAAAATGAGTTTTGTGAGGAGCGTTTCTGTATTTTTGTTTATTTATTTTTTGTAATGTTTTTTTTTCTCTCTCTCTCTCGTCACTTCATATCACAGCGTAAAAACTCATTTGTAATGCATCGAATCTTGTTTTCCTTTTGTTGTACAATAATTACTAGGCTGGCGTCTATTCCTACTCCTTCTACTTGCCAAGCTTAGTAGCCTATACTTTCTCGCTAGTTGACCTATGAATAAGTCGTTCTGTCAAGGCTTAGGTTTTTCGTCGGATATTTGCAGCTCATTGATCATCTTGTTGTGAAATATATATGCTGCACAGTTTTTACTCAGTTCAGTGTCAACGATTCACCCATAATTAATTCGTTCAAGGCTTTACATGTTGGTCAAATTCAAAGACCGAGAGGTATTTTCACAATCTGTGTAGACTGAATATTTTTACAAGACGCCGATTTGCTTATTTTCTTTCTCTTGGCCAACATCTCTTTTTTATTAAGAATATATTTTACATTATGTCCCAAGTCTATTTTTTCTTTTCTCTATTGCTCCTTTCTACAGCTTGTTAAAATTGCTATACAAAAGAAATGAATCATGTAGGCATTTAAACATAACAATAACAACACTTCCCCAGAATTGTTTTTCCGTCACGAGTGTTACGTAACACTCGTGACATTTTCACAAAAAATCTCTATCCTTAGCTAAACCTATATGGGTCATTCTTTTACAAACCGAACAGATTTGGACAAAAATTGACCGACACATTTTAGATTTAACTGAAACTTTTTTTACGGGTTCTGTATCGAAAAAAAAGAGATACGTGTAAGAGGATTTTTTTTTATTTTCGATATTTTGAAAAATAAACAAGATCGAAAATTCGTGAATTTGATGATTTATCGATAATAGCCTTTTTTTCAAAAAATCATAACTCCGGTTCTATTTAAGCTAAAAAATCTAATTTTTTTTTATTTTAAAGGTAAAAAGACAAACTTTAAGAAAAAAATACTTTCAAAACAAATTGTCGAAAAATTCAAATTGTTATTAACAATTTCAATGTTTAAATCGGTTTTTAACAGTGGCGCCACCCATGAATCAACTTTTTACTATTTTTATCGTATTCTGCGTCAAATTTTCTATCGAAAACGCTTTTAAAATCGATGGAGAAGTTATTTTTACTGTAAGAAAAAAATTAATTAATTTAGCGCGGTGCGTCACATCGACAACGTGGGTCACATTTCACGGCTCATATTCTTGTTTTACACCGTTTTTCTCTTAAATACAAATAATTGTTTCATTTTTTTAATTAAAAACCATATTTTATTAGCCAAGAAGATGGGAAAAATAGAAAAACTACATAAATAAAAATAAATAAAAAACATTGTTGAAAATGAAATTTTTTTATTAAGATTTCGATAATGCATTAGTTAATAAGAACAATATTTAGAATATAATAATAAATACAATATTTAAAAATAAGACAATGTTTACATTTTCTGTTTAAAAATTTTTACAATAACCTTTTTTTCGCAAGACGAAAACCGTTTTGCTTCCAATTGCTGTAAAGAAATCGGATTAATACAATGATATTTTAAACTTCCTTTTACTGTTAAAGCTTTTTGGAAACGTTATATTTAAGATTAGTCTTTTTGCATATGAATTCGCGTCACTCATTCTGTCTTTGTGTGTGCAATACATGAACAGAAGCAATATCAATTACTGGGCAACAGAAGCATTGCCGAATATAACGTGTTGTTATTCGACAGTTAATGAACAATTGTACGAACGTTTCCAAAAAGCTTTAACAATAAAAGGAAGTTTAAAATATCATTGTATTAATCCGATTTCTTTACAGCAATTGGAAGCAAAACGGTTTTCATCTTGCGAAAAAAAGGTTATTGTAAAAATTTTTAAACAGAAAATGTAAACATTGTCTTATTTTTAAATATTGTATTTATTATTATATTCTAAATATTGTTCTTATTAACTAATGCATTATCGAAATCTTAATAAAAAAATTTCATTTTCAACAATGTTTTTTATTTATTTTTATTTATGTAGTTTTTCTATTTTTCCCATCTTCTTGGCTAATAAAATATGGTTTTTAATTAAAAAAATGAAACAATTATTTGTATTTAAGAGGTAAACGGTGTAAAACAAGAATATGAGCCGTGAAATGTGACCCACGTTGTCGATGTAACGTACCGCGCTAAATTAATTAATTTTTTTCTTACAGTAAAAATAACTTCTCCATCGATTTTAAAAGCGTTTTCGATAGAAACTTTGACGCAGAATACGATAAAAATAGTAAAAAGTTGATTCATGGGTGGCGCCACTGTTAAAAACCGATTTAAACATTGAAATTGTTAATAACAATTTGAATTTTTCGACAATCTCTTTTGAAAGTATTTTTTTCTTAAAGCTTGTCTTTTTACCTTCAAAATAAAAAAAAATTAGATTTTTTAGCTTAAATAGAACCGGAGTTATGATTTTTTGAAAAAAAGGCTATTATCGATAAATCATCAAATTCACGAATTTTCGATCTTGTTTATTTTTCAAAATATCGAAAATAAAAAAAAAATCCTCTTACACGTATCTCTTTTTTTTCGATATAGAACCCGTAAAAAAAGTTTCAGTTAAATCTAAAATGTGTCGGTCAGAAAGGTGTTCGGTTTGTAAAAGAACGTCCCATATATGAGATATATGAGAGGATGAACACGAATAAATGTCCCAAACCAACATCTTTTGCCGGTATCATTCGGATTTTTCAATGAACGCTGATACATACAATTAACGTTACACTCGTGACAACTAATTTTTGTGATATACATTATTTTGCATTGGATATCAAATAACTGCCTATTAGATACTTTCTTCACCAAGTTTGCACATCGAATGATAGCCGGTATTATAAACAAAGGCTATCATGGATATTCCCAACATTTTCAAAGAACAGTGTTGCCCAGAACAGCCAACAACATTCGCCATGAATTTTCCTACTAACCTTGGAGACAGATTTATTTTCCTGATTTACATTCGAAGTATTAGAGGTAACTAAAAATATTCATAACATTCATAACTTGAAACATCACCGTATTACAATGAAATACCTCATTGTTCAATTTTAATCAATTATCAGGGGTTCATTTATGGGTGTGGTGAACTAAGCATAACCAGCTTGGGGACTGTAACACTCGTGACATTTTCAAACTTCACATTGAGATATTTTGTTTTTTATGATGCCTAGGTTCATTTAAATGTTACCATCGTTTTGTTATGACAGAAGAATATAAAACAAATATCCAAAATTTTTTTTTGGATATAAAAAAATATCTGAAGAACGAATGTTAAGTTCAGGGGCACTAAATGGTCAATTCGTATGAGAATCACCCACATACGAACGCTTTACTCACGCTTTTTTGTTAAATTGGAAGGACATAACAACAGATTAATTCACGACATGGACACGGTTGACTTGCCCGTTTGTTGCGAATTGCGTTGCTGCAGCCATCGCGAATTCGCTGATTGACGCAGACAGCTGACAGTTGCGAATCAATGTTTGAAGACAAAAAAAAAATTAGTATTTAATAATTAAATTTCTTCATAATTTCCTTAAATACTTTTTTAAACTCCTAACTCAACCATAAATCTATTTATCTCGTAAAATCCGCACTATCATTCTTTCTTCTATGTCGACCATCTTCTTATATTTTTCATTTAATATTAATAAATTTTATATTACAATTTAAAAATAGATATTTCTGTAAGAAGGATAAATTGTTTGAGAGGTGGAAGAGGAAGGCGGGGGGTTTGAGTAACAGGTGCGGTAGTGGAGGTAGGGCCTTATCGAGGTAAGGCAGGGACGCTGACACATGCAAATTGCCATAACCTCCTCCAGCCAAACTCTCTTCTCCTCTCGTATTTATTGCCCAATTTACTAAATTCAAACAGTCTTTGGCTATCGGTAGGCTTAGGAATATTAATGCCTAACCATGGAAACGTGTTCCACATTATGGTGTGATTTTAAATTAGTGTGAATAATATCATGGTAAATTAATAAAATTATATTGATGTAAAATGATATTGGCAAGGCTAAATTCATACGCAAACGTTACTGTTAATGTTTTTATTTTAGTATTTCATTAAAATAGTATTATAACGTGAAATAAAACAAAACGCAAACATATGATTTTCCTCATATGATATGATGAGTTGGAACAAACGTTTCTGGTACATGTTTGTGACCACAATATTCGAGTACTATCTACGCTGGCCTCGAACCTTCCACGCTGTTCTTCTTTCTACTGAATATAAGGAGCGATGGACTGGAGATATAGTCTTGTTCTGAAGCTCGAGTCATATCGTTATTTTTGTTTTTCTGTGTAGTTACAATGTGATACTTTTTGTAACCTGTTTAATTGATTAAAACAAACATTTTCATAGTTTATATGGCATTGTAAAATCATTATTTTGGTTCAATAAAAATTATTTCAACCCAGAAGTTGATACAGAGTATTACTAAAGCTTGCTAAATAATGACGCAAGCTGCTGTAGAGCTGGAGCTATGATTATTGAAGAAAATTATTAGAAGAACGTAAACTCTTGTTACCCTTTAATGTAAGAACAAAACTTTATATCCTTATATATATAAAAATCTCGTGTCCCGATGTTTGTCTCTCTATTTCTCAGAAACTACTCAACCGATTTTAATGAAATTTGGCTCAATGTATATAGTTTAGGCCAACTTAACGGACCGGATAGTTTTTAACTTGATTAGTGATCAAAATAATTCTTATATAGCGAATTATTGCAAATACAGTAGGTCGTGTTTCGATTTATTAACATGGCCTCATATGTCGATTTCATAATGTTTTTGTTTACAAGCATGCTATTGTAATACAGGTTATCATTATTATAATTTTGTATTGCTTTATATGAGTGCAGTTATTTGTTCCTATATTATTATTTTCCACAGACAAATTTGTATTTATTGTTAATTTTCATTAAAGAATAAATAAATCAAGAAAAGGTTACAATAAATTCTCAAATGTGTAGGTACTTTTTCTTCCTTTTCCTTTTTTATTTGTATTTAAATTAAATTACTAGCTAAGCGCTGAAACGCTTTGCTTTGGCCCACCCTGATATCAACTTTTAGTAAAGTAAATACATTTTAATAATTTAAATTAGGCTATTATTTGAAATAATACTCTATAAATGTTGTAACAGCACCTACTGTCATAGGTGTAACCTAATAGAAACCTGACTTGGGGAGTCAGTGTTGCCAAAAATTAGTGAAAATTAGTAAGCTGGCTACACTGCGGGTAACTAGTCGTGAAAACTTCCTCACAAAAAGAGTGTGTTTTGATTAGGTGTTGTGGGATACTTTGTGATTTGCTAAAGAACTGCATAATTAAGACTTTAATATTATATTTTCAGTTGATTTATTTAACAGAAGTTTCTTTATTTTCATTATTCGTTTTGTTATTATTATTTAAATACAGTGTTTTTTTATTTTACCAAACCTTTTTATCATTTTTATCCCGGGATCTAAAATGTAAAATTTAAAAAATGTCAGTGAAGATTTGTAATTCCTCCTTTATCAACAATAATTTAAAGTTGAGAAAATTTAATCCCAATCGAATAGAGGCTGTTATTTCCTGTTCAGCAGAGTTGTAATTATCTTTATATGTAAAATTTAAGAAATGTCAGCGAAGATTTTAATCCTTTCTTTAATTTAAAGTAGGCTATTGTTGGGAATGACATTTCGTTGTTAATTTCACCAGAATACAATTTTTTACTTATCTTTAAATGATTGTTGATTAAGAAAGGATTACAAATCGCGGCATTTTTTTAAATGTTACATTTAATGATTATTACACCTCTACTGGACAGGAATAATTGTTATTTGGGTAACCTCAAGTTTCAGATTTATCCGCCATAAATATGAGAGTACTACTGCAAAATAATCCATCGGCAGATATATTTTTTAAACAATTGCTCTATATTGGAAACGGTGAAATAGAGCTGCATCGAAATTCAAAATTTATCAAATTACCAGAAAATTTCTGAACTGTTGTAGAGACGAAAAATGAACTGTCTACGAAATATAAAGTGTCTTTCCTGATATTTTGAACAATTATTTGGACTATAATTGGCTAGGTAGTCGTGCTATTTGGCAGCAAAAAATGTTGATTTCGATGAAATAAACTTCCAAAATCAATTGACAATGTTCTAGATGTAAACGAAGCCGTAAATTTCCCATGTGAATTTTTTAATTCCCTCGATATACACCCAAACAATCTCCAGTTGAAGATTGGCTCACCGATCATTCTTCTTCGTAACTTAAATCCACCTCAATTGTGCAACGGTACACGTTTGGTCATTAAAAGGATCACAGGAAATGTTATTGAAGGAAAAATGTTGCCTGGAAGGTTTACAGGAGATATCGCCCTATTGCCACCTATTCCCCTGGAACCGACAGAATTTTCAATAAAATTTAAAAGGCTTCAATATCCTATTCGTTTGGCTTTTGCCATGACCATAAACCAATCCCAAGGGCAAACAATGTCCACTTGGACTTTGAAAATCCGTGTTTTTCCCATGGGCAATGGCATAACTCACGTGGGAAATGGGCATCGCCTGCTCACGTGTGTGGAAACCATCAAATCTTTAGTTTGTGTTAAAAAAAAAAACAGGTTAACCCAAAACATTTTGAACAAATTAGTACTTGAATAAATAAAAATTCTTAATTGTATTATGTAAAAACCTCTTTAAGAAGAGATTTATTATCATTCAAATATATTGCTAAATTAAAAGCTTCAACATACCACCCTCCTACCGAACACTTATTAGCCGAAGGGTTGGGAAATCGAGGTCTCAAAGAAATTGAGAAAAACGCCTATCAAAAGGACATATATGACGCGTTAACCAAGATTGGCATGACCCTGAGCAAAATTAAACCCGTTGTTAAACTAACAATACCAAGTTGAAGTAGTGTTAGGCCAATAATCAATAGATCAATGGCTGAGGTTATCAAAACTTACTTCAGTCATCCTTTTTAAAATTAGTGGAAAAATATAGCCATTTCGAGTTGGTTTATACCGATCCATAAAAAAAGGGCGATAGTGTTGGCAGCTCTGTGAGTCGTAAACACAATCAGCTCCTTTTTAATCAAACTACATTGAAATATGAGATGTAAAAAATAAAAACTTTAACTTTCTTATATTCTTTACCAAATACTTTTAAATGGTGTAATGCTCTATTCTCAATCACGTTGGATTTTGATTAGCTGAAAGGTTTTCATCTTTATCAATGAATATTGGTATTACTGTATTTGTTTAAAAATATTAGGATATAACTACTGAGCCACAGCAACGCGTGGCCGGGTCTGCTAGTCCTTTCTATAAAATTTTATAGGGAACATGTTTTTTTATTAGTATTTATCCAAGATTTTTATGTAATCTTCATAAGATCCTGTGTCACATAATGCTTGATAATAAATAACATGTTTAACGTTACGGTTAATGTTTTTATTTTATTATTCAAAAAAAAGTTATCATGAAAAAAAAAATAGGTGTAGGTATAAAGTTACATTTTATAAGTTATAAAGTTTGAAAATTGTTGGTATAAAACTAGGTTTCCTCTATCGATTACCTTCCTTAAACCAACTGAATAGATTTTATTAGTAATGCAACAAAATCAACTCAAATTATACTAATCACATTTCACTTGATTCACAAACTCAACACTTCTGGGATAAAGTCGAGCTAACTACTTATTCACTGCAACAACAGAAATAATTTACAATCTTATTGTAATTAATCTAATCTTAATTTGTGGCTGACCACCATTTTTAAATTATTTTTAAATAATTTATTTTTTGAAGAGAAAAGATTTGGCTCCGCCGGGAGTCGAACCCGGGTCTCCTGCGTTACATGCGGGGATGCTAACCGCTACACCACAGAGCTCGGCTCAAGGCAGAGCAAATCCTTCCTCTTCACTGATACCTACTCACCCCTAACGGGTTCGAATCCCGGCGGAGCCAAATCTTTTCTCTTCAAAAAATAAATTATTTAAAAATCTTTTCTTAATAGGGGTGAGTAGGCATCAGTGAAGAGGAAGGATTTGCTCTGCCTTGAGCCGAGCTCTGTGGTGTAGCGGTTAGCATCCTCGCATGTAACGCAGGAGACCCGGGTTCGACTCCCGGCGGAGCCAAATCTTTTCTCTTCAAAAAATAAATTATTTAAAAATCTTTTCTTAATAGGGGTGAGTAGGCATCAGTGAAGAGGAAGGATTTGCTCTGCCTTGAGCCGAGCTCTGTGGTGTAGCGGTTAGCATCCTCGCATGTAACGCAGGAGACCCGGGTTCGACTCCCGGCGGAGCCAAATCTTTTCTCTTCAAAAAATAAATTATTTAAAAATCTTTTCTTAATTAGGGGTGAGTAGGTATCAGTGAAGAGGAAGGATTTGCTCTGCCTTGAGCCGAGCTCTGTGGTGTAGCGGTTAGCATCCTCGCATGTAACGCAGGAGACCCGGGTTCGACTCCCGGCGGAGCCAAATCTTTTCTCTTCAAAAAATAAATTATTTAAAAATAGGGGTGAGTAGGTATCAGTGAAGAGGAAGGATTTGCTCTGCCTTGAGCCGAGCTCTGTGGTGTAGCGGTTAGCATCCTCGCATGTAACGCAGGAGACCCGGGTTCGACTCCCGGCGGAGCCAAATCTTTTCTCTTCAAAAAATAAATTATTTAAAAATACAATCTTATTGATTTCCTTAAACGTACAAAATTGCATCATACAATTTAGCGGAAGAAATGGTGATGATGACCCTTGTCGATTCGTTTAAAATTGTTTTTATAAAAGTTAAATAATTTAAGATGATGCAGAGTCGAATTCCTTATAATAGCAACACAAGAAGTAAAACTTTTATCCTATGACTCAGAATATGACTATAATTTTTCAATATAATAGAAATGCTACCCGCAAAGCTTTCATTTGATTTCTTATTGCGCAATAGGCTTTTTTTCTAATATTTTTATTTACATTTTTTTTTTTTTTTAGAAGTAATAATCCAATCTGTCTCACTCAACGGCATTTAGTAGATTTCATGATTAATTCACACAAAGCAACTAATGAATAAACGAATTAGAAAAAAAAGAAGGCTAAATTACTGTTACAACACAAGTTGCTATGAATTATAAAAGTAACACCTCAAATTTTAAAACAAAATATCCCGAGAAAGTGGGGGAATGATTAACTGATATTCCAGAGGACACATAAATTGTAAAGATGTTGACCATATTTTAAACATGTACCTACCATGAAGAACAAAAAGCCCAAAATCCATAAATCAGTTTCATATTTGATAATTAAATATGATTAATCAGTAATGACCACAAAAATATGAGTGCCTAAAATTAATAAACAAGTTTTTCTTAAATTTATTCTTAGAACAGTAAAAACCTTGACAAATCAACTTACCGAACTTTATTTTGTTACATAGGAAATACAAATACCGAATGTTATCAAGATACCATACATATCAATATTGCTTAATTTTTTTTCAATCAAACCTGAACTCTATTTTTGCAATAACCAGCAGAAAAAAAATGTAAGGTAAAAAGAAATGAATGTTTACTGTTTGGAGCATGAAGTCGGAAAAGGGTAATTAAGTTCCGTAATTGAAAAATAATTGGAAATTCCTGTTTGATTGCTGTTATTAACTCCGACTTTGGATTAAGTTACTTCCTACTAACTGCTCCCTTGAATTATGAAACTAATCTTATCCACCGTCCAGGAAATGAATCCTACTGAGTTTGGCTTAGTGCAAGATTAGGTATAATTTTCTCTTCGGAATGTTTGGTAAACACAGAAACATTACAAATGGGATGTTACAATTTATAACTGTACACTCATCTATTGAATATAGATGGTCCAGTATGTTAAAAAATTATTTATTTTTAATTGAAGACGTTTTGCTACGTTTCCGGTCTCCCGCTTTTCTAAGGCGGGTGGGGGTTGCCAGAAACGGCTTATACCAAGTGAATATATGAAATTAATATAATGAATATGTATCAATTGTATATTGGATACTTTTCCAACGGTGACGTGTTTACCAATTCTATTTTATTCAAATAAACCTGTGGCATAGGGTAAATGATAATAAATAAACAAATCTAAATTGAACTATATCTTTAATTTTATTGAATAATAATTTAAATCATTTATATCCATCCCCTTTAATATATTATCTAAAGATACTTTACTGACACAAATTAGTTAATGGATGCTGACTGGCAATTTAACATTATTTAATCAATACTGACCACATAATATTACAACTAGTACTGTATATGTATTAACCTTATCTGGTGGGCACTCTCTGGTGTTGTCTCTGGCCTATCTGCTGGATCAGTCCCTGCCATCTCTGACGCTCTCTCAGACTCAGCACAGCATCCCATCTCGGTCTCACTGGCTATCTGGACTCCCTCTCTTCCTGGACCTCCGCACTCCTTGTACTTCATTCTCACTGAACTCTGTCCACCTTCCAACTCTCTCTCCTCCGAACTCTCCACTCGACTTCCTCAAACTTCCTCTGAACCTCTTTCTCCTCCGTATATGTCCTCTTTCCCCCACTATCTTCAGACCTCCTCCGATTGGCCGGCCGCAGACTTCTCCTGATTGGCTAGCTGCCTAAAATTTCCCTTCCTTTCTATACCCAACGTGTTTCCCAGCGGCCTCTGCCGGGACAAAACCAGGGTTTATGGCCACAAATTTCTCTAACAATCTTCCTAGGTATTTCCCTGGATGTTTGTCGGCAGCATTGTCGGTCCTAAGCTTTGCTTATTTTGAATCTCTAACAGAAGGTTTATGGCCCCAATAACTTACAAGGCGGTATTTCCAAGACCTAGCGCCTTCAGGTAAAACCGACCACCGGGTTGAGCATATACAGTACTTTACATATTTTGATATTAAATTATTAATTCAATTTCCTTTTCCTATCACGGCAGCATCCACAATACATAGCAATTTACTTTTATTTTTACTTCAAATATTCAAATGTAAGGGCCTGTCAACTTTCTTCGAAGTTCGTTGTAGATTGTGAAATTATCGATAAGGTTAATTTTTTTTTCGGTGATAACATTGATAAAATTTTCTTTGGTATCGAGTATTTTGCACAACAATCACAGCATACATAGAGTGCTTCTTACCTCTCCAGACACTACATATGATTTCCTCTTTCAAATACTTTTTCGCCTGCGTATACTTTGGCACCAAATTATTGATTGGCCTTGAGTACAATTGATAAATCACATTTTTCATAGTCAGATATTCGATTTGGAAAATTCTCGGCTTTTCTCGGATGTTTCGTTTCGGACTAAATATAAGAAGCGATAGACTAGGGTCTTAGAGATCAATCCAATTATTTTGCATATCAATCACAATGTAGAGTTCTTCTTAGACATTCAGACACTACACATACGATTTTCTCTTTCAAATACTTTTTCGCCTGCGTATTATTTGGCACTAAATGATTTTCCTTAAGTGCGATTGATAAATCACTATTAGGGAATTAGCTTCAAAAATAAGGACATTGTAGTTATTGTTTAAAATATATGTCTAATCATATAATTATTTGATCATTTTTTATACAAATTTTAATAAAATTTATTTATTGAACAAATGCTTGATGCTTGAATCTTCCCATAATGTGTCATTAGCTTTAATAATATATTCTCTTATATTGCAGGACCTCCGGGAAAGCGAGGGAAGCGAGGAAAGAAAGGAGATACGGGAGAACCCGGACCAGCGGTAAGTGTACTTCGGTGTGCCTCAAAGTAGTGTACCCTGTTTGTACTTCTTGTACCAAACCGCTTCTGTAGTCACTGCTATCAGCTTTTGTAAATACATACCTAGGAATAATAAAGATCTACTGTAGATATTTGATTATTTTCGTTTTGTTTTTCTAGCTTTGTTTTTAATGGAACCAGTGAAAATGTTCAGTTCATTCCATAAGTATATTTATATTCCATGAGTATATTATTATTGTGCAATTCAAACCATTTTTTTTTCAATTATTATTTAGTAAAATAAACTTAATGTCTTGTAAAAAACAAAAACAAAAATGAAATGGAATTTTTTTTTTCTGTTTCTTAAATTTATTGAAACATAATTTGATATGATGAAAGATACTCGAAAATTTTGGAAAATAGTCCAAGACTTTAGTTAGAACCGTTATAGATGTGACTAGATGATTTCGAATATTCCAGGCTATTCTGGGATTTTCCATCCCGGGTTAAGTATAACAAGCGATGGACTATGGTCTTAGATCCTTCCAAGTTACTTTCAAGTCACTGTTTGTCACTAGTAGTTACTGTTTTGTAACGTTGTTACTAGTTTGAGTTTTAATTGTTAGCGTAACATATTCGTTCTATAATGTTACGCAAATAAAATTATTTCACACCCACATTGGCGTAATAACATTATGCTATATTTTTTTTTAGAGTAGAGAAGTAAGAGTTGTTTCATTTGATTTATATAGATATATTAAACGTTGTTATTTACAGGACTGTTTAAGCTTTGTCCGAGAATTTGAAATCGATAATTATTTTTCCTCCAAAAAATTATATAATAATTATTGTATTTGATATTTAATCTAAAAAATATTCTTTATTTTTACATACAATTAAATCGATCATTGATGTTTATTGGTTTGATTGATGGTTGGTTCGATGTTTTTTGGTTTGATCACTCTCGGTAACACCTAAATAATGATGATCAGATTGGAATAAAAAATTTGTATTAGGAAATAAAACCACTGTTTAGAAGATGCATTTTAATGTTATACTTATGCGTTTCATTCAAAGTCATTACTTTTTCTATTCCAAATTAGTTGTGTGATAAGAATGTTAACATAGAGCTCCTAGTCGACACCTGAGCACCATAAAAATATATCTGATTTAAAAATTAAACTTTTACAGTTCCTCAGCGGTAATTTTTAGTTTTAAATTCCTTTTGTTTTCCTCTCCAGAGCCATAATAAAATCCCTGAACGCCCTTTCATCAGATAATAGTCCAGTTTTGTTTTTATTGCATTCAAACACTACTTCTAAATCCACCCATCCTTCATTGTTTACTAGACATGTAAACTGAGACAATTTTCGAAATGATTTGGAAAATAAACTGGACTTGAATATTCCACTCAAAACAAATCAAGACATTAATAAAGCTATAGAAAAACTTGCAACCTCAATATCAAGCTGCATAAGCAATAGCACGTCAACTAATGATAGGACAAGATACCAAACAGATAAATTATACTAAAATAAACGTACAAATAGGCTAAAACCATAGTAGTATTGACAAGTCATGTGGAACAGCACTAAAAACCTCCTAAAATTCAAGTACTGAAATCATCCACTCCTCACTTAATCCCAAACATGATCCGAAGAAGAAAAATCCCAACTATTCGGCCGGCACCTCTTCAAAACTTTTAAACCACATCCTAATATCCTAAATCCTATTTATCTTGAATTTATTGAAGCTGGATTGGACACTGCTCCAATTGACCCTTCCACCTAAAGTATTTCATCCATGTGAAGTATCCAACATCATCAGATAATTAACTCCCCGCAAAGCTCCTGGACACGATCTCTTTTCCTCCCTAATCCAAAAGCTTCTTCCCAGAAAAGCTTATCCTAAAAATGCTTATTCCTTACCCACATATATAACGCCGTCCTCCGAACCTCATGTTTCCCCGACCCATGTTAACTATCTGTTATCAAAATGATTCCCAAAACCAAGAAACCACCCGCATGCCCATCCTCTTACCGTCCTATTTCTCTATTACCCTTTATGGGTAAAATCCTCATTCTTAAGCGTGTTTATTCCTCCTAGACATAAATCACACAATACCAGATTACCAGTTGGGATTCCGAACATCTCCCACGATCCAGCGATGTCATCGTGTGACGTTGTCTCGTCTGCATTGGAGCGCGGAATGTACTGCACTGGCGTTTTTCTTGATTTAGAGAAGCATTTGTTCGAGTCTGGCACCCGGGATTGCTGTAGAAACTTCGTAAATTCGTACCTCTTACCTACTTTCTCATTACCCGTTCCTACCTTTCAGACCAGTTATTCAATATCAATCTGATAATAAGGCCTATTCATCCATCTTTTCTCAGTCTGCTGGTGTTCCTCAAGGTAGCATCCTCGGTCCCATCTTCTAAACAGTTTATATATCTAACATCCCAACCCACCCTAATACTGTTATCATCATGTACGCCGATGTACAATCTGTGCTTGCAGTTTGTAATGACCCAGTACTTGGACCCCGAACTCTCCAATCCGGTTGGTAAATCGTTCCGGGGCATAACTTGCTCTCATAAACTGGCTACAGTATATTAAAATAATTAAGGTGGAAAAAGTTAGAAAAAGTAGTTAGGCGTGATCTTGGTCAAATGGTGGCGGGATGGCTAAGTGGGCAAACACGTTAGAAAATACGTGTTGGCCCTGGCAACCAAACATGTGATTGGAAACCCGAAGATAGCAAGTTGAAAACCCGGAGCCAGGGGATTATGGTGATACTTTGGAATATTAAATCGCATTACAACATTCAACGTTTCCATTTTTTTACGTTTAAACACCTTCCCTCCAGTTTATATCGGAAATATGCGAATTACTCAGAAGTAGGCATATAGCACATTATTTTAGATTAATATTCGACAAAACGATGGCTTTGGGGCTATCATTTAAATTCTAAATGAACGTCTAAAAACACGTAACTCAGTTTTTTCTCGAACTTTGCCTAAATTGAAAACAAGAGAATAAATAAATACAAGAGCTTCGCCTACTTTAGGTTATTTAGAAATAGTTTGAATTAAGACTTTTTGTTTGTTAATTAATTTACGATATCTCCTTATTACGTAAACAACCTAAGTCTACCTGCGGAATCAAAACAACCAATAATTAACTACATCAGTCCTTTAAACTACTATACTAGGCCTAAACTGACATGCCTATTAAAATTTGGCCAAAAATAACTTTAGTAAAACATATTATTTTTAAGGGAATCTGGAGGTCTTATTACAATTATATTTAGTGAGTATCATGCACACATACTCCTATATAGATGACACCTATCGCAGAAAGCACCGCCATGCCCTGAGAGCTAGGAGCTGACGGTGAGAGATTGGGCTAAATAATGACGTCATAAAACTTATCCAATTAGAGCCAACTTAGCTAATTCCCCTTCCCCCCACCTCAGTGTAGGTTTATTTGCTCCCACCCACTCCCCTCCCTTCCGCAAGTGGCTCGGTAAATATCACCAGTCTGTTGCTACAACTGTTGTCTGTTTGTTTGTTCGTTGAATAATGATCTGAAGGAAATTATTTACTACCCATCGACTTATATAGCAATATTTTGTTCAAAAATATTAATGTGTTAGGTTTTTTCTCTCCCGAAAAAATTGACCGGGGGTGGGGGGGATTAAGGTTCATCACTCCCCTGGCCTTGGAAACCACGTAACCACGTATAACATAAAAGCCGAGGAAGGGGATGACAAAAAAAAAAATTACATCACTATGTATATAATGCATAGTAACGCAGCTTTGGTAATACATACACATGGTATATATATGATTTTCAACGCTGAACAAAAAAAAAAAAAAAAGGAAGTTTGGAGATACGGTTGCAAGCGATTTCAAATAATAAGTAATAATTAGACTTGGACTGAAAATAATATTTTGATTGAATATCGTGGAATTTGGGATAGAGAGTACCAGGAATATTATAACGCATTAAGCTCTGACGTGTGGTGGGAAGGGGACTAAGGTGAAGAGTGGACTTTCAATATATTTCTGCAGCAAAATCATGCGCAAGTAGTTAAAGATCGGCATTGGATCTATCAAACCGTTCTTGGAGCTCAGCAGTTTGAAAGGCTTCTTGATGAAGGTTGGTCCTGTGACCCCTGTCCAACTAAAAACTGTCTAACTCGGACCTCAGGATCTGTCAGCGTTTGTGCAAGTCCTTCCATTAGTGAGTTTCCACTTCGTCGAATTTCTGTTCTCTCATCCTTAATAGTTGTCAATGTCACTTTTATCATGTTTTGTTTTGTATAAATATGAAAAACTATATATTGAACTTTATTTGGAAAAGAAAAATTTGTATTTACAAAAAAGCGATTATCGGGGGAAGGGGATCAGTGAAGAAAAGAGATTGGCTTGGCTTTGAAACGAACTCGGTATTGGAGTGGATAGCGTTCGGCGGCGTGACCAATCTTTTCCCTTCAAAACTATAATATTTAAAATTGATATAAAAATATAATAAGTAGAGACCCACTCCAAATAATTAAATATATATATACATTTAAAGTATTTCTATATGAAGTAGTTTTGATGAATGCTTTTCCTTTGAGAAGGATCTAATCCACTCCGAGACACAATATTCTTTTGTATAGGAATCTTTAGATTCGGCTTCTTTCATTCTCAAAAATAATCCTTCCATCTGGAATTCCTTTCGCTACAACATCCTTTCCTTACAATGGCGGTATTTCTATTGTCAGAATTTTCATTTTCACTATGAAAGTTCCCGCTCTCTTATTTAGGTTTTTTCTTATTAAAGTTTGTTAAATATTTTGTTTTTTAATTGTTTAAATAAATAAATAAACCGATTCTGATAACAAATAAAATTATAACAAGGAATATTTGTTTATGTTATTATTTCCTTATGTATGCGTATGTATTACGTTTTCCTAAAAAGGGTGTCACTCATCTCTTTTTACTTTCACTTACTATATATGAAATATATAGTAAGTGGAAGTATTGCGATCGTGAAAAATTTCGACTTCCGGTTTTCAACGGAAATACACGTTTTGGGGTCCCCTGAGTCCAAATAACCAAGTCCCGCGAAATGGTCTGTGTGTGTGTGAACAGACTAGCTCAAAAACTATAAACCGTACGAACCTGAAATTAGGTATTTAGTGTACGTATATGCCCGCGATGTGACAGCGAAAATTTCATCTAAATTGCTCAAAGGGAGGGGGTACTTTATTGAATAACTTTTTACGTTTTTTTTCGATTTTCTCAAAAACGGCTCTAACGATTTTGATTAAACTGAGTATTTGATGTATTAATATGCCTGAGATATGACCATAAAATTTCATCAAAATTGATCAACCGGAGGGGGGACTTTACTTAATAAATTTTGTATCATTTTCACGTGTTTGTTTTTATTTACTCAAAAACGGCTTTCACGATTTTGATCAAACTGGGTATTTGATGTATGTATATGCCAAAGATGTGATAGCCAACATTTGATCAAAATTGATAAACCGGAGGGTGCACTTTATTTCATAACTTTTTTTCAAATTTATACCTTTCTTCCGATTATCTCAAAAACGGCTTTAATGATTTGGATCAAATTCGCCATGTTTAATGAAAATAAGGTGTTATTTAATATCAGTTAAGCTTTATCGTTATTAAAATGTTCTGAGGGGGCTTAAATGGGGAAGGGGCATTGTTTGTTTTCCTGTAAAGTACCCTTGTTTTTGTTTATAAGGAAAAATTAAGTGCCTCTCATTGCGCTAAAAAATACGAAATGGCTAAATATGAAATATGAAAAAAATCAAGTAAACATATAGAGGAAAAAAAAAAGAAAAATAATCCAACTCATAAAGTACGTTGAGCATACGCATGCGGCGGAGTACGCCTTTAATGACAGACCATTGCTGGTAATTAAAGCCGTTCCGTTTGTTTAATGGAAATTATTTGTTTCATGGTAAATGAAGTTTTCAACAACTACATAGAGAATTATAAAATCAGACAACTTGGAGTATTATGCTTGCATTGCCAAATTACCACAAGTAAAAACTTTTATTTAATAATAAAAAAATAGTGTTTTTTATAGAGCAAATAAAAACAAAAGTAAGAAATGAATCTGGAAAAATGATTGAGAAGTGGCAAGTAAGTTGGTAAGTGAAAGTTGTGCGTTGCGCGCACGCACCAGATTTTTTCTTTTTCTTTTTCTAACAAAAAAAAAAAAAAAAAATCTGGTGCGTGCGCGCAACACACAACTTTCACTTACCAACTTACTTAGATTAGAAATTGACGTGTTTTGCTAAATATCATTTCCCAAATTCACACATTTTTCTACATTCATATCTTATTTTTGTTAATCGTTAAAGCCGTTTTTGAGTAAATAAAAAAAAAAAACACGTGAAAATGATACAAAATTTATTAAGTAAAGTCCCCCCTCCGGTTAATCAATTTTGATGAAATTTTAACAGTCATATCTCGGGCATATACATACATCAAATACCCAGCTTGATCAAAATCTTTAAAGCCGTTTTTGAGTAAATAAAAAAAAAAAACACGTGAAAATGATACAAAATTTATTAAGTAAAGTCCCCCCTCCGGTTAATCAATTTTGATGAAATTTTAACAGTCATATCTCGGGCATATACATACATCAAATACCCAGCTTGATCAAAATCGTTAAAGCCGTTTTTGAGTAAATAAAAAAAAAAAACACGTGAAAATGATACAAAATTTATTAAGTAAAGTCCCCCCTCCGGTTAATCAATTTTGATGAAATTTTAACAGTCATATCTCGGGCATATACATACATCAAATACCCAGCTTGATCAAAATCTTTAAAGCCGTTTTTGAGTAAATAAAAAAAACACATGAAAATGATACAAAATTTATTAAGTAAAGTCCCCCTTCCGGTTAATCAATTTTGATGAAATTTTAACAGTCATATCTCGGGCATGTACAGACATCAAATGCCCAGTTTGATCAAAATCGTTAAAGCCGATTTAGAGTAAATAAAAAAAACACGTGAAAATGTTACAAAATTTATTAAGTAAAGTCCCCCCTCCGGTTAATCAATTTTGATGAAATTTTTACAGTTATATCTCGGGCATATTAGTACATCAAATACTCAGTTTAATCAAAATCGTTAGAGCCGTTTTTGAGAAAATCGAAAAAAACCTAAAAAGTTATGAAGTAAAGTACCCCCTCCCTTTAAGTAATTTTGATGAAATTTATGCTGTCACATCGCGAGCATATACCTACACTAAATACCCAATTTCATGATCGCACGGTTTATAGTTTTTGAGCTAGTCTGTTCACACACACACACACAGACACACACACACACACACACACACACACAGACCATTTCGCGGGACTTGGTCATTTCGACTCAGGGGACCCCAAAACGTGTATTTCCGTTGAAAACCGGAAGTCGAAATTTTTCACGATCGCAATACTTCCACTTACTATATATTTCATATATAGGTAAGTGAAAGTAAAAAAGCTCAAGTAATAGAAAACCAGTTTTTCTTTCTTTTTTTTTTTTTTTCTTTTTTTTGTGGATTGATAAACAACACAATATATAAAAAAATATGTTCAATTTAACAATTGAAATCAGTTTAATAGATCAAATACTGAGATTAAATTCTCAAATTTTGTAACTAAAATTTCAAATAACCACAATTTTATTTGATTAAATTTCGGGAAAAAATAGCACTAACATTTGTTTTGAATCACACTGGAAATGCAACTGATGAAAAAATTGTTGCAATTTGATGAAATTAGCATGAAGTTTAAGAACCAAAGAATATTTTAGTGGTGCATGGACTTAGTCAAAGCCTAAAAGACCAGTTACTGAGCATGATTGAAATAATGAAATATCCTCTGTAAATAAGGGACTTGATCTGGGCAACGAGAGGATATGGCGGTCCAACGTACATCCCTCGGACAGACGGATATTGAACCAATAAAAAATGAACTGAATTGAGAAATTAGAAAAAAAAACAGGATCAACTGTGATCCGTATATTATTAATAGGTTTTATTTTAATTGAAAATGGTTTTATTGAAATTGAAAATGGTTTCATATTTAGAAAAAATATATCTTTTTAAATTAAAAACTAAACTGCTTTCGAAAGAAAATGGGTACTTGTTTGCAAAATATAAATATAAAATATAAATTAAATAATTTCGATGAAACTAGATATCTCAAAACACATAAACGCGTAGAAAATAATTTAATTTCAAAATCTCGTCTTTTAATATACGATAGCAGTTAATATATTATTAAAATTTTGCTTTTATTTTGTTTTCAATGTGAAAAGCAACTACAAGTATCGTGGTACATAAATGCAACTGACATTGTTATAATGGCAATATATTCACAACTATTTCACTGGTTCCACTTATAAATCATGATTGTTGTTTTATTTTTATTTACTATTATTATTTTTTGTTTAGCAAAGAGTTTTTTTATTCTTATTTTTTTTTTTTTTAACAATTATGTTATTTTTTTCATATTTTTTGTAGTTTTGCATTTGTTTTGTCTGACTGTTTTCTTTTGTTTTGTTTTTTTCAGGGGCCGGTTGGTCCACCTGGGAAGAACGGCTTTCCGGTATTTTAGTTATTTTTTAAGCTATTTTATTTTTTTTTTCTTAGTGTAGTGTAAGTTTTTGTACATCATTTTTTATTTGATTATGTTTATTTTTTAAACACTAGAATCTAATTCTATTATTGTGAAAAGTTTGTGATATTTTTAAATTATTATTTGTAATACTCTTTGCATTGAAACCTTTATATAGAACATCGAATCCTTAATATAAATAGTTTTTAAAATATCAATTAGCCACCTTAGAAAGAAAACTTAATGTGAAATCATTGACTTCATCTCCATTTATTTGTTTCTCTTACAGGGTCAAAAAGGGGAACGTGGATTTATGGTAAGCTAAATGTTGTTAGTTGTTGGTGGAAGTAAAGTTGAAAGTAGACTAACCGAACTAACTGTTGCAATTACTAATTGCGATTTCACTGTATATTGGTTGGGATTAATCTGTATATTAATTGGGACTAATATGTATATTCATTGGTATTTTTTATCTTCCTTTTATTATTTCTGTATTTTGTTACTAACAGTGCAGTAAACTAATTTTTATTTTTTGTTGACAAATTAAAACATTCTTTCATCTGTTTTTAAATTGTTGTAAATTTTCTTAAATAGAATCATCTTCCATATTGCATGGACTGTAGTCTTTTAGTTTGGGGATTCTTCTGGAAAAATCTTTTCTTTTCTTTTCTATTTACATTTCGTTCTGTTTTACAGTTCATAATTATTTTTTATTTAATCATTCAATAAATATATAGCTAATTTTATAATTAGTAGATAGGAACTGAAGGTTTTCCTATGATTCTGCTCCATACACAATTAATATACCCGTTTATTCATTTTTTTTAAAGAGTGAAAATAGAATAAGAAGTGGACAATCTTTTTGATTTGTTAATAAAAAATCTATGGCATCCAAACAGTCCCACACGTTTTTTTTATTAATTGAATTGAATATTTTAAAAATATAACTTAATAAGTTGTGATGAAATAATACTATATAATAGAATTAATAATTACCTACGTTTCGTAACTATCAGAAATTCATTGTGGCATTTTCTAAACGTAAATACGTTGAAGCACTAATTATTAGCTATCTATTGGTCATTACGATCACTTTAACCATAAAAGTTATACATAGGAAGCTCTTGGTTCGGCGTAGTCGTCACAAAGTTTGTACATTAACGGATTGTGTATGATAAATAGGACTTTTTTCGTTACATTACTTGGTTAACATAAACGAAGATTCCTTATACTTATGAATGTTGGCATACATTATATATATATATATATATATATATATATATATATATATATATATATATATATATATATATATATATATATATATATATATATATATATATATATATATATATATATATATATATCAGCAACATTGGGATGATTAGGAGACCATTGAAGTTTCGAAACATCACCATAATATAGTTGTTTATTATTGACTGAACCTCAAGAAACAAGAAACCTGTTATAACATAAAATAATGCGAAAAGTTATTTTGTCAAGTTTAGTTGCTAAAGCATTAAATTATTTTTAATCTTTGTCGACAACAACTGTAAGGCTGTGCCATATAGGAAGATACGGTATAGTGTAAGAAGTTATGCATTCAGGAAATGAGGAGGGCTGTAAGAATGCAAAGACATCTGGGGATGGCCTGTCAAGGGAGGGAAGTTGTCTGCCTCGTGTTCCTCCTCCATTGTGTTATATGTTTTCTCTACTGTGTACTGTGTTCCTGCCAGATTGTATTTATATTTTTTCCTTCGAGACTTGAAATTATTATCACTTTTTTTCCTTATCTATTTTTTTTTTTTTTTTCCTTTTAACCTTAGCTTTTACACCTTAAAAATATTCTAGATAAAAAAATCAAATAAAAGTTCTAATGACGTATTAGAATGAAGTAAAACATTATAAGAAATGACAAATGATTAACATCGAAATGAACGTTTTATTTTTCTTATGAGTCAAACAGAAATGATAAGAATGTCGTATTGACCATACTTGACTAAATTTTGCTCAAAATTATTTTAATTTTATTTCTTTCCATTCACATTAGTATCTTAAAATCTTAATATTCAAAAATGTATTTTTTTTTTCTTAATACGCCATATTGACACTTCATGGAATTCAACGATTGACCAATTTTGTAGAGCACTTTCTAATCCTTCGGTGAAAAATAGTTATTAATTAACATTTGCTTGCGCATAACTCTGTAAATTACGTCGGTTATGTAAAATACAATTTTCCGTTGATTATCTTCTAAATATTAATTTCGTAACCGTTTATTTGTTATTATTTTTCTTTTTTTTTTTATTAAATCACTTTATTGTTATTCAACTATGTAAATAATTCTCACAGGTTTTCTGCAATTTAGATGATATATTTTTGGTACTGTTCTGTTATGCCAGCGCCATCACTGCAGTTCATGGCAGAATAAATAGTGCCACTAAGTGGCCCTCATCCCAAATGAAAAATACCTTTTAAAGTTTATCCCTTATGAGTGAGCAGAAGTCGAATGCTTCGATTGAATAAAGCTAATAAAGGCCCCTTTTATCTCTTAATATTACAACATATGTAGTAGTACATTATATTTGAATCTTATGCATAAGATCAGGGTTCACAATTTTTTTCGGATTCTGGCGCCCTTTACACATTCGAATTTTTCGGAGGGGTTTCGAAACAAATCTTAGGGCTCACGTTATGTTACTATAGTTTTTTTTTGTTTATTTTTGGCTTGATGCACCGCGACCACCTTGGGTCTATTGTGCGCCTTTACTATGCCTGTGTTTTAAATTGCAATCTTTAAAACATCAGTGAATTTTAGTAGGCTTGTTGGGTTACTTATAGTTACCTCTTATCTTTTAAATTTGATGTAATAAATAATTAAAGCTCCTGAATTTAATTTATCAGGTGATTGTGAAAAAGTAAGGTGAAGGCCATTTCTCGCCACTATTAAAATAAATTTCAGTTGTCTCAGTGATATCTATATTGGGCCTGGTTAGCTACAGGTTTCTTGGTTGTAGTGACTTCCCTTGTTTTTGAATGCATTTATATGCACATTTGATGTGAATGGTTAGTTAAAAAATAAAATTTTCAAATTTTATTTTGAAAATTCAGAAAATTTTCACGGCGTCGGGGCGTCGCATTGCACAGTTAGGAAAACATTGCATTAGACTATTCAACACGAAATCACGAAACAAGGAAATCTTTGATAGGCTTCCTTTATTTACATGCTTGCTAAGAGTATGTATTTTGTTGATGTTTACTTTGCAGCAGGGGAACCTGATAACTACCCTTTGACTTGAATTTGTTTATTTTTGAATTTTTTTTTTATTATTTGTTTATTTTTCCCGGAGAAAAATTGGGTCAATTCCGAACAAGAAAAAATTCTGACGAATCCCAGTATTTAGAGATGGAACCACAACAGGATTCCGCGCGGGTTCTACTTTATTATCGGGGATGGAAAACAAGATTTCCTCGACTTTTCCCTCGGTCGTCGTATCCCCCACCCCGCCCGGCCGAATATCGAGTTATTAAAAATTAAGTTTAACCAAGGGACTGTAGTTAGTAAGGGCCTTGAAGGGTTTCCTCGCCCCGCAAAGGGAAACTTTATAAAAACCTCACGGTTTTTCCAATTTAATAAAATGCTGCAAGGCCTCTACTAGTCTAACTTTTAAACTTGTTTATCGAGTTTCCATTAAGAAGTACCCCTAAAACCTGATGATTTTTTATCCTGTCATTCGCAGAACTTTTAGTGAATATTATTTAGTCCCATACTGGATTGGACTTTCAAAAATTCGTTAATTATTCTCGAGAAAAATAATACGTAATGATATATTAAAACATTATTATTGAAATATTACTAGGAGTTACACAATATTCACTATCTATTAGATATCTCGATGTAACCTTAATCTTGTATAATTTATTCTGTGCCATGACATATGCATATACTACGTATTAAATTTATGTGAATATAATGCTGGTTTCGCATCAAATAATGCATCGAAATAATTTCCATCAAGGAAGATACACTATTGCCAACTTTCTATAGTGTTTTTTGTTCCACCAAAAAATAAAGTTGGATTCATAGACGTAACGGACTAAAGAAAAGAAACTTAAATGTCATTCTGGTTTTGAAAATCTCTCTCTTGCATAAAGTTGTCCAGGTGCCTGAAATAATGGAATTTCATAAGAGTGAGGTCAGGTGAATAAGAGGAGTGTTGGAAAATTTCAGAGTCCAACTCGCGGAGTCGTTATAGCGTTGTTTGTTTAACGTAAGTAAAAGTTCGGCAAAATCGGTGTGGAAGGATAGGCACCTATCGTTTTTAATTAAATCTTTGAGATTGAATCAGATAAAGTTCGAAACGATGTGAATTTTCCAGTTGCATTGAAAAGAAGTTGGATTTCGGCCATTTGGACATTTGATGACAAATTTACTAAGGAAATCAAAAATACATTTTTGTTTTTGTTTTTATTGTTGTTTTTTTATGGTCATATCTACCTTTATAGTTGAAAATAAAACGTCCAAATCAGAGGTGCGTATTGTTCAACTGTTTCCTTTAAGATATGGATGATTGATATTAGGTTTTCAGTCAAATTTTCTTTATTTGGAGAGCCAAAGTTTCGATCCAAACATGTGTCTTCGTCATGGTTAAAATGAAGACAAATATATGAGCATCATAGAAAGTATCTATGCTAGGATGAGATCAATTACAGATAGTAACAATAAGAAGTAACGAAAAAGTGGAAATAAAATCCGGCTGATGGTATGTTTATGTGATATGGTTACTGATGATATTTTCACTATCTCTTATCTAATCATTAGATTTCATAAGTATCTATGTTAAGTAAACTTGCCATCAGTTGGATTTTGTTTCCATTATTTTGTTACTTTTTATTGTTACTTCCTCGCTTCCTCTTGAGATTGTAGGGTGTCTAAAGAGTTACACCTCTCTTCCAGCTTGGGTCTTATACTATTTCAAAAGGAAGCGAAGATGACAAGCCAAGAGATGGAATGACTGGTTTAAGGAGTTAGATGGTCCGATATGGTGGAGACTGGCAAGAAACAGACAAGCTTGGAGACACAAGTAGGTTGAGATTACGAACTCCACTCCCCAATAGGTTGGTCACCTGGGACAGCCATTACTCATATGGGATAGACCATTACTCCTCCAAATATATACGACTGTATTATAATCATTATATATTATAGCTAGGGATATGGGGAAGATCTATTTAAAAAGAAGATAAAAATTCATTTATTTTATGTTATTTTTTTTTTTTTTTATTTATTCTTTAATTGTTCTTAATAAGAGGCTATTATCATTATTATTATTATTATTATTATTATTATTATTATTATTATTATTATTATTATTATTATTATTGTTACTATCTGTAATTAATCTCATCTTCTAGTCTTCATTTTCACCCTGAAGAAGACTCACTTGTCTGGATTGAAACGGAGGCTCTCCAAATAATGAAAAATTTGACTGAATATTCTGATTATCAATCATGCTAATCACATCCAAATTAATTCAATCTTTTATTTTTTGCTGAACCATAACGTTTTAGGCGTATGCCCATATAGGTTTCAGTAAGTGTGTGTATGTATTTATTGAGTTTGAGTGTATGTATTTACAATTTTGATTATTTGGAAAATAGTGATTACTGTATTTTCATTCTTTTGTTTAATGTCTGTCTTTTCATTTTGACGTGAGGGCCCCAAGTCAGCCTTCTGTCAAATATTAGTCCATTATTATAGTCAAATATTAGTGAAAGAGATACCTGCTCACCAGTTTATATCGGCAACGATCGAAATTTTCAGACAAAGTAGGATTCGATACTTACAGCAGTATTTTTTAGGATTAACGTGTAAGCTTTAAAAAGTTCTCAACAAGAGCTAAAAATTTAGAATTTTGGTTTCAGAGATATGTAAATAGTGGCCCGTATGTAAGTGTAACCCTTTATACATATTTATACGGTAGGTATAAAAAATTTCGAAATGTCGATGTATGTAAAGCCACATTTGTTTGTATCCATGTTCAATACTCGAAGGGAGAACTCTTGCAGCTGGTGGAGATTTGATTAAGCCAGCGGAGCAGAGCCGATAACTTTGTCTATTAGATAAGCAATATCTTGGAAAGCGCTGGAGAGATGAAGTCGCTCTCACATACGGTCTAGAGAGAGGTATCTTATTGACTATCTCTTGCCTTCCCTATCTGATACACATTCGCTTTTACTACCGCAGTCCCTTTGTTCGTATCTTTTTGTCCCTTAGATGGTCATAAATTCCTCGCTCCTCTTGCGTCACATGTCTTGTGGGAACAACGTCCTTTTGAACTCCGCCGTAAAGGAGTCTGCAAACAGTTTATTGCGCCATCTCGGATATTAATATAGCTCTGGCTTAATTTTACATCCTCTATGTTATTTTTGTTGTCGTTTTGTTACATTTATGTTTAATAAAACTATTTTCTTTTAACTTTTTTGGCTAAAGGAAAATGTACCATATTTTTTGACTATATGTTAAATAATTTGCTTTTTGGATCCTTTTTCGTTTCTTATTACTTTTACACGGTTTTACTTCATTAAATGGATGTATTGATATGTATGTATATTGTATGGATGTATTGACTTAAATAAAATAAGTAAATGTGATAAGTAAATAAAAGTATTGGCATGAATAGCCTTATAGAGAAACTCCCCATTACTAGCAGACCAGTAATATACAATATATTTTAAATTGTATGTTCTTATGTTCATCTTTTTTTCATACGAGTTGGAGGATTACAAGGAATAGAGGATTAAGCATTTTAAAAACAAGTGGGCTCGGGATGGTATGGAGTTTATTACAAAAAAAAAAAAAAGATAGGTAATATTGGAACTGGATTTGGCCAAATTGGTGACATAAATGTCTTTAAGCTTAAAGAAAAGCAAGGTCTTAATGTGTTGATGTTATTAATTAAGTTAATATAAATAAGTTATTAATTATTATGTTAGGTGATGATGTTATTAATTGAAAATATTAGGAGTATTCTTAATAGTAAGGTTTTGAAGTGAGAAATTTAATTGTCTGGAAGTAGCCCAAAGCTACCCAAGTCCCGAAAGGTCTCAATATAGCCCGGGAGCTGGGGGCCAAAAAGATGCCTGATTTGAAGAAAATATTTGATTATATAGGCTGAAAGTACTCATTTCATAGACAATAAATGTGAACGTCTGCCACCTCGGATCGGTTGCCATCAAATTTTATAGGCCAACAAAATCAACATTTTCGAACTTTTTCATGAATGAAAAATGTTTTAGATAAAAGTTGCAGAGCGTTTATTTTATAAATTCATATACATATTCTTTATATATATATATGAATTATAATTATACATATATATATATATATATATATATATATATATATATATATATATATATATATATATATATATCCTTTATTTACAACTCTGAGATAATTATTTCTCAAATTTATATATTTATACGTGTGGAATTTAATATATCTAGATAGGAGCGCCTGGTAGTTAACCTGGTTTAGGAGCAGTATACCAGCCCAACTATTTTCAATAAAATTTACCATCAAATGTAAATACTATCTTTCATAATTCAGCCGCGGCATTTGATTACTAGTACTCAAAAATTATAGGAGTGCACAAAACACAATACTGTCTGCTTCATGGGATTGCATATTGCATATATTAATACTCACAATATATTATCTTAAGAGAATTTAAACCATATTAAGTAATTTTCATAAGTAAATCAAATAAATAATAGTTATAAATTATAATTATTATATAAGTCATTTTCATAAGTAAATCAAATAAATAATAGTTATAAATTATAATTATTATATAAGTCATTTTCATAAGTAAATCAAATAAATAATAGTTATAAATTATAATTATTACATAAGTCATTTTCATAAGTAAATCAAATAAATAATAGTTATAAATTATAATTATTATATATAGTTATCAATAATAATTATTAATGACTTTTAATGGGAAAGATATTACAAAAAAACAACACTTTGCTAGAGGCACCAAATTCTATTAAATTTATAAATACGCAGAGATTATACTAAATCCAAATAAATGTAAAGTTTTACATATTTGTAAAAATTGGTTTCTTTAAGAAATCTAAAAAAGTTTTTTGAATATCTTAGTCCTGGTCTTAGAGCTTCAGCATAGCCCTGAATTCTCTAAACTAATAACCATTCTTAAAATTTTCCATAGCAAACTAACTAAACTCAAGTCTAACGAAATACCTACTTCAGGAGATTCGTATTTTATTTAATTTTCGGAAATTTGATGGGCATTTTTCAAAGATAGGTACGATTGTTACTTGATTGTTGGAGTCTCTGTGGAGGGTCTTAGTGATTAGGTTCTGATGAGTCAGTCTTTTATGTCCAATCCTCAGCCGGCTAAGGACTTCTTCATCTGGTCGGGTCCTGCGGCTAGAGGAGCTCCAGGGCTTCACGTCTTCCTCCTTAGATTTTAATTTGCATGTGGTGCTCTTATCCCACTTGTCCTGCCACTTCTTGTGCGTGATTTCTTTGGGTGGACGAGCAAGTTCATATGATGTCAGTAGGATTCTACCAAGACCTGGGAGAGATAGTGCCTCCTTCACAGCATTTGTAATGTACCGTTATTTCTTATGTTATTTTCTGATTCAAGAATTCGATTGACTCCTGTACAGTCAGTATACATGTGTACAGCAATACTATTGCCTTTAGAGTACTCAAGGCCCCTAAGAAAGTGTAATCTTTCTGATAGGGAACAAAATAAAAAATTAATAAATAAATGTTCCATTTGGACATACGCCTCACAAATTAATGGATCAGCAAAAAAGACGCACTTACAAAAACTACAAACCTTCCAAACCAAAATTTTACGACTAGTAACGAACGCACCTTTGTACGTTAGTAACAAAACACTACATACAGACTTACAACTACCAACTATTGACGAACAAATAAGGACTCTCTATTCTTTCTTCCATATCAAATTGCACGGACATAACAATAGACTCATTAATGACATGGCCACAACTGACATGCCTTTTATGAGGCGACTAAAAAGGAGTTGCATGAGAGACCTCCTCTCCTAAAACAAGACCGGGATGATGTGCTGCTGGGCTCTATCCTCCCTCATGCCTTAAAATGCCAACATACAGCAATTTTCATCACATTTGCTGATTGTCGCTTATTATTTGCGACAGGTGCAAATAAAAGTATGCAGTGAAAAAAAAAAAAAAAAAAAAAAATTTCCATTGATTTTCAAGGTTTCATGGGAAGAAAAATAATTTTAAAAAACTTGGGGAAGGTCTGATTATAAAAATGATTAAAAAAAAAAAAAATACTATTTCAAACATACGTATTCCCAATACTTGAAATACAGAAATGTAGGTGTACAAATTTATTGTCGGAGGATAAGAAAAAAAAAAAAAAAAAAAAAAAAAGAGGAAATAAACTAAAATTTATTAAATCTCAATAGGCAAACATATTATTTTAGAAGAGGAAAGATTGATCACAGCAGTAAATTGAACCCAGGTCCTCTGCAAGATTGTCAATCTTTCCTTTTCTAATAACATTATTTACAATTATAAATTAATTATTTGAAAAATAGTAAATGAGAGAATTGCAACATGTAATGTTTAACTGTGACAGTATGTCAATTAGATCCTATCGTCTGGACAATTGGCCAGCCCCGGTTACAACGCTGTAATGCCGCGAGATTTAACGTGTTGGATCGCAGAAGACAAAAGATCGACACAGCTGGAATTGACCACGTGGTTAGCTTAGTTGTAAAAGGGCTGCAGGTAGAAGACCTGAGCTTCATTAACGGAAGCGGTCAATAATTTCTCTTCTACTAAAATTATTTAAAATTAAAAATATATATTATACTTATATTTTTATTTCGGGTTAGAAATGTTTAATAAAAAAGCTACTTTGGGAACTCATAATTTAGTTTATGAAAAATCATAAAATCCGCTATTAATTCAAAAGAGAGGATGTCAGACTACACCTTTCAAACAACTTTTTGATTTTGGAAGTTCGATGTAAAAGCAAGCTATTTTATCTGGAACAGCCTATATATTCGTGGTGTATATATGTTGATGCCACTTGATGATCTCTTCTTACATAATTGTTTGCTCTCTTTCTGAATTATCTATTATCTCTATTAGATATGTTTAATGTGACTCTAGGCCCTTGCAGTATATTATGGGTAGATTTTAAAATATTTATAGATTACTATGTTTTTTTAAACAAAAAATTCTGACATCCCTTGTAGACTACAATACTATCTGCTATCTGCTACTACTATCTACTCTATCTGCTCTGAGAGCTTCAGACGTATAAAAAAGCAAATAAAACACATGCTTGTTAACTCTCTTGTAATTTTCTTGAATAATATCTCTTTCAATATTTTCACTAAAGTCTCATTATTATCCTCTTCTTTTTTTTATTAATGTTACTTATTGATGAATTGTTTTGTTTCAGGGTCCAATTGGTCTCGACGGACCTAAAGGAGATCCAGTAAGTACTTTCTTTTATCAAAATTTTCATATTTTACTTATCAAAATAGTATAAATCGTTTGAAAATAAGAAATATTTATACAAGTGAAAAATTGTACATAGTTATTTGTTGTAATAAGTGATAATAAATTATTATATTGATTGAAATACTTAGGGAAAAAGACTAGCGTAGTCTCCATTTCTTGCCGTTTCAAGTGAGATTTAATAAACCAGTCAATAAACCAGTTGTTCCAAAATACGATCTATGTACACCATCAGGAGTAGCGGAATTGTTATACCCTTATAATTCTATTAGTTTAATTATTTTTATATATAATGTATAATATATTTTATTTTAAAATTTTCAGGGAAGGCCTGGAGACAAAGGGCAGAAAGGTGAGCTAGGAAGTCCCGGCCTCGATGTTTATGCCGCCGTCAAAGTAAGTTTTTTTTTCTGATTTATTTCATCAACGATCTGTTTGAAATGTTTATACTATCAGTATAGCATTTATATAGAATTTACTATATAAAGGAATTTGAATCGTGTTCAGAAATATTAGGTATACAGAATCGGGCTGCAGTCTTATAGAATATGTGTGTAGTTATAAAGGTTAAAAAAAAAAAAAAAATGATTTTTCAATTGATTCTTCATTGTTTGTCTACACTAGGTAAAAGTAAAATAAGAAAAAACATTTAAGTAAATATAATGGATTTTTAATTTAAAATTTTTATGGCTTTATTTGACATACTTTTTTTTTTTTTTCATAAACAGAAACCAATAGTAACGTTCTACATAAGAAAATATGTTTGAACACAAAACTCGGATAATTACAATGTGAAGGCGAAATTGTGTTTGATATTTTACTTTTATTCCAATTCTAATGTGAATTTTGGTTTTAAATTTTAATATTTTTATTGCATTATAATTATTGTTGTATTAACACTTGGTTGGTATTATGCCAAAGTGAACTAAGCGCCAAACATAATGTGAGAAAACTTTAGTTAAATTTGAATTTTGTGAAATAGGGTTGTGTTTACTGTTATCGCTTTTGGATTACAACGTACTTTACTTTTTCCTTTATATGATTCATATATAAAGAACCATTATTTAAAAAAAACAATAGGTAATTTAAAAAGTTAAAAATTTATTAAGTTGGTTTGGGCCTTAGTTCACTATTGTTTTACACCGACCACTTTATTATTAAAAAAATAATTAAAAAACTTGAATTAGGGGTTAAGTTCCTCTAACTTTACGCCTAATAATTAAATAATGTGTTTTTGTTTTGTATTATTATTTGTTTGATATTCGTTTGGTAATATTAAAGAGGAATATTTATGTCCTTTGATATTTTAATTTGTTTTTTTAATGTGTGTTTCACTAAAAAAATTAACAGTTTTGTTCCATTAACATTATCTGGAATAGTGGTTTGCATATTTGGAGATCTTAAAATAACATTGTATCCCCTTATATGTTTTGATATAAGATGAACCTGATTTAGATTCCCTTTCAATTCTACATTTTACTGATACAAATCTTCTTCTTTTTTTTAATAAGACATATTCTGATGGTTTCAGAAAACAGAGTAATGTTAAATGTTTAATAATATACAATTTAAATTAACATAATAAAAAAGAAGGGCATTACGATAGATACCCAGAGAAACAGTGTACAATATTTTCTTCAATAGTGTAAAATATATTGAATAAAATTACTACCAATTCAATATGTAAAGACATTTCTTTTTTCATTTCCGAAAGAGTTAAAACATTTGACATAGTGTTACTGCTTACATTATTAACATAAAATGTTTTTGTAATGATTTGAAATTGAAGTAACTCTGTTAGTAAAATTTTTTAAATCTATGGTTAATCGGACGATGCTAAAATGGTCCTATATTTGGCCTATCTAGATATAATTAGGATAGGGATCTTTACCGAGTATCTGACATCGCACTGGTTCGATATCTCCATTTCAAGTCACATCCGAAGCAAGGCATAGCCAAGGATTTCTTACCCTCTTTAAAAACCATAAGGCCACCTGTCGACCTATGAATCCGCGACTTTGGGCTTGAAGTTGGCTATGCTAACCACTACAGCACAGGATTTTTTTATGATACTTAAGTGTTATTTTTTTCTGACCAGACCCCCAAATATTTTCATTACATTCCATTCTAAGTTCAACCATCTTACTTCATTATAAATAAGTTTGTTTAAGATGGTTAAATAGAAATATATATTTGATAAAAACCTTGAGTACCTATCTACACACGTGAATGTACTGTAAAGATACTAAGCCTGAATAACGTTTCAGTTTTGCGGGCACTGTATACTCTTCCCTGAAACTATTATTTCCAGCTTTTTGTTTTACGTCACTTTATGTCACTAATACGATACTGCAATGGGAGTCTTAAATATTTTTTATCCATATATAAATAGGATAGGGATCTTTAACGAGTATTTGATATCGTACAGGCTCGGGACCTCCATTTTATGTAATATCCGAGTGACGGCATAGGATTTTTTACTCCCGTCTGCTTAGCAGATCCTGCAATCAAGATAAATATATATCAGACCTACGGAAAAAAGAATCATTTGAAAGTTAAAATCCTTAATGCTACTAAGCAGGGAAAAGTTGAAAATTAATAAAAAAAGTAGGGAAACGAAGCAAATTATGTTCATAAAATTATGTATTTTTTTTTTAATTAACTTGATATCTCTTTCATATTATAAATTTATTAATTACAATCTCCAAATATGCATTTTATTTTTTTCCTCTTCCCTGCCCGAACTCTAAACTAATTTATAATCCTTTGTATATGTAATGTTGAAATTGTCTTGAACGAAATTCTCCCTTAGGGCAATGGTCATCTCTTATTTTAGGTTCTGATCAAACAGAGAATTTCGTTCGGCTTTTTATTTTGCTTAATAAATTCACAATGTATTCTTCCACTTCATAGTTCTTCTCTTATTATATTTTTGGTGTGTTTTTTTGCGAGCGAAATCCTGAAAGCAAACTCAAGATAAATTTTACTAAAAATCTGTGATTAATGATTCGATTGCCTTTTATGTATATATACACACGCCCATATATAATGTAGATCGATGAAAATTATACATTATTTAACAAAACGGTAAAGTCTTACAAAACTTACAAATTACAAAACCACTATTTTATTCGTGTGCACTTATCTCTCTATTTTTACAAAAATACTAAAGATGTTTTCATTAAACTCTTAAAATAAATTATACAGACGTAGGCTCTTATCAAGTCGAGAAGTATAATTCAAAGGAATATATAAATATCTATGTTGGTTTGGTGTAGCTTGAGAGGCGCACGGTTTTTTATGGATTAATAAATGAATTTGTCAGAACTAAGAGAAATTTAGTGTTTTAACACTCAAAGTTTCATCGTAAAATTGAGCCGAATAATCTTGGTTTAAAATTACTTTATACTTAAATAAGAAAAAAATTCCGCACTAAGTTCCTTTCCTCGACAGGGCCTCGTCCATAGTATGTCAACTTACTTTTTTTTTTTTTTTTAATATGATTCTTCAATAAGGAGCAAACAAAATTGATACATAAACTATATATTATATACATGTATAGAGATATGTCGCTAAAACATCGATTGAAGATCGTTAAAATCTACAAGCGCTAAGTTAACGTTTTATTAGAAGATAGTTACTAACGTTTGGAAATAGATTGACTTTAAAATCCCAAAGGATCAATTAATTTTGTTGAGTTATGTTTGTTGAGTTTGCCAAGGGAAAAGCTCGCAACTGATGAGATGAGCTCTCTATCTTACGAGATGTTTTGCTAGGGCTTGAAGAGGTCGGTGACAACGTTAAGGGGCGGCACGCTAGGCTACGCCGAAATCGTAGCTGTCAAGGTAAAAAATCAAATCTAGGAGGAAATATAATGCGATTTTTCTCTCTATACATTTTTTTTTTCATTTTCTCTCTTTTGGTTCTGTCTGTATGTTTGATCTGCATTTTCTGTTCGGATGGTGTTGCTTTCTATAATAAAAAAATGAAATATAAATCCAGAACCCTAAGTTAAGGTAAGGTCCCTAAGGAACCTAAGATCACAGAGGAATTATTGGTATGGATAGAATATATTTTGTCCCATTTTTTACATCAAAAATATTCAGCTTGCTATAATTTACCCATAAATGAATTTTTGAATGCTCTTCGTTAAAATAAATTTTTAAAACGGAATCTTATGCATATCAATTTGTTCAAGGGTTATTGTGGGAAAATGGTTTCTTTAAAGCATTGAACAAAAAATATTGATTCTTTAATGGTTATTCAACTTTAAGAAACAACACTTGCTTCAAATTATAAATATTTATCTCTCTCTTATCCTATCCTAGAGTTTGAATCAACTATTATAAATAATAAAGAATGCTTACTAACATTAGTAATAAAATATAGCACATATTTAAATAACATAAGATATCCTATCGCAAATACTTTTCCTACATTTTCAAAACAGTGGCCTAGGGGGTCCCCTGTAACTCTGTCTATGTTTGTGGCCTTCCAATTAAAAAAAATGGGATCATTTTTTTTCAAGTTCTAATTCTTTAGACAATTTGAAACCAATGAAAATGCTGGTGTGATAAATTTAGAGTGAGTTTTTTTAAAATCATATCTTGTCAGTTTAAAATTATAATTGACCAGAGGCCTCCCGTACCTTTTCAATCCTTAAATTAGTTAGTACTTGATTTCAGTCATTAGAATAAATCAAATAGCTGGACCGTTGTAATGATTGCACTGCCTCAAAAGAAAACAAATCAGATCAGGCAGAGTTTTGTGCAAGCTTTTCTTTAAAAGTGACATCTAGACCACACGATTAATAGATATCTTGAGATAACAAAAACTACTTAATTAGAGGAATCTGAGGTTGATCATTATGCATATCATACAAAAAAAATGATATCATAGGTTATTTCTGGTTTATCCCATCCGATATTATATTTTTTTAACTTTTAGCAGCACTGTCCGAACATTTTAGTTTATTGTTCCTTTATTTTTTATTTGGTGTTCAGTTGACTTTAGCGGGGTCAGTTGTGTTATTTGGTGGAAGGTAGTCATTGTATTTAAAGTATATTTTTTACCTGCATGAACCTTCTTTTATTTTTAGTTTTGTTTTATCTTTATTTCAACTATCTTACATTTATGGTTTATTTTTATTTTTTGTTTGTTTTTTTTTTCTATTATGTTACTAATGGTTTTAGGGGCTACAAGAACTTGGCCATAACATTTCTGAACAGAGCGTCGTAGTGCTCAAAGTAAGTTTCGCATTATCACCAACAAAAAAAATAAAGTAAAAAAAAAGGATTAAAAATTGCATATTCATGATATGTTAAAATTCTAACATCAATTATTTACTGAAAAAGAGATGAATAAAAAAGGAATTTACATTACTGACAAATAGAATGCACACTTTGAGCTTTAGAATTAAATGAAATACATTTAACTTTCAAAAATTAAGATAAATATTTTCATTTATACCATCTAAAGAATGAATTACTAATGAATACCATCTTTATTAATTTTATTTTATTTTTTGTATTTTAATAAATTATTTTAATTTTTTGCATGGTTGTATATATTCATTGATTTAAATCTGACCTTGCATGGATGCATGAAATTTTCACTTGATTAAATTTATGCAATAATTTTTCTTTCTGCCTCTAAGGTAAGAGAATCGTACATAAAATTTTGTTTTTTATTACTCCCTTCTTTTTTCCCTTTATCTGAGCTTAATTCCATTTATTTATTGAATACTTATATTTTTTTAAATCTTTACTAAACAAGTATTAGTTTTTTAATAAGTTCTCTTATTTTTATGCACTGTTAATTAAATATTTATTTTATAATAGTATTATATTGTTAAAATATTTGTTATGATCTTGAAAAACATGAATAAATATCTGCCTTTAATTCTTTTACTAAGAAATTATTAAAACATCAACATTTTGGTTACTTTGTATCTATCTTCAGGTGATTACTTAAATACATAAACTTAATTTTAAAAACACATATTCATGCAATTGTCCTTAATACGAATATTTTTCATTTGTAAAATGTTTTCATTTAATTATTAAAAATAAAATAAGCAAGAGTTTATTCTGTCCCATATTGATCTTTTTACTGTATTATCTACGAACCAGATTCTTTGTAACGGTTTTAAAATTTTCTACATTAAGTACTGATGTTTTGAAATGTGGATTGCTTCGGTTGTTTTTTCTATTTTTTTATTCTATTATTTTATGATATTTAATATAAAAAGTTTGTAATAATCTGTTTTAGTATCAACCTGAAGATGGAATAATTGGTTCCAAAAAGTAGGGACACGTATTAATTAAGTTATTTATTAAGAAATATTTTTTTTAAATAATTATAAAAAACAATTGATAAATAAAAAAAATCATTAACTATTCTAATTTAATATTTTCTTACCTAATATAATATTTAATGCGTGTAGGGTGAGCCAGGAGAACCTGGTCCCCCTGGACCACCGGGGCCGCAGGGACCAGAAGGGCTGTCAGGGCAAGACGGAAGGCAAGGACTTCCCGGGGAACCTGGGGTAAGCGGACCCCCAGGCCCCCCTGGCCCACCCGGACCCCAAGGGGAACCTGGGCCTGCTGGTCCAATAGTAAGTTCCTCTTTTCTTTGCTTTAAATTATTATACATTTTCAATTTATCTACAATAGATTAGCTTATATAATCCCGGGTAAAATAACATACAAATTATTATTCAATCTAAGCTATAAGGACCTTGTTTTGTGAAGACCTACAGTATGCTATTACCTCAACTTCCCAATGAAGGCTCTTTTCTTTCAACTACTTATGTTCTTATTTATTTAAAAGTCCCTTATATTAAAGTTCTCTAGCTTTTTGTGCTGGACCTGATAATTGAAAGTTTTTAATTTTTCCAAGCTACCTTTTACAAATAAATCCTAACAGTGAATTTCCTCTTGTTTCTCAGTTATTAACCCAAGTAAGTCGATATTTACCATTTAAGACTGAATTGGGGTAATAAGGATTAGAAATATTTGATATCATGTCATAATCTTTCTTTGAGATTATTTTTTTTTTATTATTATTAATACTATTGTAATAAGTTATTGCTAATGCATAATTCTTTCAAAGGTGATTTAAAAAATACACTATTCTTACTATTCCATTAGCATAAACTCTGTACATACAATCACATTCCTTGGCCAAATTGTACATTTCCTCATTAAATGATTAGGTATGATTACATTAGTCTGATTTATCTTCATATTTATTCCTTATAATCAAAAAATATATATTATTTACTTCCTTATTCTAATTTTTCAAGTTTTTATACTATACGATAAACAATAGATTTTGTGGCTTTAGTTATTGTTCATACCTTATAAATAGAAATAAAAGGTGTAATCACATCCATTTGTATGTATAAAGTTGTCTGACTGAAAATTGTTTAATATCAATGGTAGGAATATCTGAATAATGTGCCACATTTTATTACTAAATTACGATTAGTTAGGTTATAAACAATTATTATGAGATTTTTATGTAATATTTAAATTTGGATTACACAGTAAAAATAGCATCCGATTAGGTTTGAAAACTATTTTATTAACTGATGGTTATGGGTTAGTGGTTGTAATTTTAAGTATTAGGTTATATGTTGTTTATTGATCACTCTTCTACAGTAGTTATAGGTAATTCATATTTAATAAAAGTTTGGCTGTTGGCATAATAAATTTTTTTTTTTTTTATAATAAATAAGTGGAGTACCGACTCTTTAAATGAAGATGTCCACACGACATAGCAAAACATAGATAATCATAATGGAAATCACTTCATTATCAGTATGAGAGCCATGTACTCTATGTTGTCAGTTTACTTAATCTTTACTTTGATTGTGATTGATCAGGGTGAAAAGGGTGATAAAGGTGACCGTGGATTGACGACTACTCTGAAAGGAGACCAGTTCCCAACTGGCATCATCGAAGGACCTCCAGGGCCACCAGGACCACCAGGTGAGTTTCATGTTTTTATGTCTCTTTCATCTTCATAGATTTAAGCTATTATCAGGAGAAAGAGAAAGAAGAAGAAGAAGGTTTGTTTCCTCTGTTGTTGTTAAGACATCAATAGTGGCTTAAAGATTGAAATATTATTATTATAAAATTGTAACCTGGTATAAAATTACCATTTATTTAACTATCGATAGCTAAACATTTCATAATTTATATTTCTTTTACATAGTAACTAAGAGGTTTGCTTTAAAATTATTATTATTATAAAGCCCTTTATTTAAAGTTTATTTCAACTTGAGCTTCCCCTGATTAAGGGTGTATGGCCTAACTTCCCATGGGGACCTGCCGTACTGGGGAGTATGATTTACAATTAGTTTTATATAATTGAGAAATAATTTGATTTGCTAGTATTTTGCTTCACTAGTAAATATTTAATGTTATCTTTTTATTTCATAATTTGATATGATTATTACATTTCTTGTATCCTTTCGGAAAAAGTATTGACTTTAAACTATGTGTTTATTAACATTGTTGCATATATATATATATATATACGTGTGTGTGTGTGTGTTTGGTTCACTGAAGAAATGACAAAATATTGATTATTCTCAGAAATGACATTAATATTGATTCTTAGTTATTTTATTATTATTATTTTTTATAAAGCTTCTTCTAATAATCTAAATTGGAAAAAAAAATATTTAATGTATATTCTTCCTTTTTGTTTTAAAAAATATCTCTATGAGTATAGGTTTGTTTAATATTGCAATTTTGTATGTTCTTTTGCTTTCAAGATCAAATATTTTTTAATATAATTTTATTATTATTTTTTAATTATAAAGTTTCTTTCTATTTTCACCCAATTTTTTTTTAATACTTCATTAAATTAGTTTCAACTAAAATTTCATTATAAATTCTTGTGCATTGTGAAATTCATTTGAAATTAATATTGTGACTTATTATGACTAGGTATTTAAAAATATAATTTTATTTCTTTCATTCCTTTTTTTCATTATTTAATTATGAAAGGAATACTTCTATTTTTCATTACAGATTTCATTACAGATTAATCTTGTTACTAATCATAGAATAAAAAATTATCAAAGCAATTATGATTAGATTATGATAGAGGAAAATTTTTATCATTTTTATTAAAAAAACAATTTGCTTTCTGATTTGAGCTACATACTCATTTGGCATTGCTCTACTTGTGCACCTGGGTCCACCTTTTGATTTTCTTGTACAAACATCATCGATGAATACTAAATCGAACTATGTTCCAATTCACCCTGTTTCTGGTGTAATACAACTTATCTTTTTATATTCGAGTATTAGATTGAATTCTTCATGAAAAGATGCCAATAATAATAAAATTTGAGTGAGTAATGAATTTGGAAACTTTAAATTATAAAAAAAAAAAGAATTGGTCCAATAGATAGATGGTTCTTAACTGTATTGACCAAAGTCATTTTACCCGTCCTCAATTTGCTCATGAAGATAAGTATTCTGAAAACAATGGAACATCAAATATGGGTAATGAATTAATTAGTATGATTCTTGGTGATAATTCAGATTCATAAACTTCATTTTGATATGACCACACACCTTGAAGAGATTTATTAATTTTATCCTAAATCTGAGTTATATTTTAAGATATCATTATGTACTTTTAAACTATGATTCATTTTTAAAAAAATTGTATTTTTATTTTCCTTTTTTTCTAGAAGGTTGATTTTAATGTAAAAAATCACCCCTATTTAAGTATATAGTGAATTCAATATATTAGAGTGAAAATGTTGAATAATTATTTCATTATGATAGTTAAGCAACTCTGTAGCAATTCATAAAGTCGCAATTCAATTATTAATTTTTTTAAAATTGTAAATATTTGATTGAGTGAGTTAGGTTGATTTTAAATTCATTAAAGTTAATATTACTTTTAATAATTACTTAATAAAATCAATCAAGATATTACTTACAGTTTTTTGTCTTTTAATGCTTTCATAATGTTTATATAAATATATATACAATACAAATTCTAACTTCTAGCTAACTATTTTGGCTTACACACTATCATGAAATTTTCCCAAGTAAATGAGATTTTTTACAGTTGTCTTCATCTTGCTTTCTAACTAGTTAACACTACTAATATACTAAATTTTTAATGTAAATCAATTATTATAACTCTTCTTTGTGGGATGCCAGGTATTAATATTTTATCATAACAAACATGGCATTCAATTATCAAAAGCAATCTACAGCTTATATTATTGTTCATTATTATCTATAGATTTGTCTTTTCTTTTTTTTTAATAGTTTTTATCAATTAACTTTTTCATTGTACACTTACAGCTATTATCAAGAACTTCACAGACTAAATAAAGGTAATCAGCTAATATTGGTATAGCTTCAGAATTCTCAATTGTAACAAAAACAATCAGCATTACTATTTATGTTGGAATATCAAGATAATGGCCATGGCTAATGATATTAATTATTAAGTGCATTTTATTACAAAATTATTTTTTTAAAGTCAAATAATAACATCCAATAAAAGTAAAGTAAAAATAAACCATTATTTGTGTAATAGTTAGTTTTTAAGGTTTAAATTTTCATCCAAATAATCTCTGATATTTATAACTAATAGGAAATCTAGCCCATTCAAATATTATCAGATTTTGCAAACTTTTTTTTCTGAAGATGAAAGGTTATTAGAGTAAAAATTGTTGGAAATTAAAAGAAAAATTGTATGGATGTCAATAGGTACTTTTTATCCTTATTGAGGGGTATAATCTACCACTGTAGTTTAGTTTAGTAGTTGTTCTTATATGATACAGTAAAGAAAGAAAGAAAACAATTTTTATTCTGGGACATCTAGTCCCCTAAGAATAACAGAACATGGTCAAATCCAGTGCCATTTGTCTGGTTAGTTTAAAAGAAAAGCAAAAATATTAAGAAGAATTAAAACATAAGTAAATGTAAAAGAGAAAACACTGACTCAAAATATTGAAAAAAAAAAAACAATATTGAAAAAAAAAACATTTGGATAACAAGAACAAAAAATTTGATCAGCTTTTGAGCTTTAAATCTATAACATATCAAATAAATATTCTATGTTTCACTATTTTACAAATTTACAGAGGATTAAAGATTAAGGAGGTGGTGAAATAGCTGGGTTTTAAAGGAAGTGAGGGATGAAGTTTTACGGATGGAGGCAGGTAAGGAATTCCAGAAAGTGGTATGATAAAGAATTTTGTAAAGGAGGCAGTTTGGTAGAAAGGGATATACAGGTTATATGTTTGAGATCTGGTGTTTAGAGAATGGATAGAGGAGCAGGGTTTAAACAAATTGAGGATATAAGGAGGTTTCTTGGTTCTGAAAGTTGGAAAAGATATACACCTAGAAACTATTGCCGTCGAAAAACTGGGTAGAGCCACTTCAATACAGCATACCAACTGGAGACGTGGGAGCATCTGGAGACACCGAAGATGAATCTAATGAAGCAATTCATTAGTCTCTTCAACCTCATCTCATGGAAGCCAGACAGTCCCCTGTGTACAAGGCAGCCATAGTCAAAATGGGGAAATATAAGAGAGGAAACTAGAAGTTGACGGGTTTTTGAGGACATGCTGATTTTCTTATGATTTCGGAAATATGGTTACTCCACGACAAGTGCTGGTCAAAGATCACTCCAAGGTTTCTCACATAGGAGTGGAAATGAATGGTTTGATTATTAAGGGGTAGTAAGGAAGGGAATTGAGAAGATGTCTGGAGCCATTAAGGATTGCCTTGGTTTTTTGTCCATTCAGTCTTAACTCATTTTTTTCTGCCCAGGCGTTGATGCTGTCTATATCTTCTTGTTATTTTCGGATTGCCTCTAGCATTTTGGAAGGATGGAAGGATAGTTAAATTTGGAGGTTGTCAGCGTATAAGTGGTATTGTGAATGGTTGATGGACTCAGGGTTAATATAGACGGAGATGAGAGTTGGAGAATGTGTGGATCCCTGCGGGACACCTTGGGTTAGTAAAAGAGATGAGGAAGGAGGTTTATCAGAAATGTGAACTGTTTGTGAACGTAGGGATAGGAAGGAGAGGAACCACTTCAGGAAGCTGTTTGACATAGAAAGATTTTGGAGTTTTGAAAGGAGGATCTCGTGATTGACGATATCGAATGTCTTTGAGAAATCAAAGAGAATTAGGATGGTGATTTTATGTTTATGTTTGGAGAATTGAAGATCCTGAGTGATCTTCAACAGAGCAGATTTTGTGGAATAATGAGAACGAAAGCCGGACTGAAGAGGGTTGAGGAGAGCGTTCTGTTCAAGGAAGTCATTGAGCTGGGAGTGGACTATTCTTTCGAGCAGTTTGGATAGGTCAGAAAGAATGGAGATAGCTGTATAGTCGGAGACTAAGTTGGGAACTGGTACTTTGTTCAAAGGACGGACTATCACTTTTTTCCAGGCTTCTGGGAAAACGGAATTTTGGAAGGAAAAGTTATGAGGGAGGATGGCAGTAAGACAGAGTTCAATAATCTTTACAGGGATTTGATCGGGGCCGTAATCATTGGTTCTGAATTTAAGGACAGAGGAGAGCAAGTCTTCAGGTGAAATATTTAGGACGTAAAAGTTATCAGGGTTGAAGATTTGTGTGAAAATGTATGAGGAGGGGTGAGGAATAGATGGAGAGTTGGCGAAATAGGAATTTATACTCATCTGGATCGATAGGATGATGAGTACAGGATTTGGATTTGACAACTGATAATTTTTTTAAGGATTTTCCATTTGGACTTAGGATCATGGGCTTGTGATATGGAGTTATGAAAAAACTGTGCCTTGGCATGCCGTAAGAAAGATTGGATTAGATTGTATAGGTACTTGAAAAAGGAGTAATCTTCAGCGGAACGGGTGCATCGGAAACCTCTTCTGGCGGCATCTCTTTTCCTCATCAACTCTCTGATTTTGGGACTTATCCAGGCAGCGGCAGGACGTCTAAAAGTGAGGGTTTTGAGGGGAGCGTGTTGATTTAGGAAGGTGGAAAGATTGGATGAGAGGCATTCCACCATTTCAGCAATGGAGGATGACGAATAAATAGGATCTAGGGATTGGGAAAGTGACTCGAAAAAAGGATTTAGTTTTTCAGAGATTAATGAATCAAGGGCATAGTTTAGGTGTTGGGATATTATATGAGATTTTGATGAGGTCATGACTTGACAGAAAAGGTACTGGATTCTGTGAGGAAGACAATAGGTTATGATAAGAATCTATTATAAAAAGGTCAATCCAGGTGATGGTAAACTGGGTATGGTGGGTTGGTTGGTAGGGTACTATGAAAAGGTCAAGTGAATGGATGAGGTCTGTTAGGTAAGATCTGTTAGGAGAATTGGAGAGCATGTTTATGTTAAAATCACCAGCGATGATTACTTTATTGTATAACGGGACATTGGTAAAGAGGGAAGATTCAAAGGAAGGATCAAATTGGGCATGCGGTGGGTGTTAAACTATTATGTAGAGGAGGGAAAAGGCATCAAAGAAGATTTCAGCGAGGAGATATTCCAGATGAGGACTTTCGGAAGAAGGGGATTCTAGAAGGATTTTTACCCTCAGACGATCATGAACGTAAAGACCGACTCCTCCTCCAGTTCGGTCTTCACGATCACAACGGATGAGAGAGTAGTTAGGGATGGATATTGAGGAGGATGGGATATTTGGTTTAAGCCAGGTTTCCGAGACTTTATTGTCAATGATGTGATAGAATTTATGGAGGAAGTGGTCTAGGAACTCATTGTAAGATGTCATAATATGCTGGGAGGGATTGGGAATTAACATGACAGGATAGAAGGATATTACCCATATATTACGCAAAGGGATTGATCTGAGGAGGGTGAAGGAGTGTAGGGATTGGAGTGGAGAGTTAGTGGAAACAGAAAAGAAAAGATACATAAAGAATTACGAAATACTGGAGGATAGGAGTTACAGAGATTTACGATATATGGAAGGAAAGTGGCATTTCTGTTTGATAGATGGAATCTAAAAGGAAGTAGATAATGTACACAAGGAGTAATAGATAAGAATGTAAAGAGTAAATATAAAATAAAAGAGACATTGATATGAAGTCAAAGAAAAAAATATTTAGCCTATAGGAAAGAAGAGAGTTCCTGAGACAACGTCTGTTATGGGTTTCAAGTTGTCACCAGACAGTAGACAGGAGCCAGCAGGTCAGGAGAAGATGTCCAGGTCTTTGGGCTGGTCGATGAAGATAATTGGGTGGCCATCCTCCCTCCGGCAACGCACCCTGCCAGCTGCGAACCAGACATATTTTAATTTGCCCGAATTTTTCTCCTGACGGGCAGGCCAGTAGAGACGTCTGTTCGTGGGGGTCATTTATTCCCCAAGGTATGTACGGTGGGAGTATGTGTCATTTCCCATTTTGTTTTGTTTCAATACCCAAAATCAAATATATTTCTTTAACATATTAACTATATATAAGGAGGATGGAATTGGAGGGCTGAGGATGGAATCAGGAATTTCTCACATCTTAAAGCTTCCTTGAAATAAATTATAAGTGGTGTATTGTACAATTGAGGCTGCTAAAGATCTCCAAGGGTGTGAGCCAACCGAAAAAAAATATTGTACAATTACAATTTATTTTCATTAATATTATATTAACTTAATTTTGATTTAAAGTTTTTTTATCCTTTTCTCTGATAAATCTCAGTATGGTGGATCTTGATAATTATTTATTTTTTCCAATAAATGTATCTGAGGAGATTAGCGATAGTTGGAATCCAAACAGATTCTCTGCATTACCGTTGGGGCTCTCTTAATTATTTAAATTAAGTATAAGTGCAATTTAATAAATAAATATTTACTTTTTCATTAAACAGTTTTGTTTTAAAGTTTAAGAATTTTGAAGCTATACTTTTTTTAAGGCTTGAATATTATAGAGAAGGCCTTTGTTTTATTCCAAAAAGTCAGGTAGCTAGTAAATGTGAATAGCGGCTAAGGCATGAAGCGTGCTTTATATTTGAGTGGAAAATGAGACAGGGCGCGGATTTCTTGTTGAAGGGGCGAAAGGTGACAAGGGTGATGTTGGGCCTACTGGACCACCTGGACAGCCAGGAGAGAAAGGCGCCAGGGGAAAACGTGGGAAGAGGGTGAGCAAACATTTAAGACAGTCTTAGACGAGACGGGCATCCTCTCAGCTGTGCACATTCTGCCTGCAAAAAGACATGATTTTGCATGTATTATTGCATGATTCGTATTAGTTTTTTTGTTTTGTTTTTAACCCTTTATTAATTTATTATATTTTATTGTTTCATTTTGAAATTTATTTTGCTATTATTTTATTTCTGTATAATTTTTATTTAAAAACTCTCAACCAGGTGTTACTTTAATACCCTTTTATCATTTCAGTTTTTACCTATTGAACTTATCTCATTTAAAACTTCATCAAAACTAATGAAATCACTTACGGTTTGCTCAAAAAATATCCGAGTTTTTTTTATAAGTTTTACTCTTTACATGATTTAATATTTGTATATATATATATATATATATATACATATTCTCAGTAAGTGAAAAGGAGTTAATCAAAATTAGGACCATAATTAGATGTGACTTTTTGAGCTTTCTTTGGTTTATTATTTCCATGAACAAACCATTCAGTTAGACTGGTAAATATAAAAACAGATCCACTTCTTTAAGAATTAATTTTTCCTTTTTGCCAAAATTATATTCCCTGTCTACACTGACTGTTTGGAATCTTGAAAAGAGATCCTAAAATTAAATAGGACACATTAAGACTCATATACTAATTGCCTTTCAACTGATGATGGTAGCTTGTGAAAGCATACTAAGTTTTCAGCACCCCTTCAAAGAGAATATCGTTCCTGGGCCGGTTTGGATGAGGAAAAATCTGTACTCTTTGTTAACCACCTTTCTTCTGTTTTCAACCCATTTACTTAACAAACACAGAACATAAGACCCTAGTACTCAACTAATTTGACATTCCACTCCAGCTGACACTTCCATCATCTCCACAGCCTCCTCCTCTATCCAATAAAATCACATCATCGGTAATATATAAAATAGATGTTATAGTATGAAATGATGTATACCTGTTTAAGAGTTATATATTTTACTATAGACAATTAATCTATTATTTTAATTTCTTTTCAGTAGTCTATTTGGTTAATGGTTTTTTTATTTTGATTTCTTTCTTTATTTATTCCTTAAGGCCATCTTGTGATTGTATGAATTTGGTAATTTTCTCATAGTACTAAAATTTGTACTAAAATTAAAAAAATACAACCTCTATGTTAAGCTTTTTTTCATTTAAAAAATTAACCAAAAGTGAAAGACATTCAAATTATTTCTTAGAATATGACTGAAATTGTCTTTAAAACATTTCATCGACACAAGTTGGCATTTTCTGTTTCATAGTATACCACATTTCAATTTAACAAACTTCTAATATGTGCTAACTTTGCACCCTCTTTTATCCACCAATTTCATATAATTACTTTATTTTAATTAATGAGGTTTAATATAATTCATTTAAACTAATTAATAATTCATTTTCATATTTCCTTTTTCCTGCTTATTGAAATCTTGAGTTTGAGAAAATTGAGTTTATTGATTTTGGCAATATTATTAGTTTGGGCATCCCTCTCCATTGATTCCCTAATACTCTTAATTAATAATTAATATTTATTTCTAATACTTAAATAAAATGCTCACTCTTTTGTTCTAAACTAGAGAAAATAGTCTCATCTTAAATATTCAATGTGTAAACAGCAAGCTTTTATTAATTGTAGAAGGCTTTATTTTCTGAAAATGTGGTATACATTTAATTTTCTTTCTTTCTTTTTTTTATATATTTGGTTGCTTATTAACATGTTGGTTATTAGCTTTATTTAACTCAGAGGATGTCGCAAACAGAGAGCGTTTACAGCTGGAGGTGAGCCAATTAGCTACTTCTCGTATGGTATTCACAAAGTCTTAATCAAAGAAAGTCATTGGGTTTTCTGTTTTTTATATATTTTTTAACATTACCTATTTACATTTACATATTTTTCTTTTACGCTGATTTCACTTGATTTTTAAGGGTGAATTTGTTTGGATTACTGGAGTTATATCTGCCTCTGGTAAGATGGCAAAATAAGGTGAAGTTGAAGGATCCAAAAGTGCAATGGTGTAAAGGATTTCTCTAATTATTCATGTAGCTCCCTGGACATCAAGGTAAACCTAGAATTGGATTTGTAGGAAATGAAATAAAGGATTAGAAGGAAGAAATATAATTACAGGATGGCATGGACTGGCAAGACACAAAGGCTGGACTCAAAGGAAACAAAGGCTCTCCAGGACCAAAAGGAAACATAGGCTCCCCTGGACTTAAAGGAATTTAGGCCCAGCTGGACTTAGCTGATATTTTTTTTTTTTTACATTTTTGCTCCTCTAGACATATCCAGGTATACTGGAGATAAGGGAATTTTTTCATTACTGATGGCTCATTATACAGGAACTGTTTTAATCACTGATTGGCCTTTAGAAGGAAAATTCAGTGAAGAATCTGTAAAGGAAGGTGATCTATGTGTCATACATTAATGTATGTATATATACATATATATATATATATATATATATATATATATATATATATATATATATATTCATAAATGTGTTTGATAATATTATTAACATGTTAAAAAGGCTTTATGGTACCCAGGAAGCTCAAGTAGAGTTGCTGAATTTTTATTCCATTCGGCCAAAATTGTGAGATCTATGATAGTGAGCAATGAAATCAATATTTATTTTTGAAATGTTGATAAAATATTGTTTTTCTCTCCAACACAAACATGAATAGAATTTTTACTGTCATTCATAATTTTAATTTCATACATCCTTGTATTTATTATAACTATCAATATAAGCTACTGATGAACAATCAAAATAGTGATAAATGACTTGGATCAATCGGTCTGCCAAAATATTTTAATTGAAAATTATTCCAAAATAATTTTTATATCTATCTATCTTTTATTATAATGCTATTTTATTTAAATGATGCTTCGAGATTATTATCCAAATCATGGTGCATCCATGATGAGAGTATCTCTTTTAGAGTATGGCTGAGTATATTGTTTACTTATTTCTGAAGGTCTTTTTTTTTTTTTTTAATATCATTGATTTTGTTTATAAAAAACACCTCTTTCAAATTCCTCTCATTAATAGTAAACCCTCAAAACTAATTTGAGTTGCTAAGAGCCTGGAACTGCTTTTTAGAGCGGCCATGAATAGACAAATGCAATTAATTTAGTTAAATATCTGTTGCCTGTTTTAACTTTATAGTCTGTTTCAGTTCTGGGGGGGGGGGGGGGGGATCGCATGGGTCATGACTTTATTTTCTATTTAGATGACCCTGAATATAAAACTACTCAAAAAATATAATTAAAGGCATCTATCTATTATCGTTAGTTGTGTTTTAAAAAATGTTAATAAATTATATTTAGTTTTAAATAAACTTAATTGTGATTGTGTAAGAAGATTTTTCTCTTTGAAAAATGGCTGTTGGGAGGAATTATTCTTATTAATATTCAATTGTAGCTATTTTAACTTGAGCCATAAATAATCTTTGCTTTTAGTTGATTTGATTTTTTTTCCCCTACTCTAGATTGTTTTCTAAAAATCTTGGTTGTAACTAAACATCCCTACAACACCTTTATATTGATTAGTTTGGTATACAGCTTCTTATTTATTTCACTAGCTTTAACATTTTAATAGAAAAAACAACTGTGTATTTATAATAAGGATTAGCATGGGCATACCCAGCTAGTGCCAGGGAGAGCAGCCCCTTATAAGCAAACAAAATTATGTAACTTGAATAAAAATTAAATAATTGTTCAAGCAAATAATTATTATAACTAAGATAGCACTGCTGTAATTATATAAAAAAAAAATCCTTTTTCTGTTATGAAAATGATAGGGGGCAGTTATGGTCCCGGGAGCCAAGGCCATAGCTTGCCCCCCCAGGACCATGGCTTGTCTCCCAATACCATGACTGCCCCCCTACCGACAATGGCTTGGCCCCCCTAGAACCATGAGGATACCTATTTGGGGATTACTGTTTTGATCCTGGGTAAGCCATTGGGAATGGAGTCACGAAGCCTATGTATTGGCCTTACATCCTTATCTATCATAAGGGACGGGTTTTACGACTTGCAGAGAAGGGAACTGACTATAGAAGGTGTTGGTCTTCGGCATGCCTTATATTTTTTATAAATTCATGTAAGGTAATTCATGTAAGGCTTACCCTACCAATATTGATTTCAATTTTAAACAAATAGATGGGTCGATAGTAAATCCGGAACCCATGTATAGTAATTTATAAAACATTCAAAATTGAATTGACTTTATGTAAAATATTTTTTCTCTGCTCCAACTTTTCTGCTTCTTACTAGAGCTCCCATATTTTTTTAATAATCCATTTCATTCACATGGAATTTGACACCCATTTAGAGGTTATCCTTTTCTAGTGACTATTCGAATACATTATTTAGATGGTAAACTTTAAATTCCAAACTTTAAGTAACACCACTTCCTCCAAAGTGTAACATTTAGTGGTTTTTGTTTTGCTTTTTCTCACTGTCTTAAAATTTGAAATAGAAAATTATACAGTGACAAGAACTATGATTTATTATTGTAACTGTAAATTAAAGAGTTTAGTGTTACATAAGTTTTATTATTTATTTGGAAGCTGTATCTATTTTCTGTGGTAACACTGTCAGTAAAGAGCTCGATGTGTCTAAAATGTTCACATAAAAACTTCTACATGTGTACTTTTCATGCTTTGAGTGGTATAAAATTGTATTCAGTTGTTTGTCTCATGTTTTGCAGGCATTCCAGGTAGGAAAGGTGAGATGGGTCCACCTGGAGCACCTGGCGAGCCCGGCCTGCATGGGGAACCAGGACTTCAAGGCCCACCAGGGCTTCCGGTTGGTTCTAACTCCTATCATATTTAATTTCTTATGTTCCAAAAAACATTTTTGCTGCGTATGGTGACAATTCAGTTGCCGATGTACCATTTAGAAGTGGTTTTCGTGATTTAGATCTGGAGATTCCCGAACTGGGAGACTGTCCATGGGCCAGCTGTAGTTTAACAAGGGACATCAAGGATATTAGTATCTGCAAGATAGCTGAGGAATTAAATTCTTACAAATGAGGTGTTTCTTACCATATGAAGAAGACTGTTTATGATTTCTTCACAATATTTGCGTTTCCCATGAGCTCAGCAAAAGAAACCTTTATGGAATGAATTTAAACTTCCTACTTCTAACTGAAAAATTAATTCATCTGCGATAAAAAATGGACTCTATTTAATAACACTAGCTGGAAAAAATCACGGGGATAGTCTGAAACAGTAATGCCAAAGGCTGGTTTCCATCCAAGGAAGATCATGCTCTGTATTTGTCCTTCTACATCCTTCTAGCAAACAAAATCATCAGTAATGTTGTTTACTGCATCCAATTAGTTAGGAGGTTTTATTTCTCCCACCTAATTCACCAGACATCACTCCTTCAGATTACTATCTTCTTTGTTACTTTCAATATTTTCTGAAAGGGATGTCATACGAGTACACTACAGAAGAAGAGGTACAAAAGGACCTTCGTTGTTCATGGGGCTATAAGAAGGCGAATTTCGGAAAAGAAGTTATTATTTACCTTCCAAGACATGGGAAAAGCCATTATTGGCTAATGTCAGCAGTAATATTATTTTAATGATATTGTGGATGTACCACAAAAAGTGACAAAGTCAAAAAAATAAAATTGTTTTAGTAACCAAGTCAAATGTTCGCCCTCTCCATTCTAGTTCAAACCCCTCACCTATTTAAACATAAAAATCTAAATTAGAAAAAGAGAAAAAAAAAACATGAAAAATGTGTTAAAGCCTGATTGTTCCTGCTAATTAGAACTTTTAAATATGCTTTTTCAATTGATTACTTTTTGCCGTGCAGCCACAATATAAAAAAGTTTTTCTAATTTGTCTTTAACTACTTTATAAATTTGGCTAAGTTCTAAGTTTTTAAATATTTAACAAATTCTAATTTTTCTCATATTTCCCCTACAAACATTCGGTATGACCTGATAGGAATGTTCATACCTATCAAAGAGAAAGGAGAAACAGGAGTGTGTGGCAAACATCAGGGAAGATCATATCTGTATGATCTTATACATTTCATAGACTACTCTTGAATGCTTAAGATAACATTGAGTAGGGTAGTCACTACTCAGCTCGGATAAGAACAGCATGTCCTCATCTGGCATGTCAGCAAGACCATCTATCACCTGTCTAAAAGGTTAAAGAGATTTCTCTCCGATTTGTGAACCTTTAAAAGACTTTCAAGACTTATTGCTATGCAGGAAATCTTTATGAGAGATACTGATGGTGCTTTGGCCCTAGTGAGTCTCTATAACTAACTATACCAGTATCCATTCTTCATCTTCTTCTTCTTTCTTCCCGGCCAAGTCGGGAATTAAAATAAAGAATTGGGTGGTCCTGAGGCCCTCCAGGCTGCCGTAGAGCTTTCTTTGCATTTCAGTCGGAGTGGGCCAGATCTGACTCCTTAGTTTGGAAAAGAGCCTGCACGTTTGTAGGATGTGGTCAGCATTTTGTTCACCCTCTTCACAATCGCAGAAGGGACTGGAGCCAATGTGAAACTTGAGCCTATTGTGTCCCGTAGGTAGTCTGAATATAAGGATCTGTTCTCGTTGAGTGAGTTCATGGATGGCATCCCAGGGGTCATGATTTGAATGAGTCCTGATCCAATGGTGGCTAATTGCAGCTTTATTTATGGTTTTTTGTTTCTCCAGACTAAGAGAACATTCGAACTGAGGGTTTAAGGCCCCCTCCTTGGCCAGTTGGTCAGCCCTCTCATTTCCAGCGAGGCCCCAGTGTCCAGGAATCCATTGAAGGATCACTTCCTTGTGCAAGGCCATCAAGCTTTCCAGTTCTTTGGCCAGTTTCCTCAAGCCTGCACCCCACTTTGACTTTAGGCATTCGCCAGGAAAACGATTTTTGAGTTTTCGGGTCTTTTTAGTGACCTAAGAAGTCTCGAAGCTACACAGATGGCTTCCTGTTCAGCCCGATAATTTGTAGATATAAAGCCAGTTGGAACAACCTTCTCAATAATGTTGCCTCCGGGCAATTGTATGTGGATACCAGCCCCTCCGTTAGTTCTTGCATCTGTGGCCGATCCGTCGGTATATATTCGGATCCACAGATCTTTTGGGTACATGGTGTTTATATGCATAACAGCTAATGATTTCATTTTGTAAGCGGGCATGTTCTCCTTGCTTGTGATGTCAGGTATCGTGAGTAATATTTGTGGTTTCGGAGATTCAAACCAGCCACTGTTGAAAGTTCTGTGATCACCTGTCTTCCGTGGATTTCAGCCACTAGTTTTGATTTGATGTGGAAAAGACTTTGACGTTTGATTCTACTCGTGTTTATTGTTCCTATCCTTTTTTGGAAGGGATGATTTGGAGTAGATTTTGCTTTCGCTTCCAGATGAAGGAGTTTCAGATCTCGTCTGTCTTCTATTGGAGGGATGACTCCATTTTTCCAATCGGTGTGGATTTCATAGCTCCTGTCATAATCCTTAGCCCCTGATTTTGCACAGATGAAACCTTTTGAAGATTCGATGCACCAGCTGTCCCCCAGCTGGTAATACCTTAATCTATGGAGGGCCTGACATAGCCAGTGTACAGCGACCTTAGAGTTCTTAAGTCTGCACCCCAGCTAGATCCCGCTATTTTCTTCATAAGCACAGTTCTGGTCATCTCCTTGCGAATAGACTGCTTGATGTGAGGTTTCCTAGTGAGTCTTGGGTCTAGCTTAATTCCAAGATACGTTGGATTTTCTTCTTTCAGTAGGTTGTCTTGTTGGAATTTGAGGTTTAGGGCTTCTGGCATATTTGTGGATAGGCTAAAGATTGAAGATTTTGTTTTTAGTGGATTGACAGTCTGGGCTATAACTTTTAATTTTTCAGTCCACTGGCTGAGACTATCCAAGGTCATCTGCATACGGTACTTCGCTGCAAGTATAGAGGTCGATCTGTTCCACTAGGCAATGTCGTCGGCAAAAAGAGACGCTTTGACATTATTTGGCAGTTCTTGGATTATGTCATTTATAAATATTAAGAAAAGTACTGGAGAAAGTACTCCTCCCTGAGGAACGCCATTTTCAAATTTCCTTGCCTGGCCTCTTACACTTTTTACATTGACTCTCCCTTTGCGCTCCTTGAGATAGTCGCTAAGCCATCTGAGGGCTTTCCCATTTATGCCAATGTTGGCAGCTTTCAAGATTAAGCCTTCTGTCCACACTTTATCGAATGCCTTTTCCAAATCGACCCAGACTGCAAGAGTGTGCTCCTTTTTTTGAAAACCGTCTTCTATTTCTTGGGCAATGTAGTATCCATTTATCACTGATATTTGAAAGGACTATAGTTATTTGTCAAATTCATTAGTCTGCTATTATTTTTACATGGCCCTGAATGAAACTGAAGTTTTAACAGTTTCGACACAGAAACCTCCTATCCCCAAACTTTGTTTTTGTTTAACGTCACTTTGTGCCACCAAGGCTAATCGGACGATTCTACAGTGCTAGTCATTAATTTTGCCTATCCAGGTATAATTAAGATAAGAATCTTTAAGCACACTGCCAAGGATTTTTTACGCCCTCTAAAAAATCATAGGGGGTCATCTGGCTGGATGCGAACTTTACTATTGTAAGCTGCTATGCTAGCCACTAGACCACGGGTGACCTCTCCCCCAAATTCTTTGTATTAGCTTTTGTTGTTTACTTGATGTCAACAATAAATATCATAAATGCAATGCTGTCCAATAAAAAACTACCTTAATAAATTTAAAAATTAACCTGTGTAAGATCATAAACATCAGGAGTGACTCCAAGAGGGGAGGGGTCCAAATTAAGTTGATTAAAACACCCCCTTACGACTTATCTAAAGTAAATTTTCATTAAAGCCTACAATACAAGTGAAGGGAAGAATTTAAGAATAAGATCTTACATTTTATTTTCTGGAAAGATAGTAGAAAATATAATTCAGTTTATCAATATTATCTAGTTGTCTTTTTATCAATTTACTAAGCAGTTATATAGTTCAACCTTAAATCCCATCATAATTAAATCATTTTTTTATGTACCTCAATAGGGGCAGTTTGGACCAAAAGGAGAGAAAGGCGACTACGGTGACATCGGCCCTCCTGGGCTTATGGGACCGCCAGGCCTCCCAGGACCTCCAGTACGTCTATTATTAACATAAAATTTCTTCTTTGCAAGTGTGACCTATTACAGTCGATCTTCATTGATAATATTGCTAATAAGACCATAGATTATTATTCTGATATATTTATCTCTATTCCTTGTCTCTTATTAGACATTAACTATTTTATTAAATAGTTTTATTTGTTAAACTTGAGTTCATAAAATGCTTCCATAATTGGAAAATTATTTTTCTCACTCCTTGAAGTATTTCTTCAAGCTCAAGTGAATTGAAAAACTTATCGTTTTTTTATTCGATGCAACTGCAACTTTATCATTTAATTTATTAAAAATAAATTTAATTTGATTTTTTTAGGGTTACCCTGGTGTGAAAGGAGAAAAAGGTGACAAAGGAGAATCGGTAATTCAAAACTACTGCATTTTTGTTTTTATTTTTTCTCATTAATTTACTAACGTCTTTTTTTCTTCTTTTGCATAATGAAGAAATATAAGAAATTGAGAAGACGACAGGTGAGAAGTTAAAATTATTATTGCTCTTAATTCAACTTTATATATCTTTTACTACAAATTATTTTTATTACGGTCAAAGCTTTATGACTAATTGTTTGTTTGTGCTGACTCAGGGAGATGGGACTTTCGAAACGAGCGGAGCTGATACAGTGAGTAGAATATTTAAGATGAATTCATATTGATCGAGCTAAATGTTAGGCAAATTTGTTTCACTAAAAAGTAATAAAATAATAAAAAAAAAAAAAGTTGTCTTTAAAATAATTTTTGTAATTTTATTGAAATGCTACAAATGAGAAATTTAATGGTAATGAATTGTAAGTATTGTAATTTATTAGTTAGTGTACTTAATAATTTTTTTTTCATTAGTTCTGTAAAAAAATATTGTACTAATATCTTAATTCGCTTATGATATAAAGTTAATATAATTTCTTCTAAATATGATAAATTTGTCATTCGTTTTGGTAATTTTAGGTATTTAAAAATACATACATGCATATGTATGTTTAAAATGATTTAAATATAGTTTGTTGAATTATATGACAATCATTTTTTACGCAGATTATCGGACCTCCAGGACCTCCTGGGTTACCTGGAGTACCAGGCCTTCAAGGACCACCTGGTATCAAAGGAGATCGAGGAATGGATGGAGCTAAAGGAGAACAGGTACAAACTTAAATCATTCTTTGAATGACTGTGAGTGAGTCAGAATCCAAGCTCGCCCAGGACCATTTTTTTGTCAAAATAGTGTTAATTGGAGTAATTAACATAAGATACAAAAATTTACATAGCAGCAAAGAGAACCTATTATAATATAAGTTTTAAAATATTCAGATCTAAGTATGCTAAATATTGATCACTCAATATATATCTGCTTTTTATCGCTTTAACTTTACCCACTTACAAGGGGAGTGTACAGGTGACGAGTTATCAATTTCTACCAAACTTTTTCTGGCGATTCTAGGTTCAAATATATTAGACCCATGTCAGAGGGTTCCATTTAAACAGTGAAGATAAAACAAAAAAAAAAACATTTTATATCATTTTTTAAAATATTCTGATTTTGATTTGAATGATTGTCTGGTTTATTGTATAAACAACGAAAAAAAGAATACCAATTGATTTAAACTAATTAAAATGTCTAATAAACCATAAAAAGAAAAACCGAAAGATGCATCAAGTAAAGATAAATTAATTTTATTTATGAAAGAGTAATTAGATCAGTTTTTAGGACCTAAAAATACTCCCATATACAAATTTTTATGGAAATAAAAATTACATACAGTTACTAACAAAAGTCTCTGCACACCCTCAAGCTTTTTTTTTATTTTACCTAAAGATACCTTATGAGCCAGATATGAGCAACGAAACTCACATATTTTTTACATAATTTAATCTATTTTAATGACCAACAATTACATTTAATATAATTTATTTAACTTATAATTTATGAGGAAAATTACATAAAATGTCAGAATATTGATGCGTCAAAAGTCTCTGTACGCAGTGGATTTAGCCAAGATACTGATATGTATACAGTTTGCACATTATCCCATTCATCCTCCGGCTAATCCTATCTTGCCAGTGTTAATTTGGGCCCAAACAGTTAAGAGTTTGATAAAAAATGGAGGTTCCTACACCGATTCCCGACCAAATTGTAAATTTGAGGAGACTCATACAGGTAAATAGGACAAATCGTCAACAGGGGCTATAATACGGTAAGGTATGTCCTAAAACGGTATGAAGAACTGGGTACAATGGAAAGTAGATACCGCTCTGGCCGCCCCCCCGTACTCCAAGCTCACCACAAGAGGGCTATCATAAGGACTATGGCCGAAGAACCCCACAAGAGTGCTCTAAATTTAGCAGGTATGGTGTAAGAAAATTACAAGATTGGGGTATCTGCACAAACAATTAGAAGAACCCTAAAGAAAGCTGGCTATAATGTGCGTAAACCTAGGTGTAAGCCCTTCATTAGTAAACGAACCGGAAATTGAAACTGCAGTTCGCAAAGGAACAGGTAAACAAGCCCTTATAGTTCTGGGAACGTGTTTTATTTATTGACGAGAGTAAATTTAACATTCATGGATCAGATGGAAGGGGGAAAGTTTTGAGAAAACCTAACAAAGAGCCCCTGGAAAAAAACATAGTTGGTACTGTGAAACATGGTGGAGGGAGTGTTTTTGTTTGGGGTGTATGTGTGCAGCTGGAGTTGGTAATTTGAAATTTGAAATATGTCGACGGAATAATGGACCAACACGTTTATATAAATATTTTGAGGAGTAATTTACCGGAATGTTTAATGAAGTTTGATCTCCAGGAAAAATTCATTTTTCAACAAGATAACGACAGCGCGGAAAGTTCAAGAATAGTTGCTCTACAATGCTCTACAGCAACTTTAAACACCTCCCCAATCTCCTAATCTTAATCCAACATCTGTGGGATCAACTTGGCCGTCAGAAAGTAAAAATTAAAATAAAGAACAAATACCACTTAAAAAGAGTACTAAAGGAATTGTGGAGTAAAATTACTCCAGAAACTACAAAAAACTAGTTCACACCATGCCAAATAGATTATGAGAAGTGATAAGAAATAAGGTAGGAAAGACTACCTATTAAAGTTGATTTGGCATCAATAATTAAGCTTCAAGTTGAAGAAAAATGATGTGTGCAGGGACTTTTGGCGCATCAATATTCTGACATTTTATGTAATTTTCCTCATAAATTATAAGTTAAATAAATTTTATTAAATTTGATTATTGTTAATTAAACTAGATTAAATTATGTAAAAAATGTGTGAGTTTCATTGCCAATATCTGGCTCATAACCTACCTTTAGGTAAAATAAAAAAAAACCTGGAGGGTGTGCAGAGACATTTGTTAGTAAGTGTATTCTTGGACTTTATCTCTCTGTAGGATTTTTCCCAGTAGTATATAACTCCACAGAATTTTTTCCGACTATGATGAACTACAACTCTTTGAAAGCTGATTTACTGCTGCTATGAGATTACGGGCATGTATAAGGAATAAAATTAGAAAAACTCTTCAAATGTTTTTATTTTTTATCTCTTGTTTTAATTTTTTGTCGTAGATATTGGATTCGTGCTATTCTATTTAGTTCACAAATTGCAAAATCTTTGTCCAGTTATGTGTGGATCGGTAGACTCGTCTTTAATTTATCAAATGTTTTCTTTAAATCAGCAAAAATATTATAATTTTGAGCAATTAAAATCTTTTTTTATTGCTATGAAAATTTGTATGAAAGGCGGAAAACGAATATCATGTTTATTCTTCTCTATGAAATATTCCAATCCAATCACTCCCTCCATCAATCTAGTACAATTAGCAGTTGGTCAGAAGCAGTCAGAAAAATTAATGCAGCAAAACCAGTTAACATTTTATATTTCAATTGCAATAAAAATTTATTGTTAGGGTCTCTCGAGGTACTAAAAACAAATATGTATACTTTTTATTTTTCCTAAAATAAATCTAGATGTAATGATGGGGGCAGAGTATATACATAAAATGCATTATTCTTGATTTCAACCTAGCTGAACCAATAATCCTTATTTTCTGCATTGAATGGTTTTTTCGTCAAGCTTCGGTTCAAAGGAAAAACCTCATATAGCTTTAGGATTAGTAGAATGTTAAAATTAACAAAAGTAAATTTTTACTGATATTAGGAGAGAAGTGGGTTTAAACTTTATAGAACAATAAAGCCGTTATTCATTTCCCAATCATTAAATTCGCAAATATGAATTTTCATGGCATTCTAAAAATAAAAGTTTTTTTTCATATGACAAACATTTTCAAATACCATAAAAATTGTGATAATTCCAAGACAGGCCTACCAATCCATACATAACTTAAAAGAGATTTATGGCTTTTTGAACTACACTCACACTGGAACAAACTTTACCTCCTGATATAAATTAGAACAATAAATAAAGAATAAAAACATTTAAAAAGTTTTGCTACTTTTATTCCTAAGCAGGCACATAATCTCACAGTAGATCAACTTTCTGATTCATGTAGTAATATTGAATTCACAGAAAATACCGAAGAGTAGTAAATGATTTTAGAAATGACATGGAAAAACTCCTCAGAAATATCCAGTCCAATAAATGTATTTTTTGATTTTTATAAATATTTGTTTGGGGAGTTTTCAGAAATCCCCAAAACTAATCTGATTAGCTGTTTTTTAACTAAAATTGATTTGACCTACATTACTTGAAGCGTCTTATTTTTTTTTTTTTTTTTTTTTTTTTTTCTCATATATCAAATTACTTTAATATTATTGAACTTAAAACAAATTTATTGATGTTTAATGACCTAGACATCCATTAGTCTTGGACAAAATTGGTCCCCCATCAGCAGCTGTGAGCTCCCCTTGTCAGTTATTATTTTATAAAAAATATATTATATGGATCATTTTCCGAGAAAGGGCGAATCTGAACTTGGAATTCTTGAAATTGAAAATGTCGAATTAACGTCTGGAAAATATTTAGGGGTGCTCTTTACATAGCACTGGTTGAACTCCAGTGCAAGGTTATACAAGAGCAGGGTGCATTTATTATTTATTAAAAAAAAAAATCGGAATACGGGAAAAGAAATGAGCTGAGGGTTCGTTTAAATATATTTTTTCTTGAATTTTTTTATTTATTTTATTTTTAAATAATTTATCATTTGATGAGAAAAGATTCGGCTCCGCCGGGAGTCGATCCCGGGTCTCTCGCATGACATGCGCGGATGATAACCACTGCACCACAAACGGACATGTCACGCGGGAGACCCGGGTCCGACTCCCGGCGGAGCCAAATCTTTTCTCTTCAAAAAATAAATTATTTAAAAATAATTTAAAACAGGTGATCATCCACAAATTATGATTAGATTAATAAAAAATTATTTATTTTATTTATTTTTTATTTATTTTTTCTATTATTTTTATTTTTTTTTTTTTTTTTTGCTGACTAAAATCCTAAGCCATCTATCAGCCATTAAACAAATTTTTATGACCATCAAGTTTTTTTCTCGTTTACTACTTAAATAAAGATGCTTTTGAAATAAATTATAGACCATCGGAAACGTCTCAACGACCTCTATATGTATAAAGCAACGAGAAAATATAGATGTAATTAGTTTTACGGGACAATAACTGCTGATATTTATGACCATCCAGTGTTTTCTGGTTTACTACTTAAAAACTGCTGCTTTTCGACAAAACGATAGACCGTTGGAAACGCGGTAACGAATACTTTAAGTAATAAGCAGCGAAAAAGTTTTGATACAATTACTTTCCAATTCCGGAGAGGCGGGCTAATGACATCAGAATTCGACAGGCTTTTTAGTTTTTTCTCGTTTACTACTTAAATAAAGCAGATTTTTGACAAAATGATAGACCGTTCAAAACGTTTCAATGAGCTTTTGAAGTAGAAAGCAACGAAAACATTTAGATACAATTAATCTCCTAGTACACTCGAGCGGGACAAAAACATCCAATATTGTATTGTATGACCATCCATATTTTTCTGTTCACTACTTAAATACAGCCATTTTTTTAAACAACGATAGACCGTCAGAAACGTATCAACTTGCTCTAAAAGATGAAAGCAATGAAAAAAATTCGATACAATTACCTTCTAAGTAGCTGCGGGCGGGACAATGACACGGGTTGTATGCCGCTCCCGCCGCAGCACCTACTTCGTTATCCTGACGGTTCCACAGGGACTGTAAACATTTGGCGGCAAAAAGAGTTGTTACCCAAGATGTAATCCTGCTTTTAGACAGCAGCCGCAGTCATCTGTAAAGGTTAAAACTGACAAAACAGGAAAATACTACGTAAGCGGGGAAAAACCCAAACACCGGGGACAAGTCTTTTACCTCCTCTGTGTACTATTCAATCATTTTTAAAAATATCGCATACCTCACATTCTAATCTTGAGATGTTTCGAACAGCACCACAGTTATAAAAAATTCAAAAAGCATCAATGGTCAATTCGTAGACGAACGTAAAGTTTGGAAACTGGAGTTGTGACATGACGAGGGAAGGAGATTTCCACTGGTCATATCAAAATTCAACATTTAATTTTTAATGTTATATGAGTAAAACCCTACTTAGTCGACAGGGCAAGTCACAGATCCTAATTAGAGGTTGTTTTAATGAACAAAAATGGTGAGGGGGCTTCAGAATCCATCGGGGACAGCGATTTGCCCTTTCTGGGAAAATGACCCATATAATTGTATTGGTTCCTATTTATATTAATAAATTACTTACTATGAATTTTGTTATCTGTTTATTAATTATTTATTTCCCATTTAAAGCATTCAGTATAATTTCATATATAAATGAAAGTTATTAATTTACACATTTCCATAAATTTAGTAAATTTTTTTTTTTTTTTAAAGCCTTTTACTGTTCTCGAATTCCTTTTTGATATCGTATTTCACCAATCATTAAGAAACTTATAACATATAACTCCAATAGGTTCAGTCAATTGAATGACAGGACAAGCATGATCTAAGAAATGAGAATGTACAATAGTGATTTTCAATAAAATGTGACACGGTTATAATCTTATATTATTTAAATACAAGAAATTCAATCAATGATTGAAAGATATATGTTTTGAGAATCAGGACATAACCGAGAAATGTGAACGAAGTTATTTTGTAAGAAAATAAAGAGAAGTAATAAGGAAGATACATTGCTATTAATTCGTTGCTAAAAACATAAAATCTACTAAATTAGATAATAAAGAAAAAATCTTGTTTTAATCAAACTGGAACTTGATGAAATAATTCTAATTAACACTTTAGCTTAGCTTATTATTTATAACTGATAAAGATTGCATCCTGAACCATATCTGACCTCAAATACATAAGTAATCTTAGCCACCTCTGACATTATAAGAAAGAAGGTAACGTTCACTATAATGATTCCTATGACCATAATGCCTTTTTTGTCTTCCCTCATTTTTTTTTCTTTGTTTGAATAGCGCTAAAATATTTGTTTCTTTATTTTTTTCTAGGGAGAAAAAGGCTCTAAAGGAGATCCAGGTCCTATGGGGTTACCGGTATGAACTTTTATATATAAATTTTTAGAATTGAACCAGGCTTATGTAGATCCTTTGAATTTATAATTCTAAACTGCTTTAACTGAATTCATGGATGATTAAAGTTTATTCTAATTCACCTTTTTTGATTGAGGCAATTAGTTTTAAAAGTGGCTCAACCTACTTAGTTCACAGAATCTATTATTTAATTTCAATTATAGTTTGCAATAAGTTTATTACTGGTAAATTGTTTATTTCTTTGGGATCAAGTGAATGTAACTCTCTATATATTTCCTGTTATTTATTTATGGAACATAGGTACGTGATGAAGAGACAGCACCTGTCCTCTGTTGTGCCGCTTGACCTCTGTCAAAACAACTCCTCCATGTCTCTCTTGGGCTACGGCCTCAATTTCGTCCCTGAAAACTTCACTTGAGAGCCTCTCACACTATGCATCATTCATCTTTATGGTGTGGCTGATTGACCTCTATTTCCTCAGCCCGATTATTTTTTTTCTATCTCCCCATAACTCCCCATTAGAAATAGTTCTTGGCCACCAATTCCCAAGACAGACTGCAAGCATCAATTACATAAGGGCTGAGATGGACAACGTAGCCCTCCTCATAGAAAAGCATGGACTATACATGGGGCATCGTTCCAGACTTTTTTTTTTTTGTTCAGTACCCCTTCCTGGCCATGTGTGGCATACAGGAGGTTACTCTAGAGGTGTAACCAACCTATTCTAACCATGGTGGGTAGGTCGAGATTTATTCCGTGGGGCCTCCACAAAATAAAAGTCAACCAGGGTTGATTCAAAATTCGAAAAGGGCGGATTCGAACCGCCACTGTTCGGCTCGAGCTTGCTAAAGCGGGTCGCGCTCAAACACGCTCGGCTATCCCGGCCCAAAAAATCGACGAGGATGGGATACGAACGCATCGTTCCAGACTTATTTACATTTCTACCCCAGTATGCAGAGCTGTGCTAAACTGCCCTTAGCCTTTCTTATCCGCCTTTCCACATCAAGGTCAGCCCCCTGTTGCTACAACACTTCCAAGGAGCCATCTGTGTTATGCCCACTCAACCCCCATCAGTCACTGGAGACATTCTTGCCATTTTCCTGCGGCAGCCTCTCTCTTACAATAAACAATAGGGATGACTGTGAGTGAATTTAAATCTTTCCTCTCATTTTTTTTTTTTTTCATAAAAATTTATCAATGCACCACATAACTTCATATCCTTCTTCCATCAACAGGATTATGTTAAAAATGTCCGGCAAATGACGGCATATGGCAAGTTTTGACATTAGGCAACAACATAAACTTCAAATACTTCTGACTTTATGTTAGCAGCACATATTTTTTTGTGTGAAAATATGGAAATCAGAAAATGAAATAGTTTTGTGCCGAATAAATGTCATTTGTGGCAGGAAGTGTTGTTTTATTCACCTAACGAAAAGTATTGAGCTGGATTTAAATTTTCCCTTTATATGAATAAAATATCTTTCAAATATTTATTTAAATTTTCCTCTAGTGATATAAATGGAGTATACTTAACTCAAAATACTTCCCTTCCATTTCAATTTCCAATGGTGGAAATATTGAAGGTTTCCTGCTTTACCAACCTCTATATCAAATGCTATCTCTTAAGTATCACAATGCATTTGGGGCAGAAGAAAAAGTCTAATGCAAAATTGAGCCATGCAAGTTTTGTGGATTCTAAGAATATCACAATGGAAGTTACAATAGCAAAATGATTGGGTTAAAGTCCTTGTTGGTTTAAATAATTTATAACTATTTCTTAGTTGTAGAAGCATATTGTAAAGTATAGTTAAGAAAAGTGAGAGTTACAAATTGATGAACATGTCAATTGTAGATTAGTTGTTTTTAAAGTACTTTGAATCTGAAAACATGTTTTTGTTTTCCCATGCCAAATTAGCTGGACCTTTGATCATCCAACTCTTGCTGCCTAGTATAAATTAGATTTTTCAGATACTGATTTGTATACTTCCAATCAAGAAACTGAATATTACCTGAATATATACCAATATAAACTGCTCAAAAATGAATAGGGATATAGCCAAATTTGAGGTATTTTCTTTGTCTAGCATTTTTATATAATTTTTATTAAAATCTGCGTTGTTGGTTATTAGAAATTATTATGTTTTTACTAAAGGAAAATTTAATTTTAGGGATTTTTAAAAATGACAAAATAAAAGGTTTCACTTCCATAATTTCTTTTTATTCAACACAATGGTTTCTAAAATAATTAATACCTTGTATAATGACCTCTGTTAGCTAGAACCTGTGTACACCTATTAGGCATACTGTTTATAACGTTGTCACCAATTTCCTGTGGAATTTCATACCATAGATGTTGCAATGCTGTACTCAGTTGTTGAAGGTCAACTGGCTGCGGATGGTGATTAAAGAGCCTTCTCTGCAACGCATACCACATGTGCTCGATGGGATTGAGGTCTGGAGACAATGGAGGAAGGGGCTGATGGGAAATTCCTATGTTTTCTAAAGTTTGATTAACAACTCTTCCTCTATGAGGTCGGGCATTGTCATCCAGAAATCTAAAATCCCTGCCAATGAGATCCCTGGTTTGAGGGACGTATTCCTCAATAATTTCTTGTGCATAACGAACTGCGGTGAGGTTACCTTCAACAATAGGGAGTGTGGTTCGTCCTCCCATGTAAATGCCAGCCCAGACCATTACCCCACCTCCTCCAAACTGCACTGAAGGAAGCATGAACTGGGACATTGTTCGCATCCACTGTTCTCTGTAGACTCTCCGGCGTCTGCTATCACTATATAGACAGAAACGGGACTCATCACTAAACATGGCAGCATTCCAGTTGGTATCCTCTTCTAGCCGCTCCCTGCACCACATTCTTCTGAGCTGCCTGTGGGGCATAAGATGTAAGGCCAACTTCCCACAAACGATTACTAATCGTTTGTGTGGATAAAGGCCTAGCCAAAACATCTTGTACTTCATTGAGAATTTGGCGGGCACTGTGGAAAGGGTTTCGTCTGGCAGATATGACAAAATTTCTGTCTTCCCTCTGCGTTGTAACGCGCTGCGATCCACTACCAGGCCTCCTATTGGCACTCCCGGTCTCTCGGAATCGAGCTAAAGCCCGGGAGATGACGCTCTGAGAAACGCCAACTGCCTCTGTGATATCAACTTGCCGGTAACTTTGGTTGCTCATTCTCACAATAATATCGCGAACTTTCTGTTCGAGCGAGATGATGTCTTTCCATGGTTAATGACAATATAACTGAATTAAAATGGAGAAAAGACGATAAAAATTGTTTGTTTACAAAATGAGTAATCTACATGTTTACTTTTCTTAAGTAAATTCTTTATAAACATAAGGATTAACAATTGTTTTGGTTTTGGTATGTATTACCGTTTTTGTTTTAGCTAACTAATACTAAATATATTGGCTAATTTAATAAATATTAACAAATAAAGAATAAATTACAAATATCTCTATTCATTTTTGAGCAGTTTATGTTATATGTGTATTACCACCCTTGTTCAGAGAGCTATTTCAAATTTACAATTATTTTTATTTGAAATTTTTATATAATTTTGTTACAGGGTCCTATGGGTCTGAGGGGAGAATCAGGCAGACCAGGTGATGTGGGGAAACCAGGTCTGATGGTAAGGCCGATATACCCTTAACAATTCAACGCAGTCAACTAACATCAACTAACCTTGGGAGGGAGCTTAACAACAAACTAACCTCCCAGAATATAAAAAAAAAAAATCACAGTATAACATAAAATTAATAAAGAGAAATCCACTCTTTATAAGTTTCGGCTCGCTCTATTTGTCATGGTACAAATGTTGTGATTTAATGTTAGCTCTCCTATAAACAATTAACTTTATCATTAATTAAAACATCTGTAAATTTTTTTTCCCAAATTCGACAGATTTTATTTTATTTTTTCACTTTTTTTAAATATTGTATTTTCTTTTTTTTTTTCTTTTTTTATACATCTAACATTTTTTCTTTTTTTACTTTTAATGTAAATTAACAGAGAGGGTAGTAAATCTGGTATCAAAGGAGGCTTGGTTTCCTCTAAAAGACTGATATTAGAAGAAAAGAATCAATTTCCTTTCAAACAGTTAACTTTTTTATAAATTTCCATTGTAATCATTTACACCTACTCCAATGTTATGGTTCACCCAGGTCTGGACACTTTTATTATAGTGATTTTAGTTTCCAATATAACAAAAATAATTTATTAATCAGTTCTGTGTGTTTTTTCGACTTGATCTCCTTTTTAACTCTTTATATATTTACTTTAGTCCTTTATGATCCCTCCAATGTAAAGTTTTAGTGTGTACATAGTAATTTTGTATGGTACAATTTATATATAAATATATGTATATGTATATGTATAATGTCATGGATAACTTTATGGCAGTTAATTAGATATAGATAATTTTAGCTTGGCACAAAATTAAAATCTCTATTTATGTTCTGTAATAAAATGTGCCATTTTTTAAATGAATTTAACATTACATTTTATGGTATAAAAACAAAAATTAAAAATCTTGAAAAATATGAAGTAGGATCATGTGTGAATATTACTTCACTATGTTCATCTATCTTCATGTATTTACCATTTTATGTAAATTAATCTATTGACATTACATTAATGAGAGTATATTTTATAGTATAATGCCTTTGTTCACTGCCTAATTTTTAAATTTATATTTTTCTACATTTTTAAAATTATTTAATTTTTATTCTGTTTGCTAAACAGTACACTCTTGCTAATTTGGTGTCTGTTATGAGGCTGGTGTAGTGACTAAATTTCAGAATATCTATTTAGATAAAAATGTCTATTGCATGCAAAATTTGTATCCTAATGTTTTATTTTGAATTTAATCAATTGATATTCTATAAAAGCTATGTATTTTTTATTAATTAAGCCAAATGATTTTTTTTCCCACTTCACATGCAGGTGTTTCAGTTTAACCAAAAGTAAAGAAAAATCTAGATTTCTTGTACATAAGATATTAACACTGTGTGTGCCCCTAAACAGTTTGATGTCCAATGGTAAACGGCTATTTGTCCATCTGTCTTTTTATCTTAATGCATCTCTGTTGCAGATAAAAAAACAGTTTTGATACATACTAAAAGTTGGATCTTGAAGGGAGTACTGTATTTTCTTATTATTATTTTATTTATTTTTTCTGTTTTAATGTATGAAACAAAAAACCAAATGTTAATCATCATATTAAGTATTTAATTAGAAATAAAGATTTTATATTTGCTAAGTACCATTTACAATTTAGAGTTATAGTGGAACATCAGAGATCAGTATGTTTTTCTTATGTTATCTGACTTATAAATGCCATGTAATTATTAAAGAAGGAAGACATATTTAAAAATTAATAGTATTAAAAGTTTTATTTTTGTTATCAATCGGTTGTCTGAGTGATTCCACTATAATTCATCTATGTTAGTCTAAAAATTATAAACATATATTTTTGCCAAACGGCTTTAAACATGTATAATATATATCTGATAGAAATTCTAAAAATGAAGTGTATTATAAATGTACCATTTTTAAATTATTTTTTGTCATATTAAACTTATTACAAAGTAAAATTTCATTGTCTTAATCAATTGCTTGGATTTTTTTTTTTTTTTTGGTATATTTTTTTCAGTTGTAAGGCATCATAACAATATACATACGATTGTGATTTTTGTATCTACATTACAAAATAAAATATGGAAAAGCACTTTGCTTGAGCAAGAAGCCTAAAAGAAATTTGTGAGTAGTCAGTCACTACTTTTAGAATACAAAAGACATTTTATCGCGAAACGTTTTATATAATGTATTCCGTTAAGTTTTTAATTTTTTTGTTCTATTATTGTATACAATAAATTCTGTAATATATGTCACATAGTGGAACTGCCATACTACATTGTATGTTATTAAGATGTATCTGGTTGATATATTTAATGTCAAAATAAATTTAGTATTTATGTCGAAAGCATGGTTTGCTTCATCAAAAAGTAATGTCTTTAAAATATTCAATGATCAACCCCTTTCTAATCCTTTTTTTTTTTTTTTTTCAACTTAGTAATAATATAAATATAATTTTTTTGGTAGAAATTGAAAATGCAACACTTTTTGTTTATATGTGATATGATTATAGTTCAAGTTCATTATAATGAAGGGAATATATTTTTTCTGATGTCTTTTTTTAACCAGAATGTTTTAATTAATTTGGAGATAGATATTAACAATTCCCTTACTTAGAAAATAAAATAAGATCACCACTTTTGATGTTAAGATTTTTATTTTAGAATAAAAATCGTGAGAATCTTGGTAAATTCCAGTTGATATCCGAAAGCTGAATATGCCGTTTGGAACAGAGCCTGAATTGCCGCTTTGAAATAGTAGGTTGATTCAATTAAATGTAATTTCATTAATTTCTTATCACAAAGTTGTCCATTAATGCTGTGGTCCCAAACTAAAAAGAAAATGTTAAAATGTTATGAAAAATCTGAATCTGAATCTGATGTTATGAAGTTCAGTGAACATTGAAGATGTAAATGAATGGTATACATTTGTAAATAGGTTTCTGTTTCTGATTGAGTTGAATTTAATGGGGAGGAAAAGGTTTTTTTTAATGGGAATCGTAAGAATGAATAAATTATAAATGAATTCTTCATTAATGTGGTATTATAAGTGTAAAATTAAGGTTCATTAAAATAAAAAATGTACTGCATTTTATAGAAAATAAAATTAATTCGTAAAATGCCAACTGAACATGGTCAGATGTGAGCCTGGGGAGCCCAGGAATTTAATGTAATCTTTATTGCTGTGGCTTCTGTACTTCTGATTTTTTATTGTTTTGATAAAATATAACCAAGGCCCCTGGATCGGGTGAAGGGCCTTCCTCTTTGGTGGCATAGGTTTAGATGAATCGTTTCAAGTCAACTATCTTCACTCTGGATTTAAAATTATTCTTGAGAAATTATAAACAAACTCTGTTCTAGACGCAAATTCAAGTAATATTGTTATGATCACTTCTCATTTCATGATCCCTCTTTAATGAAGGTATGGATATGGACTAGCATAAATAATAAATGTGGAGTTTTGATTTTTGCAATGAAAAAAATAAAATAAAATTTTGTTGAAATGTATTTACTATAATTGAAAAAAATGTTTCAGCCTGAATAGTTTATTATTTCTGTCATCTATGCTCCTAAATTTCAATTAATCACTGAGCCACTTTCGAACTCTTGATTTCCATTTTGCTCATTCAACTGAAGTGTTTTTGATATACGTTTGTATTTCTTCATGACTTCCCATCTCCTGATTATTAAAATAATTTTTATCAACTATTAAAACATTAATCAGATACTATGTAAGTATTATTAATTTCTTACTATGTCTAGAAATCTTTAATTTTTTTAGAAAAATCAAACACAATTTCATTACTAGCTTAGTGCTTAATAGTTTTAAATAAAGGTACAAGGATCCGTTGTTGGACAGGTTACATTTCTTGCTAAGGGTGGTGGTTGAGCTTTATTCACTAGGTACAAAATGAAAGCAATGGCCGTTGAGACTCTAATGGGTTTTGCTTTTAACTGGGATTTAACAAGATGGAACTTTTTCTCTATATAAAAGTAAAATAAGTTTAAGCTCTAATCACATTCTAAATAAAGCATAGAATGATATTACTTGATTTTATTTTCATTTGTTGCATTTTCAGTTTCTATCTCTCTGATAAACAATTTATTAACACATTTTCCTTTATAGTTTTTAGTTCTCTTTACTCAGCCAAAAAAAAGTATTATGTACAACATTATCTGGTTCCTTGTGTATTAATCTCTTAAGCCTTTTCTCACTTTTATTAGATCTTAAAAATAACAGGTATTTCCTTTTTAAAAAAAGTTATTTCATATTTGTTGCATGAAATGAATAATGAAAAAAGTTGAATCATTGCATGACGAATGCAATTCTCACAGCATGATAAAGCAGCATCGGTTATGGACTAATACGAATGGTAAGCTCTGTGATTACATACTCTTATTTATTGGAATCAAGAAAATGGACATTAAAAGCTACAGCATGACTTCATCAATTAATTAATGCACTCAATAAGTACCACTAATTATTTATTAATTTATAAACTTTTTAAAAAATAAATTGTCGATTATTTGTTATTAATGTCAACTAAAATATCTATAACAATTTTAAAATGTTTCAGGGTCCTCCTGGTTTGGATGGAATGAAAGTAAGTATGAACTATAGCATATATTAAAAAGAAAGATGGACACTCATATTTTTAGATTTAAATTAAATAGAGACTTTGTATTCGATCAAGTAATACTGTTTAATGCTCTGGATTTTCTAAAAAAACATGCTTAAACAAACATCAGAGAAAATCAAAACAGTATGAATAAATTTTTATATAGTTCATTATGTATTATATAGCTAAAAGTATTCAACTTAGGTGTGATTTGAGTTGTTGGCAAATGATGAACCGAATCCATGGAGTTCAATCCTGTGATTGTGGCAGATACAATGAATAAGGGTATTGATGATTACCCTGTTAAATCATTTGTACAGATAATAATTGACATATCCAAACATTAATCATAAGAAATCCCAACATGTTTTGCTTTTATACTGTTTTAAAAAGAAGTTCATTTTCAGAAAAAGCATTTCATAGTAGAAAATTTTCCTCTAATTTAATTCCTTGTAATTTATTTTAAATAATTTATAATTTTCAATATTACAATTTATTTATTTTTTCAATCAGTATTTTATTTGAAAAATAAAAACTTAATTGTAATAATAAGTCTCACTCAATCACTCGAATGCTTTGTGTGTAAGGATTGCTTTGGAAAAAACAGAAATATTTGAACAGCGACATCCGTAAAATGTTATAATAAAATATGACTTCTAAGTTAATTAAGGGTACCTAGTTTATGGAGAAAACATCATTATTTTATTTATATAATGTACCTTTATAATATGGGTGTCCATTGTTTATTATTTTCCTAGAATGTAATATCCTTATATTTATATATATTCTTATCATTAACTATATTCCCTTGAATTAATTTCGTGTTATCCCCTTTACCATGAATAATTCATCAAATTTCTTTCAGGGAGGGCAGGGTGAGCCAGGTGCAAAGGGTGAAAGAGGAGATCCTGGATTACCTGTATGTTCTCATTAATTTATTTTTATACTTATATTAACGGTATCCTGTTAACTATTTCTTTTGGGAAGGTATAAGTTTTCTACTCATATTTTTTAACATATTAATTCACATATGTAGTGAAATAAAAAATATTTTAGGTCGGTTTTATGAAATAAGACTGTTTCAGGGCTGCATTGGGTTTAAACTAAACTAGTTGAACTAACATGACAATGTAACATGACAGCCCAATATTACAAAAACTTCCACTGAACACTGATTTTCTCCATAATGTCTTTAGCTCAAAAACACGGATCTTTTACCCTGAGAAATTTTGAGGCAGTGGCCTCGAGATATTTTCAGGCTAGCTATGTAAAAAGGACTTTTACATAATTTTTCACTGCATTTACAGCTTGGAAATTGAAAATCCGCAAGATTGTTATAATTTTAAATAAAAATTTATTTACATTAGCGGATCAGTAGCTATGAATATATGAGGATTAAAAGACTAACAAACCAGAAGTGATTATAATGGGTTATAACCTGATGAATATTACCAGATTATCCAATAGAAAGTATCAAGTGACTCTGGAAAATGCTAAAATATGAACAATATTATACTTTAATGATTATATATGTGAAGAAATTTTTATAAAAAGTAATAATTTTTAATAGAAAGTAATATATATATATATATATATATATATATATATATATATATATGTGTGTGTGTCTGTGTGTGTGGCCCTGGTTTGAATCTGGTTATGATTGAGTACTTTTCTATCCTGCCTCAGATCACAGATCCCTGGGGTCAGGATGCCCACTTAGGGCAAACTAAGCCTTTTTACTAATTAAAAACTAATAAAGTGGAAAACTGGCAGTTGAGCATGATCACTATCAAATCACCTCCTTGCGTAACAGTTGGGTAAGAAACAGTACTTCCTTACATAGTACTGAACAAAAGACCCTCCATGGGTTGGAGTGGTACAGGTTTCTTTATATATTTACAAACTTTCCTGATTAACTGGTTTGTCTTTTTCTAATACCATCTTTTAAATCTAATTAATGAGCAATCAAATGCTTTTCCCCAAACTTTCTCACCATCGTAGTAGTGCTTAATTACGTTGCTATTATTATATTCATACTTTTTTTTCTTTGTTATAATTTTTTTAATGTGCCTTAAGAAATACTTAGGTTTCCTTCTTTTAGTTCCTTGCTTATTAATATTTAATTAGCTTATATATGAGACATCTACTTTCAAAATGGTCCATTTTATTTTTTTCCAAAAAATAAATATATATTTAGTAAAAACTTAAACAGCTCTGCAGAACATAAAGTTATAAAGAAGGCTGAATAACATTTCAGAAATTTAGTATATCAATAAAAAACCTTTTACAGAGCTTTCAGGAATTACTATTGATTGTAGTAATCCAGGGATTGTATTTAGTGTATTGTATTTAGCATTGTATTATATGTGTTTTCTATCTGGTATTGCGTTAGCAAACATATTGTATTTATTGGCAGTGAAGATAGCCATATGTAAATTTCACTGCTGTTCCTACCTCATTTTGTCCTATATAAATATACTACTGTTTGTAAAGACTTGATTGTTATACACAACAACCCTTCAGTTTTAAACTTTTTTTAAACAAAGTTTTAGAATTAAGATTTATCCCATTTTGAATTTAGACGCTTCATATCATTTATTTGTTAAATTATCTACAATTATTAATTTCCATTCTAACATATTAACTAAATTTGATTATAGGGGACAGATGGAATTCCTGGCTCAGAGGTACTAACCGTATTTATTAACTAATATGTTATTTTAATTAAGTGTATATATTGAATTAGTTATTAATTCACTTCAATAAACAATAATACATTGTTATAAATTTTTTTTATACTTCATTTTCATAGTTTTAAAACATATAAAAATTTGTACCCAGCATGCAAGAGGAGCTTGATTGGAATGATACACAGCTTTATAAGTTCCTAAGAAATTTCTATAAATTAGAATAGTGACAACTGTTATGCTTGTGCATTTTTGAATCTGCATGATATTTACAAGAGGTTGTTTTACAGGGCCCCAAAGGCGAAAGAGGTCAGAAAGGGGAACCGGTAAGTCATGACAGCTTGGATTAACAAGAAAACAGTTCTAATTTATTATTTTTTTTTGTAAATGAAGGATTCATTTTAAAGCTGTTTGTGCTAAAGCATGTACGTACTTGAAAATTTTATTTTATAATTGATATTCAGTAATATTTTTAAAAAATAAAATTGAATTTTCTTATTGTGTAACGTAGGATATATAAAATACTTATTGCTATTGTTCTAATGAAATAAGATCAATCACTATCATTGGTCTCAATTTTTATAAATTTTAACAGGTTAGTGTACAACATTAGCTTTTATTTTTGGCCATGCTGGAATCTTTGAAGGTACAAAGTAGCTGTGGAAAATTTTACTTATTAGTTAATAATATAATATTTGGGATTTTAGACTTTATAGGGTTCAAAACTGGTAAAATTTGAGAAATCAAATTGAACACCATTGCTTGTTACTGTATTTAACATCTGTACATGCCTCTTTTATTTTGTGAAGGCATAATATTAATATATTAATGCCAGTTAAAATGGATCTTTCTTTTTTATATCTTTCAAATTAGTAATGATTGAATTTTAGAAACCCTTAAACCCTTGTACAAAATTTTAGACCGGTCCATTAATGCATTTCATTTTCGCTTTTGCAGGGTCCCATAGGAAAGAGGGGGAGGAAAGGTGACCGAGGAGATAAAGGAGATCAGGGAGTTCCCGGGCTGGATGCACCATGCCCCATTGGACAGGACGGTCTTCCACTACCTGGTTGTGGTTGGCGACCTCCGAAGGTGAGCTATAGACTTCTACATGTACAGTTATCAACTTGTTCATTTTCTTTGTATATAGTCTCTTTTTAATTAATTTAACCAATTTATTAAATGGTATACTAACATTTCAAAGATTATTTTGGTAGATGGTGCTGGGAATAATTTTGCATGAAGGGTTTCACATCTCATGAAGTAATTAAATTTTAGGTAATGAATAAAATGAAAGTTAATCATAACAATACTTAACATATACTTATTAAAACTAAAAATTCAAAAACCAAAACTTATAATATAAAAAATCAGGTTTTTTGTTAAACACTTAAATATTAACATAATAGATAAAAATCATATATTGATAAAATGCTAACTTGAAATTAGTTTCTTTTTGAAATTGGCCTGGTTTTTATTGGTCCCACCCTTCATATTTTTGCAGAAGGGTATGAAAACCGAATATGTTAATAATATTAAATCTAAAAAATGAACAGTAATAACCATGAAATAATTAAGGTCCTATGAGAATAAAATTACTAACATCTCTCCATCACTTGTCAAGATGTTTTAATGATGAAGTTTGCATGTTTTCTAAACAGCAAATCATGGCAGGGTGTTTTTTAGAATAATTTATTCTTCCTTATAGTGAAAAAGGGCAAAAAATAAATAAGTTACTGACATGGTTGAATGGATTTTTTTTATTACTGAGAAAGGTGTAGGTAAATTTATTCAATAGACTTAGCAGACTTATGGTTTTTATGCACCTTGTTTCTTTCTGGGATGCCAAGCCATATTTAGCCATGTTATTAAATATAAACTGTATATTTTTAGGTGTTATGGAAAAAATATATGTAACTGATTAGGTAATTTTAAAATTTTATGTAAATATTTCGAGCCATTTTTAATTATATTTTTTAATTTTATATATAACTATAATTCTGTTTGATTGTAAATATATTTATATCTTCAATATTTAACTTGTCAACTATTCGAAAAATATTTGAACAAGTGGTGATATCAACAATTACTTCCTATGAGTTTATTAACTTTATCATAACTAACTAATTATACTTGAAAACCTACTATTTTGATTTCAAATTACATTTAAATATTTGAAGATTTATTGTAGTATAAATGTTTCTTTTCCTATTTAATCGAATGTCACTAACATTTGACTCCCAGTGTGCTACTAACAAATTGCAGGAGCCAGTCCAGGAAGTAACAGATCCTCCACTACCACCGTCCGTCGAATCAAGTGAAAATACTGATGACACTGATTATGATGACGGAGGGGATGAGGAATATGAGGAGTACGATCACCAAGTTCCATCAATGTACCAAGGATAGGAAGCAGGTCTGTTGGGTTACGGGACATTGACGAATTTTGTTATAATCGAATTTGTCATAATTATTCATTTTATCATTTTCTTTAGTATTTCATTACTTACTTAATAAGTAATATGTATGCTTTTTTTTTCCGTTGGCTTTACAGAATTGTAGATCTTTACCTGCCTGAACCATCTTAACTCTGCCTATCTTAGATTTTTCTTCACAGTTTTTTTCATTCAGCTCTGCAGCAACTTAGTTGATTATATCTATTTGGCCTATCACGAGGGCCTCTTGCCACTCATTGAGGCATACATTGCCGTGCAGAGGCTTCCAGAAAGATCACTTCAAGCAGCGTTTCTTCTTTAGCTCCTCGTCTTCATATTATGACATATGGACTGTCCAATTTTCATTAGTACTAATTTTTGGTTCTTTTTCATTCATTAATATTCCACTTACCGTTCAAATCTCTATTCTCTTGAATCTTACAATTCTTTTTTCTAAGGTGCTTGTTACTTGTCAAGTCTGAGCAGTATAGCAGAATATATTTTAGTGCATTGTACACCCTGAATTTAATATTTCTAGAGATTTTAGTAACTTTCACAGTGTAGGGAGCTTGTTTTGGGCCAGTCATCAGTTGTTCTAATTTCATCCTTTGGTCTTTTATGAGGTTATTGTTGAGCCGAGCTATTTAAATCAGTCTACACTTCGGAACAATTTTCCTTCAATGATAAACTTTGGGGTGGATTTTTCGACTTACTTTCATATATTTAGTTTTATCTTCATTATTTTTAGGCCTATGTGTTATGCTTCTTTTATCAGAGTCTCACTAAGTTTCTCAATGTCCTTTGGACTGTTTCCAAGAAGAGCTTTAGCATCTACCATAGTTTTATGGTTTTCACCTCCATTTTCATCAAATATTATTCCTAAAGATACTTAAAATCTCCTAACATAAGATTTCCTAGATACAGTGAATAACATAATACTGGTGGCTATACTTGTAGCCTTAATCTCCCTAAATTTGTCAAATTTTAAAAACTGAATTAATTTATAATACTTTGTTTTCCCTTTCTTCAATTTATAACATCATTCAAATAAACCGAAAATGTTCAGTAATTGAATTCAATTTGTAGGTTTGCTAATATATAGATGACTTTATTATTATTTTTTCATTGATAGCACCTGGGCGGTTGAGGTACTGCTTCATAGGTATTATAAAAATTCAGGTGGAGGTTTGTTGCTGTAATCTTTGACACTTTTTATGTCACATGCATGTTTCATATAATTAGGAGTTTTTTAATACTTAACAGTTTTTAACTAATGTTTTAATTTCACCAGTACATTTTCTTGTTCTCTACTAATTTTCACATTATTTGTTGATTTTTCTTTGCTTAGAAATATACTAATTAAACATTAATTTTTAGTTCTTTTAAGAGTAGTCTTTTTTTTAATACATTTTATTTTTACAATCTATGTATTTTTTATTAATAAGATATATATATTTTTTAATTTGGAACATCTGTGAACCTATTATTTTCAAAAGCGGTCGAATTCATATTATATACTTTCCATTGGACTGCAAGAACTAAGTTTCCATTGCTATCAATGGGGATGCTATCAATCATTCAAACGTTGATAGATGGTCTTGTACATTAAGTAAATGTTAAAAATGAAAAAAAAAAGGCAATTTCGAAACAAATAGAAAACAAAAGCCTGTTGCAGTAAAGAATATATTTTTGTAACAATAATTCAAGTTAAATTATTTTTATTACAATTTTTATTGCCTGCATGCCATATACTTTTTTATTAAAAATGCCCCTTATCTTTGAGCAATCAAATATTATTAGATTGTATAAAAGCAGTTGTTTGTTGTTTAATCAACTATCAAATGAAATCGGATGGGATATTTTCAGTTTTTAATTATATAAGTGTACATTATCAGCCAACATTCATTAAATAATTTTTGGTTTCTATTTCTGTATGTTCATGAGACCGAGATTCACTTGAAAAGTTAAAGACAAAAAAAAAAAAAAAAAACTTAACTTATAAAATTGCATTGGCAGGTTCTTGATGTGTGGCTGTAACTTTAGATATCTCATCTTAAAAGAGGAATAAGTTGTTAACATTTTAACTGCTTTAATTGGATTACAAATTTTTACTCTAAATAGATTCATGCTTCTTATCCTAATTTTATTGTTGCTTTAATTTTAATGTTTAGGTCCACAAGATAAGCGTGGAACGCAACTAAGATTTGGTTCTCATATTCACCATCTCGCTACTCAACAGTTGAGAACCAGGTTCTTCATGGAAAATATCTACATTCCCAAAGTTTCAATTTGGAGGACAGAAAGAGACTGGTATTGTGCCTTTCATTTGGCACTTAATTTTAAATTAATGTATGCAGGAGCTCAAAACCAAACTATTGTGCCTTTTATTTTATAAAAACTAAAAAAACATAAAAATTGTTTTCTTTATTTTTTTACATAATTTTTCATAATATTGTCAAGATGCTGAGATGATTTATTTGGTGTTCAAATTAAATATGAAGAGTTAATCATAGTTTGCTAAAGTGTAATGTACAAATAATATTTTTTCCCCATCATATACTTGTTTGTAGCATGTAAATATATCTTTTCATGTGCATAGCTACTTTTATTTGTTAATTGTGCGTGCTCTGCTTTTAATTTGAAATCAGGGTTCTTTTTTTCTCTTAATTTATTATCATTCTTATAATACCTTTTGCATTTTAGTTTGTGTTAGCGCGCATTTTTCCTATTTTTGATTCTCTCACAATTGAGTCAATTTTTATCAATAGTTAGTTTTTTCCACTCCCCTCTCATTACCCCTACTAAATTTAAGTATGTATCTTAAATTATTTACAATTAAAGAGAAAATATAAACTCATGAAAACAACCTTGTAGATGCAGACTTAAAATGTGAATAATATTTAAAAAAACAACATACACCTTATTATTAAACAAATGTATTATCGTGTCCATTAAAAAAGAAGTAAATTTCAAGTTGAAAAAAACTTCCTAGACAGATCCTTAAAGACACTAAACCATTCACGTTTAAAATTTTTGTATTCTCATTTATTTTAAAAAAAACATCAAAACTTTGAAGAGTACTTCAAAATCTTGTGTTCACAACTGTTATTTATATAATATTAAATCCCTCCCCCTCACTGAAAAAAAAAAATTAAGTTACAAATCCAACACATATATCTAGTTTATATTGTACTATTCCTTCCATTTAAGCGAAATCTTCCCATGTGAATTTTCCTTATTCAAATGAATATATTGTCAGATTCTATAGGTATTAAAAATAAATAATAAATTCATTTTTATTCCTTAGCATAATTTTAAGTGAAATAAAAAATAATCCCATTTTACAAGTTTCTTTAAAAACTCTAAATTTATTTTTCTGGAACTCTAATAAATTTATATCAACTATTTAATCCAGTTCCGTTGGCTTAAAATACTATTTTAAATAGAATTAAAAAAAAAAAAGTCTGCTAAATGGTATGAGAGAAGATTATGTATACATTCAGGTGAACCTTTGTATATTGGACTTGAATGTTTCTAATTTTGAATAGTTTAAGGAATTCTTCCACTCAAAAAAAAAAAAATTAAGTCTCATGTTTGTACAATTCTAGTTTAAGGATTGTATAAATCATGTGTTTAACTACAGTATTTTGGTTTCTTTAAACTTTATACCTGTTTAAATAAACACTACATTATAAATTGTCACTAAACACACAGTCGTTATTGATTTGATTTTCAAAATCATAACTAATTACTTTTGAGTGTTAAGAAATTCAAAATGTTTTCTAATTAATGGAAATTTTTCTTATAGTAAACAAAAATTACTAGAGATTTTTAATTTATAAAAGTTTGATATATACAGATTCACCTCAATTATTCAGTTTTCTAGTTCTGAATGGTACAAATTAGAAATAATTTATTTCAAGCTATGGTAGCTATTCAAATGGATGTATTAGACTGAAAACTGTTAAAGTTTTAACGCTCTAACTGTACAGACAATTTCATTTCTCATGAATAGTTAAGTTGAATATTGTTGAAGTCACCAAATCTTAAAACTTATTTTGTAAATAGTCTATTGTATTTTAATACATCAAAATCTTAGTTTAATGATTTGTATTATATAAAATTTTCTACCGCAATGATCTAATTTTTGAATACTTTATTTAAGCTATTTTGTTAAATGTGCCGAATAATTTTAATGAAAGATGAGGTCCCTTCCTACAATTTTATTGATCTTAGTATTCAAACTGTTTATTTCTTAATTCAAGCTGCAAAATTAATTTAAGGATTGGATTGTATCTATTTAATATGGTTAATTGTAATTTATACAAAACATTATTTATTATTCTTTTAATTCTTTATTTAATTTCTTTTTTAATACAGGGACCTGTACATATATACAATTGTATATATACATAAGCTGTTTATTAATAAACTATGTATATTATTAATATGTTGTTTGAGTGGGTTATTTTATTTCCTTTTTATCGATATCATAGTGAGAGTATATTTGTTTACTTGAAACATTTTCATTCAGAATTCTAGTTTTAGTTATCTTCAATTGAATGTTTTTGTTTAATGTCCTAATTTATTTCCCCAAATAGAGTTGATCCATCAGTAATAATAATAATAATCACAATATAAGATTAGCAGTGGGTGAGACTCCAAAAATGCAAGGAATTGGCAATGGAAAGAAAATAACTTTAGTATTTGGTAAATGTTAGAATAATGCCAACTATAATTTCATCAAATTAACTGATCTCCAAGTCTACAGTGGAAGGCATGTATTTGCTGGAATGACCTTTTAATGAGCTGAGAAACTCAACAGACAGATCTCCTGGACTCAGCAAGAATGTATCACAGAACAGAAAATGTATCAATATCCAAACAATACCAAAATTCTACAAAAAGGACTTGAAAGAGAAAGTGTACCTACTAATTTCCAAGTGTTCCTAGTATGAATAAAAATAACCATATATCATTGGTATTAATATAGGTTTCATAAAAGTCAACCATCAAAGGCTAAAATGAATGAAATATTCCTGAACTATCCCTGAGCTTAGTGGATTATATAGAACCAAATAAAATTACTTATTGGTCCAATGAAGGGTGATCTAATTTTCAATTTTATTACAGAAATATAATACCAATAATTAGGTATATATAGTGCAAATTAGCAATCATTAAACTAAACCTTAATTTGAAATTAAATATTTGATTGCAATAAAATTAAGCAACAACGTTTTTGATAATTGACATTAATATTGAATGTACTGTTAGAAACATTATAGGCACTTCATTATATATACAGGGTGACATTCTACTCGTGCGACAAACTTCACCAGTAGATTTTTCACCAAAAAGTGAATAAAAAAGTTTATATTGACCATGGTCCGCTTCTCACCAATTTCGGAATAATTTCGCATTTCATCGATTTTGATAAATATCACGCACGACCTGGCATCGGAAAACCGTGATATCTTTAAATCTGAAAATTTCCCCAAAAAGCTGATAGCACCGTTGAAATCTACATTAATCTTTCAATAATAAAATGGTCATGTCAAAATTTTTGGGCCAATTTTTCGTGTTTTATTTTAGCCAGAACAACAAAACAAGTGAAAAATGTATAAATCGAAAAGTGTTTAACGTAGTCCAGAGTTTCTAATTTTAGTTTCAGAAGGAAGCAAATTTGAGGGAAAATATCTCATTTAATAACGCTTCTGACACACTCTTCATTTTTTAATTTGGTGTTTCTTGGACCAAGATATTGATGACATAATCAGAAAAAATTATGATTCAAGGATTGTTAATGTTCGAGAATGTACATTTTAAATTTGAAAAAAAAAAAAAACAAATACATAGAAACTCAACGATATCTTTAAAATAAATTTATTTTTAATCATTTTAATTTATGTTCATATTGGAAGCCGTTCTCTGTAATACACTAACGTGCCCGTTTTCTCATACTCCCAACTGCCACACCAAAAGTGAGAACACATCGAAGTTTTTCAGCAGCGGCGAAGATCCTTGCTCCCAAATCGTCTATGTTTGTCACTTAATTGCGATAGACCAGTTCCTTGAGATATCCACAGCCGAAATATTCCATGGGGTTGAGATCAAGAGATCTTGGTGGCCATATAACTGTCCCACCACGGCCGATCCACGTTTCGAATGTTCTGTTCAAATACGCCTGAACTATTCTAGAGGAGTGAGGAGACGCACCATCCTGCTGAAAAAATATGTTTCTCCTCAATTGTAAAGAAATGTCCTCCAGCAAGGTAGGCCGCGAGTTTTCGATAAAATTTAAATAAATTGGGTCAGTTAATCTCGCCGGGTAAAAGTAGGGACCGATGAGTACATTTCCAATAACTCCCGCCCAAACACTGATTGAAAAACGCCTTAGGGAATACAGTTTTTCTCTTTTTGTCGTCGATATCTTGGTCTTAGAAAAACCAAATTAAAAAATGAAGAGTGCGTTAGAAGCGTTATTAAATGAGGTATTTTCCCTCAAATTTGCTGCCTTCTGAAACTAAAATTAGAAACTCTTGATTACGTTAAACACTTTTCGATTTATAAAATTTTTCACTTTTTTTGTTGTTCTGGCTGAAATGAAACACGAAAAATTGGCCCAAAAATTTGGACATGGCCATTTTATTATTGAAAAATTAATGTAGATTTCAACATTGCTATCAGCTTCTCGGAGAAATTTTCAGATTTAAAGGTATCACGGTTTTCCGATGCCAGGTCGTGATATTTTTCAAAATCGATGAAATGCGAAATTATTCCGAGAATCGGACCATGTTCAATATAAACTTTTTTATTCATTTTATGGTGGAGAATCTACTCGTGAAGTTTGTCGCACGAGTAGAAAGTCACCCTGTATCATGGGCGTACCCAGCGGGGGGCAGGGGGGGGGGGGCAGCTGCCCCCCTGGAAGGCTAGGAGCAATAATTTTTTAGGCTTTTAAGACTGGAAGCTATAATAGAATACACGTTTTTCTAGCAAGTAATTGTAATAGCTTAGTTGATAAAGCACTGCTATAATTTTGGTTTCATGGTTACAACCTGAACGACCAAAGCTTGCCCCCCCCCCCCTAGTTTTGATCCTGGGTACGCCCTTGCCCTGTATAGTTATATAGTTACTATAGTTTCTTGATTATATAGTTACTTGAATGAAAGTAAAAATGAAATTGGTTGGGGGCCTGAATAATTATAAATATAAAATGTACTTAATATAAAATATCAAGTTATTTTACTTAATATATTATGAAATTAATATATTATAATGACCTTAATATTTTCTTTTACTTTTTCAATATGATTGATTATTAAGTATACTTTTTTTTTTAATAACCATTTTTGTATCATAATTCAGTTGGCAGCAATTGCAGTACGGCTCACAGTGGATTCAGTTTCAGTCCAGAAGAAAGTTACATATTTCTTTATTAATTATTTTCTGTTTTATTTTTTTATTTGTATTTTGATATGCTTTATTTATCTTGGTCTTATTTAAATAATGGAATCATGGTGTATTTTCATTACATATCGGCGACTCGTCAATCGATGAGTCGCCCAATGTGTAATGCATAAGTATGACGAAAATTTTAGGGACATATTTAAATAAATAGAAAAGATAATGTTACAAGTGAAGTCTGCCGATTTTTAATATGGATGAATTTAGAATAAAAATTATGTACCAATATTTAACTCAATAAAAAGTCAAGGTTACATTTGTGAAGTTTAAGAAATACATAGGTGACATTATTGGTGACCTACTGCCTAAAAGATATTAACTTTCAATAAATTAAATATGGTGCTAAAGTTCAATCACGGAGGTAAGAAAGATATTAAATTATTAATATTTATTATTCGTAAGGCGCTAAGATTTTTGATGTAAAATTGAAAACTGAATCGATCACAAAGGCAGTGGGAAACAAGACTGATCATCTCTGGTAAGGTTTCTCGTCGTAAGAAACAGAGCGGAAAATCCTCTGCCTTTTACTTCCACACTTTTCTAAAGAGGGCCTGGCCTCTTCATTCCTTTAGTCCGGAGTGTGAGTGATTCAGTTCTAAAAGGAATCCAGGCAAAAAATAAATTTCTTTTCAAAACATACATTTCTCTAGGAACAAAGAAGTAAATTTGTTTTCCCCTTTTCATTATTTAATTTATCAAATTCATTTTTAGAAATAATTATATAATTTATTAAGAAATAGAAAAAAAAGGTCTTTGTAATAATAATAATGATAATACCAAGAGGCAATGATGGTATTATGGGCGTCCTTAATATTTAAAAATACTGACAAACATAATCAATCCAAACGCCCTGAAGATAAAGTAAAGGTTAAAGAAGACGTGGGAGAGCACTGATGGCCTCAGTCGCAGTTAGTGAGTCGTCATGTGTTTTATTTTTATGCTTATACAAAAACATAGAAATGTAAGTATTCATCCTGATTACTACCATTCAAGTTTATAAACTCAAGTCGAGGGTGGTAATGGTGGGGGAATTATTTGTGCAGGTATTATGGGTTCCCATTTTAGGAAGCCTAGTAATTTTTCTGTTTTTTACAGTTTATCACAAATATAACAAAATCTACCTCAACACTTATTTGTTGCAAAGATGAGCACGAGGGGGGGGCGTGGAAGGGGGGGGGGGGAGCTTTTGTGCAACTAACTTTTATTTTTCCACAAAAAATATGTTTTCATTTTCAAAACATAAAATTTACTCTTATCGTAAAAATAATTATTTGGAATTTATTTTAGCTTTCCCCTTCCACCACAAAAACCTTGTTTTATCTAATAAAAGTTTATTTCATAGGGTTTGTATCATGTTTTCCTCATTTCCAGCACTACTGACAATTTTCTGAAGAGTTATATAATAGTAAAAACATTTTTGACCACGTTATGTAGCATGCCCAGACAGTTAATTTAATATTAGCATTAAATGTTTACCGGATGCTAGGTTATGTTTTCTGCAAACCTTTAGATTGTTTGTAAAAGGTATTGAACTTTTATTAGTAAAAAAATGAAATGGGTGCACAAATAATATTTGACAGAATCGGTATGAATACTTTTTAAATGATTTTCAATAAAACTGTTATTGAAGTTATTATTGTAAAAAAATGAAAAGGTTGCCCATAATACCACCCTTATCAATATCACCATCAACCTCTATTGAAAAATTTATATCTTAATATACCTTAATTATTTATATAAAATACAAATAATTTTAGTATACTTGTATACGTATAGGGAATATTTGCACTAAAAGCAATAAGTATTTGCTAAAAAAAATTGTATGATTCGCTTTCCACACTTATTTTGCATTTTATTTTTCATAAATTTGAATTTTGATTAACTGAAAGATCTTTTGTACTAATTAAATATATACATATATGTATGCCCATTTGGAATCCCTCTAAATTTATTCCCTCAATTAGGAAAAAATATCCAGATTGTATGTACTACGTACTCCTTATGATTTGTGTACGCCATTAATCTTCATTTGATTCGCTTAGGCTTAAAGGATTGAGCTAGAATAAAAATAGTTGAGAAACTTTTCCATCACTAATGAAGTACTAGCAGGCATTACAAATCCTAAAGGACCTAATGCTGGGATGCCGTTTGCGGAGGTAACAGCTGTGCATTCATTTGAAATGTGTCTCTTCCCGTTAATATAGCGGAAGTAGGAGAAATGAAAAAATCACTGGTTCTTTATTTTTTGTTAAAAACAGAGTTTGACGAAAGATCTACCCAGGATATTGTTTATACTGAGCAGAGTTGGGCATATTTATATTTATAAATACGAATATATATTTTTATCTTAATTTTAATGTGAATATGAATATAAATTTATTTATATCACAATATTTGTGAATATGAATATAAATAAATTCGTATTTACAAGTGTGAATATAAATAAATTCATATTCACAGGTGTGAATACGAATTTATTCATATATACAAATTTTTCTGTAAATAAAAAAAAAATTCACAGGAAAATTGTGAATATTCACAAAAAATGTGAATATTTATATATCAGTCTGTGAATTCGGCCGTATTTACAAATAGAGATGTGAATATGGAAAAATTCACAAATTGAGATGTGAATTTCTACTAAATTCATAATTTCCCAATCCTTATATATATAAAAATCTCGTGTCCCGATGTTTGTCTCTCTATTTCTCAGAAACTACTCAACCGTTTTTAATGAAATTTGGCTCAATGTATATAGTTTTTGCCAACTTAACGGACCGGATAGTTTTTAACTTGATTAGTGATCAAAATAATTCTTATATAGCGAATTATTGCAAACACATTAGGTCGTGTTTCGATTTATTAACATGGCGTCATATGTCGATTTCATAATGTTTTTCTTTATAAGCATGCTATTGTAATACAGGTTATCATTATTATAATTTTGTATTGCGTTATGTGAGTGCAGTTATTTGTTCCTATATTATTATTTTCCACAGACAAATAGTAATACAAATTTGTATTTATTGTTAATTTTCATTAAAGAATAAATAAATCAAGAAAAGGTTACAATAAATTCTCAAATGTGTAGGTACTTTTTCTTCCTTTTCCTTTTTTATTTGTATTTAAATTAAATTACTAGCTAAGCGCTGAAACGCTTTGCTGTGGCCCACCCTGATATCAACTTTCAGTAAAGTAAATACATTTTAATAATTTAAATTAGGCTATTATTTGAAATAATACTCTATAAATGTTGCAACAGCACCTACTGTCATAGGTGTAACCTAATAGAAACCTGACTTGGGGAGTCAGTGTTGCCAAAAATTAGTGAAAATTAGTAAGCTGGCTACACTGCGGGTAACCAGTCGTAAAAACTCCCTCACAAAAAGAGTGTGTTTTGATTAGGTGTTGTGGGATACTTTGTGATTTGCTAAAGAACTGCATAATTAAGACTTTAATATTATATTTTCAGTTGATTTATTTAACAGAAGTTTCTTTATATTCATTATTTGTTTTGTTATTATTATTTGAATGCAGTGTTTTTTTATTTTACCAAACCTTTTTATCATTTTTATCCCGAGATCTAAAATGTAAAATTTAAAAAATGTCAGTGAAAATTTGTAATTCCTCCTTTATCTATATAAATAAAGTTGAAATTCTGTTTGTTTGTTTGTTTATTTGTTCTTTCCATACTGAAAAGTTCTTTCCATATGGAGAAATCCATACCGTTTGTCCTAAATTCTCCAAATTTCGCTCAGTGGTTCTATGATACCAGGTGCGAACACCTGTCCATATTAAAATTGCATAACTTCAGCCAATCTCTTGGTATATTCTTTATTGTTAAAAAATTCCTCATGATCTCGCTTTACAATGGTTTTTTTTTTTTTACGAAATCGACCGTTTGAGTCGAAAAAACGGCCTAAAAAATCATTTTATAGATTTTGATGAGGCCAACAAGGCCGGGTAAGACCGTCCCTTGGTAGGCGTCGAGTTCCGGGATTTTTAAACCATAGGTTTTTTATTTTTTTTTAACATTACAATACGTTTATTTACATGTATGGTGAATTTATTTTTTATAAATGCCTCCTAAGAAGCGAGCTTCAATAGGAGTAGTGAGCTCTAAAGCTAAAAAACAACGTCAAATACGAGCAGCTGGACCTCTCGACGAACATCAAAATAGGATTGAACAACAGAGGCTTAGACAGGCAGAATCGCGGGAAACTGAGTCTGCCCAGGAATACGAGGCCCGCTTTGCGCCACTAAGGCTTAGGCAAGCCGATTTGCGAGAAGCTGAAACTGCAGGCCAATATTTCTGTTTGTTGGTTGGATACCGTTTATCCTAAATTCTCCAAATTTCGCCAGTAGTTCTTTCATACCAGGTGCGAACACATGTCCATATTAAAATTGCATAACTTCAGGAGATCTTCAGTTGATATTCTTTATTGTTATAGAAATCGTAATGAACTCACTTTATAATGGTTTTTTACGAAATCAACCGTTTCATTAGAAAAATGAAATTCCCCGATCAAACCGGGTTATACAGCTTAAAGATGAATTTCCGTTAGTATGTTTTTTCTTAGTAAAAATCCATACAGTTTGTCCTAAATTCCCCAAATTTCGCTTAGTGGATCTTTCTTACTAGGTGCGAACACCTGTCCATATTAAAATTTCATAACTTCAGCCAGTCTCTGGGTATATTCTTTATTGTTATAAAAATCGTTATGATCTCACTTTAAATTTGTTCACATTTATTAGAAAAATGAAATTCCCCGGGTGAAACCGGGATATACAGCTATCAACAATAATTTAAAGTTGAGAAAATTTAATCCCAATCGAATAGAGGCTGTTACTTCCTGTTCAGCAGAGTTGTAATTATCTTTAAATGTAAAATTTAAGCGAAGATTATAATCCTTTCTTTAATTTAAAGTAGGCTATTATTGGGAATGATATTTCGTTGTTAATTTCACCAGAATACAATCTTTTACTTATCTTTAAATGATTGTTGATTAAGAAAGGATTACAAATCGCGGCATTTTTTAAATTTTACATTTAATGATTATTACACCTCTACTGAACAGGAATAATTGTTATTTTGGTAACCTCAAGTTTCAGATTTATCCGCCATAAATATGAGAGTACTACTGCAAAATAATCCATCGGCAGATATATTTTTTAAACAATTGCTCTATATTGGAAATGGTGAAATAGAGCTGCATCGAAATTCAAAATTTATCAAATTACCAGAAAATTTCTGAACTGTTGTAGAGACGAAAAATGAACTGTCTACGAAATATAAAGTGTCTTTCCTGATATTTTGAACAATTATTTGGACTATAATTGGCTGGGTAGTCGTGCTATTTTGGCAGCAAAAAATGTTGATTTCGATGAAATAAACTTCCAAAATCAATTGACAATGTTCTAGATGTAAACGAAGCCGTAAATTTCCCATCTGAATTTTTTAATTCCCTGGATATACACCCAAACAATCTCCAGTTGAAGATTGGCTCACTGATCATTCTTCTTCGTAACTTAAATCCACCTCAATTGTGCAACGGTACACGTTTGGTCATTAAAAGGATCACAGGAAATGTTATTGAAGGAAAAATGTTGCCTGGAAGGTTTACAGGTGATATCGCCCTGTTGCCACCTATTCCCCAGGAACCGACAGAATTTTCAATAAAATTTAAAAGGCTTCAATATCCTATTCGTTTGGCTTTTGCCATGACCATAAACAAATCCCAAGGGCAAACAATGTCCACTTGGACTTTGAAAATCCGTGTTTTTCCCTTGGGCAATGGCATAACTCACGTGGGAAATGGGTATCGCCTGCTCACGTGTGTGGAAACCATCAAATCTTTGGTTTGTGTTAAAAAAAAAAAACAGGTTAACCCAAAACATTTTTAACAAATTAGTACTTGAATAAAAAAAATTCTTAATTGTATTATGTAAAAACCTCTTTAAGAAGAGATTTATTATCACTCAAATATATTGCTAAATTAAAAGCTTCAACACACCACCCTCCTACCGAACACTTATTAGCCGAAGGGTTGGGAAATCGAGGTCTCAAAGAAATTGAGAAAAACGCCTATCAAAAGAACATATATGACGCGTTAACCAAGATTGGCATGACACTGAGCAAAATTAAACCCGTTGTTAAACTAACAATACCAAGTCGAAGTAGTGTTAGGCCAATAATCAATAGATCAATGGCTGAGGTTACCAAAACTTACTTCAGTCATCCTTTTTAAAATTAGTGGAAAAATATAGCCATTTCCAGTTAGTTTATACCGATCCATAAAAAAAGGGCGATAGTGTTGGCAGCTCTGTGAGTCGTAAACACAATCAGCTCCTTTTTAATCAAAGTACATTGAAATATGAGATGTAAAAAATAAAAACTTTCCTATATTATTTACCAAATACTTTTAAATGGTGTAATGCTCTATTCTCAATCACGTTGGATTTTGATTAGCTGAAAGGTTTTCATCTTTATCAATGAATATTGGTATTACTGTATTTGTTTAAAAATATTAGGATATAACTACTGAGCCACAGCAACGCGTGGCCGGGTCTGCTAGTAACTTTATAAAATGAGGTGATATCTGAGGTGCTGATTTTGAAAATGATATCGATTTTGAGATTCCGCCGTCAGGTATCAATTTATTACAACTTACGCGATATAATCGATCTTGGAGTCGGCTATAGGGTTATCTGAGGTGCTGATTATGAAAATGATATCGATTTTGGGATTCCGCCGGCAGGTATCGATTTATTACAACTTGCGCGATATGATCCATCTTGGTGTCGGCTATAGGGTTATCTGAGGTGCTAATTATGAAAATGATATCGATTTTGAGATTCCGCCGTCAGGTATCGATTTATTACAACTTGCGCGATATAATCGATCTTGGTGTCGGCTATAGGGTTATATGAGGTGCTAATTATGAAAATGATATCGATTTTGAGATTCCGCCGTCAGGTATCGATTTATTACAACTTGCGCGATGTAATCGATCTTGGTATCGGCTAAAGGGATAGCTGAGGTGCTGATTATGAAAATAATATCGATTTTGTGATTCCGCCGTCAGGTATCGATTTATTACAACTTGCGCGATGTAATCAATCTTGGTGTCGGCTAAAGGGATAGCTGAGGTGCTGATTATGAAAATGATATCGATTTTGAGATTCCGCCGTCAAGTATCGATTTATTACAACTTGTGCGATATAATCGATCTTGGTGTCGGCTATAGGGTTATCTGAGGTGCTAATTATGAAAATGATATCGATTTTGAGATTCCGCCGTCAGGTATCGATTTATTACAACTTGCGCGATGTAATCGATCTTGGTATCGGCTAAAGGGATAGCTGAGGTGCTGATTATGAAAATGATATCGATTTTGTGATTCCGCCGTCAGGTATCGATTTATTACAACTTGCGCGATGTAATCGATCTTGGTGTCGGCTAAAGGGATAGCTGAGGTGCTGATTATGAAAATGATATCGATTTAGAGATTCCGCCGTCAGGTATCGATTTATTACAACTTGCGCGATTTAATCGATCTTGGTGACGGCTATAGATATCGATTTTGAGATTCCACCGTCAGGTATCGATTTATTACAACTTGCGCGATATGATCGATCTTGGTGTCGGCTTTTGTGTTATCTGAGGTGCTGATTATGAAAATGATATCGATTTTGAGATTCCGCTGTCATGTATCGATTTAGTACAACTTGCGCGATATAATCGATCTTGGTATCGTTTAAAGGGATAGCTGAGGTGCTGATTATGAAAATGATATCGATTTTGTGATTCCGCCGTCAGGTATCGATTTATTACAACTTGCGCGATTTAATCGATCTTGGTGACGGCTATAGATATCGATTTTGAGATTCCACCGTCAGGTATCGATTTATTACAACTTGCGCGATATGATCGATCTTGGTGTCGGCTATAGTGTTATCTGAGGTGCTGATTATGAAAATGATATCGATTTTGAGATTCCGCTGTCATGTATCGATTTAGTACAACTTGCGCGATATAATCGATCTTGGTATCGTTTAAAGGGATAGCTGAGGTGCTGATTATGAAAATGATATCGATTTTGTGATTCCGCCGTCAGGTATCGATTTATTACAACTTGCGCGATTTAATCGATCTTGGTGACGGCTATAGATATCGATTTTGAGATTCCACCGTCAGGTATCGATTTATTACAACTTGCGCGATATGATCGATCTTGGTGTCGGCTATAGTGTTATCTGAGGTGCTGATTATGAAAATGATATCGATTTTGAGATTCCGCTGTCATGTATCGATTTAGTACAACTTGCGCGATATAATCGATCTTGGTATCGTTTAAAGGGATAGCTGAGGTGCTGATTATGAAAATGATATCGATTTTGTGATTCCGCCGTCAGGTATCGATTTATTACAACTTGCGCGATGTAATCGATCTTGGTGTCGGCTAAAGGGATAGCCTAGGTGCTGATTATGAAAATGATATCGATTTTGAGATTCCGCCGTCAGGTATCGATTTATTACAACTTGTGCGATATAATCGATCTTGGTGTCGGCTATAGGGATAGCTGAGGTGCTGATTATGAAAATGATATCGATTTTGAGATTCCGGCGTCAGGTATCGATTTATTACAATTTGCGCGATTTAATCGATCTTGGTGACGGCTATAGATATCGATTTTGAGATTCCACCGTCAGGTATCGATTTATTACAACTTGCGCGATATGATCGATCTTGGTGTCGGCTATAGGGTTATCTGAGGTGCTGATTATGAAAATGATATCGATTTTGAGATTCCGCTGTCATGTGTCGATTTAGTACAACTTGCGCGATATAATCGATCATGGTGTCGGCTATAGGGATAGCTGAGGTGCTGATTATGAAAATGATATCGATTTTGAGATTCCACCGTCAGGTATCGATTTATTACAACTTGCGAATTTAATCGATCTTGGGGCTATAGGGTTATCTGTGGGTACATATAATATGATAATAATGATAATGATTAAATTTGACACATATCGACATATAAATCAGAGTATAATTAAATTCATATTCGTATTTTAAATTCAAAATATACCTATAAACCTATAGATAACCCTATAGCCGACACCAAGATCGATTATATCGCACAAGTTGTAATAAATCGATACTTGACGGCGGAATCTCAAAATCGATATCATTTTCATAATCAGCACCTCAGCTATCCCTTTAGCCGACACCAAGATTGATTACATCGCGCAAGTTGTAATAAATCGATACCTGACGGCGGAATCACAAAATCGATATCATTTTCATAATCAGCACCTCAGCTATCCCTTTAGCCGATACCAAGATCGATTACATCGCGCAAGTTGTAATAAATCGATACCTGACGGCGGAATCTCAAAATCGATATCATTTTCATAATTAGCACCTCAGATAACCCTATAGCCGACACCAAGATCGATTATATCGCGCAAGTTGTAATAAATCGATACCTGACGGCGGAATCTCAAAATCGATATCATTTTCATAATTAGCACCTCAGATAACCCTATAGCCGACACCAAGATGGATCATATCGCGCAAGTTGTAATAAATCGATACCTGCCGGCGGAATCCCAAAATCGATATCATTTTCATAATTAGCACCTCAGATAACCCTATAGCCGACACCAAGATCGATCATATCTCGCAAGTTGTAATAAATCGATACCTGCCGGCGGAATCTCAAAATCGATATTATTTTCAAAATCAGCACCTCAGATAACCCTATAGCCGACACCAAGATCGATTATATCGGGCAAGTTGTAATAAATCGATACCTGGCGGTTGAATCTCAAAATCGATATTTTTTTCATAATCAGCATCCCAAAAAACCTAGTAATCCATATCAGGTAATATCTGATGTGATTTCCATAAAAAAGGTTAACTCTATAATGGGTACCAATATGGAGAAATCCGAAAAGAATTTTATAAATTTATTGGGAAATTATGAATTTAGTAGAAAATTACATCTCAATTTGTGAATTTTTTCTCTATTCTCTATTTGTAAATACGGCCGAATTCACAGACTGAGATATAAATATTCACATTTTTTTGTGAATATATTCACAATTTTCCCTGTGAATTTTTTTTTATTTACAGAAAAATTTGTATATATGAATAAATTCGTATTCACACCTGTGAATACGAATTTATTTATGTTCACACTTGTAAATACGAATTTATTTATATTTATACTCACAAAGATTGTGATATAAATAAATTTATATTCATATTCACATTAAAATTAAGATAAAAATAAATTCATATTCGTATTTATAAATATAAATATGCCCAACTCTGATACTGAGCTTACAATAGGCTTAAGGGTCTGGCCACACATGTCCGCACCGGATCCGCACTGTAGCAATAATATAGGTTATGTTCAGAATATTTTTAATTTAACTTACATATTTCCTTTAGTTATGCCTAAATTTCAGGCCAAGATGTCAGACACAGGCCACTTTAGGCATAACTAAAGGTAATATGTGAGTTAAATTAAAAATATTCTGAACATAACCTATATTATTGCTACGGTGCGGATCCGGTGCGGACATGTGTGGCCAGACCCTTAGACTTGGGACTTTAAAAACATTATTTAAATGAATATGTCATACTGTTTCTATTTTTTTTTCCATTTTTGATCCATGCACATGTATTTATCTATTTTACTCAGTTGGCCCGATACCCGTCTTGTTTGTTTGTAAGCCTTTTTTAAATTTATTTGATTATAATCTTCAAATTATGAGAAAGTTTAAGATTTTAAAAATAGCTTAAATTAGTCTCGATATTTTTTACTGAATTTCATTCCTTCAAATTCAGTTTATTTTATTGTTGTTTGACGTTTCGCTTTTTTATTCCAATAATAAATTATGCACGTAAACATATACAGTTTTTAAAAGACTATTAAAAACAGGTCATTTCTATAAAACAGAAATTCTTAAAATTGCAGATGAAGGTAGGGACATATCTAAAAAAGTTAATAAAAAATATCGAGACTAGTTTGGACTATTTTTAAAAGCTTAAATTTATATATATAGAAAAATATTTGAAAATAGGAAGTCCTACGAATGGCATTATACAAGAGAATTGTTGGAGGAGATTTATCATACAAATAAATTATAAATAGATAATAAATCACATTCTTTTTTTAATGAAAAAATATTGTTAGTGATTTGTTGGATACAAACAAAATGTTAGCTAAATTATATAAAGTAAATAATAAGGGTTAATGAATTTCTCGGCATTGAGAAGAGCGCGAAGACTACTAAACCGTGCCGACAGAAAGATGATTTAGGTACGTGCCTCATCAGGAAGTAGAATTCCAGGTATGGCTGTTGAGGAGGTTAAGTTTCAACAGCATTCCTCTATGGTCTGACCAACTGACCAATCCAAGAATAATATTTTGTGTAATCCGTTGTAAGGAAATCGATAGAATACCTTATATTTTTTGTTTACAATAATAATTTTAGTCACAGTGTAGAACTTCATTCCTGTAAAATTACGATCAAGTGAGATGTGCGGTTTCACTTATCAACTTCCACTTACCATTATATTTTGAGTATTTATTTTCATATGTAGGAAAATTAAGATGCGCGTATGGTAAATGAATGCGAATATATTTAATTTGTAGTTTTTCTTTACGAGGGGGGGGGGGGCAGTGCCCATCCTTTCCACCACCTGCGGACGCCCATCATTATGATTAAACATGACAAGTTTAACCCTTTAACCGGGCGGGACGTATATAGGCGTCCAACCTAAACACTACCGTGAACGGGCAGGACGTATGTATACGTCCTTGAAATATATGTTGTGCCCTGGAATGGGTGGGACTTATATTTTCATACAACAGAGTGATTAGTCATCGATACATGTAACGACGTGAATTTATACACACACACACACACACACACACACACACACACACACACATATATATATATATATATATATATGTATATATATATATATATATACAATTTATAATATTTATAATAATAATATATTTAATTTATATTTATATATATATTTTTTGTGCTCTTTATAATAGGTTAAGGCTGTAAATTTATAATTTCTTAATTCGATACTTTTATATTTTTGTTGATATTCTTTTCTATTTGTTTGTCATTTTGTGTTTTCCTTTGTGGTTTATATATAAATAAACGAAAACGAATATATTTCATAGCCTTCCCATTTATTTTAAGCATAAATGAAAAAAATAATAATATGAAGTTACATTGCACCGGGCGGGACGTATATACACGTCCTAGTGAAAGAGCTCACGCCCGTTGTAGGATGCGTAATTTAAAAGGGAACTCCCCGGTTAAAGGGTTAATCAAAAACATTAGAGCCATTTATGAGAAATCGCGAAGAGAAAAAATAAGTTGGGATAAAGTGCCCCCTACGTTATTTCAGTTTTGATGAAATATTTGCTGTCAAATCATGGGCATATACCTCCCTCAAATAACGAAATTCATTTTTGTTCGGCATATTGTTTCTGAGCTTGTCTTTTAACACACACGCAAATAAACATAAACACACACACCATGTCGTGGGACTTGGTTATTTGGAATCAGGAAACCCAAAACTGTATTTCCTGTATTTCCGTTGAAAACTGGAAGTCAACTTTTTTTCACGATCGCAATACTTTCCCTTAATATGTATTTCAAATGTAGGTAAGTAAAAGTAAAAATTATTAGTGACTTGAAAAAATTAAAATCGTGTCTTGGGTATATACCTAGTAGAGTGGTTTTATGGCTTTACTAGGAAGTCAAGAAAATGAAATCGAATCCCGGCCCAAGTAAGATCTTACTTATTTAGTTAGAAGTGGCCTGCTAATTGAAATATAAAATTCGTGATAGAAACTTCAATAGAGTAGGGATTATTTATTGCCAACTCTGTGTGCTTGATAGGCAATACGGGTTTTAGTAGCAGTTAGATGCTATCCATTCCTGGGTAGCAACCAACTGCCCCTAGTAAAACAGTAACAGTATTTTTCAGGAGTAGTGCACAAACCTTGCTTTTTCTACTTTCTAGACAGAGAATGGATGTCCGAGGATCAATCCTAGGCCCAGCTTTTGAGAAAATATACCCCCCCCCCCCCCGTCCAATCACTTCTATCCGCTAAGTGGGTCCGCCCTCATTGGTTTTCACAATTCCTTACCCGTTTTGAGGATAACGCACTTTGGATCCACAGCCTTTGGCTTGGATTCTATGCGCTCAACATGTGGTGTGTGTACCGGAAACTGTAAAGCACGTAGTCACGACCTCCGTTTTTGAGACTTTGGCAGCCCACACCTATGAGAACCTAGGGGATATACCTCCTCTGAGAATTTTCCGCGGTTTAAAACATTTAAAACCCGAGGTAAAAAGCTACAGCTGTCGAAACTCGTATGACCAAAAGATTAGGTAGGGAGGTATATACATAAAAATTATTGTAAAATATGGCTTCTGATAAAAATATAAAGTAGTAGTTCTTTTTAACATGTATATTATCAATTAGAATTTAATTTTGAATGACTAAATTTGTTAATCAATCCATATACTTTCAGGACGTCATGTCTGTTAGGACTGATCAGGCCTGAATGTGAAAGTCCGTAAATAACGGCCTATTTTGACTTGCACTATTTTCCAGAAGAATTGCACAATAACTAATGTTTTTGGTTGGCTTGGCATTCCAAAGGGATCACCTTTTGGGGGAGGAGGTGGATGTGAACCTCTGCTGATAATTAATTAATTTATAGATATTACAATATTAAAATTAATTCATATTAAAAGTGAACCATACATATTTAATGAGGGGGCGCACAGTGGTCAATAATTGCTTTTTGGCGGACATAAATCTGCCATTTCCACAATTTTACAGATAAATTGATGGGATTTTTTTCATTACCTTCTTAATAAAATTAAAAAACCAAGGAAACAATTCCCGTTAAGATTGGTTCGGTATAAGTGTCCTTTTTGCTTACCCAAAACCTGGTTTCTTGCGTGTTATAGATAGTTTTCGTTAGTATGCAAAAAACATGGAAGAACTCAATATTTTTCAGAATTTTCTTTTTTATTTTTTTATTCTGAGGGTGGGCTTTCATACCACCGAGTATCCAAAAGAAAATTCAAATTTCATAGAAGTTATGGATATTTTAAAAACAACTAAAAATTCAACATTAAACTCGATTTTCTCCTTTTAGAAATAATATATCAATATACCGATTTCACTGAAAGTTACATTCAACGGCTAGTATATTATGTATGAGCAACATGAATTTGGTTTGCTTATTAGGGTACAAAAGCAATTTATATACTATTTTTTTTCAATAAAAACCGTTTTTCTCGGTTTCAAAGGGGTGCTCCCCGGAGTTATCACTGGGGTAATTTCTAGTCTTACTTGTACTACGACCACATAAAAAGATCAGTTAAATTCACTTGCGTCTTTTTTAGAATTACAGAAAAATTGGCAAAGTTTGGCCCTGTAATCTGCTCTATATGGTACAGGTACATTTACAAGCTCCTTCTAATCTATAATATAAAACGACTACTCCTATACATAAAACGACTACACCTATACATAAGGTTTTCACTTATAAATGTATACTGCGGTATAAAATTTTAAATAGCCTTATTGAAAACCTTGAGTACCTGTTATCGAATAAGTGGTTTCACAATTAAACAGAATTTTGTTTCCCTTTTTCAGTTGATTAGGTCTGGTGAAAAAACTACTGAATAGCTGAAATCACATATATATTTTCTCTTCATTAAACTTAAAATGAATAAATACTTTCTTTGTATAAGAAATAACGAATAAACTTTCTTTGTAAAAGAAATCCAACCGATTTATTCTCAATTAATTTGTCATATCAATTTACACTCGTAAGGGTAAGATTTTATGACTTTTCCTGCAAACACTTATTGTCTAGAAATAATAATTTTCTACCAATAGTTATTAAGGCATTTTTGTAGTGGAGGGTAAAGGAATTAGGAAAGAATCAGTATGACTCTGCTGTTGTGTTGCTAATCGGCTTTGTCTGCCTTACTTAAGATAAAGCTATGTTTTCTATGGACTATCTATAGCACTACAGGTCTTATTCAGTCCTTCTTGTTTTGAGACGAGAAAAATGGCAATGTCCACCCTAAAGTATAGTCCAAACATTTTAACGAGGGTAAATTGATATGACGAATTAACTGAGAATTTTATACCGCAGTATACATTTATAAGTGAAAACCTTATGTATAGGAGTAGTCGTTTTATATTATAGATTAGAAGGAGCTTGTAAATGTACCTGTACCATATAGAGCAGATTACAGGGCCAAACTTTGCCAATTTTTCTGTAATTCTAAAAAAGACGCAAGTGAATTTAACTGATCTTTTTATGTGGTCGTAGTACAAATAAGACTAGAAATTACCCCAGTGATAACTCCGGGGAGCACCCCTTTGAAAAACGGTTTTTATTGAAAAAAATTAGTATATAAATTGCTTTTGTACCCTAATAAGCAAACCAAATTAATGTTGCTCATACGTAATATACTAGCCGTTGAATGTAAACTTTCAGTGAAATCGGTATATTGATATCTTATTTCTAAAAGGAGAAAATCGAGTTCAATGTTGAATTTTTAAAATATCCATAACTTCTATGCAATTTGAATATTCTTTTGGATACTCGGTGGTATGAAAACCCACTCTCAGACTAAAAAAATAAAAAAAAATTCTGAAAAATATTGAGTTCTTCTATGTTTTTTTGCATACTAACGAAAACTATCTATTAACACACCAGAAACCTGGTTTTGGGTAAGCAAAAAGGACACTTATACCGAAGCAATCTTAACGGGAATTGTTTCCTTGGTTTTTGAATTTTATTAAGAAGGTAATAAAAAAATCCCATCAATTTATCTGTAAAATTGTGGAAATGGCAGATTTATGTCCGCCAAAAAGCAATTATTGACCACTGTGGGGCGGGGTGGCCGATGGGGCCAATGCTTAGGCAAATACGCTTTGCCGTTGATAAAACCAGAAGATTGTGAGCTCATAACCTGGAGCCAGCATTTAATATCAAGGCATTGATCACCTTCCGTCAAAAAAGGCAAGACGAAAATACACCGTTTATATTTCATGTTTGTATTTCAAAAAACAAAATTTTTAATTATTTGCGTAGACTTGTCCCATTCGAAACAATAATGAGTATTAAAGAACTTCAGAGAAGTATTGTGGAAGAAGGAAAAAAAGCTGTGCTTTTCGAAGTGTTTGAGTACTAGAATCCAGGTTGGTGATTATTCTCAACAATTTAGTACCAATATTGTAAGGCAAATGAAGGAGGTGCCATAATAGAATTTACACCAAGATTAAGCCATTAATCATAAACCATCATAAGATCTATTTAATAGTTAGAAGATAAAGAACCTGTTTTTTATACCAAGTATTAAATTTATTTGATTGTCTTGGTCACCCTTAATTGAAAATTATATAGGGGTAAAGCCCGATGATGAGGGTGATCTCGGTCAAATGGTCGTCAAGTAATGATTCTTTGTCAACTTTTGTGCAAGGTCGATGAAAAAACTTTCTTATCAAGTTATTGAAACCTCCATTATTGTAGTTAACAGGACAGGTTTAAGAAAATCTAAATATTGTAGTTAATGGATGGTCGGATGAGTTCAATATCGTTCATGGGTTCATTCCGATCAAAACCCTGTCTGTACATTTTTCCTATTCTATCAGAATTTAATACTTACACATGTACACATCAATCAAATTGAAGTTATGGCTCATAATTTCTCAGTGGACCCTCCCCCACATCCGTCCATGGGTCACGGAGGTCCATGAGTCATAGAGGTCACCTTTGACCTCTATCCACGCAGTCTTTGGACGTTTTCCTCCAAATGAAGACTTTCATTCGTGCATCATTAGATAAATACGGAAAGTGTTGAGGCGGAGAAGGTCTGCCCAAAACAACCGCACTCGTCGAACAATTCAGAAAGTCTTTACCAGGATGAAATCTGATAAATAATTTTCCTTTCCTATTAACACACATTTGTTAGATATCGCCGGACGATGGGACGTGGCATCTTTAATTCGCTGAAGAGTAGGCGTCGGTCCATAAATCAGGGGTCACTGGTCAAGCTTTCCAACTCCTCTTGGGGTCAGCGCTGTTTGCGAACTAACCGGTCTAATGGGATTGGCTATTTATGGGCGAAAACATATTTTGCTAAAATATAGTCGAAGCTGCCCATTTCTTGTAGGCACGTTTCCCACACATAATAAACGTACTAATAGATGGATTTTTTCGGTTAGTTAATTTTTTAATAATAATCCGTTGAGTGGTCTTCAAGTACACGTAAAACTAAAATATAGGTTCATATAGCTTATCCATTTATTATTATTTTTCTACTTATTAAAATTATGCAATATGATGTCATACAGTGCATACTATAACTTTTATAGTTTTACTTTAAATAAAGAAGCGAGGAACAGAAAATTGGAAATTATAATCTAATAACTTTAAAAGCTAGAATCTCACCAAATATATTAGCTTTTCATTTGACACTCCGATTTTCAGTAGAGCGCTTATATTATAGCCTTAAGGGCATTTTTTAACTCACAATTAATTAAAAGATTTATCTATTTCTATAATTCTATTATACTACCGGAATCTCTCCGGATGTGACTTTTCGGTTTAGTCAAAGGCCGCAAAACCCTCTGTTGGCGAAATCAGACTTTAATGGAGCAGTTTACTTAATCAGAACTGTCGCTTACTTGTTGACATTGATGTTCTGAAAAACTGGAATGAAATACAAAGTGACTTTTTCTCGACATGACCTCAATTCTTATGGCATATGGAACGTCAATAATATGGGTTCAAATATACTCTTTTCTATTCAAATCACGGAATAATGGCCCTTTCTTCCTTTCTAGAAATCATACTCGACTGAACAGAGACACTCGAGCTGTTCAACTTGTTTTTCTTCAATCAATATGAGTGGTTCAGGTATTACTAACACTGCATGGCGAACTTGACGAAATTTTTTTCAGATTCATGAATAGTTTCATTGATAATAGCTAATAAATTAATTAATAGTTTCATATGTACACAGAACCTCTTCTTGGTATTCTCGTGGTTCTGTGTCATTGTTTGAAGACTTTAGTCTATCGTTTACTTGTTAACCTCTTCATCATTCGACCTTAAAGTGTTTTAAAAGATATTGTGAAAAAGACCTTGTGGAATAACTGTAGAAGTACTTAATATCATCTAATGTGTTGTATATTTGTATTATTGTAATATTTTACTGATACCTTGTGTTTTCAAGAAGATATCTGAATGAACCTATTTTCACTTTTTGTCACTTAATTCCGTCTCTTTTGCTTATATTATCTTATTCGTCAATCATTGATACTTTTTGTCCGTTAATATCGATTATCGATCCTAAAGGAAAAATATCGGATCGAAAGAAGTATCGTGGTCAAGCAAAGCCAGTATCAAGTATAAGATAAACTTGATACCTTTGAAAAAATTGAAAAGTAGAAATTTACTTTTTTTGTAAAACAGAAGATATCGAACTCGATTATTGAAATCCATCTAAGTCATATGATCGAAAATAATCCTTGCTCACTGTCGTAAAAATCCTTTCAATATTATGTTTTTTAAATCAATTTTATTAAAATTATACCATCCCGTGTTCAAAAAACAAAATTATTAGTTCATTCAGTAAAAATGAGGCAGGCCTAGATTATAATTATGCTATCAGAAAGACATTGTTATTGGAAAGAAGCGGATTTCCGGTCAGATAATCCATCTTTGAAAAGCTAACCGAGGGCCACTTCCTGCAGAGTACAGAATATGGCGTCTTTATGGACTTCCGTCACGACTCTTTAGCAACGTCACCTTCCGTAGTCCACCGACTGCTCCGATTAGAGAGTATGGATCTGGAACGCTGTAACGCATTTGATGGGACACTTTTTCTCTCCTCCTCGGGCTAATGACATCCAATGGCAATGTTCGATATGATATAATATAATATTCATATTATTTTATAGGTCTATGGATATGATGAAGATGATAAAGATATGTTTCATGGGTTCTGTTCAAGAATAAAAGTATTATAATAAAAAATTAATGTGAAAAAAAAATTATCATAGAAGCTGTGAATTTGAAAATTAATAATCAGGGTGCCATTTTATACGATGGAATTTTCTAGGTTTACTCAAACGGGTTTTTCCAAAATAGTGCAATACATAGGCGTAGGAGTAATTACATAGGGCAATTTGGGTTATGTCATATGGCTATGCCTGACATGCCCAGAAATCCGAGGAGGTTGCTAAAATTGGGCTGGATTTAACATATAAGGGCAACTGAATCTAACAAAGAAAGGGGTACAAATAGGAGAAACATATGTATTAATAATCTCAAATTATGAAAATTATATTTGAACAACAATTTGACCCAGGAACTCCTGTCCTCTGGTATATGATAAACAGGGCCCCGATTTTTATGCAATTGCATATTTTATTTGTTTGCTTCTTTAAAATAGTGGACCAGGTATAATTACGAATTAGAGTACGCATATCTAATTTGCCGGGCCGGGGATAGCTGAGCGTGTTGGAGCGCGGCCCGCTTTAACACGCTCGAGCCGAACGGTGGCGGTTCGAATCCGCCCTGGGATGGTTGACTTTTATTTCGTAGAGGCCCCACGGAATAAAATCTCGACCTACCCACCATGGTTAGGATAGGTTGGTTACACCTGTAGAGTAACCCCCCGTATGCCACACATGGCCAGGAAGGGGTACCGAACAAAAAAAAAAAAAAAAAAAAAAATATCTAATTTGCCAATATTTTTGCATATTTGATGACAACTGCATATATTTGCATATTTTGATGATCTAACTAAGTAATCAATACATTTAGAATTTTATCTTCGAATAAATGATTCTTTGATCGAAACTGAGATTCCCGACGTTCCAGTTCCCTTTTCAGAAAATAAAATTATAAATTGTAGCCGTGAATGTTCGGATGTGCCGTTTCTCTCACCATCTCTGTCACTGCGGCGATATAGAAGACTCTTATTACCTGGCACTAGTGATGGGGCATTCTTCAACGAAGAGATAAGGCAGAATGAACATGAAATCGCACAGTTCCTCGCCGCTTTTTGTTCATTGCTAATTCCATTAATAACTGAAACTTTCCTTGGCTTTCGACTCAATTATTTTTTTTTTTTCTGAAAAAAACAAAACAAAATCTTATGTCGCTGATTTAGACCGATCCTGATACCAGCCCTTTCCTAACTAATTCCCGAACCATACGAATCCACCTCTTTACAAGCTCGCTTCTTCCTCTACCTCTAACGATCCTCCTAGGTGTCTGAAAAGATGATGCCCCCCGCAGCATATATATTAAATGTATAAGAAGAGGTTCTCTGCAAGTTGTTGATGTCTTTATTTGTCTTCATTCTTTTACTATCACATTTACTTGATGTATCATTGTAAATTGAGTTGTAAATATATATAAATAAACGTAACGTAATAATCGCCCTAAAACCCCCATCCTATTCTATATAAATAAAATTAAAAAACATTCGTCCTTAACTTGGTCTTAGAATAGGATTTTAAAAACTGTCAATCTCGAAAGTGAGAAGGGCCTTGGAGTTTTTTTTTGACACTAAAATAAATAAAAAAACATTAGTAAATATTTTAACTTTTATTGCAATTTAATTCAATTAAAAACATAACAAAATGGTGCACGTACATGTCTTCGCCTCCACCTCTTTAGAATGCTACATCACTAGTTTAGCGTTGCCATTATGATTTAACAAAACGTATTATCTTTTGAAACTGGTTATATTCAGTGTAAGTAATGGAGGTTTCAACATTTGATTTATTTATTAGCTAAAATAAATTGGATATCTAGGTTAGAACAGACGCACTCCAGCTCGACCGAATTTGATATCAAAGTTGGCAAAACAAAGGAATTAATCCCAAGTTGAAGTTTTCAATATTAAAATTTCTCAAAAGAAAGATTTAAATTTTCTTTGTTACAATATTTATATGTAGCTAGTAAATTGTTAACAGGTAGAGAACAGTATTGCTAATACAATTAAAGAGCTTAGTAGATGAACATGTTATGTGACGTTTTTGAAGAAAGTGTGATTTTTTAAGAGTTTTGTAATAATTAACACGTTATTTTCTTCTTTAAGAATTATCACGTTAGTTCCTTTTATACTAACTATATACAGCATAAACTAATAAACTAAATACAGCATCATACCAAAAAAACTGCTAAATTCGGGTAACAGAAACAGCTAGCAAAATAAAAACTTTAAAGCTTATCAATTGGACATCACTTGCATGGTCCATAACACGTTCTTCCACTAAGCTCCTTTATTATAACACTAAAAAAAACACGATATTTCAACTATATTTGGGCATAAATAAATGCATCACTGTTTTTGCCGACCGATATGTACCTACGATTTGTATTGATGAATTTAGTAAAGGCAAAATATGTGTACCTAAATATTTTTTTTTCTTCTTGTAATCTTTCCCTCCTTTTAACTATTATATAAGTAAAGGAGTATTAGTGTCTAATATCTTCCCCTAGGTTTAATAATCCTGATAGATCTTAGAGTGCTTCTTGATTCTTCAATTAGATTTTTCTTTAACCTATTAAATAATTAATATGTACTTGCCAAATGATGATAGGTAATTGGATATATTAGTACAGTTTTGCTTTCTTCCTTCAGAATACACGTCCCTCGCTCAGATAACTTTCCTTCCCTGTTCATCAAGGATGTTTGACATGCTATACACGCACCTGCGACGCATGGCCTACAGACCGATACTCTCGCCTCTGTTTGTGATACCGCTCTGGCAACGGGTGTCGTAGGTTGGGACCCCTGACCGAGGAAAGTTGACACGCAGCTTTCCTCTGCGGCCGGGCGATGTCCACATCTGGTGCCGCTGCCTCGGCCAGTGGGTCAATGCCGTCCCGGCTCTTGATGGACGTTCCCCGCTCAAAGACAATGGCGAGCAATCAATCTTCTCCTAGCAGTTGGGAAGTTATCCTTTATCGTATAAATAGGAAATATATCGAGCTGGTGGTTGGTGAACAAGCCAACTTTCAGAAAACACTCAATGTCCATATTTCAATGTGAAACAAGTCCCTCCGATCACAGCTTTCTAATTGAAAAGTGTGGAAACGTCCATATTTGGAACAAATATAAAAAAAAAACAAATATATGGAAAAAAATGTTTATTTTTTGCAATAATTGTATTTTTCGGTATAAAATAATTTTTAGGAACGTACGATTTTTTTTACTGCTACTGACAATCCAGTGACATAAGAATGACCATATCCTTCGATGTTCAATGGAAGACTAATAGTGCGGGAGCTGAGGGCAAAAAAAGGGTCTGATTTGAAAAAAGTTTTTTCATCTCATTTCATAGACAAAAAATGTGAACGTCTGCCACTTCAGATAGGTTGCCATCAAATTTTATAGGCAAACAAAATCGATATTTTTTTTTTTAATTTTGCGCACATAACTCGAAAACCATTTATCGCAGAGAAAATTGTATTCTTTCTAAAATAGAAGGGCATAAAATTTCACGTCGACTAAGGTCCTCACAGTCAAAATCGGCTAAGTATTTTCTCCAAAACCGAGAGTCACTTTAGCCACTTTAGCGGAAAAATGAATTAAGCTCATGTTCCAAAGCCTGCAATTCGAAGTTGGCTACTCCAAATAAAAAATGTTACGTTGAACAGTTGTAGAATACCAAATTCTGTGTAAAACGAGCTCATTAATTTTAAAGTTAGCCCACTCCTGTGGAGACAATGTAATTAAAACGTGAATGTATTTCCGCTAAAGTGACAGTCGGTTTTGGCGAAAATACTTAACCGATTTTGACTGTGAGGACCTTAGTCGACGCGACGGGCATAAAAATACCCTTTCACTTTAGAAAGAACACAATTTTCTCTGCAATAAATTTTTTTCGAGTTATGAGCGAAAAATTGAAAAAAAGTACGAAAATGTCGATTTTGTTTGCCTATAAAAGTTGATGGCAACCGTTCTGAGGTGGCAGACGTTTACATTTGTTGTCTATGAAGTGATTACTTTCAGCCTATATGATCAAAAATTTTCTTCGAATCAGACACTTTTTTGGCTCTCAGCTCCCGGACTATAAACATACACGCACTCACAGAAGATAATGACGATGAAGTTAAATGCGAATTTTATGAAAAACTAGAATTGGCTTATAATAAACTACAGCGAAGCTAAATGACAATTATTCTGGGAGACGCAAACGTAAAAATAGGTAGGGTAAAGAAAGTTTACCCTTTCCATAAAGAAAGTTCCATTACTTCATACAAATATATTTATTCCGAAATCAAATATTCCAAAATGTCCCAGTATATTCTCGTCACATCCAGAACATGTGACAGTATGTAACGGTTCCAACAAAAGTATGGACACTTCACTGTTATCATTATCGGCTCCTCATAAAGCAAATTTCAATTATTATAATTTCAATAACGTCACATCTTCCATTAAATCTCAAGATAACGGTATTACTACCATTTACGATCCAGAAGATTATATTACTTTCAGTTTCAAATACTTCACAATATACCTTGCCATTATTTCCGTCATACTAGTCAATAAGTTCTTAAGTCAAATTTCCTTACTTTTCAGGGCACGACTTTTAAAGTTTGAACGGTATTTGTATAAAATTAGAATTTCATTATCAAGTGTTGAAATTTCGTCAAAAATAGCGAAATAGTGTATATATACTGTTACGGTACTTGAACCAACTGAATAGATCTTATCAGAAATGAGACATTATGGTTGACAAATTGTTCACTGACCGATTACAACAGATTGAACGCAAATTACGATAACTGCATTTCAAATGAACACTTTACTTTCTCACTTTCTAAAAAAGAAGAAACCCTCTCCATATTTCTTCTTAATTAACCCATTTTGGGATATATTTGACTAAACCACTTATTCCTGAGATGTCAGATTAATGCCTTTACCTGGCACATTATTCAATAGTTATGTGGTTGAGTCTAAGCATTTGAATGTTGACAACCAAACTCCTCAAGCAGTGCAGATCCAAGGGCATGACAGTGACAATGAAACCATCTCTGGAAATTGTACAAAATAAGGAGTCATCAGTGTTGCTGTGCACTGAAAGTCCTTCCTGCTGAACGTGATCCTCATTTCTGTCATCTCTTCCTGGAAAATTCCTTTCGATCCAGTTTCCCTCACAAGGCTGAGTCTGTTTCTTTCCATGTCTTATTGAAATATTTTTTTACATATCCCCCCATATTCCAAACAGGAAGGGAAAATATTGAAAAGTTACGAACTTTATCTAGAAAATCGGTTATACGATCTAAGATTCCTGTGGGTTTTATTAAAAATCACTAAAATGGTATTCGTACCAATTCTGTAAAATAATAATTGCACACTCATTTATTTTATTTACTATAAAAAGGTCAATAAATCTAAAGGTTTACAGACAACATACCCTAACCTCTGGTAAACATAAAATGCTTATATTTACAACCTAAGCCCACTTAAAGTGGTTAAAAATATTTTTCCTATTATCTGCAATTTCAGAAAATTTCCAGTTGTGCTGGTAATATTCCTAGTATATACCTTAGTAATATAATATATTACCTTGATAAAAAAAATTCAATAACATTTTAAAGTATAAAACAAGGTTATGGTGGTCAAAAGAGAAAACTTAAGATGAATTAGCTACATATAATTATTTTTATAATGAGAGTAAAATTTATGTTAAAAAATAAAAACATATTTATCCTGGGAAATATAATCATTGGTGGCATAAATATGTTCCCTTCGCGCTCATCTCAACGAACAATAGTGATGAGGTAGATATAGTTCTTTTCTTAGTAATCTGTAAAAAAATGAAAAAATACATTTTAAGAGTTGTATTATAGGCATCCTAAAATGGAGCCCCTAATAACAGCATAAAGAATGCCCAAATTACTACATTCGTCATGTTGTTAGAAAGAGATTCCCACCACTATTAAATTTATCAAACAAACAAATAGTTTATATATAAATTAAATTTGTTATAAATAAACAAATAGTTTACAGATTACGCAGATGTAATCTCAATAATCTTCACCATAAAACTGTATTAATACTATCATGTTGTAAAATTACCATGTATTACCAATGGTTGTAAAATTGCGATGAATGCTTACATTTCAAAGTTTTAGTCCCGACATTAACATAAAACACATGACAACTCTCTAACTGCGACTTAGGTAGACACCAGTGCACACCCACGCCTTCTTATAACTTTTTCTTCAAGTTCAGGTCCTTTCTACTATTACAGTTGTGTGTATTTTTTAAATACTGAGGGTGCCCATGTTACCACGAGGTGCCCATAATATCATCTTTGCCCTTACCTGATTACGGGCCTAACACGTCGTAGGTTTTCAGAATGAGTTTTTTGCATAACTCATGAATCAATAAACTATATACTGAAGAATTTACCCATAATTGTAGTTTGAGATAAATTAAAATACAGTGTGCCTCAGCTTTCAAGAAACTTTTACATAATTAGGCCGGTAATTTAATGCCGGCCCTACTTCTCCGCGCTACAACTATTCCTGTAAAATAAACCTCACTCTCAAAAAAGATCTCCTGTTGACTTACCAAAGGGTATTTACTGCTAATAAAACAAAGGCTATGAGGTGAGATATCACGACGTCATTGAGCCATGATTAAGAAATAAAATAAAATTACATAAAGTTGAGTATGGTTAGTTGTTAGGTACTGAGCCTGGCTTATAAATCATTTGCTAATATCTTTTACCTATATAAACATGGTCTAATCCATTAGTAGGTTTGTTTTCACTTGCTCCTTATATCTATAACAAAACGTCAAGACCTGCTTAATCCCAACAATTCTTTCCTCCCCTTCCTCGCCATTAGGCTATATGGTGTTTCCCCAGACCGAGGGGAGAGAGAGGGAGATTGATGCCGAGTATTATTAAATTTCCCCTAGCTCCGGGTTTTGAACTTGCTACTGTTACCTGCGCCTTCTCCCGAGACTTCGTGAGAACATGGAGTACTTGATGGGAAAACTTAAAGGGAAAAGAATACACACATCTTACATCCCAACAAGAGAAAACAAAAATCTACTATATTCTGATAGTTATATAAACAAAACAAATAAGGACATTAATTAGACGCTATTTGAAACATATGTACAATGTATAAAAATTACAAAGTAATTTAGAAAGAAAAAGGAAATTAGTAAATAAAAAATATATACATAAATTTGAAAAGGCTTTTTTGCAATTTGTTATAAGCAAACATCAAATATAACTGATAATACTAGTTTTCTTTTTACTATAATTATCTACAATATCTAACATCAAAAGACTGGAGGTTTAACAAGATACAGCCTCGATAGGAAAAGTCGTTTATTTAATGTGAACAAAATAAAAACAAATAACCTCCGGTCAAACATACATACATTAAACATAAAACAAAACAAATGTGGCAAATAAATCAAAACTATCTGTTATATCTACAACGAACGGGAGCTTATTGTAAATTCTTTATTAATACTAATATATATATGAAAGCCAATTAACCCAATATGCATAAATAAACATAACCCGTAACTGTACCTCCAGTAGGTAGGAATATTCAATTTAACATTAATTAAACCCTGGTTCTTATCTAGCTTTCAGTTCAATAATTAATACCTAACACTGTACATTTACAAAATTACTCCACTAAAACTAACCTCAGTCTACATTTCTTGTAAAGTTTTCACGATGTGTGTTATTCACCCATGTGCTCACAGCGTCCTTCTCCAAATCCGCCAAAAACTGCCACGAGGCTTTTTCCTCCCTTACAGATTCACCCTCCATGTGCCTGGTGCTTCCCTCTAGCCGAGTGCGGCGGAACTAGCACAACGACTATTTCAAATTTGAATCGACTCGCCACAATGCCCCCGCCTTTCCAAAAGAGGCGATTACAGTCGACTCTTTTCACTAAAAGTTTCGGGGTCTCCGAAGGTTGTAAGGGCTCCTTGATAATGTGATATTTGAATAGGAATCTGGTTTCCACGTCTCGTCCTTGGGATCTATTGTTACACTAACTTCAGACTCATCGGTTTCCAATGCCACCTGTTCCAGAGGAAGTGGACTTGATGAGTGGCTTCGAGGGATCATACTAGGTCTCCCTTCCGTTTCGACTACTTCCCAATGAAGCGGGACATTTTCTCGAGTAGAGTTAGTGGTCCAAGTTATCGGTTGCGACCTCCTTTCTTGATCGTTCTTGTCCTCTTCGTCTTCCTCGTCAGAGCTTCCTAGTGGCACAAGGTCTAGTTTCTCTGATTCTTCTTCTTCCTCTGACTCCGAATTTACATGTTCCTGCCCTTCGTCTGATGAAAACGATTCTCTTGAAGACCACTGCTTCTCATTCCTTAGCTCACCTGTTGAGTCTATCATCGTCCTTCCGTAGGCCGGCTTCAGGCGGTTAATATGAACTACCTGAGTGCTACCCAACTCGTTTTTTATTTCATATGTCACCTTCCCCCATTTCTTGACCACAACGTGCGGCCCTGTCCAAGGACAGTGGAACTTGGGGAAATGGCCAGGTTTCACAGCCGGTACATGGAGATAGACCAAATCACCAACTTCGAAGTTCCTTTCTTTCCTAGTCTTATTGATTCTCTCCGTTCGCCGAGCCCACTCCCGATCTATCCTATTTCGAGCTTCCTCTTGGGCTATTTCTATCCGGTCTCTTAGCTGTTGAGCAGCATCCACTGTTCCTCCGGCCCCCTCCCCTCCCTTCGGGCTCTCTACTTGCGCTGGTGTCCTCAACTCTCTTCCAAACAGCAGGTAGTTAGGTGAGAATCCAGTGGCTGAATGGGGTATCGCCCTGTATGCCATGAGCGTATAAGGGATCCACTTATCCCAGTCTCGGCCGTCTTTTCTGGCAAAGTGAGCCAGGGAATCGCCAAGAGTTCTATGGAACCTTTCTAACATCCCATTACTCTGTGGATGATACGGGGTCGTCTGTAGCTTGGTGATTGCTAATGTTTTGCAAACTTCTTTAAACAGATCTGACACAAAGTTACGGCCCTGGTCAGTGAGCAAGCGATTGGGAACTCCGTGTCGAGTGATGATGGTTTCCACAAAGGCTTTGGCTGTCGCCACCGCAGTCTGTTCTGTTATTGCAACGGCTTCCGTGTATCGGTAGAAGTGGTCGATAAAGGTGAGTAGGTATTTGTTTCCTCGAGCGCTCCTTGGGAAGGGCCCAACAATATCAAGTGATACCATCTCGAACGGCTGCGATGGGAAGTACGGTTTTTCAATGGGTGCTGTTAATCCTGGCGGAGTTTTCCTTGTTGCGCAGGAATGACAGGCTTTCACGAAATTCTCTATATCCCACTTCATCGATGGCCAATAATACTTTTGTTTTATCACCGCGAGCGTTCTTTCAATACCTCGGTGACCTGCCCATACGCTACTATGGCACTCCTCCATAATTTTCTTGCGTCTCCCTTGCGGGACTACGACTTTCCATTGCTTTTGGTCCCCCCCTTCCCCCCAATATAACAGCCCCTTGTCGTCCCGTTTGCACACACGGGGATTCTTTTCAGCCCAATGCACACATTCCTCGTCGTTCATCTGTTCTTGACGTAATTTTTCCGGATCATTAATTTCTCCCTTTGATACCTTGACTACGGCACGACTCAGTGCGTCTGCATTGGTATGTCGTCGTCCAGGTTTGTGTATAACATCGTAATCAAATTCTTCTAACCTGAGCGCCCAACGAGTTAGTCTGGAAGAAGGGTCCCGCAGTGACAACATCCAACGCAAAGCGGAGTGGTCGGTAATCAGGGAGAACTTTCGGCCGAGTAAATAACATCGAAAGTGCTTCGTGGCCCATATGACTGCCAGCAGTTCTCGTTCTGTGGCAGAGTAGTTTTGCTCCGCGTGGTGAAGTTGTCGACTGGCATACGCCACGGGTCTTTCATGTCCATTCCTAACTTGTGAGAGTACTGCTCCCACAGCTACTCCAGAAGCGTCCGTCGCAAGAATAAACGGGTCTCGAAAATCAGGGTATATCAACACAGGTTCTGTACATAAGGCTTCTTTCAATTCCTGAAATGCTGCCTCCTGTTTCTGGCCCGACTGAAATTTGCTATCTTTCCCGGTCAACATCGTAAGTGGTTTCGCTCTCTCAGCAAAACTGGGTACAAACCTTCGGTAGTATCCCGCCAAGCCCAAGAATCCTCTTACTTCATTCGCTGTACGGGGAGCCGGGAATTCCTTTACCGCCTTGATTTTCTCTTCATCTGGTCTTACTCCTTCAGCGGTGACCAGATGACCCAAATATTTCACCTGACTCACTGAGAATTTGCACTTCGGTCCATTTAATTTGAGGTTAGCGTCCTTCAACCTTTCAAAAACATTTTGCAACCGGTATCGATGTTGCTCTAGGCTTTCACTGAATATTATAATATCGTCGAGGTAGACATAGCACTCGATTCCCTTTATGCCAGCCAGGATCTGGTCCATCGTCCGTTGGAAGGTCGCGGGGGCCCCTGCGAGACCAAACGGCATCTTTTTATATTCATAATGCCCATCTAATGTGGTGAAAGCTGTCTTAGGCTGATCCTCCTCAGCTACGGGTATTTGGTGATACCCACTACTCAAATCCAGAGTCGAGAAAATTCTGCTTCTTCCCAAGAGCTCAAGAGTCTCCTGAATTAATGGTAATGGGTAAGCGTCTACTTGGGTCAACGCGTTTAGTCCCCTGAAGTCAGTACAGAAACGGTACTTGACCGTCCCATCTTCACTCTTTTTTGGCACTAAAACCACCGGTGCTGCCCATGGGCTGTTGGAATGGGTAATCACCCCCTTGTCCATCATTTCCTTAAGATGCTCTTCGATTACTGGGCGGTGGTGGAATGGAACCCTATACGGTCGTTTCATTACCGGACGTGCATCACCTGTGGGTATCTGATGTTTAACTCCAATGGTGCATCCTTCTTTTCCCGGCGGCAAGAATAGCTCTTGGTATTTCTGTAATAAGGGTTCTATAACCTTTTTCTGGGTCGCCTCCAGATGGCTAAGGTTTCTAAACCTACTTCCGCTACCCCACTGTCCATCCATGTGGCTGCCACCCCTATAGTCTGATTTCGGTCTAGGATGATCTCCTTAGAGCACACATTCACAACTTTAACCCATACACCCCTTTCTCTGATTTCCGACAAACAACGCGCAACCCTGACTCCTCCCTGCCTCAAGCCTATTGGCTCTATTACCACGTTAGAGTGTTCCATACCCGTTACGTGTCCTCGCAATAACACCTCACTATAAGGGGGTATCTTAACTGGTGATATAGTGGTTACCAGCTCGGGGGCTTCTTCCTCTGTCGAAGGGTCCTGAAGTCGGGTTCCCTCTCTTTCGTACCCCTTTCTTCTTCCTTGTATATTTCTCTTCCCCCTGTTCTTCACTCGCAGTCGCGCCGTTTGTAGCTGGTTGCCCTCTTCCTCTCTCTCGATCTGTTCCTGTGTTGCATCCCATTTCTTTTCTAAGCCTTTAATCGTCTGGCACAATTTCTTCATTCCTTGGTGAATCTCTTCCACTCTATAAACGTTTGCTTTCTCGCTCACATCCACTACTTCCAATCGCCGTTCCTTTGTCAGCACTACAGCCCCAATTTTGGCAAGCACGTCCATTCCGATAATACCATCGCCTGGCAGGTCAAGCGGTGAGATCAAGATGGGGTGAGTGAACTCCTTACCTCTCAACTTGCACCTAAGTCGTTGCGTTCCTTCTATTTTTAAAGCCTGTCCCGTCACCCCTCTAGCTATTATTTCAGCTGGCCATAAGGACACTCCTCGGATGGGGGATCTTATTAGCGTTATCTCTGCCCCTTTATCTATCAGCATATTATGCGCAACTCCCTCAATCTCCATAAATACCGAAATGGTTTCCCCTCCTGGGCTTCGGATCCCTGGAACCTTACGAATGAACCCCTTGTCTCCTACAGACCTGCAGTCGGGGCTTACAACAGGTCTTGCTCTTTTGGGTCCCTATTGGAAGAGCGAAAGTTAGCGCTATTGTTCTCATATCTTCGTCTATCTCTTATGCTCCTGCATTCTCGGGCAAAGTGTCCTTCCCTGCCACAGGAGAAACACTTGCGGTTCGTGACGGTTGTTGTCCTGTTTGCGGCGGAAGAGTTCGATGGAGGCTGAAGACATCCTCTGGCTAGGTGCCCTTCTTTTCCACAACGGTAGCACTTTTGGGCTCGTTCGGTAGGTCTCACCATGTTTACATCTAATCTATCAAAGTCTCGGGTTTTCCTACTGACATCCACCTCAGTTTGTTCTTCCGTTTCCACCATAAATAATTCTCGCCGACCTCTGCTATCCCTGTTCAATCCTTCGTTAATGTCAAACGGTTCAGCCTTGCTGATCGCTTCTTCCAACGTGGTCGGTGCCAAGGCTTGCACTAACCTAGCTGTCTCTGGCCTGAGTCCTCTCCTAAAAGCCGCTAGAACTCTACCTTCAATATGTTTGGTTAATATCACTCTTTCTTCTTCTTCTTCAATACTTGCAATTAATTGCGCCCCGATGGATCTTACTCTGTCCGCAAACACCTTGGCTGGCTCACCCGCTCCCTGCCTGGCCTCACTCAGTTCTCCTTCTAGTTTTTCTTTTTCTCTCGGATCACCGAATCTTTTCACAACTTCTCTTTTCATTGTCTCATAAGAAGCTGCTGCGCTCACCAATTCAGGTTTTGATTCAAGGAATGTTTCAGCCATGCCTCCAAGCTTCTGTTCTGCAATAATTATTTTGTCCTCTTCATTCCAATTCCCAACAGCTCCTATCTTCTCTAATTTCCTGAAAAATTGGGTGATAGAAGGGCTTCCTGGGACCCCAGTCCATGGTTTAATCATAGTCTGTAGGCCTAAGTCCCTTTTTGCCTTATTTACTGCGTTTCCACCTGAATTCACCATCGTACTATTCCGTTGAGCCATCGTTTCCATTTCTTCTTTAAGTAATTCGTTTTCAACTGAAAGCTTTTTGTTAGCGTTTTCTAGCTGCTCCACCAACCGTTCTAACTGTTTTTGCCTTTCCCCCATCTTAATTCTATATATATCTATAACTATATAAATATTTTCACTCCTGGGTTCGTTCTACCGGGTATTCTTGCAACCCCACACACCTGACACCAATTTGTTACCTGCGCCTTCTCCCGAGACTTCGTGAGAACATGGAGTACTTGATGGGAAAACTTAAAGGGAAAAGAATACACACATCTTACATCCCAACAAGAGAAAACAAAAATCTACTATATTCTGATAGTTATATAAACAAAACAAATAAGGACATTAATTAGACGCTATTTGAAACATATGTACAATGTATAAAAATTACAAAGTAATTTAGAAAGAAAAAGGAAATTAGTAAATAAAAAATATATACATAAATTTGAAAAGGCTTTTTTGCAATTTGTTATAAGTAAACATCAAATATAACTGATAATACTAGTTTTCTTTTTACTATAATTATCTACAATATCTAACATCAAAAGACTGGAGGTTTAACAAGATACAGCCTCGATAGGAAAAGTCGTTTATTTAATGTAAACAAAATAAAAACAAATAACCTCCGGTCAAACATAAATACATTAAACATAAAACAAAACAAATGTGGCAAATAAATCAAAACTATCTGTTATATCTACAACGAACGGGTGCTTATTGTAAATTCTTTATTAATACTAATATATATATGAAAGCCAATTAACCCAATATACATAAATAAACATAACCCGTAACTGTACCTCCAGTAGGTAGGAATATTCAATTTAACATTAATTAAACCCTGGTTCTTATCTAGCTTTCAGTTCAATAATTAATACCTAACACTGTACATTTACAAAATTACTCCACTAAAACTAACCTCAGTCTACATTTCTTGTAAAGTTTTCACGATGTGTGTTATTCACCCATGTGCTCACAGCGTCCTTCTCCAAATCCGCCAAAAACTGCCACGAGGCTTTTTCCTCCCTTACAGATTCACCCTCCATGTGCCTGGTGCTTCCCTCTAGCCGAGTGCGGCGGAACTAGCACAACGACTATTTCAAATTTGAATCGACTCGCCACACTACCTTCGGATTCCTAATCATACATTGCCATGGGCAACAAGTATTTCCTAACGCGTTTGCCCACTCAGCCATCCCGCCGCCACCCGATCAACCGCCATCTAGACCCAACTTCAACGGATCTGCCTTCTTGCGGTCCTCCCACCTCCGTCTCGGCCTACCCCTCGGACGTAACCCAGTCGGTCCCTTGCTCATTAATCTTTTAGGGGTTTGCTCACAACCGAGTTTCGCAATTTTACCATTTTATTCGTCGCGTCGCTCATCCCTCAAGTCAGCGGACACGTTTCGCATCCGTAAACAACCATTTTGGAGCTAAGCAATTTCGCTACTGAAAAGCACCAAGCATTACCGGATTTTAATCTAGCCTTAACTTCTTCATCGATTTCGTTTTTTCTAGTTAACATTGCCCCTAAATATCTAAATTTCTCTTCGTGTTCAAATGTATTCCCTTCTACATTAATATCAGCAAAATCATCACCACTTCTACGGCTAACTGTACATTTCTCTTATCCCTATATATTTCCAGCTCTTCTGTTAAGATCTTGATCGACTTTCATTAACTTTTTGTATTTAGTTCTATAGTTAGTTGTTAGTTCTATACCAAACAAAACCACATCTTCGGCATACCCGGGTAGGGTATATTCCCTCCCAAATTTAAACCTTCCTAAATTCAAAATTTCACTTTGTGTCACCTCCCTAATGGCATATGCCTGTGCTAAATTAAAACTGGTCATAGAGAATCATCTTATTTAAAAACAGAGCGAACCGGTTTGGTTCTCCGAAAAATAACAATCGATTCTAACTTTATTGAAGTTTCGGTCATGCACATTTTTACTTAGTTTACTGTTAAGTTTTTTTCTATTCCATGCTCGACAAGAATATCATAAAACTTTCGGCGATTAATCGGATCATTAGCCTTTTTGAAATCGATGAAAAGCTGATGTACAGTACCGTCGTGTTCTAATTTTTCTGTAATGTTTGACGGAGGGAGAATATTTGGTCTATGGTTGGACGGTTCCGTCTGAAATCACATTGATAGTTCCCGACGATTTCTTTTGCGTATTCAGTGATTCGACTAGTCAGGATTAAAGTACATATTTCATAACAAACCGGAAGAAGTGATTGCAATCCGTCTTTTATCTCTTTTTGTGAATCGGAATAAGAATAGATTCTTTTCACTCTTTTGCTACTTTCCATTGCTAATATTTTATTTTTGAGATACTCTCGTTTTTTTAAATTTGAGAAATTTAGTACTTTTCTTAATGCTTGAAAGTAAGAGAGATTGGTTTCGTTAGGATTATTTAACACTTCTAATTTAGCGGCGTTTCCTTTTTCGCACATGTTAACATATTCTTCTTCAAACCACGGATTGTTCCTTTTATTTTCTCTTTTTTAAAACACAATCTACCGACCTCATTAATATTATCCCTGATACATTCTCATAACTTGTCAATTTCTTCATTATCCTCGTCAGAAGAATCTAAAGCCTCAAACTTATTTTGGACTTCTTGCTGGAATTGTTTTCTAATTGTCAGAATTATTAATTTCTCCACATTAAAATTAATATGATAGAAACCAACCTCATTTTTATTTTTTTTATTTTAAGCCTTTGACGAATTATCGCGATTACTAGTTCATGATCCGACCCGAATATATATTGATGTTTAAACTTAGTAATCTTGATCATTAAGTTTTTCATGATGCTAAAATTAATTAGTTGTATTCCGTTATCAGTACTACATTCATGTAACCTTACTTTACCCTCCCTACCTTTGCGTTTGCGTCGCCCAGAATAATTTTCATGTAGCTTCGTGGTAGTTTATCATAAACCTATTCCAGTTTTTCATCAAATTCGCGTTCAACTTCATCGTCATTATCTTCTGCTGAGAGCGCGTATGTTTATTAACTCGATTTTAAACTACCACCTCTGTAATATAGCCTACGATGACTTATCTCCGTAATATTGAATGCCCATTAACGCGGAAACACCTGTTTCTAATCATAAATTTAGTGCCTAAACAATAGTTTCCGCTCCCTCCGTACCACAAAGTACTTTCCCCAAACGAACGGCCAGCGGACCTCTTGCAGCGCAATGATATCTAAACTTTACCCATCCGCTGTATTCATATTCCTCACGTTCCACTTCCCTACACTTAAACCTAGATTTTCTACTTGCGCCACGAATCCCCTAAAGTAGTATCCACCCGGTAACCCGAACGGGGGACTAGTTTACTTCCGGATAAGGAAGGATAAGGTTTTACCTTAGGGAGATCCATGGCTGTTTTTGATGTTTGGGTGAACTATGCGAGTATGGCGTTCAAACCTACGTTACACCCTCCACCAAGCCTGGGTACCTCTCCCATTGTTGGTCAGCGAGTCCTACGGACTTTCCTAGAAATTTCCATCGGCCATCCCCACATTCGCCACCCGTGGGACGCTCCCATACACGGTAATGAGATCAGCGCGAGGCAAGTTAGTTATAAAATTGTATGATATCATATTTTTAAAAATAAGAAATAAAAATATTAAAATGACTTATATCAATACACTTATAAAATATGAAGATATGATATATTTTTTCTCTCGATATTTTCAGTTGCAGTGTGTAAACATATTGCAACGTGAAAAAAAGAACGTGTGATTGAAGAGAGTTCTAGACTTTGGTAGGAATAAACTGTTCTAGAACATGTTCGTGACTGATCGAGAACATGCTATACACTATGCTTGTCTGGAACGTTCCAGAATGTTCTGATTCAGACTAAATATAAGGAGTGACGGACTGGAGAGTCAGTCTTGTTCTAGACCTCGAATCATGTAGTTATTTTTCTATTACTGTATCGTTACAAGTTGATACTTTTTAGATCCTTCTTGATTATCATTTATATTGTTTCTGTGACATTTTAAATTGTTATTTTCGTCAAATAAAAATTATATAAACCCACAACAGTGTTACAACACATAAGAAAATGAATAGTAATCACATGAAGCTATTACAGACATGTGTAATTACCTTTATATTGCTATTTTATATGGAAGCCGACAAACTCACAAATTAGCGATTTTCCATTTCCTGCTGAATTATGATTACATCGCAGATCATTTTTTTTTTTAATTTAAAAAAAAAATTCGTTGACTTTCTTTTAAAATAACGACATAAAAATGATTGTCATACTCATTTCACAAAATCCAATTGTTTTTCAAACTGAATGGGCTTAAGCTAAAAATTCAAAATGGATACTTGGTCAGCTAGTATAAATGCCATTTTCTATGGAACTTTATCCAACGTTTGTGAATAAATATTACTAATGCTTGTTGCTAATGAGATTTTCATTGGTGAATCTTACTTTTTTTCGTTGATAGTTAACTCTTTTTTTTTTCCATTTGATTAAGCTTCTTCCCGATTTCGTGTGTTGTTGGCTATATTTTTAGTTCTATATTTATTCAGATTTCTTGCATCAGCGAAATGCAATATGAATTTACTTTTTTTGGGAGCAAAACAAAAAAAAAAAAAAAAAAAGCCAACAATTTTAATTACATTTATGGTCCTGAATGTTTTTTTTGTCGTTAAGAAATATCTTCTATTATCCTTTTTTGATTGAGCTCGTATTTCGAAAGTTAGCTTCTTCTACCTACTAGTAGCTAGTAAATGTTAAGGAAGAAAAGAAAACTTTATGGGCACATGACTCAAACATTATCCAACTATATATTTCATCACTTCATATTATATGATCATTTACATGATAACTTGAATAGTACAACTTAATTCTCTAGAAAATAAAATCATAAATGATGGATATCAGACTGTTATTTACAATTAAGTTGCAGTTTTACAATTTTTAAATGATTTATCGTAATGAAAAATTATTTTTTGCCTTTAAAATAATTTTCATTTGCTGTTTATGTTACATTATATCATAATATCCTATCCGAATAATTTGCGCCGACATAAGAATTTAATTTTTAAATAAATTTGTTTTTATTTTTCCTCCTCCTCATTTTTTGCGCTTTGCGGGGATTTCCGGGGGGGGAGGGCCAGGGAAGACAGCAGTGATTAATACCGAATTAATTAAATGCTGCCGGCTTTCTTGAACACTTAATGTTTAAATTAATATCCCTCATCTCTTTGTGAAATATAAATGTACGAGCAAGTATTTATTCATGAAAGTTTTTATCTCATGTCACATTTTTGGGCCGCTGGACGGACAAAGTTTTCAATTCATGAGCGTCCGATGCGGGGGGCGGGCAGGGAAGAGCACCCCCCCCCCTAGAAAATATGAGCTACAAAACCTACAACTTAAATATATTCTTATTAATTTATTATATGTATTAAGTATAGCTAAAAAGCCTATATATTAAGTATAGCCCTAAGAAGGCGAGGAAGGGGAGGAAAAAAATAGGTATTAAGGATTGCATAAAAATATATTTTAATTTTTAACTATTAATAAGTTTTATTTGAACCATTAATTGAGCCGTCTTAGCCAAAATACCCCCCGATCGATCCCCCACAGTCATAAGCTTTTACCGGCCTGCCCTCCTAGATGAAATCCTGCGGACGTTCTTGTTTCTACTTCAAAACTTTTTAAATTATGTTTTTGTGAACCTGAAAACTGCAAAATTCATCAGTGCCTCATATGAATAATTGATGATTACTTTATCTGAAACTGCATCTTCAAATGATTTTAGTGTATCTTCATCTTTAAATGTAATTTTAAATTTAACTTTGTAATTGTAGTTGCGCGGGTTTGAAGGCCTTGATGATGTAATTATGATGGGCAGATAACACTGTAATGGTGAATAAAATATAAATTAGGATTTCCTCTCTAAATATGAAGGAGCTCTACCTTCCCATTTATTAAACTAAAAAGAACGCTCAAATTTAAGAAAAATATATTATTTTAAATTCGAATTCAAAATTTTAATATTTTATTATATCACACGTCGGCAGGAAGATTGTTATAACTCGAAATATAGTAAGTTTGAGTTATGCATACCGTTGGAATCGGAATTACAAAACCTAAAATGCCAGAATATAGACACAATATCATTGTTAAATGTCTCTATTTAAGGAAATCTGATGTAACCGCATTGCCGAGGTGTATATTATTGAATGAAAAGTTGTACAATGAATATGAATAGCGCTTAACTGTAAAGTTTTCAAATTGTCAGCTATGACAGTTTACTTTTATGTACAAATCGTCGACACAATAGTAAAGTCGCGAAAGTTAAATTTTTCTGGAGAGCAAATAGTAACTTTAAATATTAAATACCTACCTACTTTTAATCAAACAACCGGCTATGCAAGTTTACATCGCGATTTATACATTAAGAGGCCAAGATACAGACTGGCAACTTTAACACAGTATACTATAGGCTCTAAATACGTGATTTTCGCAACAAAAATCAGATTCGCGACTTTACCAGTATGCCAACGATAAACATTAATATTTTTAAACAATTTTCATCCTCTGAAAACTCCCTTATTAACTCTTGAACAATAAATGTTTGCTTTTATTTTTTAATTTATTATAATAAAAACATAATTCATTACATCAACATCAATTGATCATTTTGACTAAACATTTTGGTTTTTTACCGAAACATTTAATAAATAATTTGGTTATATTCATTTTGATTTGTTAATGTTCGTTAATTAAAATATTTATTGTTGAATTATGGCTTAATAAAAATTTATTTTCTTTATATTTTTTTTCCCAAAACTTTTGGGACATAACAACTTTTTGAAATTTGGAGTTATAGGTTTGAAAAGTGAAAATGAAAAATAATCCTTCAGAAAACTTCTCGGACTCATTTTAGGCGAGTTTTTGTTGTATCTAAATTAAAATTTAATCCTCGTAGAGTTCGGGTGTTTTCTCTTCACTTCCAGCATTTAAGATAGTTTAGTCTCTTTTTACAATTGTTTCAAATATAGGGGTTTTTAGAAATTAATGTGTTACACTCACCTCGAAGAATGTTACCAAACCAAGAGAATTTAAATATGTTCCAACAAAGTCCATTGGGTCTCCTTTATAATTTATCTTTAATCATATGACTTCGCTTCTTACAGTATCCTTTATTATTATAATGCTTTGCTGATAGCTGTGGAACAAATTTGCTGCTTAAAGCCCTACTTGAACAAGATTCTTACGTGACTACACAGCTGCACGACGATACCCAGTATTTTAGACCATACATTTAATTACAAAAGGAATTAAATATTAAAGCTTTGTGACTCCACCAAACCATTGAGATCCTTCGGTATAAAATCATTAAAATCCAAAATTTTTGATAATTCACGTTTTGTCACAGATACAATAGCCTTCAGATTCAATATATTGCCGATTTGGCTCTATCCAGAATTATTCTCTAATAAGAATGTCCTCCGAAAAAAAATTGTCTGCATCGCTTCATCCTCTATTCCCAATAATCCTCCAACTTTAGCTTAAGTGATTAGCAAGGTCATCTTTTCGCGTTTTAAAAGAAAAAGGTCTTGTGATCCTTGAATTCAGACATATTCAATAACAATGGATTGTAACTCTTCAGTTCTGAAAATGCCATTATTTTTTGTCTATTCTTCGTATTCACTTGTAGGGTTCTTATTTGTTATGCAGTTGTAAATTTTAATAAATAAGTATAAAAAAAAAAAAGTGTTCTCGTGGGTATAACCTGTAATGTAGTGGTTAGCATAACCAACTAAAAAACACAAGGTCGCTGGTTCGTTCACTGGCAGGTTGCGATATGATTTTTTAAAGGGAGTAAAAAAGCCTAGTCTATGCCGTCCTTCGGATGGCCCGTACGATGTCAGGTACTGGTTAAAAATCCCTATCCTGAATTTCCCTGGATAGCCACTGCAGCATTGCCCGATTAGACATAGTACCATAAAGTGACGTTGAATAAACAAAGTGCTATGACTTTACTTTTGAGACCGGGGTTAATTTTTGTCCGAGGAGATCGGGAGGGCAAGAAATGATACTAAAACTTTTGTTGTTTGTACATTATTTTTCTAAGTATTAAAATTTACCAAAATATCTTTACCCCTTAAAATATAATATAGATATTTAATATATTTTGTTTCAATATTATATAGAAATAGAGGTGGAGGATATCCGGTGAAGACAGAAGAAGGCGGGCGAAGTGGTGGTAGGTTGGCAGCGGCGGGGTTCGCGAGTTTCCTGGATCAGTCCCGTTCGTGGCTTCAGCCTGAGAGTGTCTTCGTGCTCCGTCCCTATCTCTCTCTACCCCCATCTTACGGACTATATCGACTTCCAAAGGTAAATAATTACATAATATTATCTACCTCCTAGGTTGCTATTATTATTTTGTCTATGATATCATAAGAATAATCTACGGAAAAATTAGAATTTTTAAATATAAAACGTCTAAAGTAAAAGATCTTAACTCTCCATGCGGGCACAATCATAACATGGGGCTTATACTTGAATTGTTTAAACTGTAATAATTATCGATATAATAAAAATAGTCTGAATATATACATGGTAAATATTAAACATCATGTGAAAGATTTTATATATTTCGGATTTGGATTTGGAGGGTGGTAGGTGGTGGGAGCGTGCAGGTAGCGATAAGTGATTTCGGGCATCGAACCTTCGGCTTTATCAACCCTTTATATTTTTTTAAAACAATATTTCAGAAAATAAATGATTTTATTCAACGGCTGTACTGTTTTATGCTCGGTTATCGGAATTCAAATCTGGCACTTTTGATTATCCATGATAGAGGATGTATATCACCTATATGTATTTATTTGAAAAATTGTAACCTAGTTTATACTCATTTACATATTTTACTCCTTTATAAGTAATTTTTTTCGATCTCATTTATGTATTTTACTGATTTTTCTATTTATCTATTGCCAGCAGATTTATGCATTTTTAATGTATTCCTATTGATAAAATTTTAAATAGTACTTTATAAATGGTTTTGTGATTATAACGTAGCGCTTAGGTCTACTGTACTTAGTAGTAAATAATAAAAAAGAGTAACAAAATTATATAATTAAAAATCGATCTATACTACTAGAAATGATTTATAATGGAATATAGTATATGTGATATACATAAAAGAATATAAATGACTGCTTTTTCTACTGATAAAAAAGGAGTAAAATATTTATTATAAACTAAACCCAAGTTAAACTTGTTTAATTATTTAATAATTAAACAGTGTAGGTATATAAAAATTGTTCAGCTAATTATGTTATATAATTAATTAATCAAAAAATGGTAACACAAAATAAACCTTAATTAAATTAGTTAAATAATGATTAGATATTCTGTATTTTTTATGTATTAATACAAAAGAAATTATTTTATATTTTTTCTGTTTATAGTTCCGATTAGATCAATATATGTTTCCATGTTTTTTATTAATTTATTTTGATTGACATTGATCAATTTATGTCACATCGGATCTATCCTATGGAATGAAAAATTATACTATTTTTACATTACCTTTTAATTGAATGTGCTAGTTGTCAATTCTCGTGTTAGTTATTATTTTCCAAATTTCATCGTTAATTGGTTATAAATGAAACAGCAAACCGTTCTCAAAAAATATTTCAATTAAGTCTTTATTTAGCGCAATTATTTATGAGAGCTCTAGAACATTCTGTGAAATACTAATCAATTTACTGTAAGCATGTAATGTCTATTCAAAGGGATCTGATAAATTCTTTGGGTACTTTAGCGAAATATAAATAAATATCAATGTCCATATTTTAAGCAAATAATAGTTATTATTTATTATTGGTTATATGCATATGATAGTAGGTGCTTCTAATCTCTTTTAAGACTTATTTTTTTTACATAACACAAGTTATTACTACAATTACGTATCTGTCAATAACATATTTTTAATGATTGTGTTTGTAACATTATTTGATCTGTACTTGAACATATTCCATATAAAATCGATTATAAGTTACTTTATCTTATATAACGATTTTCAAATATTAAGCCAGTGCCCCAACGTCACAAATAGAAATATGAAAGTGCTAAATTTCATCAATGACCAATAAAAGTATTATCACCTCAAGTTTTCAAACTCATTCTTTTTAAAACCAAATTACCTAATTATTATAGTTTTATCAATTTTACCCATTGGGCGGGAAAACCTCCACACAGAGAATTTTGTCAGCCAGAGAATACAGTGTATTTTAAGAATTTAAAATACACTGTATAAAATAGGGTCCTTTATATTACGCTAATACAAAATAATCAATGAGTCAAAGTAAGATTAATATAAATAACTAATTTATGGTGACAAAGGTAAAAAACAAAACTAAAAAAGGATATATATATATATATATATATATATATGTAAATTTATGTGCATATATAAATATAAAAACCTATCCTTTAATACATTCCAGTATTTAAATAAATTCTCTTCTCATTGTTAATGCAGAAAAAAGAAACCACTTAAGTATATATTTTTATATGTTAAACTTTCAAATAAAACCATGATATCTCAGAATTTAGTCTTTATTTTTTGTACTAATATATAAAACATTACAGTCTGAAAGCTAGTTATATAAAAAGTAACAGGATTTTAAGATTTTAGACCATCATACCTTATGATAATGTTAATGTTGAACACGTAAGTGAAAATATTATCGCCTTTCCCATGATAATTCCTCCTGTAATCCTTTTACTGTTAGCTCTGGGGGCCTCTGATGAAGTTCTCATATGTTCATTATAATTCATGCAGCTACTGAACGAGCTCATGTATGATCGTAGTGCAAGGTTTCTTATCCCTCTCTCTATCAAACCGACCAACGTTCTTGAACTTGGTTATACGCGGCAAGAAAAATCTTCAACATCACTTGCAGGACTCCAATAGCACATTGATTTCTACTAGACTTTTCATTCAGCCGAGCAATGTTCTGAATTCCATTTAATTTAAAAAAAATCTTATTAAGTATTTGTGTCAGATTTGTTTTTACTTTCAGAAGTAAGATTTACATTTGAATCCTTCATATTTTTTTTCTTCCGATTCTTACAAATCAGAAAATCTACTACTTAGATATCAGAAAATCTTTTTTGTCCTGAAGCTTTTAAAAGAAAAAAAATTAAATGCACATATGCATATTTTCTTCTCGATATTTCTAGATGTAAGTTATAATCTTTAAGCCTGATAGCCCATTGTTTCATAAGATTTCTTTCAAATATATTGCTAATAATAAGAATAATGATTAGCCTAGAATGAAAATAGTACAGAGACTTTTTCACATAAGAGTAAAATTGATAATGATGTTTTTAATGTATAGTTTCTCTAAATGTCGCTATAGAGGCAGAATAATACGTCTGCCTAGCATATTTGCTAATTCTATGTTACATTTAATAAATTTATGTTGCAAATAGAATTATTGGAAAACAATATGCGTGGAAAAAAATAACAATGTCAAACATGTCGAAACAAAAAAAAGAAGATATATTTTCATTAATCTAGCTCCTGAGTTAAAAATAAAGTGAAAATATGAATAAAAACATTGATAAGTTGAAGTGTTAGATTTTTATCATCACATATTTGTTCGTAAAAACTGGAGGCGAATCTCAATAAAAATTCAATAATTACTGATATTACGAAGAACTTATTACATTTTTTTTTTAACGCTATCTTAAATAAGTTTATACTTCAGACAAATACAATAAAGTATTAAATATTTCTTTAAATTGTATTAATCAAAATATGTAAGTCAATATGTCGCATCGCAATGCGAAACTATAACAAAAAAAAAAATGATTTTTCATTTCTAAAAATTGGGAAACCGGGAGTTTTTAAAATATAACCTTAATGTAAGATATTTATAAATATTTTTCGTAGTTTTTTGTCATTTTTATGAAGCTAAAGTAACAAATTTGAAAACATTTTTTTCGAAAACTAATAATAGTAATAGCCTCAATACTCAAAACCATTTTGAGTTGTGTTGATAGTGCATTAACGAAAAAGAGGGTATTGGCGGATTTTTAGATAAGATGAATCACTAGAAATTATTTTTTCTGATATTCAAGTTATTAGAGTTACGGTAGTCTTGCATCGAAGGTGCGATATGATAAAAATATGATAAGCACGGAATGTAGTGTAAGTAATTTTCGTACTGTATATATGATGGAGGTCTGTATCAACCAATACCTACTTATAAATTTATTTTTGAATGCAAGGTTATTTAATGGAGCTGTATAAAATATGTACCTTTGCATCAGCATTTTGCCATGATTATCTAGGTATGATCTTGATCGTGAAGTGCGTGATCATAAAATCTAACATGTTTGATGAAAATGCTTTTATTTCTTCTATAGGCATTATCAATTATTTCACTAACCTTGATGATTAAAAAACAAAACCTAAGTATTTCGTTTGAAGCGACCGTTCCCAGTAATTTAAACATACCAGTATATTATTAGTACTTGTTACCAAACTCTTTAGAACTATTCCAGAGTAATCAGATATACTAGTTGTTTTTTTTTGGATTTCATTTTATATTTATTAAAAATCGTTTTCTTGGCTAAAATGAATAAGGCCAATGCCTATAAAGAAATCATATCCATAGTTTAAATTTATTATAATATTTTTTATTGTAATTGGTTGCTTATGGGATTACCTACTTACAGGATACTAAATAATAATAATTCCTGGGGGTCAACTGTGGTGTAGTGTTTAGCATGGCAACCTACAATAGTAAAGGTTGGAGGTTCGCGTCCCCCTGTGGCCCTAGAATTTTTAAAGGTGTAAAATATTCTTGGCTATGTCGTCCCTCGGATAGGTCATAAAATGGAGGCCCCGAGTCTGTAGAATGTCAGGTACTCGTTAAAGATCCCTATCATCGTTAATTATACCTGGATAGGCAAAATTTAGGACTCCCACTGTAGCATCGTCCGATTCGCTTTAGTTGCATAAAGGGACGTTAAACAAAGAAACAAACAAACAATTATTCCTGTTTATATATGAGATATAAATGTGTATAAGTTAATTCTTAATATCAATTTTTTTACTTTGCGTACCATGACCAAGAGGCCATCGATTTCGACACTTTCCTTGCCTTGGGATACCATCTGGTCTCCGTGGAAAGCGCACTAGTTCCAAGGGGCTGGATTACCGCTTCTTTCTTGTTCACACCAACAAGAGAATGGTCTTTCTACTATCGTACCCACTTTTCAAACCCATTTCATGCAGTACGAAATAAGGCTATATGTTTTAAGAATTAATATATAACATCGATGGATTACTTTACAAAAGTGTTAGGTGACATTTTGGGTGAAAATGAGATAATTACGCTTACCTAACTCTTGTAATTATTTAGTAAACATTACAGGTAAATGTCCCTAAAAGAGATAACCTTAAATTGTATTTTTCCAAAATTATTTTGTATGTACTCACTTCTATAATCCATCGATATGAAAAATCACCAACAATACCGCGGAAGTTATCACAAATCCTATTTTTCTGACTTTAATAATTTAAAAAATTGTATTAATATATATTTTTTTGGGATTTAAGAATTTATGTAGATGAAGTGTTTTTGTTATGATTATTACTGTTTTTTCAGCTATTATGATTTTTAAAAAACAAAGACTTTTGATTACAGGATTTTTCTTTTCCATAGCTGCCTGGATTTCATTTGATAAAAATTTAAAAGAAAGCGAAAATAAATATCTATGTTTATAGTTAAATAAATTTTAATTATTCTTAAATGTTATGTCTCCTGTTGGTTTGCGTATAAATAAAGGCACTATACGACAATGTAATGAGAAATCTGAAAAAAATAAAAATGCTAAATTTAATGTAAAAAAAAAAAAAAAAAGAAATATACCATGAAGGATAGAGATGTAGGATAGGCTATATGAAAATTTAAAAAAAATATTTTTTCAAAATTCCTTAAAAAAAATTATTTTTTACTAGAAATTAATCTAAATCATGTAAAATTCTTTATTCAATTGACCGAATCATTATTTTTCTATTATTTTAGACTGTTCTTGAAGGTAAAGTTTTTAAAAGAACCAATAAAAAAGGTAATTAATTACAACGGAACTATTTCTATTTGACAGAATTTAACTTATCTTCAAATTCCTCTCGTAAGAATCCAATGATAATTCAAAACCTTTAATGCTCCTTATTTTGTCACAAATAAAACCTGAGAATAATTTTTCTTTCCTCGAAAACCGTTAATAACAAATACATTTATCTGATTTTCTTCCCTCGATGTAGTTTCTTTTTTAACGGTTTTGTTGTAATAAAAAAAAAATCTTAACCTCTCAATTCCCGCCTATAGATAATATAAACCCCATACCAGTTCTCTACACATGCAATAGTTTTCTTCTTTGTTCATATTCACTGGATGTATTATGTTTTTATACAGTTTTGAATACCAATGCAATAAAAAAAAACCATTGTGACAGAGAATGTAGGAAAAATAAATGCAAGAGCATGTTTGTTCTTTTATATTAATTAGAGATTTAGTGAGCGCATACATATACGTAATGTAGGCACAAATCCGAAATTTATCCTACACTTTTATTGCTTTTCTGTATCGAACTCAAAAAATGTTTTGCTGATTGATCTAATCGTCTAATAAGATATTTTTGAGCTCTTTAATGCTAGAGTTAGGCAGTTCTAGCTACAGGCAATTCATAAAGAAACTTTCATTATTATTAATTTAATAAATGAACTAAGATGTGAACCATAAACAAAGTATCAGTGTTCAAGACGATAGCTGGTATTCCATCAATAATGTTCATTAATAATATATAATAGCCATCTGTCCTTATTTAAAGCTGATCAGATAACATTCTTATGACATGCAAAAGCACTCCTTAACGACGATGACATGCAATTATGACATGCAAAAGCACTCCTTAACTGAACGTTATCTGAAAGGTGAATCAATTTATGATTTCTATAAATTTGGCATTTAGTTTAAGTCCATTAGCTTCAGGATTATTTCTCTTAATTTATTGACATTACTTGAAACTAGTGCTACTACAAAGACTGAGATATGGGTGATTCTAAAATTATGGTGGTGTTTGGCTCTTAATTTTTTAGGATTTTCAAAGTCATGTTTTCTTATGTTTCTGGTTCTTGATGGCTTGGTCATATGCTCCTTAGCAATGATGTTATGTGTGCACACACTAATATTCATAGTTATAGAGATAATGATTTTCAAAGAAATTAATGTTCTTGGGAGACACAAAATGTAACATATGACATCATTATGTTAATTTAAATCTTTTAAAAAATAATTCTCCAAATTTTACAGTCTTATATCGTCTGAAGTATGCCTCGTTCTTATATAGGTATAATGAATAGGATCCATACCTTCAAAATAGTTAAAGAAATGTTACTTAAACGTATGTTACTTAGTTGCCGTAGATTTACATAGACCGGATCTTATTTTGTAGTTCATTATGAGCAGTTAATTTTCTTGAATTCACTGTTTTTTTCATTGCTGTATTTCTGTAAAATAAGAAATAACAAAAATCTACATTTTACAGGTTTGTATTAACCTTATGTGACTGTATTAATTATACATTTGACTATTATACGATGACGCGCCATCATCCTTGGGGGCACCACGGTGAGGATAGTTTAATCAAAAAAGAGAATTAAGGAAATTTTTGTATGCATCAAGATTTCTCCCGCTTATCTGGTTGGTGATGAAATTTTATACCTAACGTATATAGATAAAGCAGTTTAATTTATTCACAATTTAATCATCTTGATTATTCTAGATGAGATAGGATAGGATGATCCTTTGTGTTTATCCGATTATATCAAATACATTAAGACCTTGAGGATATTTTATCATCTATATAGGATTTATTTGAATATCTTGTTTTTAAATTACCCCGAGCATTGAATAGAATTGTGACCAAAAGCTATTTCGGAACATCGAAAAAAATACCTTCAAACAGAAAATATATTATATGAAAATGAAATTATTATTTATCATTATAATTGGTATAAAACTTATATTATTTAATTCAACTAATTATAATGACAGTAAGCTTACTTATCAAGAGATAATAACATATAAATATTTTATATAACAAGGCGACAGGAGCCTGTCTTTTAATGTTTCGAAAAAACAAACGATTTAAACTATACTCACTTTATAAATCTATATTTCGGAGGAAGCGGATTTTGGTTAATCCTGAAATACCTATGTAAGTTTTTATGATCATTACCAATATAACTTAGTATTTTTCAGAGGAAAACTATTGATATATGTACATATATATATATATATATATATATATATATATATATATATATATAGAGAGAGAGAGAGAGAGAGAGAGAGAGAGAAAGAAAGAATGAAATCTAATTCAGCCTTTATTGAGTTACCAAAACCTAGTTAGTAGAAAGTTAAGTCATTAAGAGTTGTAAGCTAATAAAAATTATTGAAATTAAAGTGAAAGGTAATAAAAACTTCCCGACCGTAGCAATTGCATGTAGTAATTTTTATTTGATATTTTTTATTACTAAGGGAGTGGGCAGTTCAGTTGTTCGGTACTGAACTGCCAATGCTCAGGGTCCAGAGTTTGAATCTGGGTTTGGCAGAATATATTTTCATTCTAACAGGGATCGTCTCTAGGGACTAGAGACCCTCTTCAGGCACATCCAGCCTTTATAAATTTATTAACTATTCTTAATTCAATAATTCAGGGGAGAATCTGGCGTTTGAGCGAGATAAAGATCGCCTCCTTGCTCGACCGCTGACCAAGAAACAGTTCTTGTACTGAAAATTTTAATTTCCGTTTGGAAAAAAAAATGAAGGTGTATCGTTAAGTTTAGGTTCAATTTGTTGATTTAAGATTTATATTATATAAATCTTTTATATTATAAATTATTAATATAGATTTATATTATTTAAGTATTTTTACAGCGTATCGTGTCTTTTTCAAAATTGGAGTACTTTCACCGATTTGAACCTTAATACAGAAAACTGGGAAAAACATATTTCGTTTCTAATTTTTTTCACAGTAGATGTCTCATAGCGCAACTTGACATAATATTAAAAGGAAAACTGTATCACGACTAATAACATGCAGCTTTCCCAGTACTTTGGAAATTCTTAGAAACTCCTGTCAATATCCTAGGAAAATACTTTCACTCAAACTGAATTTATTATGTATTAAATATAAAACATTTATTTATTAAATATTTAACATGCTACAATTTCGAAAATGTATAATTTGACATTTATAAACCAAAATTAGATATAATACAATTATGTACATAAAATAAGTATTTTTTATAAGCTATTTTATTTTATTCCCACTTTTAGCTTTTGTAGAGTAGGTCTTGCATTTTTCACAAAAATAGATAACAAAAGAAACGCAATTTTAATTGCCTTAACATGATCGTCTTTGCAAAGTCCTTACCTTTTATTATTTTTATGTAAATGTGAACGAATTGAAGTATACATAATACTTATCTTAAAGTAACTTTTAATATTGAAATAAAATTACCTGCAATAATTGAATTTCCGAACAAGTTACATTTTTTAGATGGTAGAAACTTATTTTGCATTTGCCCAATTTTTTGTTTTGGCAAAACTACTATAGTATGCTTTTCATTTAAAAAAGTATGCTGAAATTCTGATCTTTATTAACTTAAACAAAAATATGTAAAGTAATGACGGCGTGAACAGGCTTACAAATGAACAACCCCATGAAGTAATCAAAACACTAATCATCGTAAATGAGAAGGTCCCGGGGCTATCTTCTTTTCATATGCCGAAGAGGGTTATCACGAAAAGATAATTCAAAGCTGGAAACAAGTTGTTTGGGAATTTTTGATAATTTAAAAGCGTTGGCGTAGTTACTTCTCCAACAGCCAGCGTCTTCGAACGGTTCCTTATCGTTTGACTCAAGATGATACCAAGTACTTGAGACTAAGGTCTGAAGTTGGGATTACATACCTCTAATACCAAATTTCAATTCCTTGCAACTCATAATTTTTATGCTCGTCTGACCACACACACACCCAGGCATTTTGCGAAACTTGGTTATTTGTTCTAAGGGGATACCAGAACGTACATTTCCGCTGGAAATTCGTAATTGTTTTTTTAGAGCAATACTTTCCCTTACAATGTATTTTATAATTGATAAGTAATAGTAAAGGTTATGACGAGTACGATAAAATGATATTGACGTAGATTTTCCTTGATAACCGCTGAAAAAGAAGTCATTATAACGGATCCATTTTGCCACACTCTGACGAATTTTCAATAATATCATGTATTACAAGCCACATCTTGTTTAGTTATATCTGGTAGCATGGCGTTTTTTAATAATATATTAGCACTTAAGCTCTGTTTTCATATACAAACAGAACCCGCTGATAAGGGTTCAGTTGCCGGAACTTGCTTAGCGGCTTACCAACTGAGCAGTAGACTGGACATTACAAGACTTAAGGAACTTCCGTAGTCCTTGGACTTCCAGCCCAGATGATACCCTGTCAGAGGATGATCCTGGGGAGGGAAAGCTGTGGAAAGCGAACTAGGAACCGTCGCATTTTCACTTTCGAACCTCACCACTGTTCAGTCTGGATTAATGGTAGCGCACCGGCCTCTTCGCTCCAGTGTATATGTTATGCTTGAACTTGATCAAATTCTTTTATCTCATCAATTCCACTTAATGATTAAGAAGATGACCAATAAATATGAATAACGAAGGTGCTTTTTGTTTTTAATTCAATTTGATAAACAATTTAGGCGTAAAGAAGTTCAATACTATTTGGCCCATCTACAATTCCATCTCTCTTGGTTAATTACTTAGTGTCGGTATCGACAAGTATATTCTATATTTTATGTCTAATAATATTGAGTATTGATACTTTAAGAAATGAATCATATCAAAAGATGTATCGTATCGCCCCTAGCCGGTTGCACTTACGGCATTTTTTGACAGAATGACTAACTGTAAATTTAAGGTTTTTCAGGTGTCCGAATATCCTTCGTTCGTTTATTTTTAATTTTGTAGTTAAACAGAAATATTAAGACAACAGTTTACTAAAATATTCATACAATATATAAAGGTGCGAGTTTTCCTGATCGAAATATTATTTACAGTGCTTTCCTGAATATTCGTACTGTCAATTGAAAAACTCAATTGATACTGCAATGTGCACTCTTCTGATGACCTTATAAGTTTATGCTCCATAAGCATTTAAAAATTAAGAGTTTCCATTAAAAGTAAATATGATGCACGGTCCTCGTTCAAGAGAAACATGATCAAGCGTTGAATGCTTGATTTCAAGAGTGGAAGCTGTAACGATAGTGAACTCCGAGAAGAAGCGAAAATTACAGAGAGCTGACAAAAAGCTCCGGAGAAGGGATCTCATGGGAACAGGCTGTTCCCCTGCATTACCACATCTACCGAAGGTTCTTAACCTCTTTGTGTCTCATTCAGGATGTACATACTGGTGGCAGTGGTTGTCATCGGAGCCATCTTACAGGCGGTTTCTAAAAAAAAAAAAAATTGCGTGTGAAAGATTTTATATAAAATAAAACAGAAAATGAAGAAAAAGAAAGGCCGATTTTATTTTTTTTATTTGGATCGTTCTGTACTATCAGATCATATCTGTACTATCAACGAAAATAGCCAAAAATTGCATCAACAAAGTTGCCGCTGCTCAAAGCTCCTTCAACCAATTTCAATGAAATTTTCAGGCATGTCAGAGTATTGAAAAATATTAGACACGTATATAGGGGATTGGCAAAATTAGCCTCTGGAAGCCCAGAATAAATCATTCAATATTGTGGTATATTCGTGCTCTGGGTAACGTTAAAAATCAATTCCATTACTTTGTAAATTGAATAAACTACGTTTTTTCAGCTTCTTACTTCAAAAACTAAATATTTATATTTAAAAACAAATTATTTTGAGACGAAGTTTTTTTTTTTCTTTCTTCTTTTTCTTTTTTTTTATCTTCTAAATTTATATTTAAATATTATAAGTATTTAACAGGAAATATTTTTCATAACAAAATTTCCTTGCTTGGAGGAGATTGTCACCAAAAATTTTTTTGTTGATTCCCCAAAAATATTTAAGACCTTGTTTCACGATGTTCTTATCATAACAAAGACGACTAAAACAGTCGTCCAAATTTTGACCGTTCATATTTTTTAACAATGAAAAAGAAGAAGATTTAATTAGTAACAGAGAAATGTCGATTAATCAAAATCCAAAAAAGATGCCCAAGAGATGCCAAATAAATCAAAAGCTAGATAATCCAATAAATATGTTTAAGAACAAACTTTTCGCAGTAGATACGTACGGGACGAATGCCAATGGGAGAGTGAAGTTATTTTCCACAAACCTGAGAGAAGGAATTACCTACCTAATCAGTTTGTCCCTGTTTTTTGTATTTAGAAGTTCATACTGTGTTTATAACTGCAATCCCTTAATTCAATAAAAACAGTTGTCGTCTTCAAAGATTTATTATTCTTAATTTTTAACAAACGTTTTCAATTATAAAATAAATCCTTAATTCTTTGGGCAAGGGAAAACAACAATGGAAATACTTTCAGATTCAAAATTCAAACTTTCGAATTCAATTTTTCGCAAAACTATCTTAAATATTTTTTTAAGTAGCTATGAAATAGTGCTTTTTACATAAAAACTAGAACATATTTCAATGAGTAATTTTTTTTTTTTTTTGGTTGAAAATTTTTCTTCAATCTAAGCAAAAAATGCTTTTTCATGAAAAATATTTCCTGTTAAATATTTAAATACAAATATTTAGTTTTTGAGGTAAAAAGCTGAAAAACGTAATTTATTCAATTTACAAAGTAATGGAATTGATTTTTAACGTTACACAGAGCATGAATATACCACAATATTGAATGATTTATTCTGGGCTTTCTGAGGCTAATTTCGCCAATCCCCTATACACGTGTCTAATATTTTTCAATACCCTGACATGCCTGAAAATTTCATTGAAATTGGTTGAAGGAGCTTTGAGCAGCGGCAACTTTGTTGATGCAATTTTTGGCTATTTTCGTTCCTAAGAAATTTTTTTTCTCGGCTCAGAAGGCCCATTGGCAAGAACCCTCGGACACGTATCTAATATTTTTGGATATAGAAACTCGAAAAAAAGTTTCATTGTAATCGGTGACCCCACGTCCGTAGCCTCCCCTTGTGAGTCGGATATGGAGAAATGGGTACTAAGCGTCCAATGGTACATCTTAATTATTTTTTTTGAAATTACAAAAATAGTTTCATAAATTAATAAAATAATTGAAAAGAAGCATAATTTTGGATTTATTGTTTCTATGTGGTATTATTAAATTATTTAGTTATCCACCACAGAGGGTTTTAGAGATTGTAGCAATCATTTTCCATGAGATAATTTTCTGTTTTATTTGAAAATTGTTCTGTTTATTGCCTCTACCCTTTAGGATCATTGGCATTTTTACTTATGGAAGTATTAAATGAGCCTTGCAGTTGAAAGTACTTTTAATATTATTCCTCTAACTAGAACTTTTTATATTGTAAAAGTATGACAGAAATATTCAAACAACTGCTTAGTCTAACATAAGTATATATATAAAAAAAAAGTAAGAATCTTCCAACAAAAACAATTATTAGAAGTGCTTGTCTGAAAAATGTTGAAATTGGAGTTAGTCTCTGTCTACTCAAAGGCTCATTTTCTGCTATAATACGATTTTATTTTTACGGGCGTCCGCAGGAGGGCAGCTATTCTTTTCGTAATTATTTGCCTTTGCGAAATGGAAATTTGATTAATATTATCACCTTAGTTGAAAATATAAATAGGTTGTGAACTATATTTTATTTTCTATATAAATTCTAGGCTATGCATTAGTTTTATCCAGCTCTTTTTTACAGGTTATAAATAGTTTTTAATTTTATATATAAATACAAATAATGTTCTACAATATTCAACATTAAAAATTTTTACTACAAAGGGGGTCCACGAGTATTGACGAGTGATGTCCTATGATCACATTTCAAACATACACGACACTCCGTTAAAATAATAGTAATAAAAAGATCAGAAATAAGGGTATCAAGAAAAATGAATTGATATATAATTAAGTATTAGACCTAAGGTATGTATGTATATGAACATGCAATGTATACTTAATCAGATGAAAAGAGTACCAACGACATCTACTTTTAAAAGACTTTTACTTTTAATATACAAATGATGTCGGAGCGTTTTTTATTTCCTATCCGGAACATCTTTGTTCCGAAATAAGTTAAGCTGAATAGACGTTGCATGTCATCGTGGTGTCTTTGTTTTGTTTTTTCTTTAAGTTTCATCCTCCGTTGTGAATCATCTTCAGGGTAGAAAACAAAACGGAAAAGAAAATGGAACTTACGTAGGTTTTTTAAACATAATGTCATGTTGAAAGTATATTTTGTTTTATTTTATTACTATAATTATGTAGCTTGATTATTTTCGAAAGGTGAGGAAAAGTCATATTTCATTCTTTTTTTTTTTTTCAAAACAGATTACTTACTTAATCTTTTTTTTAGTTTAGATTAAATAATGTCATCCCCAGGAGTTTGGGCTTATTGGGGTCGTGACCCTCCTCAAATATTTTGGGCATTTATATTACTTTCACTTACCTATATATGAAATATATAGTAAGTGGAAGTATTGCGATCGTGAAAATTTTCGACTTCCGGTTTTCAACGGAAATACACGTTTTGGGGTCCCCTGAGGACGATTAACCAAGTCCCGCGAAATGGTCTGTGCGTGTGTGTGTATGTGTGTGTGTGTGCGTGCGTGCGTGCGCGCGCGCGCGCGTGTGTGTGTGTGTGTGTGTGTGTGTGTGTGTGTGTGTGTGTGTGTGTGTGTGTGTGTGTGTGTGTGTGAACAGACTAGCTCAAAAACTATAAACCGTGCGAACCTGAAATTGGGTATTTAGTGTATGTATATGCCCACGGTGTGACAGCAAAAATGTCATCAAAATTGCTCAGAGGGAGGAGGTACTTTATTTAATAACTTTTTAAGTTTTTTTCGATTTTCTCAAAAACGGCTCTAACGATTTTAATTAAACTGAGTATTTGATCTATTTATATGCCCGAGATATGACTGTAAAAATTTCATCAAAATTGATCAACCGTAGGGGGGACTTCACTTCATAAATTTTATATCATTTTCACGTGTTTTTTTTTATTTAATCAAAAACAGTTTTAACGATTTTCATCAAACTGGGTATTTGATGTATGTATATGCCAAAGATGCGATAGCCAACATTTTATCAAAATTGATCAAACGGAGCGGGCACTTTATTTCATAATTGTTTTCCCAATTTTTACCTTTTTTTCGATGATCTCAAAAACGGCTTTAACTATTTTTATCAAATTCGTCATGTTTAATGATAATTAGGTTTTCTTTAATATCAGGTAAGCTTTATCATTATTAAAATGTTCTGAGGGGGCTTTTTTTTGGGGGAGGGGCCTTTTTTGTTTGTTTGTTTCCTATAAAGTACCTTTGTTTTTGTTTATATGGAGAAATTAACTGTCTCTCGTTACGCCTAAAAATAAGAAATGGCTAAATATGAGATATGATAAAAATAAAGAAAACATAAAGAGGAGAAAAAAGAAAAATATTCAGTCAACTCATAAAACTCATTGAGCCCACGCATGTGGAGTACGCCTTTAATGACAGACCATTGTTCAAAATTAAAGCCGTCCTGTTCATTTGAGAAGTAGCAATTAACAAAACGCATTAATATCTAAGTAAGTTGGTAAGTGAAAGTTGTTTGTTGCGCGCACGCACCAGATTTTTTTTTAGTATCTTTAAAATCATAATGCAATTACATTTCTACTAAACGCTAAAAGTAATACTTTTGGTTGTTTATATCGCATTATATATTTCCCTCTTGAAACAAGGAAATAATTGCATGAAAAAATCGTAAAATAAAAGAGCTGTCAGGTAAAAGGTAAAACGTGTTATAAAAACGTGGTGCTAATCCGCTTCTGTGTCTTAGCCTATACATAAAACAAATGCACAATAATTACTCCATTTATAATTCAATAACGGATGGACGGATTCTTACTTTTTTCGATTAGTTGGACTGTTCTCAACCCCGAATAGGAGGAAATATATATATAAATAGTAAAAAATTCGTAGGCAATCTGATTACATAAGAACAGGATATGTTACGGAATGTTTTTTTTTTCATTTAAATTTTGTTTAAATTTTCACTTTACTCAAAAACTATATATTTTTTAGTTGATTATGTACGTATACAATTGTGACGTCTTTCGATTCTCTACGAAGAGAAGAAAGAATCATGAAAATCGGACCATTATTAACCAAATTACAGCTCTTTTTTATTTATTTTTAATTTTTAAACGTTACGTACATCTCCTATAAAGCTAAGTGCATAGTGATATTTCAACTGTCCTTTGTTTTCATTTTATCTTATTTTTTTGTTATTGCAAATGTGTAGTTAAGGGGGTACGAAGTTCGCTGGGTCAGCTAGTATTTGATAGGATTCTCCACCTGTTCATTTGTTGAAAGTTAAATTGGAAATCCCAGAGTGCATTCATTGCTAAATAGAAAAATACTTCATTTCCATACTTGTGAATTAGAGACCATTTCACAACGGAGTGCTGTTTATTAGTGCAACTAGAGTTTCTTAGACCTGGAAAGTGGAACTACTTAACAGCTTGAAGTGATGGTTAAAATAAACAAATGCTTTGATAGATAATATTTTTTTATGATAGAAGCGAAAAGTATTAGATTGGATATGGAAGGATCATTACAATAACATCATCCAACTCTGACTAAATGCATCAATCAGTTATACTTTTTATTTATTTTTTTAATGTAAACTTATTATTATTTCTTTTCCTTATACGCTTGTTAAAAATGCTATTGTTCTGTTTGAGAAAAGTGAAATTATTGAATCACTATCACTCTCATCCCTTAGTAACACTATGATGAAGGATCAATAACCAAGAAAGAACGCTCTACTTCGAGTACCATCACAATTATTCTATTAGAAAAGATATAACATAATATGAAAAATTCATTGGGTTCCTTTTCCTTCAGGATGTCTTCATATTGAACCACAAAATTTACATTGCTAACCTTTGGGGAGAAGTTTTGTTTGGTTTTGGTCGGTTGATTTATTTAAAGGTTTGGTATTAAACATCGCTCGCTGCTTCCTTTATTTCTGAAATCCCATCTCAAGGTGGTCTTTATTCTTCCAGCTAATTAATTAGGTACTGCCGGTTGGTATCAGTTACAAAAATATATGATTTTTTGTTTATATTGTAAAACACTGTTTTATGAATAATCATTATCCTTTTAAGCTGTTAACGAAATAAATGTTTAATTTTGTCTTTCAAAAAATAAGTAATTTTGATTTATCTGTTATTATCTCAATCAGACCCATAGGAGCCTCTTTGATTAGTCCCCGACGCACAGAGGAGTATTTACCATCAAATCATGGCCAAAAGTCCAAAAAATAAATTGTACTTCAGAACATCACAATACGTATGTCCTGGTAGCTTAGTAATGTCTACATCTAGATATATTTATCTCGTTCATTTTTATCCACTTCCTGCCCGAGGGAACTAGTCTGAATCCATGAATCGAGTACGCAGTTGCTTTTTTTCCTGAGTCCGAAAGATGTTGTGATTTCTGTGGAATCCATTGAACAAGTGGTCTTAAATTTCTCCTCACAGTTTCGAAAGGTATGTATTTCTCTGCGATAACTAGTATTTAGCAAGTATAAATATCATAACGGTTAACTTGTAGTTCTTTTGATTACGATGAAAAAGTTAGACTTGTTTAAAAGAATAAAATAGATTATTTTTTATTGTCGGGCTTTGTCGGGCAGATATTTTTGCATCAATGTAAAGTTCAATCCTTCTACTTACCGCAAAAATAAAACTCACCTCAACACACCCCCATGTTTTTAATAAATGTATGAAGAAACCTCTTAAAGTGATTTTTTTTATAACCAAGTCGGTGTTTAGAGTGCAATAAATAATTTCAAACTCTTTTAAGACGTGTAATGGAAAGAATGTAGTCGTAATTGGATATAGAAAATTTAAGATTATAAAAATTTAAATCATTATAATTTTTATAATAAAACTAGCAGACTCCGCCACGCGTTGCTGTGGCTCTGTAGTTATATCCTAATATTTTTAAACAAATACAGTCATACCAATATTCATTGATAAAGATGAAAACCTTTCAGCTAATCAAAATCCAAGGTGATTGTGGATAGAGCATTACACCATTTAAAAGTATTTGGTAAGGAATATAGGAAAGTTAAAGTTTTTATTTTTTACATCTCATATTTCAATGTAGTTAGATTAAAAAGGAGCTGATTGTGTTTAGGACTCACAGCGCTGCCAACACTATCGCCCTTTTTTGACAGATCGGTATAAGCTAACTCGAAATCGCTATATTTTTCCACTAATTTTAAAAAGGTTGACTGAAGTTCTACCGGGTAAGTTTTGGTAACCTCAGCCATTGATCTATTGATTATTGGCCTAACACTACTTCAACTTGGTATTGTTAGTTTAGCAACGGGTTTAATATTGCTCACGGTCATGCCAATCTTGGTTAACGTGTCATATATGTCCTTTTGATTGGCATTTTTCTCAATTTCTTTGAGACCTCGATTTCCCGACCCTTCGGCAAACAAGTGTTCGGTAGGAGGGTGGTGTGTTGAAGCTTTTAATTTAGCAATATATTTAGTGATAAGAAATCTCTTCTTAAAGAGGTTTTTACATAATACAATTAAGAATTTTTATTTATTCAAGTACTAATTTGTTCAAAATGTTTTGGGTTAACCTGTTTTGTTTTTTTAACACAAACCAAAGATTTGGTGGTTTACACACACGTGAGCAGGCGATGCCCATTGCCCACGTGAGGTATGCCATTGCCCATGGAAAAAACATGGATTTTCAAAGTCCAAGTGGACATTGTTTGCCCTTGGGATTTGTTTATGGTCATGGCAAAAGCCAAACGAATAGGATATTGAAGCCTTTTAAATTTTATTGAAAATTCTGACGGTTCCAGGGGAACAGGTGGCAACAGGATGATGTCTCCTATAAACCTTCCAGGCAACATTTTTGCTTCAATAACATTTCCTGTGATCCTTTTAATGACCAAGATTTCATACAGGAACTAGAACTGGAAACTAGTAGAATAGTCTAGAGGCTAATCAGGAAGCTGCAGGTGGAGAACGCGCATAAATAGACGGAGACGGATTTCGGAATCCGAAATCTCTCCCAAAATAGAATTTTCAGTAAGATTAAAATTAATGATTGCAAAACATATATTTGTTTCCCTCACATTTTAGGCTATCCGGGGACTCCCGGGCCAGAGTTAGGTTGGAGGGTGAATACCGAGTATTATAAAATGTCCCCTGGATTCGGGTTTGGAATTTGCTATCTTCGGGTTATCAATCATCTATTGTCCATGGCAACAAATTTTTCCTTACGTGCTAGACCACTCTGCCATCCCGCCAACCAACACAATTCTACATATTTACACGACAGATTTATATCTTTGTAAAAATGGTCGATTGTTTTATTTTACTTGCATTACTTAATAGTCCACTTTTTGAATTGTAGTTGTCGATTTTGCCTATAGAAACTCACAGAGATGAAATACTGAATTCCTCCCCTTGTTAATCCCCCGAAGGGCTCTTAATTTCTTTTTTTATTTGATATTTTGTTGTATTGCTTTCAATGTTTATTTATCAATGTGTTCATGCCATTGTGATCTATCTGTCTATTGCTGTCATTCGTTAATTTATTTTTGTTACGCATTACTAAATCGCAATAAATGTTAATTAGTAAGGGGAGTTTTCATCTTAAACGTATAGTTATCATGTTAAATTAGTTTTGGTATAGAAAGGAAATGTTTGTATTCGCATAACTCTATCATAGAGAATCATCGCTTTGGTCAATTGATAGGTGATGATAATATAAGCCCGTGAAAAATGTTTCGTATTCAGTTTCTATATATTTATGTAGGGATTTATATCCGCCTTAACCTAGAGAACTTCTTGTATGGTGAAAACACAGGTGACCGCCCTTCGCATGACACAAGCAGATGCAGGACGGTGTTTTTACTTACCATGATGGATTCATACAATGGACTGTATGCTATTCAAAATTGACTTAGATAAGCGATCACAGTTTTTCCCCCTCCTGCATTGTTATTGTGTTTACTTTCTCATGAGGAATCGAGAAAGCATTAGAAAAAAACGTAGCCTTAGCGTCCTTTTTTCGATGTGGGGTATTTTCCACGCTCCAGCGTCCTGAACGAGCATAAAAAAAAATATCGGCTTTTTCTCTATTGTTATGTCATTAGAGCAATAACTCCCTGCAACCGGCAATGTTTTGAAGATAGAAGAGTATCAATGTTTTAGTAGTTCTGCTTAGTTATTTGATTTTTTTTCTTCCTTTGTTTGGTTAAGGCTAGTGAATTTTAGTCTTTTATTTATTACGAATAATCTCCTACTGGAGCAAATAAATATATTTATGTCTTGTTATAATTTTCTGTTTTGAATGAAAAAGATTGGTACTATACTTTTTTTTGAGTACTACTTTCGTATGAAATCTAGAAGTAAGCGTACAATTTTGTCCAGTTAAAAATGCTGCACGTTATAAACTGTTTTCTATTCAAAGAAAAACATTGATATAAAACAAACAAGAAACTGAATTTGCCGTGTTTCTGTGTAGAACGGCATGGTGTATATGAACGTACTTAGGCTAATGAATGAAGTAATCATACATACAAATACAAATAGTTATTTACTGATGTCATTTGAGGATATCAAAGCTTAGATCTGACTTTTACTAATATTATTGATAAAAGTAATAAAACTTCTACTGTAAACTGACTCTTAATAAAAAAAAAATGTACTTAAGAACTCACAATGTTACTTTACCACAGTTACTCCTGCACACTATTGCATGATAGAAGAATACCAAGGTCTACCGCCACATCTTAGAAAGTTTTTTTAAATGCTAACTCCTCTAGTTTCTGATTTCTTACACTTTTACCTCCCCAAGAAAGACGAGTGAAGTCTGGGAAAATCCGCCCGATAGACTGATCTACGCCCCTGATGTATTCGGAAATAATTAATCAATCGCTTAATAAGGTTAAATTAAGTAATAAAGTTTAGTTATCTGATTTTCATCTGTTGTTAATTTGTTTTAATCCTAATTATACCTGGATAAGCAAAATTCAGACTCCCACCGTAGCCGATTAGCCAACTGTCATTAATTAAATTAACAAACAAAGTGTTTTTATTCATAAATCCACAGATGGACTATTAATAAAAACGTATATTCACTTTTTTAAATATTTTGTCACTTTCAATTTATTATTATGCAAAAAAAAAAAAAAAAAAAAAAAAAAAAAAAAAGTGCACACTAAAATTTTATGATTATATTGAATATTGTTATGCATCGTGAAACTATGGCTTACAGAGGAGGCAATTCAAGGATTTGCAGCATAACATTCTATTCCAGTAAACTTGTTTTTAAAAAAAAATAATAAAGATATGATAATAGGTCTATCTACTTCTATATATGTACAGACTACCTATTAATAATTATATTGTTTCTTTATAATATATTTTAATAATTTTATAATAGAACAAAGATAAATCTATGTAATTGTAACCTATTCAATGCTGACAGTTGAATTAACTTTCGAACCCCTTACTTATTCGAGACGTAAGCGCAGAGATCTAAGTTGCACATATACGGTGAGGCTGTCCTTTCTTGGGGAAGATGTGTTGTTGAGGATATGATAGGTCCCGTTCCTCGTGCCTTACAAACAGGTTAACATATTCTGCTTTCATGTGTTTTGTTATTCCCGGCTCAGCGCAATTTTTTCATTCGATTCCCTCTTCTAGGGCTTGCTTTTCAGTCCAAGAGTTCATCTCCGTTTCCAGCGCATATCCTACATTGGACATGTGTTTTATCCAGATCATAGGATTTCTTGTCTACTTTCTAAGGTGATAGATTTTTTTTTGTGGGTGTATTGGTTGGGGATCCATGAAGGAAAATATATTTTTTTTCTCTATTTGTAGTAGGTACTAAAAAAAAAAAAAAAAAAAAATCTCTCATTTTAACGTGTACTTAGAAGATGACTCCTTAAACGAATTCCTGAGGCAGTGGCCGTACCACCAAAGAGCTATTAGCCTGATGATCCCAGGAAGGAGACTATTAACTAGGAGTGTATTAATTAAGAGGAGTTCACACTGTTAGATAATGATTTGCATAACAGCTGCAACCAATCGCCCCGCGTAATAAACCTCCTGGCAGAGGCAAATAGGACATTTTCTTTACCCTCTTCTTCGTTTCTAATACCATTTACGTAAATTAGTTCTTCCATTTATTGGATTTTTTCTATTTTAATTTGCTACTACTGACTCCAAAATCAGAAACCTACTACTCATATATATTTTTTATTTTTAATGGATTTTTTGCTTTTCAGGATTCATATGCACTTAGAATGTAAAACGAAATTTTGTAGGCATTTTAAATCCTTTCTTTATAAGAAACAAAAAATAATAAACTGTATTACTCATGTTATGATAGTCGGGTTGATGTGTTTTGTGCGTAATTATATATGGACATCCTAATAACTTACCCGCCTCTGAAGAAAAAAACTCGACTCATCCCCCATTCAACACTATGCCGGCTGTTTTGCTAATGGTTTCACACATAAATATCCGTTTAAGTATTTATTTACGTCGCTAAAACGTTGTGCGAAATGACTAATAAGTATCAAGCTAGTATTTTTGTTGTTTCGTAACAACCAATACCTTTGAACATCATAGCGCATAGGGTCCAATCATTTTGACTGATTAGAGATACAAGTTTATATTGCACGCTGAACTCATCTTGGATAAATTTGGTGAGGAAGCCTTTTTATAGATTTGGCTAAATTCTTATATTTTTTGTCAATAAAACAACTTGTCTTTGTTGGAACTCATAATTAGCTCTCAACTATGTTTGAGTCTCTTATTAAATGGAATTCTATCACACCAAAATATGAAGTAGAATAAGTACTAGTCTTTATGGTTAATATACAAAAACTTATTCACTAAAATATCGAACCAAAACTTTTTTAAAGCCTAGTTTCAAGCAGTTTATGAAAAATTTTGTTTTAATACTTTAGTCTAAAGTGTTGTAGTATTTTTCCAAAACGGCCATAGGATTGTTTTAATGAAGTAAAAAATCCTTGTTATGCCGTCCTTAGAAAATGACGTAAAGTGGAGGTCCCGAGCCTAATTGTACTCTATCGTAAATATACCTTGATAGGCAAAATTAAGGAATATCACTATAGCATCGTTATTTTAGCCATTAGTAGCATAAAGTGACGTTAAATAAATAATAATATTGTGTGACTGAAATTTAATGTCGACTATAAAATAATAATTCGAAATAATTTATTGTTCAGGTGTTTTCTGTTGTTCTTGTTTGTTTGTTTAATGTCCCTTTATACTTCTTACTAAATTTGTATTTAGTCCTTTTATTTAAACTAAATTTCTATATTAACTGAAATTAAATTCATTCCTGTCTACCTAGAAGAAAAAATTGTCTAACATTTACATGTTAATAAAAAATTCTGTATTTTTTTTTCCTTTATGGAGTACGATCACTGGCCCGAGTGGGTGAAGCGAAACAGTAGTTTTGGTACTGAACCGTTCAAGAACGACTGCCGCTGTACCGTTCTAAGCATCGAGGTCGTTTGACGAACCGTGAGAAAGAAGTATAACTGTATAACAAATATTTCTGTTTTTTAGAAATTCATCTATCAATGTACTTTTTAGGTAGATGTTGAAATATATACTCCTTTTATCGTTTTCAGGTGCGATTGTTGTGATATATAATGCATCAAAAGAAAGAAAAAAATAAGGCATTTTAAGGAGAAGGAATGAATCCTAATTTAGTTCTTTAATTCCCTAATAGGACTTAATATTAATTAAAAGTTTTTAAAGAAATGTTTCAAACCGTTCTGGTACATACGTATTAGAATGTCGCCGTAAACTGTCAGTCCTTCTTAATCTGCACCGATAACGGTCGTGATATGAAAATTTGTGCTAGGAATAAATGGAGTAATATTATATTATAAAAATATAAGGAACATGTTTTACACCTATAAAAACGCACACCTATAACTATTATTCTCTAAATAATTTTGAAAAAAAAAATTAATGTAAAAAATCTTTAAATAAACCACCCGAACCACTGGTACTACAGAAGAAATTTGATAAGAAAGTAAAAGGGTAGCTTTTACAAGTAAGTACATAATAAGTTATAAACCGACTCTCTAATACGCAAGTGCCATTTATTTTATAATAATTTACTGTGGTAGGCCGGCAGATTGATTTAAGGCAAATCATAGGGCGTTGAAGATTACGAACCAGTCTTCTACACTTGGTCCCTGCGTCTCTTTCAAATTTACCTTATTCAAAACTAAGTACTGGCCCCCCACATGCCATGCATCTAGGCGCTAGGTGATCGGTACGATACCATTTGTTTTGTTTTGTTTAAAAAAAAATAAAATATATATATATATATATATATATATATATATATATATATATATAGTAATAGTCGATGGGAGCGGGGTAGCTCACTGGTAAGGCAGTGGATTGCTGTGCTCAAGGTACCGAGTTCGAATCTGTCATGGCTCAGGATATCTTAATTATTCTGCCACAGCTCGTCTCGTGGGCCGAGAGACCCTCCTGGGGAAAACCCAGCCTCTATAAAGTGAGTACCCTTAATTGGAAAATTAAGGGGAAAAAACCTGGCGGTTGAGCGTGATAAAGGTCAAATCACCTCCTTGCACGACCGCTGACCAAGAAACAGTACTCTTCCTAACATATTACTGAACCCAAGACCCTTCATGGGTTGTAGTGGTACAGGTTAATAAACTAAAGGAGAATCGTTTGTTTTTTTTGTTAAGTACAAACGAGCTTTAGGATGGTTACGGTGAGGGCATTGATTCTTTTTAATGATATAGGTAAGAATTTATTTGCACATACAGAGAAAGTATAGATATCTAATGTGAGTTTTCTTGCTTAAGCATGCACCTTTGAAAAGCTAATTTTTCCTACCTCAACAGATATAAAGGGCCGAAGCAGGTGCCATTCACCTCCCGTGGCGAACATAACGTCTTCATCGCCGTTGCGCCACAGGGTACAACATTACTGATATCTCCGCTGTGATGAGGTTTCGGTTACCGCAAGATGACTTCCTCGCGCTCGCCACAGTTGACATAGGAACTCTTTGCAAGTTGTTACGCAAGTTGTTAAGTAGCCTTCCAGGTAGATCCTGGAGGAGAAGAAAGGTGATGCAGATCCAGTCACAGAATAACACGATCTGTTCGGTCCCTATTGTGTGTCTTATAGGCAAAAACTTCCACCTGTTTGTTATTCAATAGTGCTAATTGGCCTGTATCCATTGTCCGATTTGTACGGTTTTATTGATTGATACAGTTATATGGTGCATGGTACTTAAAGATAAATTGTAACTTAGTATAAAATTATGTATAAAACCATAATTTTTTATTGAATAATCAATAATAACATTGATCAACAAAAATGACCATTTTTAAAGGGTAATGAAATTGTATGGCTTTTATACTAATTTTCTCTAAATAACTTTTATTAATCGAACTATTTTTTTTTCTAAACACCATTTATTATTAATACAGTTAAATTTTATCTCTTTTTTATTTATTATTTTTATTTTGGCTGTTTGGCAACCCATTTTGCTTACAAATTCCTGTTCGTCCCTGATCTCGGACAAAAAATGAAATATAAACCCTTGACCTATAGTTGATTTTAATTACAGTTAACTTCATGGTGGTCACAGGTCTAGAGTTAAGACGACTGGCAATTTTTGTATTTCAATTTAAAAATATAGCTAGTTAGCTAGGAAAATTGAAGATTACGTCAACGACATTAAGGCTAAGAAATATTTTTTACAATGAAAGTTGTTCTTTCTCTAGCCATTGGTGCCTGGACTAGAATCGAATAGAATAACAACTTTATACTGGGACAAAGCACCTTAAGGATATATTTTTGAGGGAATGAGACTAATTACGGTAGATATAAAAATACAATATCCTTTCAATTATGTAAAATTATAATTGTAATAAAATTAAAATGTATGTAAAAATAACAAAATTATTGAAAATTTATCAGCTAAACAAAAAAAGATGGAAATAATATAATGCTTAAAACAAAACATTCTACAGTATTCTGCAGTAAATGTAACTAAAGCTAGATATTAATTGAAGCGTGGAAATGCAAAAGGGTATAAGTGCCTTAGGAAATTTTTACAGAAATGATGTGACTTATACCCTCTAGGGTGAACTACGTTCAGTGCTTACACCCATGCCATCTTTCATACGTTCAATACACTCTTTTCTAGCAACTAAAGATTACTTATACCTATTTATGAATAATTGTTTTGGCACATATAACTATTTGGCAAAAAAAAACACTTTGTTTTATGTTTTTGGCACATAGACCCTTAAGTATTTCCACGCTTCAATTATAATATTTGACTATCAACTTAATGAAATAAGAATGAAAACAAAATAAATCAACAAAAGTTATAAATAGAAATTTCTATTAGTGAATAAATATCAGTTAATTAATTAGTACTAAATTCCCAATTGACGGCGGATTAATCTTGTACTTGGAAGATAACCGATTATTAACTGCAAAAAGTGGAGGAGAAATTATCCGTTAATGGTCAATTTCATAGCCATGACTTTGGTTTCATTTTACAGACTTTTTTTTCCTGCTAGTTGCCCCTTAAGCGTTCGAGAACTGGAAAATGTAGCCTGCTCTGAAGAAACCGCGTATTGTATCTAGGGTGTTTTCTTTTATAAGGATAATTTGATATTCTCATATTTAATACAATAATAACTTTCTACTTTAATGATAGTTAGTTAGTATGTTAGCTGTAGATTGAGGATTAATGAAAGGGAAACCCTCCTGATACAACCCATATTTTATAATTTGGATATCACAAACTACAAATTAACCGGAAAACTTGGCGTATGAGTCTGATTTTGACCATGTCACCTCAAATCCAGCTAATGAATAGAAGAAATTCGGAACGAAATTAATCATTCGTAATCATTCAAATCTAAATATATTAATAATTAATATTAATAACTTTAAATATATTTAAAAAAAATTAAATGAATGCTACGTTAGTCAATGAAAACTTCGTTGGATACAAGACCAAATGCGAAAAATTATTTTTTAATCTGGACTAAAAACAACACTCTCTACGGTGCAGCCACAGATATAAATTATAGATGTATGTTTAATTATTTTTTGAAATAGACGGCTAACATGTATCCCTACTGACAAAGACCTATATAAGACAAAGACAAGAAAACTGCTCGAAATACATTCATATAAAAACAAATTTGTGTTACAAAACACAAGAATTGAAATTTCTTTTTAAAAAATTGGATTGCGTGTTTTTAGCAAGTTGCGCCCTTTGGTTTTGTAAATCGCTTCAGCACTAAATATTCCACATTCTATTACAAATATATAAAGATACATATTCTATATATATTCCATTAGCCTATAATATATATATTAAAAACCTATCAAAACATTTTGACATGGGCATGTTTGCACTTATACAATGTAGTATTCATACTCTATTATTCGTATTCACATTCATGAATAAAAATATAATTGTATTCTCAAAATTTCTTCTAATTCAGGGAAAAAAAACACCAAATAATCAAACACCATTACATACAACTTCTCTGCTCTTGTCTTGTAAATACACCAAAATTAAATTATAATTTTCTGATTTTTATTTCTTAATAACGATTTCTTTGGAAATACATTGGTATTTACAGATTCCAAAGATTTTTTTTTTGAAGTTCTCAGTCAGTCTTATGTGAATATTTACAATGTTTCCTGCGATTTTTTTATTTTTTGTATTTAGAGGAAAATTCGTGAATACTACTCTATTTTAATTCGAGCAGGTGAATAAAAAATATATATATTCACACTAGCAAAATAATGTATAAACAAATTTTTATTCGAAACGAATAAAAGATTTATACCAACTCTTGGTTAATAAAAAATTTTTATTAAACGAAAATAATAATTCACAATGCCACAATACAATTAATTTAACAGGATAGAAAAATTATCAATCTAACTCTCCAGTCCATCGCTCTTAATATTTATTCGTAAGAAGAACATTGTAATAGCACAATGCCCGATGAGGCTTTAGCATTTAAGATATGCTGCGTACGGTCTACTTGCCCCTTCAGTCCCTTTGCTCACTCATTCAATAATTGTTGTACTCATTCTCACAGCCGTGAAGATCTATCTTATCCAAGCCTAAGCAACTTTTTATTGACAGAGTCCATCAATCAAACCTGATTCGTTTGTTCTATGAGGTTTAACGACACGTAAAAGTTGTCATCAACGCCAAATGTTTTATAGTTTACTCTACTACTGTGCTAAAAAAAAACTTGTAAAACAAAAGTATGAATCATTAAAATAGACACAGAAACTAGATGCAATGGTCACCTGTGGAGCAGTGGTTAGCAAGACAACCTACTTAACCCCTGGTCGCGGGTTCTTACCCTAGGGCAGGTGGCTATAGGATAGAGGTTTTTTAATTTAAGGTAGTAAAAAAACATTGTTTATGCCGTCTTTGAGATGGAGAGAAAAATGATGGTCTGGAACCTGTTCGATTTCAGCTACTCGTTAGGGATCTCTATCCTAATTATACCTAGATTGGAAAAAATTAAGACTCAGACAGTAGCATTGTCCGATCAGCCAGAGTAGCATACGGTGGCAATGAATAAATAAAGTGGTGCCACCTACAGTTAATGTCGACTCTAAAATTATAGTGCGAAATAATTTATTGCTCTGATATTTTCTAAAATTTAAATGTTATTGATGTCTTTGATTGATTAGAAAAAACAGATGGAACACAAAATTAAAATTTAAAGTATTATTGATGTTCATTTATTTTTGTACGTGGTTCTCAGCCCTTAACGTTTGTCGAAATTGTTGTAGATTGGTCAGCATAAAAATATCTGTAGCTGTAGAAGAATTAATTTATCCCAACTTCTTCAAATCATGAGCTGTACATTCTGTGGTAAACCGCAAAAATATTAAACCAGAAATTGTAGATAATATCAGCCAGTTACAAGTACATAGTAATACTAGTAATTTTACAATCAAGGCATTAACGCAGAGAAATCGGGTGCCACGAACTTCCTCCAGAAATTCGGAACCGGCCCGCGACCCCTGACACCAAAAGTAAGAGGTTTTTCGCTGACCTTCGTCCATCTTTTAGGCCGGGTCATCCTACTTCTTGGGCCCGCTAGGACCACGACCTGCGTGCAGCCGTTCCGTGAGCTCATACCGGACACAGTATTCAGGAACGGGGATTTAGAAGGCAGATGTTCTCACCGCTTGGCTAATCAATGGTTTGGTCGGGTTCCTTCTTTGAGGTAACGTTTGGCTCAAATTTGCCTAAACATTCTTTGACTGGTTTTACCGTTTATTTTCAAAGGTAGTGGTTTGTTTCCATGATCTTATATGGCTTTCTTCTGTATTCTTGTGAGCATTCTTTATTCATCAATTCAAAATTCAATGCTGAATGGAATCAAGGGACGGTGGAGTTTGTTTTAAGTAATGGTAATTTAATCTTTGCTTGCTTGATATCCTTTAGAGTTCATTTATATCGTGTAGAGGATTATAATTTCTAGGAGACATGTTTACTAATCTGCTTACTGAAATGCCATTTAGATCAAAGCATTGGTAGCACTCTATGATGAAATGTGCTTGAATATTTGTATTAAAAATGTATTGAATTTCGAAATAAAAAGACTTTATTAATAATTATAATTGTGGTGATAGGAGTGCGGCTGTGGGACGGGGGAATGCCGGTGTCCGAAGGGAATGCCGAGAAGGAGAATGCTTTAAAGCACATTGTCGAAGTTGGGTTTGAATGGCTGTCGGTGGATGGAAATGCATCGAAGCGACTGGTGGTATCGGCTGCGAACCTAGGTGTTCTTTATGCTTATCAACAAATAATACAAAATTTTACATTTTCTCCTTCATACCTCATGGATAATCTATAATTTCTCTTCCTTTTGTTTGTACATCGTAACTTTTCTACTCATTGAATACTTTCGCAATGATGAATTCCTAGCCCATTGTGAACACGGAATCTTCTTTACAATGCCGAATCTCTTGATTCACGAGCCGTATTTTATCTAGGATTACAAACAGGTTCCGTTGGTTCTATTGAAATGCGAAATAAGTTAGCCGTGAATGGGAGTCAAAATGAGTCTTGGCAGAAGATAATTTACTACCAGGGGTGTCCGAAGGTTTATTAAACCATTAAACAGGTCAAATCTTTGCGAAGACCATAAATTTTAAGTTGGAAAAACATGTTTTAAAATTTATAATGGTATTATTAAAAACTAATATGTTTGTGTTTATGGAATTTATCCTCAGATTTAAATGCTTTACAATGAAAAAATATAATCTCCAAAGGAATGAGTATTGAATTACTACGAATAGTAGACCGATAGTTATTTATTGCAAGATTATTTTCCGTTTTTAAAATGTATTAAAAGGATTGCACAGTGGGACGTATCGCCAATCTAGGTGGAAATAGTTAACATAAACTAAATGAAAAAATCATAAGCTACTTATTATATTATTTAAAAAAATTGGGTTATCTACAAAAAATCTACTCTGACCTACACGAAGATACTTTTTTTTTTTGATAGAGTATAATCAAAACTAAATACAAAATTAAATGTTTCTTTACGAAGTGCTATTACCTGTTTATGTGGGTGTGCGGTTTATTTCAGGCGTAAATCTGTAAATTAGTGAGTGCCTTACACGAATTGGGGAACAATACAAATTTAGAATGGTTCAACCATGTAACTTTGTCAAGTCAATATTGTAGACCTTTAGTTATTCTATTTTCAAAAGGGACTACCGGTGTTACCATAATGATTTGTGAAGAAGAATGTAACCTGGATTAAGATATTCGAATGAATCAGAACGATAAAATATTCGGATTTTGTTTTTGGGAATCCGCTATTACAATTTAATATATATTTAATTTTTACATTTATTTTATTCTAATTTATAATTTCGGAATAATAAAACATTTAACAATAATTATTCCATTATATACAATTTACTTAAATACTTAAATTTTATTTTTTTCTATTTTAATTAAGTATACATTTTATTTTATTTTTATAAACCCTTAGTCAGAAAATTATGTTGAGTATTATTTATTGATTCATGCTTAAATTTAATCGTTTAGAAAAATTAAAATGAAATAAGTCGCTTCCAGAATTATTTCCACCTAGATTAGGGATTCGTCCCACTGTGGATTGAGGGTAAAACTATAATAATATATTTTCATGATTTTTTGTTTTGCTTTAGACGTTTTTATAAAAATGTTGCTTTGTAGGTTAACGCAATTATACGCTCTAACCAGGGCAGAAAAGGAGGATTATTTACTCGTTAGTAAAATGTTATAGATTGAGAGAGGAAGTCGTGATTTTCACATCCAGGAAAACTTTATCTTTATTTATATGTTGGGCTACAGTCAAAAGTTCAAGGTCAAGTTGGATGTACGACAGAAATAACATTTCTAATTACACGCTTGTGAGATTAACATTCAAGAAGTTTCTCTCTGAAGGAATAGTTTTCCCTATATACCTTGATTTCATTGATTACAATTTGTTGAGAATGTTAAGAGGTGTTATATGGATAATGAACGGAGCAAAAAAACTTCGCTATTGCTAATTACACCAGTAACATTTCTGCGTAAATCACTTTTGTTCGGCAATTCATTGTTACAAAAGCATAAATTACGATAATCTAAGTTACTAAATAGAATTATTATTATTTCCATCAGCGTAATCTATCAGCTCGACATCTATTTGCCCGAATCTGTGAAAGACTGTAACATAGTAAAGAAAACAGTTCTTAAATATTTTGAGTACATAACACCTAATTGGAAGCCTATAATAAAATGAAAGTAACGTAAAACCTATCGAAAATAAAATTATTAAGGTATTTCAAAAATGAGCTTTCGACCCGGAAGAAGCTTATCCATAAATAATTGAAAAACTTTATTTTCTATTGATGACAATGGATGAAGTTATCAGAATATCTAGGAGAATATTTAATTTCATGAACCGTAAATTTAAATATATAAATCTTAAATTTCATTTTACAATTATAAAGTTCTAGACGTAATTACAAATTATAATATACCTGATTCATGACCATGAAAAATCATTTTTTATTCAGCAACTTTCCCTACAGCTTTCAACGAGTGCTTACGTTCCGAGTTTGGAAGTCGATCTAATCATGACGAATGCGGAGTAAGACGAGTTGATTGGTTGCGGGAAAAAAAAATGTTAAAATTCAGGAAACAATTAAAAATTTCGAAAAATTAGTGTTGTAAATTGGTCCAATTTATCAACGTGTTCGCGAATTTCGCCAGCTTATTGGTCCAGGTAATACATTCATGTCTAAAATTAACTTGTCAACTAGTCCAACATTTTCATTCAAGCCTGATGAAGCTGAGTTATTGAAAAAAAGATTGGAAAATAAACAACTCAATCCTCAAGTTGTGATGAGCCGGTTAGGATTGGGCGGTAGTGTATTAAGAGATCCGTTCACCTTTTGATTGGTTCCTTCGCGCCGGTTACGGCTGTAACATTCATCTCTTTTATAATTAATTGGGCCTCGCAAACAAATTTATGGCATCATTAAGTGGGGTTTGAATAGATCAATACTAGTTATAGTTCAATTTTTTTTTATTATGCCACATATTTATGAATAATTCATCATTACTAAAAATCAAGAGATGATTAAGAAAATAAACTTCTCCTTAAATGACGGAAAAATAAATGTATCCCAAAGGATATTTTGGAGGAAGAGTTAGGAAGGGAAGAAATCTTTATTTGCGCATATCTCACGAGCTTATTATAACTTAAGGTTGGTAATATACCGACATGTAAAATTCGGATTCGTGTAATATTTTCCACAAATGATTTTGATTTATTTTTTATAATAGTGAACTGAATTGTAAAATATATATATATATATATATATATATTTTTTTAGACATACCTACTACATACCACATTAATGTGTTTATATTTTATTAAATTATTTCAATTTAAATAGACCACTTTTGTTGTGGTAAACCCTGTAATATTTTCTACAAATGTTTTTGATTAATTTTCTATAATAGAGAACTGAATTGTGATATATATATTAGTACTATAATGCTGTGTTTATTATTTATTTGCATATTTTATTTAAACTTATTCATTAATAATTCTGTTATTTTAATTATTGGTGAGGGCATACTACAGTAGTATATATAACCTATTTATAGATTGGCATATGATCAAATTAGGACTACCAATAATCCCAGCCCACCCAATTTTCAATATTTTGTTTCCAATGTGGTACTAGATAACTGGTTTAAAAAAATATCATAAAACCTCATAATATCAGATAAATGAATAAATATCTGTTTAGACGATTTTTTTACCTGGATCATTACTGATTTTTCTATTGGATTAAAAAAATCTTTTGAAAATTTTTAAAATCATTCAGAGTTCACATCACTATAATTTTTAATTGAAAAACGAGATTATTTTAAGTAGTAAACATTTGTTTATAATATCGGCGATAGTCGTAATTCGAGATCCCAGTAGTTTTGTATTTATAACTAAAGACAATTATGACACACGAGCATCACATCGAATTTAAGTTAGATCTTTTGAATATTCAGGCGATATGCAAGGTCCTCTGGGTGAATAGAATATTATCACCTCATGAACTCTTTAACTGTTTGAGAGGTTCTTTTATTTTCTTCTCCGTGTTATTGTATATAAGTATTTAAATAATGAAATAAAATATTATTTTGTCCCGATGTTTTGATAATCAGTGTTGTTATTTACCAATAATTTTGGTAGTGGTGGGGGAAGGCTTTTGTTATCCAGCCTCAGATCGTTGTATATATTTCCTTGATATGTCGTAAACCTTGCTGAATCATCGTGGAACAACTCTTGATTCGTTGATTTGCCATTTTATAGTTTCTCGTTGTTAATCATACGATTTGTCTCATAACTTGTATATATTGTATAATTTTAATTTACTTAGTTAATGTAATCCAGGATGTAGATACTATAATAGTATTAATAGGTAACGTAATTTCAAAATGTGTGTCCGAAGCCTCAATGACCCAACTTGTGTAACGTTGCATTTTCCGAGTGTATTCAAAAACTCCAGTTGATAGCAACAGACCCAACTCGAATCGATCCCAGATCACAGAGATGTCGATCGTAGAGAATCTCGTCGTTTCCATCCACTTCCGAAGACATTACCTAACTTCCTACTGATTCCTGAAGGAATTCCATCTCTTCATTTGACACGCCCACCCACGGAAGACATTTCAAACAATGGTGTTAGCAGTCGCGTGGCAAATCTGCATTGTGACCGTTTCCAATCCGAATTACATCAAAACGTATCGAAAAATATGTCACCGGTATGTATCGATTTTCTTTCTATGATTTACGAAGTTATTTTGTGGAAAATATCATATCTTGGATACAATGTTTCCTTTTTCATGAATCGATGGGAATTCACACTGCTTACGATTGTTCCTAATGCTTAAAGCAATTTTCTAATAAAATCTATTCAGAATATGATATAAGAATGGAAACAAGATGATATAAAGGATATCGCAATTATAGTATTCAAGGATCAAACATTATTTGTTTTGTTTGGAATATTAAATAATACCCACTCTTTAAAGACACTAGAAAGAATTAAATGTTGGATATTGTGTTGGGTTAATTAGGATACGGCAACGGATGCGTTTTCTGGCGTAAACTGTTCTGAATATCAGTTAGAATCTAAATATCTTATGCTTTCATTATATGTGCTTAAAATATTTTTATATGAAAACCTTCACTAATTATTAGTGAAAATTTAGGCTCAGTTAAAAAATTATATTTTTTTTTCACTTTATAGAATTGCACAAATAAAGAAAATTTGCATTTCTCAATCATCAAACTCAACAAATCACTTGATATTGTACTTAAATTTAAACTCGTCAAAGTTTCAAGTTGAAAAAAGACAAATGTTTATCTAATAGGAGAGCGATGGAAAAATAAATAAATTAAAATAATTTACTTTTTTCCAACTTTAGCATTCAAATCTCCTTTGTGCCAAGCAGTTGAGGATCCAGAAATAATTTTCGGTGGTATTTGTTCGGTATAAAAAAAAACAAAACATGCATAAAGCGAAAACAGCACACTCACTAAAAGAGTAAGAACTTAATTTTAACCTTATATTCATATATACTACTATCCTAGTAAATTTGTAAGGATAAATGCGTAAATGTTATCCACTAACTTGTATTTCAAAATTTCGGTTAAAAATCTGTTCCTCGGACCGATTCTGATGCCAAGATGTTCTCTGTTGTCTTAATTATCTTCTACTGTACCCCATAGACAATTCTTTTAAATAAGAATATTATTTAATGTTTATACAACCATTGTAGGCCAATTAGTTTTAATTACAACAGCCATAATGAATGCGAAAAATCAAACTGTTTTGAACAAAGAACATGGTGTTTAATCTGCTGAATTGGTTGCAGTGTAAAAACTTCATTTCATCCTAATTTTTTCGGTTATTCGGACAAACGACTGAACCTGAGTTCGTCAGACGCGCATTCACTTTATCCCTATCCATATTGAATGTTCTGATGGATGTAATGTAAAAGATAGGTTATGAACTAAGAAAAACACGATCCTTGATTTAATCCTTTCCTTTGTGGATTATAATATTTTGGTAAAGCTTTCCCTATGCTACTTCTGGTCGAGGCCGGTTTCGGGAAGTTATGCTACCCTGATTTTTTTCAGTTGAAAAGGGACTTGATTAATTTTATCAGATCCCAGATTTCTCTCTCGTTCGCTCCTTAGAGACGAATGAACCCACCCAAACGGATCGTTTTCGGTGGAAAACTATGTGGCCACACGAATCGGCGTCATGTTGGATTTGCCCAGAAGTAACATAGGGAAACTAGTATCTATAACTTAATTTGTATAAGACTGTAACAATGTCTTCCTTATAAGCTTCGCTGTTCTATTTTTTAGCGCGAATATGATTTCAATAATATTTTGTTAATATCATATCGTAATCAATAAATGACATCTAATTTAATTTGTACTCACTTGCGAAAAAATATAACGAGTCCTGATTCATATTCAACCACGTTTCAGCAATATTTAAACTAAAATACATCATTGTAATTTAAGAGAGAGTGCGCCATTTAAAATTGAACCCGTAGAGAAAATATTTTACGACAGTGTATTTGAGAATTGATGATGGAGCACTAGACAATAAACCACTCAGTGAAAGTGGTTTATTGTCTAAACTACTTAACGATCCCATTACTTATACCTGATTAAAAGGATTAATTTACTTTAATTGCTCTGTAGTAACCATTAAACCTATCATAAAACATTAGTGTATGTTGTAACTGGACGTAACTTTAGGGTACGACATAAGTACCTATATGCTGAACGCGGTCGCTATAATGTTAGCAGTACCGTTAATAGATATTTTTTTTTTTTTTTTTTTTTTTATGGACGCCATTATTCTTCAAATAAGATAAGCTCATTAAATATTTTATTTGTTACTATAAATACACTTAATTAATACACTGATAGAAATATATAGCTTGTTTGGAAGAAGATTGTAACAATCAATATATATAGTAGTATATGTTGCTATCATGTTTGCTCTCTATAAATGCTATAGAAGTCTTCCTCAACTGTTCAGCGTTAAATATTGGATTTAAAAATCTGTGGATTTTTCTCATAGAAAGATAATGAATATGATTTAAAATTTTTTAACAAAAAAATATAATAATAAATAAATAATAAAATGAAACAAAAAAAAATTGCGTTATATTCTTGATTCATTTTGTAAATTTAACTATTTATTATTCGGGTTCCAGTAACGAAGAATAATCGTTGCTAAAGAAAATATTAAATACCTAAATTTATTTTAAGAGAGCTTACGAGACTTTTTAAAAATTATATATAAAATTCAGAATAATTTTATTTAATAATTGATCTTGGAAGGTTTAGGTTTAATAGGCAAGGTAGCTCCTTGCATATTCATTTAGTCAGATAATACTTCGGTTTATTTTATTTTTTATTAGTCCAAGCTTTGCTACTTTATATCCAAGAATAATTCAGGAAGAAAATCCTGGAAAAAACTGTTCTGGGTAAATCTCGCAATTGTATCACAATTAAACTTATCCGATAGGAGCGGTTACGGAACTCCAACCAATCTGGTTCACTTCCTCCCAGAGAAGATGGTACAATCGATTTACGATAGACCAATCAGACCGTACAGTTCCAGGCGATTGGACAGTCGGCGAATGATAGGCATAATATTTACTCGAAATCCCAATTAAATAGGGCATCTGCCCTGCGCTTAATGGTGCGTGTCATTTGGGTGTTTATTTGTAATTTGGGAATAATTAAATTGATTACAATGCTAGTATTATTGATGACAATGCTAAAATTAGAGGTAATTATGTTCTACAGGAGCCAAAAACAAAACAAAAAACTAAAATCAATATCGAATTTCTCTTCATCCACGTTAAAAATCATAAGATTCTTCAATTTGCATATTTTTAAAATAAACCAACATATAGAATATGTAATCTACTTAACCCAAGTAACTCAGCAGGAGGCTATAGGAAGTTTTATAGTGAGTTCAAAAGCATCGGTTATGTCCTCCTTCGGAAGGGGCGTAATCTGGCTGTCCCGAGCTAGTAGCAACGTCCGATTAGCTATAGTAGCATAAAGTGACGTCAAATATATAATAGAACAACGAACATACAGATGAAAATTATGGATTATGCAATATGAGGTTTAAGCGACATTTTGGGGGCTCGTATTAGGTAGAAGTCCAAAAAATATCATTGCCCCTGAAATTAAGTAGTGGCCAAGCAAGTTGACGCGGTATATTAACAAATTAGTGAGTTCGAATCCCGAGGTGTTTTTTCAACTCGGCATTAATTCGCCGTCCTCACCCTTTCCCGCGAAAATCCCCGTATAGCCAGCCATGAAGGCTTTAAAGGAGAGGAAAAAAAAACACGTTTGAAATATGTTCGCTCATAAAAAAAATATCCTTACTAGGCTTTGAATTGATCTGCTGGAGAATTTAAAAATTAATGCCGTGTCCAGTTGAGTACAGTGCCTTAGAATTTAGCTACACCGCTCCTAAGGTACATTATATGCAGTGAAATCTCAAGTCCCGTTTCTAAACAAGCTGAGGGGATATGCTATTAGATTCCCTTTACAATTACACCGATTGCTTTATAATCATGGCCTCTCTGACGTACATTAATAGCCTACCCCTCTGGAAATATATTCAGCGTGTACCTTCTCCTCCCGAGATCAGATAAGCCGTACCTTCACCGACTCCCAGCCCCCTCGAGAGAGAAACCCCTGGCGATCGGTAGCTGGTGCTATTCCGAAGGTCAGGTCGTGGGAGATGCTCCTTACCGTGACACTGACACCACTCTCTCCTTCGACCGCATGTATACACCGGCGGCCTCCTCCCGAGTCCACACTGATCACGAACAACGTTTCATTAGAGTTCGATTTCCCCACTTTCTTCCCAGTCTGCATAAGGCGTCCCGTTTTTCATGAATCCATTAGGGCGTAAACATCGTACCAGCTCCGCGTCATTCAGGAGTCACGAAACGGAATCTATTTAAATGTTTGTGGACTCTTGGGTAGTTTCTATCGTGAAATGGTAATTTGGTGATCATCCTTCCAACAACGTTCAGTTTGTTAAAGTTCTCCATAAACATGATGGAATACAGTAACATCCGGTTCGTTTGGTGATTACTATAAGAATAGTTATGCTCATACATATGCTATATCCAATCGTAACATTAATGCAGGCAGAAAGAATATAGAAAACTGGAAACATTTTGCATATGATGATTTAAGATTTTCTATTAGGCCAATTTTTAATTCAAATAATACAAATAAAAATTCAAGTCTTATCTGTATAAATTTTAAGAACGTCATTTCTCAAAAAACCAAGTTTAAAAGAAGAATATAATTAATTAAGCTTAAAATAGCTTAGATGTCTTAAGCCTCCGATCGAGATTTTTACTATGCAGCTGATCGCTTTAGATAATGCAAACACTTTTTTATCTCTTTTGGAAAAGAATAAATGTAAGTCATTTAAATTTCACAGTTATTTTGGATTTTTTTTAAGTTCACTTAGAAACCAGTTATAAATATAGCTGATTTTTTTAGATATTACGTTGTTGAACGAAGAGTTCCTAGTGATGTAGTGAAATCAATGTTTTATTGATATTTTACTTTTTACACCTTGCAATATAACGCATCAAGCAAATATTTTATGCGTTTACACATTGTCATTGATTTGTTCGATTATGGTGCTTATGTTTATTTATCATAGTTGGAGCAGATCTCTATTCAATGCCTTTTTTATCTTCGTCGAAAGTGTAATAGTGAGGAAGAAAGGGAAGACGGCAAGTTGGTCTGAGCGATTTTCAATCATGATTACGTGTATCTATTTCTGTTCGGCTGAGCCTCAAATATTTTTTCCGTGAATCCAAATAGGGTAAACCGGACAGTTATTGCCACCCTTTAGACTATATTTCTGTGGTGAAATTAAAAACAAAACTTTTTATGAATGGATCAAATTGAAACTTCCTGTAGCTCCTCTTTATCTATCCTTATAACGACTCAAGAGGTTTTTTGGAGTCAAAAGTTCAATAGTTTTACCATACGGCAATATTTATTGTAAAAAGTGCTAAAACTAGTTATTAACGCCCTGCGGATTTAATTGTGAAATCTTCCCAATGGTTAGTTTGATAAACACTTACTTCATAGATAACTTAGAGGATCCTTCAAACAGATTCATGTATATCTTGAAATAAAATTAGGACTTGTTTACTTATTTCTTTAAGTTAAAGTTGGTGTGTCACTTATTGTATTGAGTGTCAATAACTGTCAGGTTTACCCTAGGTCTTAGCATAGTGTTGTATTTTACTCTTTTGTTTCGTAAGTTGATTGATAATCTGTAGTCTAGAAGGAGTGACAGTTTGTTGTATCGTCCTTTTGTATGTAAATAATGTGTAAATGTATTTTTACAATAATTTTTTCTTGATAACTTAAATAATAAACAAAGTTAAATAAAAATAAATAATAAATAAAAAGCTGTAGAACTAAAAAAGTATATATGAGGACAATAAGCTTCAATCCTTATATTGCCAATTATAGAACAGCAGCTTTCCCAGAAAACTAATTCGGAGGGGGGGGATTGGACGGTAGAAAAAACATTTATAAAGTACACTGATTTATTTTTGAAAAAAGAAGAAAACTTAGTTAAATTCATTTTATAAATACGTCAATACTACACATTTTATAAGAATTATACAGGTAAATTTTTTCCACCAATGTCATTGTATTCAAAATTACAGGCAGGGGGTTCGAACATTTGAGAAAAAAACTCTTTTAGAGTTTTTCCAAATAATAAAGGCCCAATAAAATTTATTAATTTATAGTTTATGAATGATTGTGTATGATTATGAAGTTTTAAAAATTATAGTTATAGAATGAACAAGATCTTTTGATTTTATCAATTAATAATTTTTTAAAGTCATCGCTAATTGATACGAACGTTTCTTTATTTCATTCCCACTAATTAGTGTTATGTTATTGTGGGAGGTATCCCGCAAGTAATGCGGCAAGAAAAAGATCTTTTTTTGGTAAAGCTATCGCTGTGCTGCTGCTTATGGGCATGGCCTATGTGACCTTAATATAAGATATCTCTCATCGCGTCATTTTCGGTTAAAAGTGATGGTGTTTATCTTCTTTAGATCCCAGCTTTCTAATAAAAGTTTTCTAATAGTACACCTACCTCCAAAAGAGTCCTTTTCGGTTATGGTTGGGGTCCCCGTAAATGGAGCCTTGAAGTAGTATAGCGATACTAGCACCTTTTTGTTATTATAAATTAAATATTAGACAATTTATTTTTGAAGAGAAAAGATTTGGCTCCGCCGGGAATCGAACCCGGGTCTTCCGCGTGACATGCGCGGTATGCTAACCATTACAAATTAATAACCATTAAAAATTGTCACGCGGAAGACCCGGGTTCAATTCCCGGCGGAGCCAAATCTTTTCTCTTCAAAAATAAATTATTTAAAATAATTTAAAAAATAGGTGGTTATCCACAATTATGGTTAAATTAATATTAAATATTAGACGTTTGCTTACCCGGATCAATGGATGTCTTCCACCCAGATCATACGGCTCCTCAACACATACCTTGTAATCCCCCCCAACCCAATAACCTCGCACTTCCGTGTTATTCATATTACGCAAGAAGGTAAAAGAACTGAACATTTTCGGTGAGATCGCAAGACATGGATGGCGTCAGGTGGGCCGCATTAGTCTCCGGTGCGAAGTCACCGCAATCAGGGAGGACCGTTAGCTGGAGGCTGTACTTTAGCGCAGGGCTCTGCCGCAGGATATGGAATGTCTTTTAGCACGTCCCTACCGTTTATGGGAAGAATGCACGGGAGGGCATCAGGAATCTCTTGGAGGAACGGTTTTGAGATGTTGTAGAAAATATGTGGACAAAATGAGTTATGTGTGGAGACCGAGGACATAAATTATATCAGGGATGAAGTATAAAGAATTTTGAGTTACTGAAATATTGGTAAATTTGCAAATTTATAGTAAATTTCTGAAAGGTTATAAATACATATACATATATATATATCTGATAAATAAAAACAATCTTAATATTAATTTGTTTAATAAGTTTTTAAATATTTTAAAATTAATTTTATGAGGATTAATGGGTACTAGTTGATTATATAATCGCCGCTATAGAATAATAGTTGTATTATCAAAACATATCATTCGTCCTATTCGAAAAAACAGCGATCTTTCAGGGGAGTCAATTAAAATTTCTTTCTTTTCTTTGCTTTGGTATCAGTCGCCTGCTCTATCCGATCCTTAAAATGTTTCATATATCATTAGTATCACGGTCTTTAAGCGGTTTTGCAGATGGATATAACAGAAAAATAGAAAAATAGTTTATAAATTGATTTTGCGTGAAGCCAGTCTTACGTAACTATACAAGGGATATGTTCATTGTTTTGTTATTGATAACAATTGATATTCGTTAAAAAAAAAAAAAAAAACACAAAAACCCTGATAATGTACAAGTGAAATGTAATTTGTGTGTGGTTAGGAATAAGAAAACGGCAAATGGAGAAAGAGTCAGAAAGATAAATTCTTCAGGAAGAAGAAATCACAAAATTTAGTAAATATAACAAATTTTTGGTTAGAAATAAATAAACATAATTTTGTCTAGACAAAAGCATGCAGTTTTATTTATATCTTTTTAATTAACTTAAAAGAAGTGGCAATGCCATCATTAACAAGTACCGATTAATATATCTCCTTTGGGGTGGGGTGGTGCCGCAAATCCCCAGAGAGTGGCTATGCTCACCTACCTAAACTAACCTAAACGGAACGAAATGGGACTGAACGGACTTAAACGGAAACGGCGAGATATTAAGCTGTATGAAGATAGAAGATAAATTTTACTTTCCCTAAAAGAAACGAACTATGAAATCGATTTTTTTTCTTGCATAAACATTTCTTTTTTGTAACTCATTGTTTTCACAAGGGCGTCTGCTTGATTTCGTCTAAGGGAGGGAACAGGCTGGTGAAATTCGGTATATTCTGAATATGCTAAACTAATAGTTCAAATCAAACCTATTGATATTTGAAAATTAAAATATTTTTTTTGTATAATACTTCAATTATAAGTAAATGAATATTTTTTTTTAATTCCAGCCGACGCCAATGTTTTTCAACATAACCTTCAGAAATTTTCTTATGATTCATAGAGATTAAAATGACCGAAGTAGTTGAAGAGCCCTTGTTAGTTATAGTTTTTAAAAAAAAAATTAATAAAATAATTTCATTTTTTATGTCAAATATATAGAAACTGACGCAAAATGAGTAAACATGTTATTAAATTTCAATTTAAATTCGTTATTGAACACTTTAAATGCAGACAATTGATGTGGCCGGCAGACATTTCAAAAACAAAATAATGACGTTCCAATTAATGAGGCAATATGAATTGGGCACGAATGAAAACTGTTTAGATGTTTCAATGAAAACTGTTCTGAATGTTTCAAACCCAAGAGCTTTAAATCGTAAAACAAATAACACCGAATTATTATCAGTTCAAGAGTATTACGTCTATCATGATGACTGCCCAAGACTATGCTACGTTAGTGGATGCCAACCCCTTTAATAATTAGCACGTTCTTAATCCTTCATTCTCAAATGATTTAATCATTATTTTCCTCGGCACTATCCAAGATCTCGCGATGCACTGGTTGATAGCAAGCTTCGCCCACTTTGCTTATCTCGACCGGTTAGAACGATCAATTAACGTTACTTACTACTTGATAACGGTAAGTGGGTAGCATGTATTTATATTACACCGCCATACATCTAATTTTTCTTCTTTTTTTTACTTTATTTATAAATAATGAATAAATAATGATGGCTTAACGAACCCGAAGGTTCGATGCCGACACCACAACTCGCTCCCTTTTGCATTCTTTACAGAGTTGAAATCTTTTAGAGATCTGGATAAATAAGCAAACTTAAAATTACAGCGATTAAGGTAAGGATTCTATATTAAATAACAAACGATTAAAGAAGAACATAAAAACTATTAATTTAAAATTAACGACGTGTTAATACACTGTGCCGTAAACAAAATGTGTCTGAACTGAGGAAACAAAAGTTTGTTGTATTTCTTCATTTCTTAGATGTCCTTCGGCTAAAATGGTATTGTTTTCCCTACGATTATGCCATTAACTACTATATTCTAAGAAATTATTTTATTGGTAGGGGTTTCACGTAAATCCGCGTTGTTCCTGACAACCAATATGTGATTGATAGCCCGAAGGTAGCTAGTTTAGACCTCGGAGACAGGAGTCATTGAAAAATCCTCGGTATTAATCCCCCAACCTTTCCCCAGGGCAGGGGAGGAACAAAAAAATAATACATTCCTTTATTATTTTATTGTGGTTCATAATGATAAATGGATTTCTAACTGATTTTTAATATATTTTACATAATTGCTCCGAGCAGTAATACCGCCTTTTTCGCCTTCTAATTTCTAATTGTTTGTGGTTTTTGCCACAAATTACAAAAATGCTCAAATTAATTATAATGAAATGAACGATGATTACTTTTGAGTTTTTCCGACTAGAAATCCATGAGTGAGGTAAGTCGTAAAGAACAAGACGAATCAATCAAAACCGACGGGCTAGATCGAAATAAGAAAATGAAGCATTTTGAAAATAGAGTGAAAAAATAAGCTACTAAGCGTTAAAGGTTCCAAACCCACATCATTCCTCTCCGCTCTCGCAATTTTTTTACTACGCCTATCATTCCAGAGTTAAATGAAGTGTGACATATACTCGTACCACATTAGATATAACAGATTTTGCATAAATTCATATGAATAAAACATATGTCCCTTATTTAAAGGGATCTTATGCATTTGGTCCAATATGTAAACCGCCTTAATCTTATGGTTATAATATATAATTATTTGTGGTTTTTACCACACATAACAAATACGCTCAAACCTACTAGTGAAATATACGATGTTTACCTTTGACTTTTCCCAAATAGAAATCCAGGTGTTAAAATAATTCAATATTGTTCCATCTAAGCGATGGTGCAGAGTTATTAGATAATGCAGCTTGCGGCTCTGTCCCTAACCACAAGCAAATATAAAATGATAGGTGATGAAAACTGTTCTCATTGCTCAATAAGTAGATCTTGTTCTTTTTTGCTTCTTCCACTAATGCCATGTAATTAAATGGCATTTTTTTTTTTTTTTTTTAAAGTGGCAAGGTATTGATTAACTGTATTATTGATTCAAAGGTGAAAAGTAATTGATTCATACGATATCATTGATTTTGTAAGTGAATGATATACTTACAGATAGTTCCATTTGGTATTTTATGTTCTCTATTTTTACTCTTTAATCTTAATTTATTTTCATTGTTTCTATTTAATCAACTAGAATAGAATAGAATAGAATATTTAATCAACTAAAAAAAGTTAATATTTAAAGATTTAATCAAATTTGAATATCTAAAATTACATTTCCGAAAATCCAGTATGTGAGAAATGCTTTATTTAAGAAATATTAAGTAATGCTATCCTGTATAGGGTTGCTAGTCATACAGCATATTGTTCAATCGTTGCAGACATTTAGTATATATCACATTTGTTATTTATTTTATTTTTCCTTTTTTTCTTCTTGGTTTTTCCTTAACGTGCACTGCTACTTTAACGACAGCTTTTTAGTTTTTAAAATAAATTCGGTGGTATAAATACTTAAAGAGTTTAAGATTATGCTTTCCGAAATTGTTTGTAACTTTTCCCTTACAGCACCAATATTCTCAAAAATTCACTCTTCGAATAAGAGATGGTCTCTCTGCTACCTTACCAAAGGCCCTTTACTATATAATCATCGAACTTCGTAAATCTCTGTGTACGCATCTTATAAGTACGTTTATACCGTATAAAGTATGATAAATCCTTTCTTTTTCATTTTGAATTCCGGTCCTTGATCATTTGTTTTATACCTGATTGTGGGGTATATTGTTATTGCCTCAATTACTTTCGTATTAAATGCCAATATATTCACATACCTCGCTAAGCCTTCCGTGTCGAGGCAGTAAGCTCCAAGATGTCATTCTTGCCATTTTCTTTCTAATAGATTTGCTTCCTTTTTTTATCTTATTATGCCTGCAGGTGACGAGGAGCAAGATTTAAGGAAAATTGTCCTAAGTTTATAACTTTTCGATTATTAGTAAATTAAATTTCTTATTATTATGGTGTAGAAATGATTTGTAATATAGCACACTGATAAAAAAAAAAAAAACCTTACAATATTGAAAACTTGAAAATCGCAAAACCTTTTCTTAGAACTTTTATGTAATATTACAATAGTCATGTGTTTGTATTCTAATGAAAATTTAGGTAATCCAAGGAGTCGGTCAAGTTTTAAAAACAAGGTTTGAAAGCCATCGTGTGACGAATTAATTGATCATAGTTATTATGTCTTCTTCTGGAAGTTGTTTAATTCTTAACAATGGGATGTGTTAGAGGAATTGAGCTATGTTAGACAATCATTTTAAAAAATCATTGAATTACTTAAATAACTTTGCCTGTTTAATTCATACAGGTTGTATATATTACACAACAATTGTGACAGCAATATATTTTGCTTAATTTAACTGATTTATATTTTTAATTAATTTTAAGTTTGTTAGTTACTGGTCATTATGTATCGTTTTGTTTCGAACCATATATTATTGTTATAACTTATATAATTTTTTTTTTGTGTTATTTTCAATAGTTAGACTGCTTTTAAAATTAGAAATTTATTGGAAAAAATATAAAAGACAGCCCTTACGTTTTCTCTCAGGGACGAAGCTTATGTTCTTGAAGATGAAAGGAAGAGATGTTATTATATTTTTAGGATTAATGTTCTGATACAACATTAACTTTAGAAGACCCAGATCGTAGAGGACAGAAAGAAGTAGAGCCGCGTCCTAGGGAATTGTCCATTAATGCTAGACCGGTTCTCGACCGATCTCGAGCGGGTAGATACTACCTGCATCTGGAATGTCCTGCGCCACCAGTGACTCCGTTACATTCTCCTCCGGCAGGACCTCGGATCTGTACCAAGGATCTTTTGTGATCCTCCTTCCTTTGAAGAGCAGGGGTGGTACTAACACAGGATGGACAATAGGACCGAGGAATCGTCAGGGCGTTGTGGAAAGTACGGCTAGTGTTCTCGTGATTTATCTGGAAAGTGTGAGTTTTTTCTTTCGTTTCTTGTTATCTATTCAGTTTTAGCCGCCAGGTTCCTATAAGTTGCATAATTCGATGTAATCATGTCTATTTTATTCAATTTGTAATCAAATGTTGTACTAATTATTGGTTTAAACAATGGCAAGCAAGATAAGAAAAAGGAAAACAAACTTATTAACGACATTCTTGAACTTCTCTACAGTGCAATCTACAATTTAATTAATTAATTAAAGTGCAATGTACATATATATTAACTATTAACCTTTAGTAAAAATTGTTGAACATAATAAACTGATCTAACAGCTCATTTTAAATATTGTATAGACGGACTAGAAAATTTAAACTATTTTTATATATGCTAATTTTTAAAGAAAAGGTCTATTATGAAAAATCTATTTGTTAGAATCATCATTAATAAATATTTTTCTCGTTCATGTAAATACTGTGAGCTATCAACTAGCATCTCTCGTTAGCGATCTATATTGCATTATATAAATATGGCTCATCAGCTATTAGAATATATAATATAGGTTTAGATTGCTGAAACAGTTAAACCTATGCCCATTAGCTTTTTTATTTTTAATGTCAAAAAATAATAAAAACTTGATCAAACATCCAGAAACAGATAAGGGTATAAAATTTGTATGGACCTAGATTCAAAAGATTTTCTTTTATAAATCCATTATATTACATTTATATGTTCGTATTTTACTTAAATCTTTGCCACGTATTTGATATATTCACTTTACCATTATTATTATTTATTTTCAGGAAATAAACAATCCAGAAATACACATAATGAACTTAAATAATATTTTTTGAAAACGTACAGTTCTTAAAGGAAAAGAAATATTTGAGAGCCAATGCGGCTGCTGGTGGGACTTGTTCTACAACTAGCTCAGCTCTCATCACGTCCAGTTTTGAAGATGATTAAAAGATCATAATTAATTTCTGTTTTCACTAAAAATTCGTAATGCTGGATAAACGTTACGCGTGGGGTTCTAATAAAAAATAAAAGGATATATTGTAGACATTATAGTTCTTTATTCTGCAGTTAATTGTGAATCTCTTTTTACTCTGTTAAAATGTATATATTTGCTAACAATATGATGATTTAACTGATTAGCAGAAAAAATATAATAAATTCAGTTTTTTTAATTTTCTCGATAATTTAAACAATGCGTAATTAAAATTATTTGCCGAAATAAGAACCTGTATTTTAATTCAGCTTTCCAGCTTGATCAATCGACGTTCAATATTCTCACACCTTTCACTGTTTAAAATATGGGGGACTCGAACGTGACACCTCTTAAGCCACCTTTTGTTTAAATATATTTTTTAGTGAATATAATAAACAATTATTATACAATAAACAACTATCTTGTGGGAAAGCGTACACCACAAAAATAGAGAACGAATTTTTGATCAAAGAGATAAGATGCCCTACTAGATCGAATGAGAATTTTTAACTTTACTTTATTCACTTAAAAACAGTAGATAAAAAAACATCGCTTACGAGGTTTAAAATATTGTTGTAATGCTTGCAATTTCTTGGTTTAAAAAGAAAAAAAAAAAAAAAAAAACTCACCTCCAACTCCTAACGTGTGTGCAAGTGTGTGACCTTTGACAACGAAAGCGATTCATTCCGATACTAATGCCGAAGGTACGTTTAAGCTCTTTCAGTATGGACAGAACTAACTGTTGCTTTCACCGCACCCATCAAGAACGGCAAGATCTTCCAGTGTTTGGAAAGCGGTTGGTCAGTGTGCGACCTCTGATCGGCGGAGGATCCTATAATGCTAAGGCTAGCCACGCAGAAGTCAGGGTCAATATGCCATCGACTTATTTTGCGCGAAGGCTTTCCTCCTGCTCTTAAATCACGGCCTTTCGTCTGTCTTAAACCCAGAAAGTGATTTGTTTTAGAGAACAAAAGATCACTTAGAAGTTTTAAAATATATTTATAACTAACACCGAAAAGTGATTGGTTATCATTAAGTATATAAATTTAATTTACCATGTTGTTCACACATCGGATCAGGTGTGTTATATGAATGTATTAGTATTATACTTCGCTTTATCGCTTGAAATGTTGGAGATACCGAAATCTTGAAATGAAATGAAAATATAACTTTATTCTGGGACTTTTAGTCCCCTAAGAATAACAAAAAGGAAACATATGGTATTACATTTGTCTGACTAAAATTAAATCAGTAGGATGAAATTATATATATGACATATGTACATTATCCTAAATTATATATAGGATAATAAAAATACAAATAGTGTTTACACATTGTTCTAAATATTGACCATTTTTACATTTGTGAGGAAGATTGATTATCTAGGAGATGGGTGAATAAATGGTGTTTAAATGTTGCCAAGGAGGATGCGCTGCGTATGGAATTAGGCAGGGAATTCCAAAGATGGGTTGCACGTACTGTAAAGGATCGCTCAAAGGAGGCTGTTCTACGGTAGGAACATACAGGTCGGTGGGATGGGATCTTGTGTTTAATAGCTGGATGGTCGAACGAGGTGTAAGGAGGTCGAGGATATAGGTGGGTTTTTTTGTTCTGAAGGATTGGAATAGGAAGGAACCAAGGAGATATTGTCGTCTGGATTCAGGAAGAAGAAAACCTTGCTCAGTATACAATTTGGAGACGTGAGAGTGCCTGGGAAGACCGAGAATGAATCTGTATATAAAATATGAAATCTTCATAGAGTTTGTGGTTATTGATTTTAATAGTTCAAGTAATCGAACTACTTTTGGAATTATTGTAACCCAGCGGTTTTTTTGGTATAAAAAACTGCTTGGCAAAAATCTTTTATCTTTTATTTAGAAATTTATTAGAAATAAATTTCTAAATAAAAGATATTATTTAGCTGTGAGTCTAAAAATTTAAAGACCCATATACTTTGGAAGTTGAGGCACTTTAATTTAATTTATATGTTTAATACAGTTTAATGCTATTATTTTATCGATTTATTATAAAGCCCTCACGTTGTAATTTTCTTTATGTAATTTTAGTTTTGGTAAACTATTCCTTACTACAAAGCAATGTAAATATTTGAAAGTTAACTCCTTAACCAAACATAGTATTAAAAAAAGCAAAATATTTGCAATTCAAACAAAACGTTTGTTGTGATGCCTCAAAATAACCTTGTGCCATCCTCTGAAACTGTCATACACGATGTCCTAATAGATATTTAAATTTACTTACTCTGTAAAGTTATCGTAAGTAGTTGTTTTGAGGAACGCACATGAATGCGGCCATATCTCCTAATTAATATTTTATATAACGGGATGAAATATACTTCTTGTTTATTATAATTTCTATAATATATGAAACTCTAATTTGGACGGCCCCATATAACCGTAAACACGATCTTACAAAAAATCCTGTTCACATGTAGCCCTTCATTATTCAACATATCCAATACAATCTAGGATGCCTGGACTCCAATTGAGCGAATTAACGAAAGTTGCGGAAGAGTATTGTATTCGCTTCGCATGAGGTGTATTATCGTAACAACTCGTTCTAACTATGTGCTCCAGCAGGTGAAATTCCAACCAGTTGGCTGAATAATTTCTGAGCTCTTTCACCCGCACGTGTAAATAGATGTGCATAATTTTGGTTATCAAAAAACTTTGTAACAGTATCCTTCGGCAAAATCTCTCTCTACTGCTATAGGAAGCTGTTCTAAACCTATTCATTAGCTTTCTAGTTGGATTCTCCGGGTTTCGCTATGATAAAAGTAGTATTATTGTTCTTACATAGATCCGGATATTTATAGGTTGGTGGTACTTAGTAGGTCATTTCACCACATCTGGGGAACGTTATGTTCATTCGAAATTTAGTTTTTTTAAAATATTTATTATTTATCAAAGGTATACCAAGGAAACGAAAGATTTGAAAACATACAAGAAAAGGATGTTGGAACCTTTAAAAAAATGTTGATCTTTTTTTTTTTTAAATAAGGAACCGCATCGGCCGAGAAAACGATTCATTCCTCCCCATTATAATCTCGATAACCACTTTTGCTATTTTAAGCTCTCTTAAACAAAAATTAAACAGGTAATATGTATAATAAGTAAGACGTTCTATTTTTTTTACTGTTTCAAGCTTTTGAAAATTATAATTGTTATAAAAGTAACTGTATGTACTGTATTGCCTCATTTTATTGAGATTTAGTCAGTGGTGTAATGTGCGAATTATTCTCTAGGAAAACTAGTTAGTTGTGTAAAAGGTATGGTCTTGTTAGTTAATTACTTTTTATCCTCAAACGACACATATTTTCTGTCAGGAAGAACACCTTATTAAGACCATCTTTAAATGGTCGAAATAATTACTGGAAGAAAACATATGGACTACATAAATAAGGAACAAGGTGAAGAGAGCCCTGCCGTAGCTGTTTCGAGATTACCTAATATATATACGAACTAACGGAACATCTGCGGAGCGAACCAGCGTCTTTCTGTCCACCTGACCTTCACACCTCGCGGACCTGATATACAGCGTTTGGTCGTACGGTGTCGTAGAGTTCTTGCTCTCTCTCCAATGGTTTATACTACTGTACTTATAGCCGGTGTTTCTCAAGCAGATAAGGGATCTCATAGTGAATATCAATGAAAGTATACGATGCTTAGAAAAGAAATATTGGAGAAAATTTCGCTTTGTAGACACCAACTCCTTAAGATATTCCTTTGAAATATGCGAATGTTTGTAGGTATTTCGCCTGGTCTACAGTTCATAAATTTAAATAGTATTGAGTAGTTTATGCGTGTCTGACCTATATCAGTGGCATAGGAATTTTTAAGGCTCGGGACTGCCATTTACAAATGGGCGGGATGACCAAAGATTACTGTCTTTTCAGTAAGTTATAAAGTCAAAAAATAAGAAGAATTCCGCCCCTCTGAATGTTCAATTCGTTTCTGAATATATATAACTAAAATAAAAATCAAACTATTATTCAAATCCGATTGTACCTATTAATTTTAAATGTTTTGTATTATTATAAAATAGCTGTATATACCGGTTTCTCACGGGGAATTTGATTTTTTAAATCTATAAAATGAGACTTTTTTAGACTCAAACGGTCCATTTCTTATAAGCCAATGTAAAGCTAGATTATAACGATTTTTATGACAATAAAGAATATACCTAGAAGTTGGCTGAAGTTATGCAATTTTAGCATGGACAGGTGTTCGCACCTGGTATGAAAAACTACTAAGTGAAATTTGGAGAACTTTGGAAAAACTGTATGGATTTCTATGAAGAACAAACAAACAGAATTTCATCTTTATTTATGTAGATTATAGCTGTATATCCCAGTTTGACCCGGGGAATTTCATTTTTCTAATGAAACGGTCGATTTCGTAAAAAACATTGTATAACGAGATCATTACGATTTTTATAACAATAAAGAAAATCAGCTGAAGATCGGCTGAAGTTATGTAATTTTAATATGGACAGGTGTTCGCACCTGGCATCAAAGAACCACTGAGCGAACTTTGGAGAATTTAGGATAAACAGTATGGATTTCTATAAAGTACAAACAAACAAATAAATAAAAAATCTGGTGCGTGCGCGCAACACACAACTTTCACTTACCAACTTAGATTAGAAATTAATGCGTTCTGTTAATTCCACTTCTCACTCAATAACACATTTTTCCACATTCATTTCTTATTTTTGTTTTAATTTGCTCTATAACAAACGCTGATTTCTTTTATTATTAAATAAAAGTTATTACTTGTAATGATTCGGCAATGCAAGCATAATACTCCAAGTCTTCAGATTTTATAATTCTCTGTGTACTTATTGAAAATTTCATTTAGTTACCATGAAACCAATAATTTCCAATAAATGAACAGAACGGCTTTAATTATGACCAACGATCTTTCATTAAAGGCGTACTACGCATGCGTGGGCTCAAGGTGTTTTATGAGTTGACTGAATATTTTTCTTTTTTTCTCCTCTATATGTTTACTTGGTTCTTATCATACTCATATTTAGCCATTTCTTATTTTTAGGCGTAATGAGGGTCAGTTAATTTCTCCATATAAACAAAAACAAAGATACTTGGTAGGAAACAAAAATAAACAAAAAAAAAAGCCCCTACCCCATCTAAGCCCCCTCAGAACATTTTAATAATGATAAAGCTTACCTGATATTAAAGAACATGAACATGATAAGTTTGATAAAAATCGTTAAAGCCATTTTTGTGATCATCGAAAACAAGGTAAAAATTGGAAAAAAATTTATGAAATAAAGTGCCCCCTCAGTTTGACCAATTTTGATGAAATGCTGGCTATCACATCTTTGGCATATACATACATCAAATACCCAGTTTGATCAAAATCGTTAAAGCCGTTTTTGAGCAAATAAAAAAAACAAGTAAAAATGATTCAAAATTTATTAAGTAAAGTCCCCCCACCGGTTAATCAATTTTGATGAAATTTTTACAGTCATATCTCGGACCTATTAATACATCAAATACTCAGTTTAATCAAAATCGTTAGAGCTGTTTTTGAGAAAATCTAAAAAAACTTAAAAAGTTCTTAAATAAAGTACTCCCTCCCTTTGAGCAATTTTGATGAAATTTTTGCTGTCACATGGCGGGCACATACCTACACTAAATACCCAATTTCAGGTTAACACGGTTTATAGTTTTTGAGCTAGTCTGTTCATTGGTATTAATGAATGTATCTGCCCGCGATGTGACAGCAAATATTTCATCAAAATTGCTCAAAGTTAGGGGGTACCTTATTTAATAACTTTTTTGTTTTTTTTCGATTTTCTCAAAGACGGCTTTAACGATTTTGATTAAACTGAGTATTTGATCTATTTATATGCCCACGATATGACTGTAAAAATTTCATCAAAATTGATCAACTGGAGGGGGGACTTTACTTAATAAATTTTGTATCATTTTCACGGGTTTTTTTATTTACTCAAAAACGGCTTTAACGATTAACAAAAATAAGATATGGAAGTAGAAAAATGTGTGACATTTCATCAAAATTGATCAACCAGAGGGGGGACTTCATTTCATAATTTTTTTCCCAATTTTTACTTTTTATTCGATGATCTCAAAAACGGCTTTGACGATTTTTATCTAATTCGCCATTTTTAATGAAATTTGATATTCCTATGTTCTTTAATATCAGGTAAGCTTTAGCATTATTAAAATGTTCTGAGGGGGCTTATATGGGGTAGGGGCCTTTTTTGTTTGTTTGTTTTTGTTTCCTATAAAGGACCTTTGTTTTTGTTTATATGGAGAAATTAACTGTCTCTCGTTACGCCTAAAAATAAGAAATGGATAAATATGAGATATGATAAAAATAAAGAAAACATAAAGAGGAGAAAAAAAGAAAAATATTCAGTCAACTCATAAAACTCGTTGAGCCCACGCATGCGGAGTACGCATTTAATGACAGGCCATTGTTCATAATTAAAGCCGTTCTGTTCATTTTAGATGTGGCAATTAACAAAACGCATTAATTTCTAATCTAAGTAAGTTGGTAAGTGAAAGTTGTGTGTTGCGCGCACGCACCAGATTTTTTAAACTGTTTCTTCTACTAAAGGCATGAACATTATATAAAAAAAAACCTTATGTTAATATATAGAGATGTAGGCTAAATAAATCCTATGAGATTTGCTCTGCGTGAACAAAAGTGGCGATTTTTGATTTCTGAAAATTAAATATTTCTAAATCGCTCTTTTCCCCGGATTTATCTATAGGAAAGCATTACCTTAACATTTTAAAATAATATTTAATGATACTGATGATGATGATGATATATTTTAAAAAAATAATACCAACATTGATAATAAGTTTATATTGTTAAAATGCCACATACAAATAAACTTGTTTTATAACAAATTCTTTTGATAATATCAATATAAGGGGCAATACCTAGAACCTGAGAGGTCATCGACTCAAAAGAGATGGGACTTGCTTCGCAGCCGCCCACCGAAGGACCAGCTCTTCCTTCGCCTGGTCCGTTAGGTCCTAACAGATGTGAGGGTTTAAGTGTTATAGTGTCTATGGCACGTGGGATCTATGTGCTACAGGTTTCCTAGCACGTTGAGTACCGCTTCTATTGCTGGATAGTTACCATTTTATGGCACACAGTTTAGTCGGCTTGTATATTGAGAAGATAGCTAGGGAAATCACCATATCGAAAGTTTCTCGGCATGATTATCGCTGTTCGGTGTAACATGGTTCAGGAAACTTTTAAACTAATGAACCATCATAGATTATAGATTACAGGTTAATAGCATACCTATGTATTTATCAGTAATTTTTATTTGTCTATTTTATTATTTTTTAATCAGGTTATTTCCCAAAATGGATAGAATACTTTCCCAGTTTACGTAATGAAAGCTTTTCCTAAATTTCAGCTTCATTAAACCTATCGACATTTAACACAAATCAAGTTGTTACTATAACTTGATTTGTTTTATCAATTTGCCGAAAGCAATATACAATTAGAATTAAAATTCGAGGTGATAGTTAAAAAATATTGTCGTCATGTTTCTCGATTAATCAGAGGTTTTTCGCAAATCATACCTTCATCATCTGATGGACTAAGAATACTTTTTACATTTACTAGGTAAGCATTCTCTAAAATGGAATGGAGTTTATTTACAGATTTTCTGAATGATTAACTCTGTTTAGAAAAAAAATTTGGAATGGAGTTTTGCTACCAGAATTTTTTTTATGATACTCCGCTATTATTGTCCAAATACTGGGAATAAATTTTAGAGTTCAAAAGAAATAAAATCTAACTTTCAGAAGTTTTTATAGAAAGACTTTCACTTACCAACTTATTTTGATTAGAAATTGACGTGTTTGTTAAATGCCATTTATCAAAGTGATACAATTTTGCATTCATTTACATAATTTTTGTTTGTATTTTCTCTGTAAAGTAAATATTTCTTTTTACCATGAAACAAATAATTTCCATTTAATGAACAGAACATCTTTAAATTATTATAAAGCATTGGTCTGTCATTAGAGGTGTACTGCGCATGCGTGAGCTCAACGTGTTTTATGAGTTGACAGGATGTTTTTCTCTTTTCTCTTGTATATGTTTACTTGATTTTTTTCATATTTCATTTTTTATACATTTCTTATTTTTTGGCGAAACGAGATAATATCTTCATATAAACGAAAACAAAGGTACTTTATAGGAAAACAAAAAAGGCCTCTTCCCCTTTTATGCCCTTTCAGGACATATTAATAATGATAAAGCTTACCTGATAAAGAATAGTTGATTCTCATTAAACATGAAGAGTTCAATCAAAATCGTTAATGCTATTTTTGAGAAAATCGAAAAAACCGTAAAAATGGAAAAAAAAGTTATGAAATAAAGTGCTCCTTCCGTCTGACCAATTTTTATGAAATTTCTGCTGTCACATCACGGGCCTATACATATACCAAATACCAATCTTCAGGTTCGTACGGTTTATAGTTTTTGAGCTAGTCTGTTCACACACACACACACACACACACACACACACACACACACACACACACACACACACACACACACACACACACACACACACACACACACACACACACACACACACACACACACACACACACACACCACACACTCACACACAAAGACCATATCGCAGGACTTGGTTATTAGGACTCAGGGGACCCCAAAACGTGTAATTCTTTACCTGGGTAAAAGAAATACCTTTCTCTTTATTAAAACATTTTTTTCTCTACTTTACGATCTTATTCACAACTACTATGATTATCCATATGAGGCAACAGAAAATAAGGCAACTTTGAGGAATAACTTGGGCAAAATATTCTAACTTAAGTATCCAAAATAACACCATTCAAGAACATATTCAACTCCGGAATATAAAATCCCTTCAGTATCATCCTATCATAAATACTCAATCATAAATTCGCGCGTAGGATATAAAATTACGCTACTTCCTCAGTGTCAGTTCCGTTAGCGCTGTTGGAACCAGTTCCTTGTTCATTATTTAAAGTGGATTCCTTGAACAGTTCGAACCATATTGTCACGGCCTAACGTGCCAGTGCGATAGTGGTAAGATATTCGCATAATTATCATACCGCTTTGCGGAAACGCTGAAAAATTGTTGTTATTTGACAAAAATGTTCAGACATTCTTGCACGACAGGGGCCTTAAGTTAGCATCAGAAGCTATTGCTCAAACAAATTGCTTGACTCCTTGACGACCTCTGGTAGTCACGTACCAGTAAGCGTCACCTGTTATTTTTTTTATAAAATATATTTTTTAATGTTTCTATTTTATTTATTCGAACGGTAACTCAATAATCTAATTCGGTATAACATTTTTTTATATCTCACTTATGAGTTACTCGATTATGGCAGGATTTTGACCTGTTCAAATACAAAATATTTATACATTTATAAATAATCTATACTTCGAGAATACTGTATGCCGAACGTAACGGCTCATTGATGAAAATAATAAAACAAATCCATTCATAGAAGTATTTTTTTTTTATCTTTTTTTGTATTACGAAAAAACGATGGAAATTATTTTATTACGGTAAGGGAAGTATCATAGTTTAAATATTCTAAGATACTATGAGAACAATATCATTTCCAATTTTCCGCAAAACTTTCGTTTTCTAAATTAGTTAGAATAAAGTTAGAACGTTTTTTCGTTCGGGTCAGGTAGAAGCTAAAAAATATTAACGTTTCTGAATTTTTAATAAGAAATGACATGAAGTATATGCTAATGGCATTTAGATTTTTTTTTTTTTGTCACATTCCTATTTTCTGCTTGTTCATTTATTTTTTCATTTATGTATCATACAAATTTGGAGTTACATGTTTTTTCTTGGAACAGTATACCTATTGTAACTCATGGTTTGTATTCAATTCAAGCCCTGTATTCGAAGGAGCTGTTTTAAGATTGTTAGAAAACCGTAGGTAAAAGACAAGGAACTTGTTTTAAATTCTAAACTAGATATATTCTGGATTGCTGCTTTTTTTTTTTTAGAAAGTATAGCGTTGTATTGAAAATAGGTAAATCTATATTTTAAGGTCAGAGTAGGTAAAACTGTGAATAAACAGTGGTTGGTAACATTTAGGACCTAAACTTGGTTTCTAAGCAGTGAGGTACAATTTCAATTTAGTTTAATAATAATTTTATAATCTACGAAGCAAACTTCCTTTTGAAAGAATTACACCTCCATTGAAGGATAAAATGTCCTGCAAAGAATGATTAGGATCCAATAATTCTTCTTTTCTCCATTTATTTCTCCGTCGAGCACAGAAGACGTTCCTTCGATCCTGGGGTGTACCTTTCGGATTTCCCTTTCACTCCTTTTATTGGACCTCAAATAAGGTCCGACCATTGTATGGCTTCTGGATGAGGATAAGGTTTCTCCCATGTTCACTGCCTTTCATTTCGGTTGTGGCAATTAAAGTTACTTCTTAAAATACTATCAAGGCCTGGATACTATCTTTGGTTTATTTATTAAGTGATAAGATAAATCACTTAAGCACGCCTGGAAAGGCTTCTTAAGCACCCCCTGCATATTACTGAAATACAATTAATTATTTCAAGTTTAGTTTAAGTATCAAAAATTTAAATAGTAAAAACATCAAAAGGACTGAAGAAAAATCAGCCGTAATTTTGGATAGGAGTATAAAGAAAATATATGAGCAAATGGGCAAGACCAGACCGAGTTGAGAAATAGGTGCTGATAAATGATATATGAAAATTGAAAGAAGTTCTTGGGGTTTTTCAGAGAGTGTGAGGAGAAAATCTAATGGCATATGGGGAATGGAAATGAAATCTGAATCTTTAAATTAGGGACTGTGCTTATTATAATAAAAATCCAATAAATTAAAAATATATATACCTTGAAAAAAGAAGAATAAAATTAAAATAATAATATGATAACTTTCTTTCTTATTTATAATATTTAGATTCAATACGCGTAACTCTAACTCATGATTTGCTGCCCACTTGTGGAAGATAAAGCAGGACTCTAGAAGATCCCTGTGCTGAGGGACATCAATGAGCGTCATCTCTTTCTTCATTATTTTGCTCTTCGGCAGATAAATCTCTTATCAACTTCCTGTCAGTCTTCTGCTGGTCTTTAAATATTTAATAATAAAAATTAGGATTGTCCATTTTACAAGTTTTTCCTTTTGTTGCCACTTAACTGCATGCCGAATTCAATTTCTGTAAATTAGTGAACACGATTCGTTCTTTATTCGTATCCAGTTAAAATTAATTCAGTATAAATTAAATAAATATAGAATATAATAGTAGGAGGTCTATAATATCAAGTCCGTTTTGATTTACATAAGTACATACATAAAACCTTTGATAACAGGACGGTTTCGTTCTAAAAACGAAAGAAGCAGGGGCCTTCCCCCTACCGACAGAAATCCGTATTTTAAAAGAAAAAAATTACCGAAGTTTAAATTATTTTAATGAATTACGTAAAACTGGAAATAAATGGTAAAGTGGCAAATTTTTTTTAGTCCTTGTTAAAAAAAGTAGTCAGTACTAGAATCACACAAACATCGCCTTGATCAGTAAGTATAATAAGTAGGAACAGTCCTCCCCGTTCATCATCACTTAGACCTCATGAAAAAATATCAATGCTGTAGCTATATTAATATTTATATATACTTATGTATTCAAAAGGTTTCCCAGAAAATCACAAGGATATAAAATTTATATCTGTATTATACCTATTTAGTTTCAGAGTAACAGATTTAAAAGAAACAAGAAAAATGCCCACACTTCAACCTGATGGGAAGCTATGACTGTATACAGTTTCTGGAAAACCAACACGCCTTAGAAAAGCGTATAATCAGAAATTCAGCAGTGCAGACAAAGAAAAAGAAAAAAATCAGTTACTCTATTGTATGTATTATTTACAGATATTCCGAAGGAGTGGATACCCCATATGCCAAACGTGAATTTTTACTATTAAACTAATTTGCAAGGAATTCTCTTTCCTAGATAACTCCATAATCATCCCAGATCACCCAAAGAGCATAAAACTGATATTAATATTTTTTAGCCTCAATCTGACCCGAACAGATTTGACAGATATAAGACAAGGGCGCACACGCCAACCTTTATATCGGAGGCGTGTCCAATGAGAACTAGATCCATCGGACGAGAGCCACTTTCTTGCACCTTTCCCCTTCAATGGGACCCAAGATAAGATTGGACGCGACTCTATTAGCTGGCACAGGAGCAACACTTGTGTTCTCGTATCATTCTTGACGTGTCTTTTGTCTAGTGCGTAAACATCGATTATCTCTGCAGAAAGCCGTGGAAACTCTTCCTCATTGTTGTTTAAATCCCTCTAATGCTCATGATATCGGTAAATTACAATTAATACAGTATAAAGTTCTCTAATAAGGCATTATATCTGTAGGTTGGTCTTAGCTCTCGATTAATTGTATAACATTCTAATAACAATTAATATAACATATTAAGGATGTCGCCTCGATTGATATATATTCAATCATATTAGAATACACTCTTGGTTTATTTGTTTATGTAACGTAATGCTCGTATTGCTAATCGTACGATGCTACCTCAGGAGTCTTAAATCTTGCCTAGCCAGATATAATTAGGATAGTACTTGACATCGCATAGGCCCGGGAATTCCATTTTACATCCCAACCGAAGGACGGCGTATCTAAAGGTTTTTTACTCCCTTTAAACATTCTAGGGTCAACTAGCGTGCCAGGATCCCGCAACCTTGGGTGAAATAGTTGGCTATATACTAACCAGTACATCACAGGTGATCCCCAAGAACATTGTTGGCTCTTTGAATTAATAAGGAGCTGTCTGCAGTAAAACTAGAGCTGTGACTCCGAAGTACCCTGCTTATTTACCCTTGGGTGCATGATTTTGTAAAATTCGATTTTCAAATTCTCTACAAGCTATGTAATAAAAAAAAAAAAATTAAAACGTCTCAATTTCTGTCACGAACCGAAGTAAAACTAGCTACATTTAATAATTCATTATAATTTCCGTAAAGCATAAGCCCTTCAGAAAAAAATGAATGCCTATTATTTTTAAAATTTTAATTTTTTTATTTAAAATAGCAATAGACCATAATAATGCAAACGATTCAAGGCCTACTGATAAGGGAAGGGACACGGTCAGTCTCTCTCGGAACTTTTTATTTTTTAGTGTGCATTTAAGGAAAAATACAGCCTTTACATTTATTCTGTTGTTTGGAAAAAAAATATTCTGTTTTAATTCAATGAAATAGAAAAAAAGTTATTAGATCTTCAAGCAAACTATACTTGGTTACTCAAAAATTGACCCTCAAAAAAGGTTTTGAATTCGAATCGGACGTCATTGTTTGTGTAAAGAAATCTGTAAGGGTAGTTTGTTTGAATAGCTGATCCTTTTTTAATAATTACATTGACCTAAAACAGAATGTATGAAACTACTGTATTTTTCCAAATATGAAAATTTTGGTGAAAGATTCTTTTTGATATCATTAACGCAAGGTAAAGAATAGTTTAATATCATATATTTTTGACTAACTGACCTTGTACGTCCAACCAAGTCACCCAGAATTACATGTAGGTATTAGTGTTTGTGAACAGCCAAATCAAGAACTGCAACTATTTATTTAAAGTTGCATGCTTGGACATAACATGCTTGAAATGATTTCCAAACGGGTGGGTGTCCAAATTCTAAATAATGTTTTTATAGTGTTCTCCAGTTTCCCACATTGCAGTGGCTACTAAATCCATAAGTTAATGAACAATCACGTAAAGGTGCGATTAAGTGCTGAGGATGCACAGAATACAGATTATGTAAGGAACTTAAGTATGATGTTTGTTTTGTTGCATAATAAATCCATTCACCTGGTCATAAAATGGCCTTTACGTTGGCGTGTTGTAAGATATTCTAGAGTCTTGATATCCCACCCCGCAACATTCTTGCATCCTTCAATGATGTCTTATTTGTTAGGCTGTCAACAAATTTTTTTTTTTTTTTTATGGTTATATTATTAGGTATATTTACTATGGGAAGATGTTAATCAATACTGAATGAAAATGTAAAAGAATACTGAAATAATTCCTTTGAACTCTGTCTGTGATTACCTGTTAAATAATTTTCCAGGTAGCACTTCTCCTTGATATAAGTTAGCTGTTTTAACGTTTCTTATAACATTAATATTACCTGCATAATATATCTTATAGAATTACATAGAAAATGGAGATAATAATATTTTTGTTAAAAATTAATAGTTTAGAAGTGTATTTAAAATGCCGAAAACTTCAATTATTCAGGCTGTCATAATGATTGTATAACATTAAAAAAAACGATCTAAACTCTATATATTTGTAATTTAAGAACTATTTTTAAACTGGTCTAACACAATATTCCTTTCCCTTATTTGATAAGCTAATTGCTCTGAAAATTATTTTTTCTTTGCGTTACTTCTTCATTTTCAATAAAGTTAAATTCCCTCTTTAAATAACTATGAATTACGCTATTGCTTAGCCCCCACAGCCCTCCACATGGATTTGTCCATCGCCAAGTACTCTTAAAGTAACATTATTAATACAAGTAACATCTTATGTTAGTTAAGGAGTATACAACTATACTTCCAAATACGAATTAACACTAGACAAAAAAAAAAAAACAAAAAAAAAAAAAACAAGTAAAAAGAAAGAACATTTCTCATAGCGAGTTGGCTAAATTGTATTCTGATACCTTTTGATACCTCAAACATTATTTTGCCATATACCGAGGCTTAAAGTAGAGATTTTGTTCATCTGATATTGTCATTATAGATTTCTATGTCATTAGGAATCCGCCAAGGCAATGAGATAACGTATATGGTAGCAGACGAATATGAAACATCAAGTCGTCAATGGAATGCCTTTATGAAATTTCATTTGGGATATTGGAAACACCGGGAAATGGATTTCCCACAGCATTCCTTAAATCTCTTTCTAATGTCTTGCCCAGAATAATAAAAACCTAAAATCGTTGTTAATGACCAGGCCAAGTCTAAGCGGCACGGAGCTCACGGTACCACCTCCCCCTGTGGGCAAGAATCTGTGTCAGAGTGTCAATTGCTAGATTTGACAGTTGCATGTCGAAGATGATTTTAACGGTGGCTTTTCTTCTGTTGCAGTGAGAGATGCTCCGTAGATGATTGATGATGAATCTCCTTCTTCTCTCCTTCTCTTTATTTTTTCAAGTTCTTCGTGTACAAGGTAAGCCTACCATACATATTTATTCTATTATTTACTACCATTCTTCTCTCCCATACCCTTCCCAACTTTAAATCCCACCTGTTCAATCACTGCCTTCCCTCAACAAGCATTAACATAATTAATTAACTTATTTAATTAACAAAAATCATTCCTTATATTATCTACATTTTAATATTAAAGGTGAAATCGGTAAAATGGAAAAGATCTAATTGAGGTATGGCTATTTTTGGCTAGTACACAAAGCCAAAAATAGCCATACCGTAATTTATTAACCACTTGAAGATGGTGCATTCTATCCAATTGAAATTTTGATAATATTTAGCAATTTTGTAAACAGAGCAGAAAGTTTATCGATTCTAGCTCTATAGTTAGTTCCTATTCGTTTTTTTTTTTTTTTTTTTTTTTTAGTACAAGTAGATTCAATATTTATATTGAATGATTGATTAAGCGTCGTTTCGAAAATTAGTTATTTATAATTTCATATTAATTTAACCATCATTGTGGGTAACCACCTATTGTTTAAATTATTTTAAATAATTTATTTTAGAAGAGAAAAGATTTGAATCCGCCGGGAAACGAACCCGGGTCTTCCCCGTGACATGTGCGGTAAGCTAACCATTACACAACGGAGTCGCTTCCAAACGGTGCCAAATCCTTCCTCTTCACTGACACCTATCCCACGATCTCGCAAGTTTTTGCGAGTATTTACGGGAGATGAACAATTTTTGTCCAATTTTGGGCACCTCTTGACGTTCGTCAATTTTTTAAATCATTTTATATTAATTTAACCATCATTGTGGGTAACCACCTATTTTTTAAATTATTTAAAATAATTTATTTTGGAATAGAAAAGATTTGACTCCGCCGGGAATCGAACCCGGGTCTTCCCCGTGACATGCGCGGTATGCTAACCATTACACAACGGAGTCGCTTCCAAACGGTGCCATATCCTTTCCCTTTACCGACACCTCTTCCACGATTTCGCAAGTTTTTGCGAGTATTTATGGGAGATGGACAATTTTTGTCCAATTTTGGGCATCTCTTGACGTTCGTTAATTTTCTTAATCATTTTATATTAATTAAACCATCATTGTGGGTAACTTCCTATTTTTAACCGACTTCGAACGAAAGAGGAGGTTACTCAATTCGATACGTATGTGACTTTTTTTTTTTTTTTTTTCTATGTATGTTCACCGATTACTCAGAGATGGGTGGACCAATTGGAACGAAACCTTTTGCATCTTGTAGAGTATTTTCCCAAGGTGGTCCCATTTAAACCTTTTTGGGGTTCCTAATTTATTTAAGAAGTTTTCAGGAAAAAACATGAAAATAATTATTTAATTATCGCTCAAATTGTTTACTTATTGGAAAAACATATGGCATATATAACATAAGGTATGCTCCAACAAGCTATTAAAACTAATTGATGACTTACAAATCCCAATATTATATTACTGTTGGATGAATCAAATGGGAAAACCAACCAATCAAATTCAGAATCAAAAGAGTGATGGGAGAACATGAGCAGTCTGTTAGTTTTCGATGTGTTTGTTGGAACAAACCTATACATAACCTTTACTAATTTTTCAACATTAGATTTAAATGAAGATATAAATATCAGTAGAATATGTAATCGCTGTCGTTTTCTGTGGCGATATTAGATTGATATATATTCACCGATAACAGTAAACCTTATTAATTTAGAACTAATCGACGGTTGGACACGATAATCATAAGACAACAAAATTCGTGGAATTCCAAGAAAGACTGAGTATTGGTAATCGTTTTAAAGCAAGATTTAAGACTTCTTCAAGTTCCCGAAGGATCGTTTAAATTTAAAATCGTAGCTATCATTGATTTAAATTAGATTTTGATTTCTATCTTTTATTGACTATGCACATTAAAAAAGAATACAATAATTCCTGGAAAAGCTCATTTTCAGTTGACTTAACAAAGGATTCAGATACCTCTGTCTTCTTCCGGATACACTCGGTCACTGTTGAATATCTTGCCGGAGGTCTTGTGCCGATCCTTTATGGGTGACACTTCTGTTATGTTATACGGATTACTATTATCGGTTTTTAAATTTGTTTCGACCACTATCGAGGCTTTTGCTGGTGTTCATCCATCAATAAAAACTACAAAATAAAACTTGATAACTACCCGAAAACAACCTCATTGTATGAAAGTCCCCACAGCAAAAATTTGGCAGTCATGTAAATGATTGCTAAAAATGATGATAAATGCTACGCCACTAGAATTGAAGCAAAAGTGTTTAGCAATTTATTTTCTGAATAATGTTTTATTACGAAGGATAAAATTCATAGTACTTCGGTAATAAATTTAGTCAAAAATTCATCGAAAGGAATTACGAACATAATTGACTCAACCTTTGGAATTAAGTCGGTAGTCTAATACGGAGAATAATAATATCCTTCGTACATTGGCGGATCCGGGGGGGGGGGGGGGCTGCAGCCCCTCCCTTTGGAAAATTTTTCGTCATTTAAAGATAGAATTTGACTTTCCTTAATGTAAGGAAGCAAGTTAAATAACAAATAATGTGATAACAAATAAAAATAAATAATAAAAATAATAATAAATAATAAAATAATAAATAATAAATAATAATAATAAATAATAAATAATAAATAAATAATAAATAATAAAAATAATAATAAAAATAAATAATAAAAAAAAAAAAAAAAAAAAAAAAAAAAAAAAAAAAAAAAAAAAAAAAAAAAAAAAAATAATGTGCAGAACAAGTAGAATTTTAGTTGTGGGAATGGAACATAAAGATAAAAAAGCTGATTAGCAGATCAAAATGTGGCTGCAGCCCCTCCCTTTAGGTCTGCACCCCCCCCCCTTTACGATCGGCTGGATCCGCCCTTGCCTTCGTAATAATAAATTAACCATATGTGAGTCCCAAACCCTGTTGCTTCTATCCTAGTGGGGCAGTCTTTTTGATATCGATAAATTTTATGGTTGCCCGTTTTTTGCTGGGACTTCTATCCAATGATGTTTAATCTACTTTTCCAACGATCGATTTAAATAAAGCAATATTAACGGTCCCTACCGGAGTCGTGTATAATATCGCCATAGTTTTCAGGATATTCAAGCAATCAAAATTTAAAAATTACTATCAAATTTACTGTAGGTCATATTACCATCCTCATCGATTCTCCATTAACGATATCGTGTCTAAAACCGGCCAAAATCTCGACTGTTCAGTGACGTATCTACTTAATCTTGGAATGGCCGGATTTATGATATTTGGATATTGATAATAATTATACAATTATTGTATAATAAAAAGGTCTGAGAAAGACAAACGTGGTAGAGCGTAAAAAGATACAGTAAACCCTCATTATTACGAACTCGGATATAACGAACACCTCGATATAGCGAACCAAAATACTATCCCCCCAAAATAACCATTATATTTCTGCTGAACCCCTCGTTATAGCGAAATCCCTCGGTTAGTGCGAACTACGAACTAAATTTGATGCCTGAGAATTATTATATTCCGTTAACGTAAGTTTACTTAAATACGTTAAGTAATAACGAATTACTAGAATTTTTATTAATTTTGTTTTCACTGTATTACGTAGAATGAGCGCGGGAAGACGAAATAGCTCCAGTTTCTAGAATTGAGGTGTTTTTTTACTCTTAACTAATCCGATTTCCTTTTGCTCTCTCTCTCTCTCTCTCTCTCTCTCTCTCTGATTCCATTGATTTTTTCTCAAATCTATCTCAGTTTTGTTTCGACCTCTGTATTATTCGAATCAGTGTTCTGTAGCCGTTTATACTGTTTTTTTTAATACAAAATGAGTTCATTGGTAAACGTGTGTCACAAACGTAAATCCTTATCAATTGACGAAAAATTGAAAATTCTCCACGATATTGAATCGGGAATTCTCAGTAAGAAAACTATCGCAGAAAAATATGGAAATCCAAAATCAACATTGTCACCCATTATAAAAAACAAAGATGAAATAGATTCAACCGCAGCCTAAGGATTAACTTCAGCATCAAATAAACGACTGCACTCTGAAAAAATCTGGTGCGTGCGCGCAACACACAACTTTCACTTACCAACTTACTTAGATTAGAAATTGACGTGTTTTGCTAATTATCATTTCCCAAAGTCACACATTTTTCTACATTCATATCTTATTTTTGTTAATCGTTAAAGCCGTTTTTGAGTAAATAAAAAAACCCGTGAAAATGATACAAAATTTATTAAGTAAAGTCCCCCCTCCCGTTGATCAATTTTGATGAAATTTTTACAGTCATATCTCGGGCATATAAATACATCAAATACCAAGTTTGATCAAAATCGTTAAAACCGTTTTTGAGTAAATAAAAAAAACATGTGAAAATGGTACAAAATTTATTAAGTAAAGTCCCCCCTCTCGTAGATCAATTTTGATGAACTTTTTACAGTCACATCTCGGGCATATAAATACATCAAATACCAAGTTTGATCAAAATCGTTAAAACCGTTTTTGAGTAAATAAAAAAAAAACACGTAAAAATGATACAAAATTTATTAAGTAAAGTCCCCCCTCCGGTTAATCAATTTTGATGAATTTTTTACAGTCATATTTCGGGCATATAAATCAATCAAATACTCAGTTTAATCAAAATCGTTAGAGCCGTTTTTGAGAAAATCGAAAAAAACGTAAAAAGTTATTAAATAAAGTACCCCCTCCCTTTGAGCTATTTTGATGAAATTTTTGCTGTCACATCGCGGGCATATACCTACACTCAATACCCAATTTGAGGTTCCCACGGTTTATAGTTTTTGAGCTAGTCTGTTCACATACACACACACACACACACACACACACACACAGACACACACACACACAGACCATTTCGCGGGACTTGGTTATTCCGACTCAGGGGGTCCCAAAACGTGTATTTCCGTTGAAAACCGGAAGTCGAAAATTTTCACGATCGCAATACTTCCACTTACTATATATTTCATATATAGGTAAGTGAAAGTAAAAAATTGGTAAATTGCTTTAAACAAATGAGATCCCAAATACCAATCTCAGACCCTCCTATTAAAGCTAAGGCTAAAGAACCCTCAATTGAACTTGGCAGGTAAATTAATGAATCTCATTGTTTAATTAATTAGTAGTTTATCTAAAAATAAATTACATACATGCGTTTTAATTTAACTAGTTCCAATGAATGAATTCCCTTCTAAATATGATCAAATTAGTGCGGCCATTGGCTAAAAAAAAATAAAAAAAAAAAAAGAACCCTCGGTTATAACGAATCTCGTTATAGCGAACTATGAATATCAAACCCCCTACCAGTTCGCTATATCGAGGGTTTACTGTATTACAAATTTTACGAAATTTTTAAACCAACGTTTATTTTACCAACGACCAATTACCAACGAAATTTTCAAACCAACGTACGGTTTTCTACATTTGTTATCTTCAACTAAAAATTGTGAAATAAAAAACATTTTATAAAAAAATATTGAACCGACTTCGAAACCTAGGAACCAGTAAAAATAAATTCACTGAAAAGTATGAAATAATTACCTTCTGATTTTTATGAATACACAGCAAAATTGAAAATGGTATAAAAAGTGGAAAAATGCAATGAGACGAATAATTTTATTTTGATTTGTACAATTACACACTAATTGTTTATAAAGATTATTAAATATAAATATTAAATACTATGTTCAACACAACACAATCTTTTCGGAGGCGGCGCAAAATTTAAAATTTTTTACACTAGACATTATGAAAATCTTCTAAATGGATCTTCTCTTCCCATCTATTGATTTCAATGCCTACTAATGGAATTGTATCAGTAACATGTCATTTCTATTTTGCGCATATCACGCGGAAGACCCGGGTTCGATTCCTAAACCGAGGACTAATTCCTAAACTAGTAAAGGAGGAGAACTTTGATAGCTTCAGATAATTCGTATCCCGTGGAAAAATTCCGTTGGAATGGCAAACACAAGTAAAGGGTTGGCGCTTGGGAGGCTACCTTAGGATTGGCGAAAAATATGACGGTGAAATAAGATAACAAGAGATGCACTGGTCGGCGGGGATAAAAAATTGTTATTACACCATTACACAGTGTAACGGTTAGCATACCGCGCATGTCACGCGGAAGACCCGGGTTCGATTCCCGGCGGAATCAAATCTTTTCTTTTTTAAAATAAATTATTTAAAATTATTTATAATTTCTAGAACATTACAATATGCAGAATACAGAATACAGAAATTTTACAAAATTATTTATAAAAATTATTTAAAATTATTTCTATAGTTAAGTATAGATATTTCTGTAACTGTAGCTGTATTGTTTATGTAATTTTGCTATATTTCCATTTAAAAAAAAATTACCTATTTGGATTACTGATTGGTACATTGATTTGACTATGATTCAACTACTTTATGCTTAAATTTAAAAAGATAGCTTAAAAATTTGAAATTATATTTCATAACAATTCAGGCCTCATTTTTACTTTCACTTACCTATATATGAAATATATAGTAAGTGGAAGAATTGCGATCGTGAAAATTTTCGACTTCCGGTTTTCAATGGAAATACACGTTTTGGGATCCCCTGAGTCAAAATAACCAAGTCCCGCGAAATGGTCTGTGTGTGTGTGTGTGTGTGTCTGTGTGTCTGTGTGTGTGTGTGTGTGTGTGAACAGACTAGCTCAAAAACTATAAACCGTGCGAACCTGAAATTGAGTATTTAGAGTATGTATAAGCCCGCGAAGTGACAGCAAAAATTTCATCAAATTTGCTCAAAGGGAGGGGGTACTTTATTTAATAACTTTTTAAGTTTTTTTCGATTTTCTCAAAAACGGCTCTAACGATTTTGATTAAACTGAGTATTTGATCTATTTATATGCCTGAAATATGACTGTAAAAATTTCATCAAAATTGATCAACCGGAGGGGGGACTTTACTTAATAAATTTTGTATCATTTTCACATGTTTTTTTTATTTACTCAAAAACGGTTTTAACGATTTTGATCAAACTTGGTATTTGATGTATTTATATGCCAGAGATGTGATAACCAACATTTCATCACAATTGATCAACCGGAGGGGGGACTTTACTTAATAAATTGTGTATCATTTTCACGTGTTTTATTTATTTACTCAAAAACGGTTTTAACGATTTTGATCAAACTTGGTATTTGATGTACTTATATGCCCGAGATATGACTGTAAAAATTTCATCAAAATTGATCGAAGGGAGGGGGGACTTTACTTAATAAATTTTGTATCATTTTCACGGGGTTTTTTTATTTACTCAAAAACGGCTTTAACGATTAACAAAAATAAGATATGAATGTAGAAAAATGTGTGACTTTGGGAATGATATTTAGCGAAACACCTCAATTACTAATCTAAGTAAGTTGGTAAGTGAATGTTGTGTGTTGCGCGCACGCACCAGATTTTTATACATGGTTTTCTCTTAATTACACGCATTTTAATTTTTCAAAGAAAAAATATTAATATTTGAAATTATATGAAATATATATATAAAATTAAATCCTATAATGTAAAAAGCAGTAAATATGAGATCTACAGTAAGTGAGGTTGTAACTTGTTTACAACAAATGGCATTAAAAAACAAAAATGGCATCTTTAACGAGACTCGCAAAAACTTTAGGTCGAATCCTTGTCAAACCAACGTACCGAATTATCTATTAATTTGTCTATGCTAATTAATTTTATATTAAAAATTTATATTAAGTGATTCTCCTCATCCTGAGAAATATATGTATTTTTTAAAAGTTCATTCCGTAAGTATTCATTCTAAAAATTACCCACAGCATTTTTTCTTTTCTTCTTACCTAGGTAGGGAAGATGATTTAATTGGACAAATTATGACTTTTGGGCTTAATAATTTTTTTCTGTAATTCATTAAATATCATAACCCCTCGAATGAAAAGATCTTTTCTATTCCTGGGCGTTATGATTATTTTCCCTCTGATTGTATAAATTTTTACTTTCACTTACCTATATATGAAATATATAGTAAGTGGAAGTATTGCGATCGTGAAAAAATTCGACTTCCGGTTTTCAATGGAAATACACGTTTTGGGGTCCCCTGAGTCGAAATGACCAAGTCCCGCGAAATGGTCTGTGTTTGTGTGTGTGTGTGTCTGTGTGTGTGTGTCTGTGTGTGTGTGAACAGACTAGCTCAAAAACTATAAACCGTGCGATCCTGAAATTGGGTATTTAGTGTACGTATATGCCCGCGATGTGACAGCATAAATTTCATCAAAATTACTTAAAGGGAGGGGGTACTTTACTTAATAACTTTTTAGGTTTTTTTCGATTTTCTCAAAAACGGCTCTAACGATTTTGATTAAACTGAGTTCCCTCATCTATTTATATGCCCGAGATATGACTGTAAAAAATTCATCAAAATTGATTAACCGGAGGCGGGACTTTACTTAATAAATTTTGTATCATTTTCACGTGTTTTTTTTTATTTACTCAAAAAAGGCTTTAACGATTTTGATCAAACTCGGTATTTGATGTATGTATATGCCCTAGTTACGACTGTAAAAATTTCATCAAAATTGATCAACCGGAGGGGGGACTTTACTTAATAAATTTTGTCTCATCATCACGTGTTTTTTTTATTTACTCAAAAACGGCTTTAACGATTTTGACAAAACTCAGTATTTGGTGTTGGTATATGCCCGCGATGTGACAGCACAGATTTCATCAAAATTGGTCAAAGAGAAGGGGCACTTTATTTCATAACTTTTTTTCCGATTTTTACCTTTTTTTCGATTATCTCAAAACCGGCTTTAAAGATTTTCATCAAATTCGCCATGTTTAATGAAAATTAGGTTTTCTTTAATATCAGGTAAGCTTTATCATTATTAAAATGTTCTGAGGGGGCTTTTTTTTGGGGGGGGGGCTTATTTGTTTGTTTGTTTCTTATAAAGTACCTTTGTTTTTGTTTACATGGAGAAATTAACTGTCACTCGTTATGCCTAAAAATAAGATATGGCTAAATATGAGATATGATAAAAATAATGAAAACATAAAGAGGAGAAAAAAAGAAAAGTATTCAGTCAACTCATAAAACTCGTTGAGCCCACGCATACGGAGTACGCCTTTAATGACAGACCATTGTTCATATTTAAAGCCATTGTTCATTTGAGAAGTGGCAATTAACAAAACGCATTTATTTCTAATCTAAGTAAGTTGGTAAGTGAAAGTTGTGTGTTGCGAAAACGCACCAGATTTTTTGCTTTAGGTTTGTGATAAGTTGGATACTATGGATACACTGCATGGATACTATGTATCTTAATTTTTTATGCACTATGAATACTCACTTCCTGCGCCATTTTTGTATAGAGAGAAAGTTTCCTTTTGGTTTAATCAATTTGATAACTAATGCAACCAGTTTATTCTCTTAGTTCCCCATTTCTAGCCAGTCGCGAATTGGGACATCGGCTTGCTAAACATCTTATCCTACCCATTTGTCGAAGAGAAAACATACCTATCAATGTAATCTCAGTTAGGGGACACATTTCTCTCAAAGAGAGTTTTGATTTAGTATAAGGATGTTATGTACCTTATCGAAAACACTTCGGTTCTCGCTTTTTTTGACATAGGATGTAATTTTGGATTACTTAATATAAAGGAAAGCTGATATATTATCATAATTATTTCATTTACTAGCATATTTAAACTATTGTATGGGTACAAGTATTAACCTGTTAACCGGGCAGGACGTATAAATATGTCCTTAAAATATACTGGTATGTTGTTTTTATTATATATATATATATATATAATTTTTTTTTGTTTTAGTCTTCCTACTACACTTAAAGTGTTGAATGTAAAATTAAAGTTATATTAATTAAATTCTACTCAATTCAGATGTGAACCTCCTTACCGAAAAAAATCAGAACTTGTTTCTCAATAAATTTTTAAAACTTCAGGCTACCTTTTACTAGTAAGATCGCTATTTCTCATGCCTTGAATCCTTATCAGAATCTCAATAAATTTTATGTTTATTAATGAAAAAATACCAAAGGGCGATCTCAATCATTATATTTTTTTTACAATTTGGAGTTTACTCGGTCCAGCGCCATATTCATCTAAATTATTATAATGTCATTCATTTAAAAAGGTGTATAATGCATAAAATTAAATAGCGACATAACGTTATGGAGGAATTCGTTTTTTAACATATAAACATGCTTATTTTATTGTAGTTCATCTATTTTGATTTTGTTGAAATTCTTTTGATTTTTATTGTATTTTTTTTTTTGTTAAAAAAAAAACAAGTCTAATGATATCGTCCTGGATACATCATCTGATGCGTGGGGGAAAAAAAAAAGAAAGTGTGATTCTTTCTCTAGGCCAGCATTGAGGTATCCATTTCAACAGATTTCTATAAATAAAGCACAAATCCTCGCCTTACTATGCCAATTATATTTAACCTTGAAAATTTGTTCAATCGTTTTTAGGTAAAGTTGAATTATAGTTATTTTAATTTGATTCCTCTATGGTAAACATTTAATTTTGGTATATTTTATTTAATTAAGAATCGAATAACATTTTTTTCCAAAGTAGTGCGCTGTTTCTACTCCTTCGTTTTTAAATACTTTTTTTTTCAATGATAATTTCTATGTCACCTTTACATTATGGCCATTTTTTATTTTAGTATATGGGGGGAGGGGGTTGACGCTGTTTTAGAGGCATTGAGTAACAAAGAAGTCAACTATATCGTATCAAATATAGAAGAAATATATAAATATAATTTTAAAGAAAATATGTTATTATGATATAATGGACGAAAACTAATTATTTTAAATTAGGCATACTATATACTAAAAAAAAGTCTGTAACTAATTAAATATCTTACTATTTTTTCTATATATATTTTATTTTTATTTATTTAAGGTCTATTGGCTTTAATGTTAAACATGTAGCCATTGAATCTGGCCCATTTCGTATTAATATGGTTAGTACTAAGTTAAAATAAAAAACGAAGCAATAATTGCAACTTAGCCATAAGTCTATATCACAATTCAATATTCCACTCACTAATATACAACACAAGTATTTACAGATAAATTATAAACGAATTTAAAAAATTGTATCATATATAAACAAAATTAAAACCTCGTATAAATTTAAAAATAAAATAAAATAAAGCTGGTATCACAAATAAAAAAATAAATAAATAAAAAACTGGGATCATATTCATAAACCGATTAAAAAATTAAAAACTGACATCATATTTATTTATCATTGGCATATTGATTGCAAATAGAAAAAAAATATCATTCAATTTTTTCTATGTGTACAACGGTATTTATATTATTTATATATACAAGTACATAATTGAAGGTAAGTTCATTTTACATTGTTTTTTACTTTCTCCCTTTCTGGAAGGAATCTAATATTTTAGCAGTATATTTTTAGAAATGTGTTAACAAGTCTCCCTCATTGGTGATAGCCTGATTGTACATTTATAATTTTCGATTTCAAATTCAGTTATTCTTTAGTTGTTTACGTATGAATGGATCCTTAGATCACTAATATAAAATGCCCTTGAGTGTGGCATATTTTATTTTTTATTTTTCAGTAAATAAATAATAACAGGGCATTACTTAAAATGATGTACTTACGAAACAAGCGTTTTGTCTGTAATTTTAATAATTATACCAAGCATTTTTAGATATACGAACAGCATTTGTGGTGCTTGAAGCATACGAAATCTAATGCAGTATTCTTTGAAAGAATGTTAACGCCCCCGAGATTATTCCAAATTCCACTACTCTTACAGAAATGAAAATCATATCAAAATGAAATTTTTAGGAAAATATTAGTTCAGCAATGTCTTGTCGATAGACAAACTATAAAGCTACTATAACTCCCATTCCTAATTCGTTCCAAATTAATTATTCTAAACTAAATATCACATTTAAATTTATTATCAATTAACCACTGCTATTTGTTTTGCCAACCATTCATCACCCACCATAGTTTCCTATCAATGTGAACGATGAGCTTTCTCTTCTGTTTACAATTTCAGTTAATGATGGTTTTGTAAATTGGTAGTTCGGATTCCGTTTCGGATATTTAAATTGCAGATTGGGGCCTGTGATTTATTGTAATTTTGCCTACGGTACACATGCTAGAATATTCTGACAAGAAGATGTATCCGAATAACATTACTTGTAAAATACATATCATTATTTAGTTCCGGCACGCAAAAGGATATTTTTCCTATAATCTAAAAAAAGAAAATTAATGCGTGACTAATCATTTGAATTAGCATGGGGCTCCTTTTATCAAGTAAGATAAATAGTTTTTTGTTAAAATCAAAAAAACGCGTAATTTACCCATGGACTTTAGACTATAGCGCTATATTGAAGTTCTTTGTCAGAAGTATGCATACCTAGAGGTATATACACATATCGTTGAGGTACTATATAAATACATACAACTCACTGCATTGTCTACGGTCCTTTAACGACCTGGACCTCTTTTACAATATTTTTAAGACCACTCCTATCTGTCTAGGAAATGCCACGTCCATCTTCTAAGTTCCAAATATTTCAGAGTATTTTGGACGAAGTCTATCCATCTGCTTCGTAGTCATCCCCTTTGGCTCCATCTTCCTGGTTTTCCAATCAACAGAGTTTTCGGGAGTCTCCTTTTTTGAAATGTCACACCCATCCTAGTTGATGATTCTTTTTGTATGTTACCAGTTCTTCGTATTGCATTATATGTCGAATTTCTTCCTTTTTCCTCAGCTTCCTCCTTTCAACTTTACAGAAATATCCGTATATCCTTTTGAGTGTTTTTTGTACGTTCCCAAATATTTGACATTCTTATGATATCTTTGATAAGCAACCAGGTTTCACTGCCATATTTCACTACTGGACTTATGACCACCTTATTGATATATCAAAACCGTTGCATTGTAGTAAAGAAATCTGAGTGGCTTCCTTTGTGCGAAGAAGGATGCTTCCACATCTAATTTTTCTCTGTAACAAGTTCTCTTCAGTTTAAATTGGTTTACCAACTTAAACAGCATAGCCCAAGCCGTATTCTGGTTCTAGCCTAATTAGTCTTCTCGAGCACTTCATTTACTTAGATTTTTACTCATGCTTGTAAATTGAATTCGCGAGTCGACGACTCTCGTATGGTGTGATTGTTGTAGCTGAAGTTTATCAGGAATTACAATGAAAGATAAAAAGTTAGGAAAACATATAAATTTTTATTTATTTTCTACAGTACAGTTCCTCCACAGAGTTTGGATATTAAGAACCTAGCCCCACATAATAATATTTTCTAGCAACAAAACTCCATTCCATATTTTTCAATAAATCAGAGTCAATTATTCAACCAATCCCTCAATTACCTTAAACTTCATTTACAGGACTTAATTTTTTACCTAATGTAGACGTTATAATATTTGCAAGTAGGGATATTTATTGTAGAGGTTCATTCTCAAACTGTAATTCCCATGTTAGTTTACATCCCTGATAAACATAAGCATTATTTATTAGTAAACTCGGATACGTTAGGTTAAATGATAATCAGGATTTTGTGGATCTTCATCAGGGCTAAAAGAAAACAAATATATGAGTATCTATGATAGAGGATGACAATAAATGAATATTTTACTGACAATAATATAAAAGATGTTAAGCATTATACATGAATATTTAAATAAGTAGCTGTTTAGCAAGATAAAATAGAATCTGATATTTACCTTCTGAGCCAAGGTAGATACAAAGACTGAAGGTAAAATAAGGGATAGTTTGCCGCCTTCAAAGATATATGACGGGAAAACCCAACGCTTTTGAAGTGAAAGGGTACATGACTACTGAGTGAAAATAAAATATTAAAAACTAACAAAATAGACTTATAGACCGTACTTTATACAAATTGTTATGTCTGGACTCAATAATAACACAAAAATTGAGATAATACATAAGGTAACAATGCATAAAAAATTGAAAAATATACAGAAGGAAGTTATACAATACTAAAGATAATAATAATACAAGAGGTATATCGGTAATTGCGGATACGTATGAAATCAAAACTAGGATTTGAGGATGCGGAAGATGTTGGAATAAGTGGATGAAATTATCTCTTTATCTGTTATGATTTACAGGGTTATTTTTTTTCCAGATGGACGAAAATGAATTCTGAGAGGAGTCGTTTATCGTGGTTTGGTATAGTAGCTAATTTGGAGGGGTTCTCAAAGTCAAAGGAATGGTTGTGGGCGATGGCATGTTCTGCTAATTTTGACGTAGACGAATTACGCGTGGAAATACTGTATTTATGTTGGTAAATCCGTTTTTTAAAATAATTTTTGGTTTCACCGATATAGCAACTGTTGCAATTAAGCGTGGAGCACTGGATACGATAAACTACATTACACTTGTCTAGGAGTGGAAATCCTGATTATCATTTAACCTATCGTAAAGATTAACAGTTGACTATCTCTCACCTCTACTAAAGTTGGATAATTATTTATTTGATAGTTAAATTTATCTCTTTTCCAGGTTGCCAGTTCTACCCAATTGGTGAATATTTAAGGTTTGTCAGGGTTCCTGAATCTTTGGAAATTGGTTCCGAGATTTTGGTCGTCGAGGTACACCCGAGGAGAAATCTTTCGATACAGCCTGTTGATCTGGTAAGTTAAAAAACATTATTAAATATATATTATAAAAATAATTTGCAGTCTTTTAATTTATTCAAATTTGATTAATCAATGGATTTCGATTTTTCGGTATTTCGGATTTTTGTTCATTTAATTCACCTATATTTATTTTCTTATAGAAACGATCATTTATTTTGTTTTTAATATTTAATTTTGTAGTTAATATTCATTATATATTTATTAATTAATAATCGAATAATTAACGGCTTTTATTTCCTTTAATTAACCACCTATTTAATTATAAAAGTAGTTGCAAAAATTTTATATGTTAATTTTATAAAATTATATATTGTATAAAAATTATTTTGTATATACTAACTTTATATTGCACAATAAAGGCTATTTTCATTTCATTTCATTTCCTTCAATAGTGCAATAACGATATATGATTTGTAGACTTATATATATTATATATAACACGTTTAGTATTTAGTTGCCTACGAGGTACTATTAATTTTCTAGTTGTACATAATATATTTGTATAAAATATATTCTTTAATGCTTTAAATTTATTAAAATACTTCCAAGTTGATGACGGCGATAAACTATCTTATATCCATCTTTTTTTTTTTTTTTTTTTTTTTTTTGCTGCTTTAAGAAAACTGTTAATATTTCCAATTTTTAAATCATTAGTTATCTATAAGTACTCAGAAAAATAAATAAAATTTAGGAGTTGATGGCCTAAGTGTTTGGATCCTCTAAACTAAACAAATAAAGAGAGTAAATAAATAAATAACACAGTACATTTTCATTTTTGGACAACTGATAAATTTTGTAAATAAAATTTTTTATCCTTTTTATAAAATTAAAATTTATGATTTTCCTATAGAAAGCTTACGTTTCGGTTTGATAACTAAAATTTGTAATTTATATATTTAACTTCGTGCTTGCTTTCGAATATAAATACGTTAGATATGAAATTCTATTTTTTCAACGCTTTCCCTTCGCGCTTCTTCTTATATGAGATACTTAAATTAAATAGACTTCTTTCAAAATGGCTAAGATTAGCTCATCTGGTCTAACGATACCGGCTGCCCAGTCGAAAGCCATCCAGCCAGCCTAGTGCTTCACGCTCTCCAGCCATTATTCGCCAAATTAATGACCCGGTTCCAAGATGTATTGCTTAGGGATCTAGTAGTCCTTTGGTTCTCCAGAAAACTCTAGAAGACTCCGTCACGACCTCAGCTAACGATTCCGTTAACCCATGTCCCAGAATACCTTCTTCATGTTGGAGTACCTGCTTGGTGGTAAATTGGCATGACTCTAGCTGGAGGACTTAGTTAGCTTTTCTTACTCGGTAGTCTGCCAATTGAGGCGACGTCATTTGATGGTCTCGTTCATCAGCAGCTGTTTCTTCTCATGACTCTGATGACTTCCTCTTTGATTAATCGTCTTATAACGACTTGGACAATGAACTAGGTATACGTTTTCGTTAATTGATGATAATTATTTCAATCAATTTTTCTTTTTTCAACAGATGTATGCGCATTTAATAATTATCCAGCAAGGCAATTTAAAAAGAGTAAATTGAATTCGCCCCACATGAAAAATAATTTTTCATAAAAGTCTTGCCCTATCGCTTGTAATTATTATAAGCGATAGGGCAAGACTTTAATGGCAAGACGAAACTGAGGAGGTCTTCGGACTGTTGCTTGTAAGATAGAGAAGAGGACAGTCGGTGACATATCTTGGTTTAGGAAGATAGTTGAAAAGACCAAGGCCATTTAAGGACCCTAGTGCTATCAGAAGATCAAATGTAGTTCGTAAAAACCTTTTTTTTTTAAGACCACATTGGTCTTATTCAAAAATTGTTAGGAGGAAATTTAGTTTGTTAGCCCCGACTTGTTTGGTTATTAACCGCCCGTTGTTTCTCCTAATTAACTGTTCTTAACCAATTTATAGAAGCGAACAGCGGGTTATTATCGGCTGCCTGACAAAATAAATAATTATACCCTAATGTCACAGCTGCTATATTGAATATTATATACATTATATATTATACGTAAGAACAAATAATGTACTGATTAAAATACTACTAATGTACTAATGTACTAATTTTTTAGATAACTTTTTTGGTCAACATATTCCTTGTTTAATTTTAAATTCTTTACTTCATTTACTTACTTGATGTTATGTTGTATCTTAAAATTAAAAATGCTTTGGCAAGAGACGGCTTGTTATAAGCTTGTTTTACCCATTAAGATTTTAATCATTATTTGTATATATTTAATTATTTGGTTATTGATTTTTGTTAATTTATAAATAGTTGGTAATGATTCAGTAGTATCGACAATAAATAAACATCGATACAGATATAGACAGAAACGTGGATTAAAATCAGTTATATATAAGTAGGTATGCTATATTATATATATTTATTTAGCGAGACTGATAGCAAATGTTTTCTTTTTTTTTTTTAATCAAACGCTTTCTCCGTCTACAAACTAGATGATGGACATAATAATGGAATGAGCCATAAAGGGCGCCTCAGACCATAATGCTGTTGTGTCTGGTACGTCAATCTGTTCACGTCCAAGCACGTCAGTTCAATGAGTTTCTTTAAAAGAACTGTTGGATATCAGAGTAGAACAATGTTGAGGATTTTCAGACCATTTTCAGTCTGACTTCAGGCCAATAATAGTTAATAACAGTAAAAATGCTTCTCCTTGAAGATAATTTCGATTTTTCCTTTTAATATTTCAGTGATGCATATTTTTGTGAATTCCTTCGTTCTATGAATGGGAATGACTACCTATATATCTAATAATTATAAAGCTTTGTTTTTTCATGCCTCTTTTAGATTTATTAGTGCGTTTAATTTTTTTTTCCGATTCCCATGAACAATAAATGCACTCGTTTTTCAAACCATTCACAGATTCGGAACTCCTATTTTATGAAACTAAGATTAATGTCATATATTTTCTATTATTGTAAACCAGTTAAGAATTTATAACATTTTTGAGGCAATCATTTCGAAATATATAGTATCGCTTTAAAACAATTATTCATTCTACTTCGTGGTTTAATAATTATAATGTAAACACATCATGGATTAATTATTAATAAAACAGGCAAGGAGCGAAAACTATTTTTTTAATTTTACTAACAAAAATTATTTGAGGCCGGTATGATCGAGAAGACAAAGGAGCTTGTAAAAGGTAATCAAAGTAAAGCAATGTCGAACGAGATTATAACTTCTAATAGTTACCGCAACCTCGGGACCGCCCGCCGATAAAAATCACGCAGTATAAGAAGCCCGTAAGCATATTGGTGGTGATTCACACCGACCAGGCAAAGGAGCAATAACCCTATCCCGTATATCCTATCGAAAATCTATGATATGGTATTTCAGGATGTCGGTTAGGATAGCCGCCCGGCGGTTCATTTCATGGGAAGGTCTGCAGAATGGAGCCTGAGCGACGGGGAGGTATGGACTACCTGCAGGCTTTTTATGCACCTGCAAGCAGTCTGAAGTAGTAAATGTCTGTAAGACGACCACACCGCGAGGCAAAAGATCTCATTAGGTTTACCGCGCCAAAAAATAAATAAATAAAATAAAACAAAATCAATATTTGCTTTAAATTTATTTTTAAAGTTTACCCTTTACCCCTCTCTAGATCCGGTTCTGAATCCTGCTACCCACCATATTGTTTTAAGATTTGGATGAGACGATCCTACAAGTCACTGCTGCTCTCTCCGTATCCAAGAAGCTCGTTAGTTCTAGATTCTTCCGTTTGATGATTCACGGTTTAAGGATAAGAACAATGTGCAGGAAAAGATATTGCTCACATTTTCGAACAGACCGAACAAGATAGTTTCACTTTCGCGAAATATTTTTTGCTCAACATAAACGCCTATTAATGGTTTCCCTCAAGCGGAACTGTTTTACTTGCTAATATTTATTTACGGAATGAATTCTTTATCATTCAATATTGATTATCTGTCTAAGTAGAAGCAATTCAGCTTTTCTTCCTTTAGCCTAAAGCTCACTGATTGGAGAGTCGTACAATAATAGAGTCAATCGGAAACTGTGCAGAACCTAAATTTCCATCTCTAGCAAATTCAGACACAAAAACAAAACCATATACGAGTAAACTCAGTGTTTCAATTATATTACCTGTCTGATGTATTGATTGTTTTTTTCGAAATCTCTTTTTGAATGAAATCTTTGATTCATTGATAAAATCTATTAAAATTTTGTAAAAATGTCCGGAATACGGTATCATTGTTCTTTTTTATTGATAATACCAATGTATTTAATTTCATTTCTTGCGAAATAAAATACTTTATTTAATTAGATGCTATAAAAATTGGTACCTATAAGATTCATTTACGCGTGTATTAACGAAATAATTCACAAAAAAAAAAAAATGATTTATTTAAAAATTCATGTATGAAGTAGCCGGTTTCCTAATATTTTCACCCCGTATCGGCGGAGAAATCCTCTGCTTGAATTACAGCGATGTGTAATATTAATGGAACGAGAACTATAAATCTAAACGGATAGAATTGGGTTGCAAAGCTTCCAACCTAAACATTTTATGGTAAGGCAAAGTGCAATATGAAGGATGGATCTGTGAAAAGATGAACTAACGAAATGATATACTGATTGTAACTTTATTTCAGAACCGAAAGAAATTCGAAAATACATATGTGATGTTTTGGATTGGCCTCAAACGTTAATAATATTTATGTAAATTACATAAAAGGTAATAATGTTAATGTAGTTTAAAGATGATAAAATTTGAGACCTTAAACAATAGGAAAGTATCAACCAACTCCGCTTGTGCGTACTAAATAAAATCAATTGAAATATTCTCAACCAGATTAATTTACATATTCCTGCATAAAAAAAAAAAAAAAAAAAAAAAAAAAGTCTATTATTTTTATTTGACGTCTTATCATATGACCCAACATAATGAAAATGATGCGACCTCATCTTAACTCAGCCGATGAAAATGAATGCTTGGAACCCCACGCCGCAAACAACTCCTTACAGCATGTCATCTCCTGCTGCAATTGCAAACAAGAGAAAGAAAGGACATGCTTCAATCTTGGCAAATAACACGGCAAACGCAAACAAAGCCCTCCTGAATTATTTAGTACAGTTTACTTCCACCGGATGCCCTGTTCCAAATCCTGTGAACTCAAAATAAAACTATATCACTTTGTTCCTTATTAAATTTTTAATTGAATCAGTATTGAAATAATATTTAATCATAAAGTTAATTTTAATTGAGAAAAAATGTTTAGCTGGATATGTGTCATATGATCAGGCGCTAGTTATGTTGAAGCTAAACAATTTTATTTACGTAAATATTAAAATATCGGAAACCAATTCAGGAACGTGAAGTATGACATTTTAACATATATACTTGCCTGATAATAGAATTTAAAGCTAAAAATGGCGTGAAATTTCCATACGCTTGCCAAAATGCTTAGTACGATAGAAGGGAATCGCAGTTCGACTATTTTGCAATTAGCTTTAAATTATTAGTTCTGTAACCAAATACATTGGAAATAAATTTGAATATTTAGTTTTATATCACTTAGCCGACAGGACCTTTTACATAATATTTATATGATATATTATACTTAGCTGTTGAAAGGATGTTATGTGACTGAAACATCCAAACCAAATGGATATGACAGAAATATTACCGAAGAAGAAACCGCATGAGAACATCCTTGCATGCTTATTCCTTTACCTCGCTGCCAACAACCGCACATATGTATGTAATAAAATACTGTTTTCAAAAACTGTTTCTAAAGGTCTCCGTGGTTTTCTGTAATAGGATTATGTAATATTTCTATTTCTGAATAAAACCTAAAAATAAGTACTTATATCTGTCTGTCATCCTAGAGATTAAATTAATAAATAATAAAATAATTTTCAAGTTATAATAAAATCAGCTTTTCGTTTTAAACTTTGAATTTTTTTCAAACCAAAATACACTAGTGTCTACTGATTACGGCCTTTAAACCAACTGAATAGTTCATATAAGAAATTGAGATATTAGAGTTGACTAATTGTTCATCGACCGATTACAATAGATTTAATGCAAATTATAGCATTTACATTCCTGTTTTGTTTTTTCTTTTTTCCGGTCACTCTAAAACAGAAAATAATGAATTAAGATGTTTGAAATCGTGAATGGAACGACACCTTATTATTAGCTGTTTACCTATTTCCAACCGTTGGTACTTGAATGCGAGTTGGTATTTTAATAGTATTCACTTAGTACAATATACCGCCACTTGAATAACTTTGAAAATGAGGAATGTTACCGATCATTGAGGTGTCATAAAAATAAAATTAGATTAGTCGCGCAGCTGAGGATGATGGGTGATAAATCTCAAAGATTAATTATAAATGGTACTTTTTATAAATTTGAACCTAACTTGACCTGCCCTCTCTGCAATTGTCTAGATAATGACACAATCCAACATTTTCTGTTAACATGTCCTATAATGGAGCCAATTAAAAGTCTGTTCTTATATAATTATATTAATGAAGATTGGTCTTTATCTAATTTACTGCAAATAAATGAACTTAAGAAATTAAACGATTTATTTTTGTTTACAATTGAAGCAATTAAATTTAAAAGTTTTGAATAAGGAAATTGTTTCTACAGAAATACTATTTATTATTATTATTAATATTGTATTCATAAAGTAAAATGTGAGTGTTTTTTCTTTCTATTATTATTGATCAAGTGTTAAATGGTTTGTAAACCATGTTATTTCACCGTATGGATTAGTGCTCAATTTAGAGAGTTTTACTTTTATTATTAAATATATTTTTGTTTTGTTTTTTTATAAATAATTAATGCAATAGTACTAAGATTGAAAGGAATAATTTTAATTTGTACATACCATTAAATAACTATAAGGTAAGGTCCAACCTCTTGCTAAAAGCTGTAAACTTAAAAGCAATAAAAATTTATTCTATTTTATTTATTGTTATATTAATAGAAAACGACTCCTTGCTTATATTTAGCTACTTATCCCATATTGACTATATTCGACTTAACCCCTTATTATCTGGGATGACAGATATATATTTATGCATTTCTAATGTACATTACATCAGTTAATTTTATTTTATGCTACTTGATCTTTTGTGATAGTATGCGGTTTTTATTTTATTACTATTTTTTTGTTCAATTGTATACAACGGTTATATTAGATTTTTTCCTAGTATCCAAGATTTTTTACAGATTCTTTGCCAAATTTATTTTTTTATAATTTACATTACATCTGTTAATTTTATTTTATTCTCTTTGATCTGTATTGGTGGAATGCGTTTTTTTTAATTGCCATTACAATTTACCATATGTTTAATTCATTAATTTTCTATCGAATTTATGCGCGATTGCGCTCAGCTTGGGGTAATATATCTTTTTACTTTCACTTACCTATATATGAAATATATAGTAAGTGGAAGTATTGCGATCGTGAAAAATTTCGACATCCGGTTTTCAACGGAAATACATGTTTTGGGGTCCCCTCAGTCCAAATAACCAAGTCCCGCGAAATGGTCTGTGTGTGTCTGCGTATATGCAAACAGACTAGCTCAAAAACTATAAACCGTGCGAACATGAAATTGGGTATTTAGTGTATGTATATGCCCGCGATGTAACAGCAAAAATTTCATCGAAATTGCTCAAAGGGAGGGGGTACTTTATTTAATAACTTTTTAAGTTTTTTTCGATCTTCTCAAAAACGGCTCTAACGATTTTGATTAAAGTGAGTATTTGATGTATTAATATGACCGAGATATGACTGTAAAAATTTCACCAAAATTGATCAACCAGAGGGGGACTTTACTTAATAATTTTTGTATCATTTTCACGTGTTTTTTTTTTATTTACTCAAAAACGGTTTTAACAATTTTGATCAAACTGGGTATTTGATGTATGTATATGCCAAAGATGTGATAGCCAACATTTCATCAAAATTGATCAACCGGAGGGGGGACTTTATTTAATAAATTTTGTATTATTTTCACGTGTTTTTTTTATTTACTCAAAAAAGGCTTTAACGATTTTGATCACACTGGGTATTTGATGTATGTGTATGCCAAAGATGTGATAGCCAACATTTCATCAAAATTGGTCAAACGGAGGGGGCACTTTATTTCATAATTTTTTTCCAATTTTTAGCTTTCTTTCGATGATCTCAAAAACGGCTTTATCGATTTTAATCAAATTCGTCAAGTTTAATGAAAATTAGGTGTTCTTTAATATCGGGTAAGCTTTATCATTATTAAAATGTTCTGAGGGGGCTTAAATGGGGTAATGGCCTTTTTTGGTTGTTTGGTTTTTTCTTTCCTATAAAGTACCTTTGTTTTTGTTTATATGGAGAAATTAACTGTCTCTCATTACGCTTAAAAATAGAAAATGGCTAAATATGAGATATGATGAAAATAAAGAAAACATATAGAGGAGAAAAAAAGAAAAATATTCAGTAAACTCATAAAACTCCTTGAGCCCACTCATCAGTTGAAAGAAATTTTTAATATTGTTTAAAAGTCTGAAGTCAAAATGCATAAGTACTATTTGTATAATGATGCTGGTAGGTTAGTTTTATAACTAAGGTTATTAACAGTTAGTTTTATAACTAAGGTTACTGGCTTTTAAAAATAGATTTAGTTCTGTTCTCATTAATAGGCTAAATGATTAGGATTTAAACAAAAGTCGTTTCTGTACTTCAGAATGTTTAATGGATATTCTTTTGACCCATATTATGTCACACATGCTGATGTTTTTTCGCTTTAATTTATATGAGGCGGACTTGGGGGAAAAAAAAATCGTAGAATTAAAAAAGTTCATATCTGAGGTGAGTCGAAAGGAAAACCTCTGTCTTAGGGTTTGTTACATAATAATATAATTTATTGATATCGATGCATGTAACACTAAGATAAAGTACGAGTTATTATCACTTCTACTTTTACAAACATTTCTCTCTTTGTGTGGAATCCTTATAACAATAAGGACCCATTCACCAGTATGAAAAGGAACTTTCCCAAGAAGTCACCACTTCCTCTTCGACTAAATAGAAAGGCTAGAAAAGTCCTCCGAGCCTTTATTCAATCACGGCATTGACATCTGCTATGTGGCGGTGTCAGTTTCCTAGATGATATTCCAAAGAGGAATCATCTTTTTATGACAAACCTTTCTCAGGTGTTACGCAATATAGCTAAAGAGCTGAAGAGACAGGCAACTTCATCTTTATTAAGAGAACTAGAAATATTAAGTTTTACTTGCACCTACTTCGTACATTGGTGAACACCACTTTGTAAAAGCGACTGGAACAATGAAGAGATTATTTTTTCTGTTCATCTGCGTTATTTTTGCTAGTTCTAGTGAGGGTTTTATTTAAAGTTTAGGTAAAGCTGTTTTCTTGATTTCTTATATTGCTCGAAATTATTAAGACGCGAGAAATTAGTGATGTAAAACTATCGATAGTACTATCGAGCCTATCGATCTGTAGTTTTTATCGATAGTTCAGACTATCGAGACTATCGAAAACATTGTTTTTAAAGGATAAAGTGGTAGCCTCTGCCTCTGATCACTTGATGTTTTGCTTACTCTTCTCCTATATAAGCCATGAAAATGAAAAAATCAAAACAAAATGTAACAGTGTAATTTTATTTGTGTTTCTAACAAAATACGATAATCTACTCTTTAAAAAAATATTAACTTCAGACAAAAAAATGAGACTGAAAAATTGAATGGTTTTATCATACATGACTTCCAATTTGATGGAATAATATACAAACAAAACAACTGATTACCTGTCAGTCCCTTGACTTGAAAATTACTTGGTTAATGGCCTAGAAACGAAATCACATTTTTTGTAGCAAAAGATTTTCGACCTCTATAAATCAAATAAATAAATCAAAAGTAGCTTCAATTTAAGCATTTGGCACAAAAAACCAACAATGTTTTAGTACTTATATATACCATTATTGCATTATTGGTCTACGCCATACTTCAAAATTATGTTATTCGTGTATAATTGATCATATATTATATATTGATCATATATTATTAATCATATATTATCACACTAAATTTAAAATAGTTAAATAATAGGACTTTCGATTAGCTTTCTAACAATTTCTTGTTACCGTTCATAACGTCCGTTTAACAGCAACTGCATTAGACCTTTCAAACATTAACGTGATTTCACGAGCAATTTTTGCACCATTTAAACTTGAACATTAAATGCACTCGTTTCTTACTCTATGCTTTCGGAGGAGCAACTACAATTTTTATTGTTTTTTGTTAGATTTTTTTTTCTAGTCTTACAGATTCTTTGCCAAATATAATTTCATCAATTTTAGGGTAAGAACATATCTAGTAAGGCTTCCTAGGTTTGTCAGACCGTGCAAAATAAAAAAAGTATTGCTATGTTACATCAGTGCGTGGCCAATATGGCGCCGCTCAGTGTGTCCCTTATCTGTGAAGGCCCATCGCGTTTGTATTAAATAAGAAATTTTAAGGTAAAAAAAAACAATAATTTTACTTATTTAATTACTTTTAATTGATTTAAGTACAAATTTGAGCTATTTCCCACTGAAAATGACACGTTAGTACGGTTTAGATCTCCAGTAAAAAGAACCAGTTGAAACCAACCAAGAACGAAACCAGTCGACAGATGCGATCTAATAAAGCTGAACAAGACCTCATTTAACTGAAAATGACGCGATGGGAGTTCGCTTACATTGCGGACCCATAACTTTCCGAAATAAGCCAAGGCCAAATTTAATATAGCAGTAGCTTCACCCGATAATTATTATTATCAACAGAGATTCTGAGGGCTGGTTTTTCTGTTATTGTCGCTTGCATTTTGTCACATAGTTGTTTGAATAGAAAATTCGACCAGTGGAAAAAAACCGAAGTAAATTTAGCCAGTGGAATCTTAGATGATTTATTATTATTCTAGGACAGTTTTATAAAACTCACTTGTCTTTCAAGTATGATTTTAAATAAAATTCAATTATATTTTTTTCTTCTTTCCAAATAGGTAAAACTAATAAAAATTCCGTATAGAGGGTCGAATTGACACGCCTGAAATAGGACGCACCCACCCATTCTTAATCGCTAAAGAACTACCACCTAAATGTCAAAATTGTAATTACATATTAACAGTATTTCATATTAGTTTGTTTTTTAACGTCACTTTATGCCATTAAGGGTAATCGTATGATTCTACAGTGGGAGTACTAAATTTTATCTATCCAGGTTTAATTAGGATAGGGATCTTTAATGAGTACCTGACATCGCACAAGCTCGGGACGATTTCAGGTGCTTATCATTTTACGTCCTATACGAGGGACGGACTAGCTAAGGATTTTTACTCCTTTTAAAAAATCCTAGGGCCACCACGGGATTTGAACCCGCGACCTTTAGTATTGTAGGTTGCCAAGCTAACCACTACACCACAGGTGACCCCACATTTCATATATTCCAGCAATTGTATTTATATTTTAATATTACATTTGTAATTTAATAAATTACAACAATCGTATTTTCCAACATATGCTTAAGATGTAAGGAAGGCTATGCGAATAACACAATCCATTAGCTATGTTTTTCACTGCCTTCTAAATAGGAGGGTAATTAATCCAGCTGGCTTCCATATTAAGAGTGAAGAATTGTTGATAACACAATAATAAATCAGAAAGGGAGCCAGGAGATAAAGTTGCCAGGTTATTAGCGAGTTGCCTGGAGGCAGGAATTCCGCGAGCTCTGAGAGAGATGGAGAGAGCCATTGAATTCTAATTCTGGCCCCGCATGCTGAATATGTTTGCGCCCACTTAGGCTGTGTAAACCCTCTTCCCCGAGGGCATCAGGTTCCGTTTTGCCTCTTTTAGTCCGACATTTCGGGGCGTCTCCCAGTTGCCGCTTCAAGATGGTAAACACATTCCCCAAACAGTTTTCGCCTCGTACTAGCCACCTGTTTCCCACTCGTTTTCTAGGAATCTGTTCCGCTTGTTTGAGCCATGTCACTTTATACTAATGGCTTTTGACTTTCACTATTAAATTCCCCTAACCATGTTGATATAGCCGAAAAATGTCAAGATGCGGGAAAAGCCATGATTTGTTATCGGTATATACCGAACATAACGTCGTCCGTTTCTGTTTTCATATTTTCTATAAAGGACTATAATGGACTACAATTGATAACCAGATTCGCAAGCCGGAAATTAGGCCGAAACATAAAAACAGAAAACATTTCCTTAATTTACTGTAGTGAAGAGAAATGTAAAAAATTAATAGCTTTATACCATTGGTGTAACCAAAATTTGTATAATATTGTGTTATACAATATTTCTACAATATTTCCACAATATTATAAAATTAGAATTTTATAAAACTTTAAAGCTCGCTTTTTTAATATTAATAGTTTTACACATTTCCTTTGGACCGACAGTACTATTGTTGACTTTTTTACTACTTGACTATAAATACCTAATTTACTTTGAAAATCAATGATGCCTAGAAATGCTTGCATGCTTAAGAAATACAACAGTTGGGACGAAATCATTAGGTATTAATTTAATCATTATCGTGGGTAAGCATCTTATTTTTAATTTTATATTATTTTTAAATATTTTATTTTTGAAGAGAAAAGATTGGGCTCAGCCGGGAGTCGAACCCATGTCCTCCGCGTGACATGCGCGGTACGCTAACCAATACGCCACCGAGCTTGGCTCCAACCGGAGCCAATCTAAAATATTTAAAAATAATATAAAATAAAAATAAGGTGGTTACCCACGATAATGATTGAATTAATATAAAATACCGTAAAACGGCGTGACATTGTGACTAATGGGGTGACTTTGTGACAAGCCTATTTTTCTAAAGTTTTTGAATTTCCCTCCTTAAAAAGAATCAGGTTAGGCAATTCAGTGTATCTTTCAGGTAGTCAGTAGTGTGCTGCAACCTACTGGCCACATATAACTTCTTTCATTCCATTTACCATGGTGCTTTATTTCATATATGTTTGATTGTTATCATTTAGTTGAAACCTTGAAATAAAGCACCATGGTAAATGGAATGAAAGAAGTTATATGTGACCAGTAGGTTGCAGCACATTACTGACTACCTGAAAGGTACACTGAATTGCCTAGCCTGATTCTTTTTAAGGAGGGAAATTCAAAAACTTTAGAAAAATAGGCTTGTCACAAAGTCACCCCATTAGTCACAATGTCATCCCTTTTTACGGTAATTTAAATTGACGATGTCAAGAGATACCACAAATTGGACAAAAATTGTCCACCTCCCGTTACTACTCGCAAAACTTGCGAAATCGGGAGAGAGGTTAAAGTGAAGATGAAGGAAGCTCGGGGACGCAGTGGTTAGCGTACCGCGCATGTCACGCGGGGGACCCGGGTTGGACTCCCGGCTGAGCCCAATCTTTTCTCTTCAAAAGTATTTAAAAATAAAATCATTAAGCGTTTGCTGAAGTAATTTATAATGGGAAATGTTATCTATTTGTGACAGTTATTTTTAGAATCCTTAAAACTGATTATATCCGAAAAGTTGCTCAGAATTTAAATCCTATAAAAATTTTTAACATAACGGTGAAAAATTCACAACCTCAAAATGCCCCTCTTCTATAAATGATAGATCATAGTTTACTTGTAATTTTGTTTTGTATTTAATGGTTATTATTAGTTTCCTATTAATTCTGTTTGTTGATTTTTTATTTATGAATTTTCTTTTCGTATTATATTTTTTCGACTATCTATTTTTTCATTTTGTAACAATTTTTTCATACCTAAAGCTACCATACTATAAACGATTACCTTACTGATAAAATTTAATAGCTAATACGATATATTTTATGATACGATGTAAAAATATGTTGCAACCGTGTTTATTTAAACACGGTTTAGTTAAAGTGAACAGTTTTGTAAAACATAGACAGTAGAATTCCAATAAGACGTTTTGAAGTAGAAACTGATTACTTCCATGTTTTCCAAAACACATAGAAAATTGTGCTTTTCACAATAAAAACTGGTGCATTTTTATGTCATCGGTTTTGCCGCATTTCTAAATAAAATAAAATGCCTCCAACATGTAAAGGATGTAAAGAATCCAAGATTAGATGGTTTTAAAATTGGAAGGATGCTTCTGGACTCTCCTTTGAAAGGGAGCAATATGATCTATTTTTAGATTTCTTTCAAAAACTTATTTTAATTGTTTGTTGTTGTTGATTGTTAATAATAAGATATTTTTTCAAAAAAACACTTTTTTTTTCAAGCTAGGTATCTCAAGAATCTATGCTCTGAACAAAAATCTCCTGTCATGACCAATCTTTTTTTTTAAGTAAAAAAGAATTTAAAAATACACAGCAAAATGGGTTTTGCCTTAAACATTTGCACGAAACTAAGATAATAAAAGATAATTGAACATGCATTGTTTTTGATGGTAAGTTAATAAAGTTGATTAATTAAGTAATTAAAAAATAAAATATACATGGTAAAATAAAATTAATTATTTTCTCAAAATTACTTTTTTTTTTTTTAGTTTTTCATTCTAAAGCAAACATTTTTTATAGGAAGAGATTTTTGTACAGCACATAGATTCTAAGATATCTTAGTTGATAAAAACGGTTTGATAAAAATGGATAACTTGTTAGCTTTTATTAAAAAAAAAAAAAAGGTCAAATTAACATCTAATAACTGACATCAATTTTTAATACATTGTATCCTTAAAAATTGTAGAATTGTAGAATAAAATTGTATATAAAAATCTACAGTTTTCACTTTAACATAGCGCGGGAAGTCCATTTCTTGGCTAATGTAAACCGTTTCCGAGCACCTAGCCTTGACGGTTATTAATTCGGATTGATGTATTTCTACTGTAAAAACTTACCATAACTGTTCTATATTTTTCAAGTTTTCCTGAGATGTACTGCGCTTTGTACCGATCTGTGATGTACCGATCTTTTAATATATAAAACCTAACAATTAATGCCTTTTGATTAGGCACTTGGCAATTACTGAATTAAAGAGTGTAGAACTGATCATAATGTTTCTTTTCGTTATTTCAATATAGATACACTATTACTGTCCTTTCAAAAAATATTTGTAAGAAGTTAAAAGACTAATATAACAATTAAAATAAATAAAAAAATAATAAAATAAATCTATGTAATCATAAATATTTATAATTTTAAAAAATCACTTTTTTAGAGGTAATATATCAAGATACAAAACATTGTTGTTAGGATAGAAAATTCAATAAGTATTAGATAAAATTTTACCTGGACATAATCAATTTTTAATACATTGTATCCTTAAAAATTGTAGAATTGTAGAATAAAATTGTATATAAAAATCTACAGTTTTCACTTTAACATAGCGCGGGAAGTCCATTTCTTGGCTAATGTAAACCGCTTCCGAGCACCTAGCCTTGACGGTTATTAATTCGGATTGATGTATTTCTACTGTAAAAACTTACCATAACTGTTCTATATTTTTCAAGTTTTCCTGAGATGTACTGCGCTTTGTACCGATCTGTGATGTACCGATCTTTTAATATATAAAACCTAACAATTAATGCCTTTTGATTAGGCACTTGGCAATTACTGAATTAAAGAGTGTAGAACTGATCATAATGTTTCTTTTCGTTATTTCAATATAGATACACTATTACTGTCCTTTCAAAAAATATTTGTAAGAAGTTAAAAGACTAATATAACAATTAAAATAAATAAAAAAAATAATAAAATAAATCTATGTAATCATAAATATTTATAATTTTAAAAATTCACTTTTTTAGAGATAATATATCAAGATACAAAACATTGTTGTTAGGATAGAAAATTCAATAAGTATTAGATAAAATTTTACCTGGACATAATTGGAGAAATCCGAAAAACGTCCTCCCAGGTTTTTTTTTTTCAAATGAATAAAAGAAAAAGCTTTGCCATAAACGATCTTTTTTTTTTTTTTCGAGTTTTATAGTTTTTCTTATTCCAGTTCTTATTTCGAGAAATGTTCTGCTATTTGATAGTTTCTGGAATGATTGACTCACTCTATTACTTTCGCTTTTATTTGTTTGTTTCAAATATCAATTTTTTTCTAAGTTATTTTTTTGTGTTTCACTAACGTAACTGGTATATTTTCGAAAGCACTTTGAATTATTCAACATATTGTTTTCTCTTAATTATAAAACAAGCGCATAATATTAATTATCTTAATTGATAATGGATATGTTATGTAATAAACAACTAATCTGCAATAATCTATTTTTTGAGACAATAGGGCTTTTATGGAATCTTTGCAAAGCAGATTTAAAAAATAAGTAACTAATAGAAAAAAAAAATCTTCTTATAAAAAATGTTTAATAAATAAACATAATTATCAATATTTCCTTACTCTGTAAAATATTGATTTTCTCTTTAATTTATTTAGGAATTTTAATTAATATATTTTTTTAATTAATATATTAATTCCCAACATCATGGTGCAGCTAATATAAGATGACAGTTTACTCATTATTGAAAGGAAGTGCTTTTTATTCATACTAGATAATTATGGATTTATATTATCAAATTTGTCGGTCCTCCAGGCCATATTTTATATGTAGAATACTTAATCAGTTTGCGATTGAAGATTTAAGTTGAAATGACAATAGCCTTAAATGCGAAAGTAAAGTGACAGGTATAATTCATACAGTCGAAAAAAAGGACTTCATGCCAATTAGATGAGAGGTTTTAAGGGTCAGGATTATAGATACTACTGTACATTGCAGGGATTTATTTTTTAAAAAATACAATATACACAATTTTAAGTTATACCTTAGAAATCTATATGTACTAGGCTTTGTAGAATGTATGATTGTAATTTTCATGATATTCTATGTTATTCTAATTACTATTTTGATTTAGATCAGCTATCCGTTAATATAGGGGTGCATCTATTTATGTTTTTAAATATAAGTATCAAAAATGTGACCTAAGACCTAGCTAAATGCATTTTTAGCTTTTAAGAGCATTCTTCGATGTCGGATTGGCAGCTGTTGACAGTTCCGAGTACTTGAAGTCTCTATTGGAAATCTTTTGTTATGCATGTTGCGCAAGACCCTCTCACCTTCACTATTGCAAGAATGGCAGTCCTACCATTCAGATAGCAATGGTGAAAAAGACTAGGAAAAAACCGCATGCTCCTCAAGGGAAAGTGGTACTGTACTGCTAACGAAGATGAAAACATCGGCTGGAGGGCCGGTAACTGCTCCTCAAGACCATTTAACACCTCGCTGAAGAAAGTCATCCAGATCTGGTGTCATTGTCTCGGCATTCTTGGAGGCGCCGCAGTGAAATCGGAAATGGGAACATCCGATCTGGAAAGAAAACAGGACCACTTTAATGGGTCCTCCGCAGGATAGGCAACTGTCCTCTTCCTTGTTTTGTTTTAATGTTACAAGTAATGGCAGTCTTATAGAACTTAAAAAAAAAAAAAAAATCTGCCTAGCGTCATACCTTGTATTTTATCGTGGTGAGTGTATATATGAGGTCCCTAAATATATATTTATCAAAGCCGAGAAATAGGAAAAAAAAAATCCTCAGTAATTTCCTCAGTATGTGCATGTCCGTGTATTTCTGAATGTCCGCTCGGAAAGGAACTACTACTAATCCTTGCCTAAGCCCGTTAGAGGTCAATATGCCATCGACTTCTTGCGCCTGAGGGCTTTCGGGTTGCCTTCGATTGGTAGCCTTCACGCTTCGACGCTATCGCAATCTTTTATCTCGTGGAGGTAGTTACAGGCATATGCATCAGCCATCCAAAAGGCTTGATCGTACTTTATTTTATTAAAACGCTGGAAAGGATACAGAATAAGCCTAAACAAGCATTGGATAGGAAAATGCCTACGGAAATGCTTGCCCTGTTTTCTCCTGCCCGCAACGAAGTGATCAACTTGTCGGTGATTGAAAAAGATCACTGGGCAAAGAGTCTTTTTTTGCGGTCAGCGATTTTCTCCGCTCTGCTGAACTTCACTTAGCTATCGATTTTTTAAAAGACTTTTTCCCTTAATCGAATAGGTAGGTAATTGTATTTATACTAGTACTCACACTCAACGTTCGATGTTCTCAACGTTTTAATACAATTTAGGTAATATTATTAGTAACTTATTTCAAGTATGTATACATTATCTCTTTTCCTCCAATTATTATACCTTAAATATTTTTTTTTTTTTTTACTTTCTGTATTGTAATGTTTGCCTTTTCCCCCTTACTGATGACAATTTGTAAAGGTTAATTATTTTTAAATTTACTTAATGATTTTTATAACTTTCAAGTCGAATATTGTCAGCAAATCATATTTTTTGACACTTTATTTTAAACCATTCTTGTTAATTCATTTCCCTGTTTTTTGATCTTCACTCCTCCAATTTGAATGAGAATTCGGAATAATATAAAAATTATTTTACATAAATTAAAAATCAAGTTGAATTTATTATGTGGAGAACATAGGATTGATGGCTAAGAATCTTATCTGCATATTTTAATAACTTTTTAAAAATAAATTTATTAATATTTACTTTATTAAATTTAATGATAGATACTAACAAACGAATTTCCAATTTTATAAACATTTAGTAACCTTTTTTTCGACGTTTCAGAAAGAAGATGCTCACTTCTTCAAGATTCGTCCTTTGAACAGCACTCACGTTTCGCTGAGGCTGTCACAGAGCTTGGAGAATCTCGTCGACAACCCAGTGCCGCAGAATGTTCTCAAGTTCAGGCTGGCTTGCGATTCAGATGAACATGACGAAACAGTAAGTTGAATAGTCTCGATATGAATGTATAAATCAGTGTTACTAAGGTAGTAATTAAAATTTAATATTTTAAATAAACAAAATATATAATTGTATAATATAAACGAATTTGATATACATTTTCAGGAGAATAAAAAAAAAAACTGTCACCAGGATGAAAATTTCTTGTAATGTCGGTAGTATTATATATGCATAACAAATCGTTGGCAAATAGAGAATTTCAAAAAGAATAATACTTAGTTTATAATGTAGCAGAACGTAATGGAGGTTGACAACTGGCTAATTGCTAGTTTCAGATTATTTAACGGAAACTTTTGGTTTCCATGGTACTCTATGAAATTGTCATAAAACTATAACATAACATAAAATAAGAAATCATCTTTTTAATTTAAAAGAAGTCATCACCAAGAAAGCCCTTTGGGATCGAGGCGACACAATAATAAATAAATAAATTTATTAGAAAATAAAGAAAGCTTTGAGCTTTGACGAGAAAATTGTAGAAGGAGAAAAGTGCGTGCTGTTAAAAATATCGATCGGTTACATTTTATAAATACAATTTACTTTAACCAAAACTTTTTTTTGTATAGATTTACATTAAGAAATATTACCTGTCCCTACCTCAACAGAATACAATATCTTCGTCGTTTTCTGAAAAATACTCAAGCTCTCACTATATGAAAATAAGACACTGCTTTATGGGGTATTTACTAGTGGAATAAAAAAAAATCTTATTTTGATATAAAAGTTTTATTTTTTCCCTTTCTTGTGGATTTTTAGATAATATATTACGGTCCTGTCGAAGAAAGAAGGGTTGTAACTTTGGCATTAGTTACAGTGTTCACATAATTTTTATAGAATAAAATTAAGTATAATGAAAAAAACGTAAATAGAACAAAATCAGATTAAATATTAATGAAAACAATAAATTTGAACTAAAGTAAAGCAAAATAAAATCATAAAACCAGGCGTAACATCCGTTTTCTTTTATAATAATTTCCAATTTATAACTGGTCCTCTAATTTCCTGGGATTAAATTGTTCGATTTCGTTTAGTAGATCTAAACTACTACGTATGAGCAATAACCAGGACAGCTTATTTTTTGTTATAATTTCATTTGTTTAAATATCAACATTTCGGCCACGCGGCCATCTTCTAGTCTCAATCTGCCTATACTAGTAATTTATCATTTTTATTTATTCAGCAATGTTATACATTGTTGCTTCGTTTATGATTTAAAAAAAAAAAAATGGTTTCAACATTTAAAGGTATTGTCAAAAACATTTTTTTATAAGCAGTTAATGTGGTAAAAAACAGTTTGACAATACCATAAGATGGTGAAACCTTTTCTTTTTTAAAAATCTTAAACGAAGCAAAAGTGTATAACATTGCTGAATAAATAAGAATGACAAATTACACAAATTACTAGCATGGGCAGATTGACACTAGAAGATGGCCGTGTGGCCGAAACGTTGTAATTTAAATAAATGAAATTATGAAAAAATAAGTTGTCCTGGTTATTGCTCCTACATAGTAGTTTAGATCTACTAAAACAAATAGAATTAGTATTCTTTATTTATACTAATATTGAAAGGACATCGTTTATGGACTAAATTAATTAGGTGAGAGACTTTACTACTAACTTCCTTTGATTTTTTACCATCGAATTGCATCGCCTAAGTCCAACTAACAAATCAATTTCAAACTAACAACACTTCCTTGCGATTATAGATCCTCCCTTACCGAACTGCCAATTACTCGGCTTCCCTCTCATCGAAGACCAGTTCCACTTCTGAGTAGTTAAAAACGTCTCGCGAGCATAATTGAAAAAAACAAAAAAAAAACCACTTGTACAACATTTGCTTGAATCAATCCTAACAGTACGATTCCATGTAATCTTTTTTTCTTTTTGGCCACTTCTTAATGTCTTCCGTATGGAAGCTATCCTAGCCCGTTTTTCTACTTAATGGAGCTCTCTCCCAAAATACGATCCGTCACACTCCGAATCTTGTTGGTTTAGTTTCCATCTGCTCTTACACAACAAGAATATCCAGTAAAAACTAAATACTTTTTTTTTTTTTCAAAAAGCATTGATTGTGCAAACATTATTAAAATCTACAACTATTAATTATAACTATTCTGAATGACGACTAAGCAAGATTAAAAATTGCCATAAATGTCCATAATTTCAAGGATGACATTTTTTTCCATTGATTACTCTGAATTATGTATAACTTGAAAATTTAGAAACACTTTAAACACTAGAAAATATGTTCAAAAAATGCACTCAAACATTATAGAAGCTATAGAATACATAATATATTGATGGCAGCTCAATCTAAATCAACAGGTTCCTATCGGAGGTTCTCTCCTCATATATGAAACGAAATTAAGTAAGACGTAAATTTTATATCATTTCAAGATTTTTGTAATCATCTTGGGTACTTGTGTAACTCACAATGTTATGCATAAGCTGATACTAAACCCACTGATAAGGCCTCGTTTTCGTATTGCGAAAATAATACCAAAATTTTTACTATAAAAAAAACCCAATTTATTAATTTGTGTAAGTACTGCTTATCAACGAAAATAGAAATTTTATGCTGAAAAATAGTGCGATGGGTCAAAAAATAACATAAATACCGAAAAGAAAAACACACCGCAAATGTAGAAACAATTGTAACACTTTAAAAAGGCAATGAGCAGTAAATAAAAGATAATAAGCACCCAAAAACAATTAAGGCAGCACGTTATAGTCGTAGTTGATAACGAAGGTAGGTTACACAAGGAGTTAATGGGTGTCCGAATGTACACAAATACCGTATCTTGTATAAATATTATTAATTTTTTCTTCTAGCTATATTCAGTTTATTTAATTTAACTAAAGGATGAGAATTTATTAATAAGCCGAAGCAAATCAAATTGAAGTAGTTCATTTTTTTCTTTTATTTTGTGGAAATTCTCTACTTTTTTCATTGTTTAAATTATCTACCCCTTGATTTGCATACAGGTCAAAATAAATTTTTTTTAAATATTTTAGATTAATATGTTATTTATTAGCATTCTAAAAAGAAATCCGTAGTAGTGTTAGCTTTTTTTAGGGGCTAAGCTAGGGGGTAGCTCAAAAGCAAATTCTCTTATCATACCTAATATGATTAGGTTAACCTATTTGTTATTTCCCCTTTAATCCATTTTTTTATCATCTATTTGTATTTTGTAACATAGTAAAAGTTTTGTACTTGGCATTCGTTAACTCAGGGACATATTTTACTGTCGAGCAAGTCACTGATATGAGGGACGCGGCTGGTATCGTTAGCTGAGCCGGCCACTTTCTTTTCAGCTCCAGCTGCCATCGCTCATCCGGATTGATCTTGCTGGAGCCACTTGATTTATAACAACTGGCATTAGGGGTCCCAGTTCTTCCAGGAGAGCACTGTTATCGCGCGCTCTTATGTTCAGTTAAAACCAAGTTCTCTGTTATTTCTTATTTATATTTATTTCTTTATGGGCTCTACATGGTGCAGACTAAAGTAACGTTTATTACAGACGAGAACCAGGAACATGCTCCAATAACAGGTTCCTATCGGAGAAAGCCCCTTTCTATTATCTGATAGGATCTAGGATCGGAACCGCGATCACTTGCTTCGTTACGTCCGTATCCAGTTATTTTGATTTATTGCAGCGTTACTCAATGTTTCATTCTTATCACGATAAAATTTCATATACATCATACCATCCTTAGGTAAAACATAAACACTTCTTTCGTATTTTAAGTTTTTGTTATTTTATTTTATTGGATGGATAGTCTATCTATTCCAATCATAATGACCGAGGAGTGGATCACTTGGAGCTGCGAATCCCGTCAAACTTCCTCATTCTTTGTTTCTTGTAATACTTCCAAGTACATAGTATTCATAATTAACTCATTAAATGTAACCCTCCTTCATATAGTTAAGATCTTGCTACGCGTGATCCCGCATGTCGTGCAAAGATTTTTTTTTTTCAAATCTATGGATTCTACTTTCTAGAGTACCCGATTCTACGTTCTCAGTGTAGACTTTTCATTTAGCCTAGGAAGAGAGGAGTTGTACACTCCATTAAAGTGTTGGCTTATTTAATTTTTTTTTCTTTTAAGTAAAGTAATAACAATAAAGTAAGGGTAAAAAAAATAAAAGGGATAAAAAAAAAAGTAGTGAGTCGATGGTGATGAGAAAAAAATCTTTTGGGGTTTTTCTCAACATTTAAAAAAAAATACTTGTTTCATAAGAAGGAATCAAATTATTTTCTTGGTGTATAAAAAATAAAATGGCGGAAAATTTTGATTCTTAGGAAAGCAAATTTTTGAAAAATATAACATGCAATGAAAAATATGTAGGCAAATGTGATGGATAGCCGACTATATTATTTCAATAATAGTTTTTAAGTACTGGTCATCATGAGGAGGACGGCTTCAATGTTCCAATTCCAATGATCTATACGATTATAGTCTCTTAATACTTGTCAATTTATGTATCAGTTAGAATACAGGTTGCGAAGGATGTGGGCCGAAATTTCTTGATTGAATTTTATCCAACTTCTCCTTTTGATCCTGATCATAATTATATCATTGCTTTACATCAACTTCTGTAAGCTTCATCGAGTTGATGGAAAGTAGGATCAAGCTGCTTGGTTTGAAACCGAAATGGAGACCAATTCCAAAGATCCAAAGAAGATGAAAGATGAAGAAAGCTTACTTGGCTCTTAAGAAACGAAAGTATGTAGTAAGTTACGATTTTCGGAAACATTTTTATAAGTGAGACCGGGAAATAACTTTCTTTTTTTCAAATATCACTTAAGTTTCACTTAGTCTTAATTTCTCCTGATAATAAGATTTATTCTATGTACGACTATATATAAATGAATAGTTCAAATTCATCCCATCAAAATCTATTTGAAAAAAATTTAATTTAATTCGTTGCGTGGATCATAAATATCTAGCGAATATATGCATTTCGAATACGTATTACAAAAATGTGTTAAATTTTAGGAATTCGGTAATAATGTTCATAAGGGATGTTTCAGTTTTGGTGTTTGTCATATGTAATTGTTTTAAGATGATAAAAATCAGGCTATTATTGGGAGAAACCAAAACAGTTATTTTCAAGTATTTCTTAGCCGATTAGCTTTTAATAAGGCCTTTTTTAGTTTGGAACAGGACGTTGCTTCGCATTTCGACTGCCGAAGGCTATTAAAATCGAACAAGGAGACCTGTTGGTTTACACAGTAAAGGATATTGATCAATCTTTGGATGAAAATGTTTTAGTTCAATATTATTTAGTTTAATCCAGTATTGGTCAACAAACTTAAACGTTTAAATATGTCTAATCCATTGTAAACGCCTCTGGCAGTAAAAAAACGAAGTAAAGTTTTGTTCCAGACTTCTTAAACCATGTAAACAGTATTCATAATTTGATGATTTAAAATTTGGCAACAATTATTTCCTTTAAAAGGAATAATAAGCAAAAGCAAAAGAAAATATTATACCAGATGTATATATATATATACATGTATATACATGTATATACATATATATATATATATATGTATGAATATGCCCATTCATACTGTCAAAATACTATATACATGGTTTTGTATATAAAGAGAAAAATATTTTATCTTTATTATATTCGTGAAATATATTTTCATAGGAATATTATTTATCATATCTCCGAATCACTATTTTTTAAAAATGATATTCTTATTTCTCTGCGTTAAAAGTTGAAGTTTAGTTCTGCTCATTGACTTCCCATGAACACTTTTTCTAAGAAAGAATTGCTGTGTTTCTACTTTCTTCGAACCTTTTTTTTTTTCACTTACTTTTCTCCTGTGGGTCAGCTAGGCGTATTATCCTTTAGCCACATTTTGGGCAGTTGTCCTGCAGGCCCGATGGCGGTTTTGTGTCCAAACCAGGGTAGTGGAAAACGCTCCCCGAAGGCAATAAAAAGGAAGAGCCTCTAGACCACGAAATGAAAGTGAGCTCGATTCAAAGAGTGAGTTTGGTGTGGCAAAACCCCAAAACTACATATGGGTTGTCAAAGATTAGTAAAAAAAAAAATAAATAATCTAACTTAATGATTTCTGAAAAAAAAGAAGTAAAAATTACAAACGCCATTGGTCTCTATTGATCAAAAGAGTTCCAAAAGGTCATCTCAACCTTACTATTCTATAGGAAGTGTTCCTAATAAGTACAGACTAAAAATACCAGGAATTCTTCAACAAATTTCCTACGAAAAGTTCTGTAAAGACTGTAAAGAGATGTACTACGTACTTACATACTATGTATGTAAATCTGTTTGATTAATCACTGTTTTGAATTAGATTTTTAATTAGCATTTAGAATCTGCATCTAAGGTAAAACTTCCATCTTAACTCTTTCACTCCTAGTAAGGTTCCAAGAACAATACACGAATCTAAAAATGAAAAAAATCGTTTAACTTTTTGTAGGACAAATTTTATAGAAAGTTCAAGTCATAATGAAAGAAATAATCATCGGCTGTTTTCATATTGTACGATTATGCTGTGACTGTACCTAACACTCATGGTGTTTTGATAATTATGGTTTTAAAATTAACATAAAAGCTTGTATTTAAATATATTTCTAAATCTATAATGAATGACTAGCCCTAGATCAGAAACGAAGAAGAGTTTGGCCAAAACTTTTCTGGATGATGTGGAGCAAGATCTTGGGGTTCTTAGAGTTCGTTGCGGACCAGGACAGGACAGTTTGGAGGAAGATTGTGAGGCCAAGGTACAGCAAGGACTATAGTGCCACCAGCAAAGGAAGAAATCTTGGAATATTCCCGATCTGAAATTTAACTTTAATTTTTACGGAAGAATCTATTAATTTATTTATGAAATTAAAAACAACTTCACTCGTTATTTTCAAGAAATTAATTTTGAAATAAACTGGAATTACTATATTATTACTTTCACTTACCTATATATGAAATATATAGTAAGTGGAAGTATTGCGATCGTGAAAAAATTTGACTTCCGGTTTTCAACGGAAATACACGTTTTGGGGTCCCATGAGTCGAAATGACCAAGTCCCGCGAAATGGTGTGTGTGTGTGTGTGTGTGTGTGTGTGTGTGTGTGTGTGTGTGTGTGAACAGACTGGCTCAAAAACTATAAACCGTGCGATCCTGAAATTGGGTATTTAGTGTAGGTATATGCCCGCGATGTGACAGCATAAATTTCATCAAAATTACTTAAAGGGAGGGGGTACTTTACTTAAAAACTTTTTAGGTTTTTTTCGATTTTCTCAAAAACGGCTCAAACGATTTTGATCAAACTGAGTATTTCATCTATTTATATGCCCGAGATATGACTGTAAAAATTTCATCAAAATTGATTAACCGGATGGGGGACTTTACTTAATAAATTTTGTAACATTTTCACGTGTTTTTTTTATTTACTCTAAATCGGCTTTAACGATTTTGATCAAACTGGGTATTTGATGTATGTATATTATATGCCCGAGATATGACTGTTAAAATTTCATTAAAATTGATTAACCGGAGGGGGGACTTTACTTAATAAATTTTGTATCATTTTCACGGGTTTTTTATTTACTCAAAAACGGCTTTAACGATTAACAAAAATAAGAAATGGATGTAGAAAAATGTGTGACTTTGGGAAATTATATTTAACAAAACACGTCAATTTCTTATCTAAGTAAGTTGGTAAGTGAAAGTTGTGTGTTGCGCGCACGCACCAGATTTTTTTTAATTGTAGTTCTACTTGATGGGAATTTAACCAATAAGTATTCGTTAGAAATCATTCGCTCACGGTGTTAAACAGTTACAGTGATTGGCAATAGTAAAGGAGACAGCGCAAATATCATCCTATTACTTTGCGCCGTTAGATATTCAAGGTAATAATTAAGATTTTATCGTTAATTAAATTGATGACTTTATCAGATTTTTATATTTAAAATATGTTATAGATTCTATATTTAACAGTCTAGCAAAGTTGAATTTTATAGCTGGAATGAGATGGGTGACGTTTTAATTGGAAGTCATTTTCTTATTTGACATAGAGGACGTAGGAATGGTTGTGATACAGTTTTCAATATTGCTAGCAAGGATAATAATAATTTTTTCGCGGGTTGCGATTGATGACTCATTTTTTATTTAAATTTATAACCAAAGTTTCGACCCACTTTTCAGGCATCTTTAGGGCTGAGACATTAAGGTCTGAGGAGGCTGGGGCTTAAGCTAGAGAACCTCTTCCAGTCAATTATCTGTTAATAAGTTATTTGAATTATTAATTAAATATAAATATTTCGAATTTTCTCAATATAAGTATAATGTTCATCCCTTAAATCGGTCAATGTATTTATTACAAAGATGGGGTCAAAGTACCGAATTATTTACGAGTACTTTGCCAGAGGGCATTAGAGCATTTTATGATCCATATTAAATAATTGGGATTTTTGTATGTGTGTTGTTAATTTATATATTTGTTAAGAGAGAGGAAAGGGGTTACTACAGGACTTGGATGATGTGTAAGGAGCTTGTGAAATCCTTTAGTTTTGCAATATTCTAGTTAGGGAATATTAATTTCAATTGCATCCCATATATATGCTACGTAAAAATTGTATTGATACATACGCATTCATATAAATAAAGTAACTCTTAACACGCTGGGATAGTAAGTTTCCTCATCAATAACTTTATAATTAATATCTGATAATTAAACGTTGAATCATATGAATCAAGAGACATCTTCAATTAAACCCTTCGTAACATTACCTAACATCCATCATAAATTAGAAACTAACTTTGAGTTAAAGACTGAAGCCTTGCATTTATAGATTTTTTTTTCTCACTAACAATAAGACCTGAAGCATAATAATTATTTTAATTACTCGTAATATTAATAAGGACATTTTTTTATAACATCGCTATACAAATATTTTAGGGCTTAGCGGAAATGTTTAGCCTTAATGCTTGGGTGATAGCAGAATTCTGACCTTAATTTGATAACATGAACATCAAGCTAGAATAAGATTTGCAATTTTTTTTTTCCCCGAACATCAGCCACGTTCTCTTCCCGACATCTCTCACTCGGAGATTCGGGTGTACTTACTTCGGCGTCATTGTTCATCAGATCATTAACTATAAAAAATTATTTTTTATGTACTATCACGTTTTCGTCCTAAAACATTCCGGTTTTTTTAACTATGCTGAATAAGGCGCAGGTAAGAAAATTCGATTTTTCCCCTTTAATCGGTCAAAGAGTGGAGGATTCTAGAGCAGATTAATCTAACGAAGCAACGTTTTTTTCCTTGATGTACTTAAATATTTATAATAATGAACAGCAGAGCTCCATTACCTGGATTTCTTGTACCTATATCCATCTGTTCTTATTGTTTTTGTAACTGGATGGCAAATACCTTGATCGTTTTATAATTTACACCTTTTAAAAAAAAAAAATTATATTATTAATAAAATTAATTGAGTTCCTAAATTACTTTTTCACGTTTCGTTTTTTAATATTTTTTAGCATGTTTCAGAATAGAATTTATCAATATTAGCAAAGGTGTAAGAATACTGATGGAAACAAAATTCATTTCATCAATTGGATTTATGTTAACTAAAAAAATTATGCTTACAGAAAATTTGCCAGATTTACTTATTTTCTTCTAAAAAGATTTTGCAGTGCATTTTAAATTCAAAATAAAATAGTCCAATAAATATAATTTGATTTAATTGTTGCGGAGAATAAAAGTACTAAACGAAATTCTAATATTGCAAAATCATCAACGATTATTTAAAAAAAGAATTAATATATGGTAGGTGTCATGTAATAATGGTTTTCTTCACTTAATCTATTCTTCACTTAATCTATCTACTGATTCAAAGGCTTGGACGAACAGTCAGTTACTTATATTTCTGTTTTTATTTACAAAATTCAAGCTTCTTACAAACGGTAACGTATTATTCCCGCTACAAAAGTTACCCTAATGTGATGTGACATTTCCACAAACTGTATATTGCTAAGTGCCTATTCGACAACATGAAGTTGTTTCCACAGATATGAGAAATTCATAAATTCCTAAACATTTAGTATCATGTAAAAAACATTTTTGAACTGTCAATGGTAATCATTGTTTACTCGAACTCTTTTTTAATTGCCATTTGTCTTCCATTATCCTGAACGAAGTGACAGAGTGATTTGAAAACCAATATTTATTTCTACTATTTTCACCCCCGAAAAAAATCGTTTGAATAATATGGTATAATAATAATATTTTTACTACTTTATTAATCATAAAACTCATCTCAATATTTTGATAATAATTTAAACAAGAGAGAAAATTCAATTAGGAAGCTTACTCGATCATTATAACAGCAGTTGCATGGCCCCGATGAGATTAAACTGTTGCATAAAGAATATGGACCAGTTACGTAAATTCTTTATGGTCCATAACTAATAAATATATAGTGTTAGGATATTTCGAAATATCACAGACTATATGTGATGCCGCAAATTACAAGCATTCATAAACGGTCGGGGGAACCGAGCCGGCAATATATGACATTTAAAAGATGCACTTCAGCAGAAATGCTATTCTAGCGTGTACATGCCCTTCTAATGGCGGACCAATTATGTAATTTACACTGCAACATACACATAAATAAGCAATTATTTATTGCATAAACATAATTTATATTATGTACTTATCATCATATTTATTCAAAGAAGATGGGGAAGATAATAAGAGTTTCTAAAAACAGCTAAGCATCTTTTTTATATTCATATTTTAACAGAATTTTCTTTAGATTTTTTTCTTCTCGTTTTAAAAACCTTTTCATAATGAATCCGCTCTAATAATTTATCTGTGCAGAATGTAGAGTAACAGATAAGTAATATGGCTCAACTGATACTTAATAATGTAAAATTTGTAAATCATTTTATGTTTTGAATGATTCCTAATAAATTAAAAATGCTGTGTTATTAATCATTATTATTAATATTTTTTTCAATATATAATTAACACCTGTTTTTGTTTCTTGTTTTTATTTTTTGTACAGGGTTTTAATTATTTATAAAAATGTCAAAGACAGTTAATTTTTTTTTCTTTTAATAAAGTAATTATGTGAAATGTTTAGTTATGTAGTTATGTTTAGTTAAGTATTTATGAAATATTAGTTAATGAAATGTTTAGTTATGTAGTTATTTTTCATGAATATCATAAAAAATAATTTTTTAATGACTTTTAAAATGTAATTTCTGTGGATGTATAACCTTCATTGAAGGAGTTTACTAATAATAAAAATAAAAATAAAGTGTTTCTAATTTAGTTCTTCACTTTTCACCCCTTCGTGTACCAAAGATGTGTTTCCGAAAACTAGATCTCCCAAAGAGCAGTCATATTTAAATTTACCAATAATACTTATATTTGGCCATAGAAACGCCGAAAATTCATATTATTCAAACCTTCGGAACGAAATGGATAAATTCTGCTGTAATTATTCATAACATTAATATAAGAAAAGTTCAAATATTTATTGCTAATTTTATTAATAGGTCAATAGTTATTGATTATTATATATTATTAATTAAATTAATATTTTTATACATAACATTTCTCTTTTCTAGACAAAGGCCTACCTGTCAACGACTGTTTACGTTGAGGATGTCAATGACCACGATCCTGTGTTCATTGATGCTCCCTACGAGGTCAACGTTGATGAGCTGACTCCCACAGGTAACTATGAATACAATAGTGGAGTAATTCCAGAATATTTCAGAATTAACCACCCGGGTCATTCGCAAATGTCAATACTTGTATATACTTGAAATTTTATAAATACCGTATTATATATAAACCAATATGTAATACGGTAGCGTTTTTACCTTCCTTTCAGGAGCGGTAGGTTAGTACAAGAATCCTGTAGTTATTATTTTTTAAACCCGAGATATTAAATCAAATAATTTAATGTGTTTTTTTAATATAGTTTTTGGTTTCTAATACCCATTGCATAAATTACGTGTCTATTTTTTTTACCTGGATCCTCCAACAAATTTTAATCAAGATATTCCCCTGATATCTGAGAGTCTTCCCCTTCTCAGTCTCAAAGTCAATTCAGGAAGATGTAATATTAGGTCTGTGACATGATCCGCTCCACTCAAAATAAAATCGTTGCTGAGCGATACATGATTTAGAATACGATTAGTGGCTGGTGACTTATAGGTTCATGATTCGGAACTTTTTAATTATACTTATTCTTGCTAATCTACGCGTATCAGTCTCCTGTTGATGAAATACTTTATGAGTCCTCCGACCAGCCGACAGGATCAGAGCTAACTGTCAAGTTGCGTGAAAGAGGAAAGACAACAAGGAGGTGAGACCGCCCCCCAGGAAACTAAGGCACCGAGGTATGTCGTGCCAGTGGCCCCCTTTCCAGGCAAGGCATTGCAGTCCATCAGTGGTACCTTATCGGGTACGGCCACTGGAACTCGTACCTTAGGGGTATCGACTCCGATGATCACGAAATGGACGAATCCTCCCTCTACAATGATGACAGAATGATTGTTGATTTTAAATTTATGTATAAATATTTTTTTAAACATATATTTATGATAATATTATTTGCCATGTTTAGCCGATTACTGTATTTCTGTTTCAAGTCCGGCTGTGCCAAAAGATTAATTTTCTTTTAAATCAACTACGAAGATATTCCATGATTCAGGGAAGAATCCTGAAACACATACAGCCTTTCCTATGACTATAATATATCATCATTTAAGCTTATTTTTTTCTTTGGGAAAAGAATCGCTCTAAATTTTCTTATATCAATTTTGTATTTATTTTTGGCCAACGAATACTTGTAGCCTCACTTATTTATATTATCATCTGACATTTCGGCATTCAAGCTATTATCAAGGTAAGACTTTTTGTGACCGTAATTTTTATTGCAATTAAATAGGCTAGTCCAACACAATTAATATTTAAAGTAGTCGAAAACACTTTAACCATTATAAATATTAAAATTTGCAAGCTTTAAAAAACAAAGGAATCTTTGTAACTATTGTAAATTTTAATTTTTTTTGACAAGAGAATTTAGCCTATTTAATCGTAAAAAAAATTTCACAGGAAGTCTTACCCTGATAATGGTTTGGATGCCGAAACAATAATATAAATAAGCGAGAATAAATTTAGGGTCTTGTAAATACTTAAATAAAGTCTAGATTTTCTGTTCATATTAAATTCTGAATTTTTATAAAAGACAAAAAAATTATTGTAAACATCTAGAGATTGTTGTGTGCAGTAGTGGCCTGCAAGGTTAATAACCACTTAATGAATTTATCAATAGTAGATGAAAACTGTTACATCTTAGGCGATGTAGCAACTGAATCAGATAAATATTAATTGAAACCTAAAGTAATATAAACGATAACAGACTATGAAATTTCTTTTTTATTCTGTGGTAGAGGATCTAGGCACTCATATGTAATTATCCTGGTACTCTAAACTAGGCCGACCCGGGCAGATTCTGTCCTTGTAGTAATATAGTAAACGGCCCGTTTCATATCAAGAAAGACTTAAAGGGTATTTTATGTATTCGTAGTAAGTATAAGTGAATGTCTGAAACGACTTAACCTTAACCTCAAAAATTAAATTTTAAAGGAGCAATAAAAAAAAATCTTGCTCCTTCGCTTTTATTTAATTGTTATTGTAAGTTTTAGATACTTATGTATTTTTAAACTTAATTATAAATTACTTATCATTGGTTTTTATGATTTATACAATCTTAATTGCAAGTGGAAAGCCATTTCGAAAATATTGGATGAAGGCTGTTTTTCTAATAACAATTTTGATGGAACAAAATGTGTTTTTAACATTATAGAACTCAGCGCAACGAATTATTTCACGTTTTTATTTTTATATTTACACAAGAGTGAACTACATTTATAATTAAGGAGCTCGTTTTATGCTGAATTAGGTGCTCTACAATTTCATCCGTAACATTTATCATTTGGAGTACTCGTTTTCGAGTTGAAGGCATTGGAACATGAGCGTAATTCATGTTCCCGTCAAACTAGCAAAAATTATCGATCTTTGGCAATCGATTTTGACGGAACGACTGAACCGATTTTAACTTCAAATATATCATTCGACGCGCAAATCAATTTCACAATCTGGGCGAAGGATTTTTTGGGTTTTCGAGTTATTTGCAAAAAATACTCAAAAATTCGTTATTTCAGGCCTCAAAAACTTTTCCAAGAAAAATAAATTCCATGCAGGTTTGGTAATATACCTACCAGTTAAGAAAAAAATTCCTTTACCCGACCTTTTGCAAGGTAACACCTTTTTTATCCCAATTTTTTTCTGAATTACTAAGTAAAGCACAAAGGGCGTCTCTGCTCTTAACAAGATTCTTTTTCCTTCATTCTTGGTACAACGAGTGCGTTATTAGATGTGTTTTGGTTCACGATCGAAGCATGTTGGGATAGGAAAATAAAATCTATAAAAATATGATCAACCCTAAAAATGGTGCTTAGACCGTTCCTGCTGTCAGACATTTAAGTATATTGTTGAAAAGATTTCCTGATTTTTTTTTTCTTAACTTCTGTATTTTATTCTTCACCATATAATTCTGTTATCTGAAAATATCTGAAAGAGAAACATTCTGAGAAAAATTTACTTTTTTTTATTCCTCCATCATTACAGATGTCAGAGAAAGCAGTATTATTGTTAATTGTTTCCCTACTTTATTCATATATTTTTTATTGAGCTGGTTTGTATAAGGTACCTAAAAATTTATTCAACCGTCCTTGAACTAGTGGATAATATGTAAATTACATAATTATATTATTTTATTTGTCCTCCCTCATGCGACACAGTTCCTTCTTATTTGCAGGCCTAACAGTGTTCCGCGGCGTGCAGGCTGTGGATATGGACAAGCCCAACACCCCCAACTCGGAGCTCATCTACACCCTGACGGGCGGGAACCCCGACGGAAGGTTTTCCTTGGAGATGACGGGTCAGAGGCCGGCCCTCGTCCTCAAGAAGTCGCTGGACTACGACAGTGGGGACACCATCTTCAACTTGACTGTAACTGCATCGGTGAGTACTTTGCTGGTTCGATGAGTAGGAAGTAAAGATCAATGAGCACCTAGCAGTTACAATGTGATAGGAAGTACTCCTTTAAAATTCGACGTAACTAAACATTCTCTACAGATCCTATAAGCTATAACCCCGTACTACGGATGAAAATGACTGTTATTTAAAATATCAGAATGAATTTTTTGTCGAACTTATTTAATTATCCACTTGATTATTACTATTACTACGACGGTCTTTACCAGCATCAAATAATTCAGAGGTTGTTACAGAACATTTGTATCTGCATACTACAAATCAGTATTATTAATTCATTTTTATCAAAAACTGATCAGAATTCATGGTTATTGTCGTTTTCAAAAACAACAATGGGAATGGGCAATACATCCAATGTAAAGCCTATCTTAGCTTCATTTTTTTTAAAAAGTATGTGCGTCACTTAAAGAATTTTAACATGCCTAATTTTCTGGAGATTCATCGGTATAATATTTTTTAAACAATCAATTTTTTTTAATAGGCAATTATTTCTAAAAAAAAACTTAATACGCGTGTTTTTTTTTTGTTTTGTTTTTTAATTTTTGGAGAGTTTCATTTTAGGAGGCCTTTTTTAGAATAGGACAACAATATGGCTTCCAATCACAACCAAATTTGATTACTTAAAACTATTTGTATAATATTCTTACAACGAATCCATAGATTAAAGACAATAATTGTAAAAATTGGTCAGTTTCTTTACGTATTCTATTGAAATCAATTCCAACTGAATATTTTGCAATTAATTGCGAATATTTTACACAAAGTCCGTTTCTAAATAAATTAAGGTACTCCCCCAAATACACGATTGCATAAAATGAAATTGTAAGAACCGATCATACCGAAATAGTGGTGTTAAAAAAATAGACTGCAGATATTTGACGTGACCACAAAATTAGAATCTTTATTTTTATTATTCATAGTCTTTGCTGCTTCATTAGCAGTTAACTGCAGTTACGGTGCCTAACACGGAAGAATAACAGAACTTTTGAGTGGTACCGTAAAGAACAGGTACTTGTCAACCAATACGTACTCGAGCGGAAAACGATTATTTAAAGCTCGGTAACCTTTACCATTAAAGAAGTTGTTCATCTATGAAAAAGCTGTTTCTACGTCTTAGTGGGCATGGTTTCTTTACTGGGAAAAGCTAGATTTTATATTCGATTTCCGTATAAGTTCATTTTATTGTTCCATTTCATACTTAATTAATTAACTATTAGCGTAGTGCCATTCGTTTCATTTCATAATTTATCTGACCTGACGGTATCCGGGTATGAATCTTGACCAAAAATTGACAAATAGTCCAATTATCTTAGATAATTTTCCAATAATCATTTAAATATAAAAGTATGAATTAAAAAATAATAATAATATCTCGAATTTGATTAGTTGCACTAATTCATTACATAGCACTAGATCTCTTTTTTGCATAGATTCTAGTTCGCTTTCTATAGCCTACTATTCTACTGCAGGTTATGAGCGTGCGTTTTTTTATGCTGTTATTATAACTTAGTTTCATTTTAAAATAATATGTCCAGTTTCTAACTGATTTTAACTTACCTAAGTTTCTGAAGAAATTTGAGAATTCATTTTTTTTAACTGAAAAATTGAAACATGTAACTTTGATAAGTTGATATACAAGGTATACAATTGGTTTTTGTACCTCTGATTCGTTCATTTGAGCCCCTTTGACTATTTTTTTGCTGATCCATCTTGGAAGGAATCTAGCCTGTTTTCAGTTGACTTCCTAATATTCTGAACTAGTTATGGTGGTGTACATTGAAATGTATAAGGAAGTATTACCATAATCATATATATTATTTCTGAAGGTCTTTTTTTTTGTAGGTACGCCTTAACTTCCTTAATACTTCATCAAATTTCTTGAATGAGGCATCATTTTAAAGCTTTCCGTAACCAGTAGGTTTTCAAGGAGAATATTTTCGGTCATACATATTTTTTTGATTAACCCCTAAAAATTTCAAAATGGTCGCAGGACTTTTATTACAAAGTTGTCATTTTTTTTACAGTTTTTCGAGACGAACATTTTTAGGTTACATAAACTTTTCCGATTGTCGCCGTCGTCTGTGAGTTACAAACAAAAAGATGCGATTTCAGTCAATAGAATCAGAGCACTCGCTTTCTATATCTATAATATAGAAGTACATATTCCGTCTTCTAGCCTCACCTCTTCTCTATATTACAGGTTACGCATGGCTCCTCCATGTGTGTGTGTAAATCTACAATTTAAAGACATATATTCTTTACGTCAACCCTTACCTATGCCCATGACGTACTATACGATACTGTAATTAAGTGGTATTTAAGTAGGTTGAAGTGCAAATGCTTCGCATGGGTCAGCTAGTTATAAATTATTTGGAACGTTATTTAATGTGCGTATGGGAAAAAAATAGATGTCTACAAAAATATATTATTATTGCAATAAGTAAAAAATATTTATATTTTTAATTTGGTGCAATATGTTCATTTCCAATCTAATGCTGATATATTAAAAAAGCTGACGACTTTTATTTGAAGGGATGACAGAAGAAACCTAAAAAAATTGGCAAGAATGGTTTGCCCTAATCTAGAAATAAATCCTAGTTTCATTCCTATGCTGACTGCCTGAATTTCCTGTAACATTCTTAGAGTTGTCTTCTTCCATATTTTGAAAAGTTTTTCTAGACATATTCAGATATTCTTGATTTCGCTTACTCTAGAGTTAAATACTATTAAATAAATGGATAAAATGTTTGATACTTGAATTGTCTTATTAGAAATATTACTATGCATTACATTCTTTATTACTTACTTCTGGACTAGATCTGGTCAATGAATCAAAAAAAATATTCTGAAACCAAAAAATTGTAACTGACAATATTCATAAAAAATATAAATAAATCTAGGGATACAAAAGAAAATATATAAATTTATATTAATAAATATACCTATATTATAAGTATATATAGAAAATAACGATGCACAGTAATATAGTATATAGTATAGTAAGTAATACCACACCTTTATGTTTCCTGTTTCCTCAGGATGGAGGCACACCGAGGAGGAGTACCAACACACAGCTCATCGTGAAAGTGCAAGACAGTGACGACCTGAATCCTAAGTTTACTAGAGATCTTTATAGAGCAAAAGTTGCTGAGTACTATCCCATCACAGTGAGTATATTTTTATCGGTGGAATATCTAGTAGTAGATAGATGTTATATAGTTTTATGCTATGTGTCATTCGGTCACAAAAAAAATTATACATATTTTCTCTCTATAATCCAAGTATTTTATGTTATTTTATCCTATAATATGATTTAGTACTTTCGTAACTTATTTTAAGTATATCAACCCATAAAGAAATATGTACCTTTTAATGATAAATGGTAAATATGTACAAATTATTCGTGAATTTACTGGAAAAGAAAATAACTTTTCATCGCAAATCTTATTCGTTTTTTCTTGTTTTCAAACGTGGGGGTGGCTTCTTAAAATCGAGTAGCGATAATTCGGGGAATGAAGCCTCCACGTAAGTGGCATTATCTCCTAGGATTAATAGGGCAATCCTAAGGGATTATTTCCCTAAATATTGCTCATACTTACTATATACAAGCCAGATAACCATCAGAAACAAACTGAATTCTCATAATGGGCCTTTTAAATAAAATTATATAATTACTCTTTTTTTTATTGCGAAATTAATAAACTAATTGATAGGTTAATTTAAAATATTTATTTCAAACACATTGTAGGCTAGCATTATATTTTCCGAAATCAAATAGGTACACTTCAAAATATATGTTTTTTCATTAAACATAGTCATGGTTGAGTGGCTAATTTCTTTAATATATAATTAAAATAATATTGAAACATTATTTTTTAATAACGTCAAATCATTTTTTATAATTAACCTGGTTGGTTATTTATGAACGAATTTCATTTATTAATGACACCCCAGTCCTGCATGCATGTTTTACTTCGACTCATTCCAGTGTAATCGTTTTTATTTTTTAATTTCTTCGACTGTGATGTGGTAGTGGTAGTAAGAAAATATCGTTTTTTCTTTCTGTTTTTTTTTCTTCTAGGCATCCATACAATACAGCAGTCAGTAATTTATTTAATATCCATTATAAAGTGTACTAAATTAGTTTTTATTAGCAATTTATTTTATTATCGCTTAACCCCAGTGCTAGGCCAATGCCTATTATTTAAATCTTTACCTTTTGTTGTAATTCGGTAAAGTAAAAACCGTTGTCTCCTTTTTTATAGATAATTAAAACAAATACATCCTCCCAAGATCAGAACGACTCGGACTGCTCCAGATTAGCATAACAGTTTCCTGTCCTAGTAGCAGTCGTGCGTAATGCATTCGCGACCTTTGTGAGCCGCGTGACGTTCTTGAAGAACGTGACCCGAACAACGTGAGGTCAACTCCGACCGAACTTTAACAGTTTCAGCGGGGTCAGTGTTTTGTACACCTGTAGTTGCTTGTAGCCAACAAGTGTTTCTGTATCCTAGATCAAGGTTCAATTACAATAATTACAATCTCTATTACAATTAATGATTCGATTGTCTTTAATTAAACAACTTTAACATTCACATCCACCATAATTGCTTTTTTTAGTAGAGCAACAATGATTAAAGTACCATTTTCGTCTGTTATTTTGGTATACCACTTGATGTAGAGCTACAGTTTATTATTAGAACTTGTGAAGAAGTCATCTTTTTGTAGTGAATGCATTTGTAGTTTGCATTATTCTTGTGAAATGACGTGACATTGTAAAGTAGTTAAAGCCATCTTTCGAAGAAAATCTCCAAATCCGGACTTATATGTTTAAATAATTTTATTTGAACAAAATAAGAACTTTGAAACGTTTTACGTTTCGGAATATCTTATCACAAATCCATTTTTTTTATATTATCCATATATGCATCAGAGTAAGTTATGTTCCTTCTAATTTTGTAACATGCTGTTCTTTAATATAGTTTTAAAAAATATATGTACCTTAGAAGACAACGGTTCTTTGACAATTTTCGCATTTTGAATAATGTTGAGAAAAGTTTGAAAAATATTTTTATGTGAATATGAAGGATGTGGGGGTGGATGGAAAATTATAAAATTTTTACCAGTTTTTCCGATTTGACACTCTCGTTTTCAACACATTTTATTCAAGCTTATCACTGTCATTAAACCTACTTCGATCAAAAGATTGGCATTTTTTATTACTACATTTCACATCTAATACGGTTTTTTCAAAAATATCATTATCAAACTATCAAAAATATATGCCCCTTGTCTTCTAAGGTCCACATATATAAATCACATATACATATAAATAAAAATATATGAAATAGAGTATTTTATAAGAGAGTAAAATATTCTTGGCTATACCGTCCGCCGGACGGTATGGCCTGTACGATGTCAAGTATTTGTTAAGGAACCCTATCATAATAATACCCATATACATAATTATACACACTAGATGTGCAAAATTTATTACCAAAAGAGCATAGTCCGATTAAACTGAGTAACATAAAGTGATTTGAAATAAACAAACTTGTGATTGTACATTATTCGTAAAATATTATTCCGTTACGTTCCATTATATTATATCGCATAGTTTATTATCACGTTATAAACAATGTGAATGGGACTAAAGACATTTACAAAGCTTCCTTGAATAACGGATACCGGTGCCGCCACTATTTCCGATAATCCGTCAATTCCCCCCGAATTCGGTCAGTGGTGCCTTCTTCTTCGAGGGGACATGACGAGGCCATCTAATTAGCCAGGTGAAAGGAGGACATTGTCTTAGATCTGTTGCCTCCAGGTAACTCTCCTCCGGTAACGGCACAGGCGGCTTATGCAGCGCCCTCCGAGGGGAAGCAGCGCTGTGAGCCAATGATGTAATGTCCACTGCTATCTTGATAATGACAGGCTATATATATCGCAACATGGGACAGATGAAAGTCCCTTGAAAGTAGCACTGATGTAGTGTAGATGTCGAAAGTGTTGGTTATAGATAGGTATTGCTGGTTTTTTTTTTTTTTTTTGGGGTTTTTTTTTTCCTCCCGCTCTGCATTGGATACCAACAACATGAGCATATTAACCATTGTAATAAAAGTGAAATTATGATCATTTTAGTCATTTGATAGATAAAAGTAAAATGGAGAAGAAAGGTTGAAGACACAAACTGAACGTGTCGTAGTGAAGGAGTTAGCGAAGAATTTGGAAATTTTTCCATAGATTTTTTAGGTGCATGAAAATTGATTTGGTAACTATAAAAATATATCCCAACCATCGGTTCAACAATGGAAGGCACATTCGGAAGTTCTTTGGGCATTGTTAGAACATCTATCCCTTACGCACAAGTTGGGGTCGTGGTTCTGGAGATAACCGTTACTTACTTGTACGATGATTGACGAAGATAGTATTTATATTCCGACTCAAAGCAGTATCCTTCTCTTTATGAAGGAGAACTATTGGAGAAAAGGACCTAAGCAGGAAGGCTGCCAAAAAGAAAAGACCTAACGTCTCGTAAGACAGTGGTTTAAAAAAACACATAAAAATAAAATCCCATACAATATCAAAATATTTGATTTGATTTTTTTTTAAATTATACAAGCCATGTAAAAGAAAATTATTTATAAGATATTGTTAATTGTGCCTTATTCAAATACTAAAATGATAATTCTATAATTTCTAATAACACATCCAATGAAAACATTCATTCATTTCTTCAATTAGGCTACTACTACTATTCATTCCAAGGTTCAGGGTACAATAAGATAAATAAATAACATTTATGAGCATAAATAAATGTTTGAATTAATTTTTATAAATCAAAAGATTACTAATGATAATAATATCAGAACTTTTATTTTATTAAAATTGAAAGTTTTTATAACAATTAATTCATTGAATTGTCGAAACATACAACTGTTTTAAAAATAAAATAGAAGTCTATTTTAACAAAAAAGAAAAATAATATCATGAACTGACGTTTCTCAGTTCGTAGGAGTTTCTCCGACCAGTGAAATTAACTACCAGAAACACTCCAATAACAAGTTCAAATTCGGTTCCTAAAGCATTAGCAGAATTAAGGAATAGAGCAAAGTTGTAAACGATTGGGTTTTTCTAGATGTTAGTTCCTTATAAAATTATTTAAATATAGAATATTAAGACCTTTATGGATGATTTGTGACAAAAATTGGATTTTGCGAAGGTATTGTCTAAATAAAGGATTTTAAATATTGGTTGCGATTGCGATTTGGTGGATTGGTAAAATATTGGTAACTATTTGAATAGAGCTAAAGGGTTCGAATTAAATAGCTCAATTCCTTGTTTTGTTATTAAGTTTCTATAGTAAAATGATAATTTATATAATATAATCGAGCTCCTTCCTCCACCTCTCGCAGATATGTTAATCTTGTCATCTTATCTAATCTAACTCTCTTTAAGCTAAAAAGAGGGCATCTTATAGTTCATCCAAACGGTTTAATGATTTACGTCTATGGGAACAGCTGCCTTCGATATGATACACCAGCACTTCCAACAGAGATTCCATTCCGCCATTTCACTCTCTATAGCTGCTCCCTCGATGGATCATTATAAGTTTACTTTCTGATTCTTTAACCTGCCTAGTTTTCCTTCTTCACTTCTAACAAGATAAACCGAGGATGGATAGGATAATTAAAAAAAAAAAAAAAAAAAAAAAAAAAACTTGAAGGCTGATGACAGAGCAAAAATGCATTTCTCCTCGAGGCCATTTAATGTCCTGTGATGTGAGCTGCCGTAACATCGGAGCTCATCAGTGCCACCGCAGAGAGAGCGGGCTTGGGAGAAACCTGGGGGCCCGGCCTCACCAGATTAAGGGGATTGAAAGGGAATACAACTTGTGGGGATATCTGCTGCCACGGGTCTAAGAAAGGGTTAAAATGACGGATAAACGAAGCGCTAATGGAGATCTGAAAGGTATCGCAGGCGGATATGTCGAGGTGTTGACTGCAAGATGACGCCATATGGAGTTGGGAGTTTCTTTTTTATTTTAAGGAATGAAGATTCGATTCATTCATTCGAAGATTAGATTCACAGCAATCTCAATGGATTGAATGGTATGAGATAACATAAACTTAAACGAATTTAATAATAACTGTAAACCGGTGCTAAATATCATGTCCATTTTTATATAGACTAAAATTGAACGCTATGGATTTAAATTACATAATGAATACTTACAAGTAACTATCAAAGTCAATAACAATGTGAAAAAATTCATTAAGCTGTCTCTATAAGTTATGAAAAAACAAATTTAATTAGCTCAAGTTCTAAAATATTGGCTTTTATTAACAAATACACATTATATGCGACATGGTACTGTTAAATGTTTACTTCCAGGATACAGCTATGTTCCGATCTTCAATATAGAGAAAATATTTTTGTTTGTTAAAACAAACAAAATGAAACATATCTGTCATCGGCAGTCAAAACAAAATTTTCTTCATAGGCTAACACTAGGCTTTTTGTATTAGAATTTTAACCAACCCTGATTATTTTCTGTGCAGCTTATTCAAATTGTAAAAATCATGGAGAAAAATTAATATATAAGCATGGATTCATTCTTCCATAATTATACAAAAATAAAAATAGAGCTGATTCAAAATGATGATCAAAACCACTAATATTAATATAAGTATATATGTTTTCTAATTCCATTGGCACTAATAACATATCTTAAATTAATATTTCTAAAAAGTCACAAAATATAGGAAATATTCACCCCTCCCCCCTACCCCTTGGATGGACAGTATGTGCCGTTGTACTTTCACTGAGGAAAGGGAGAGCTCTAGTTGTGGAAGACCCACCCCATCTGGACTACACAACTTCTCTTTATTCCATGGGTGTAGGGATGTTTTTCTAGTTTTCTGTTTTGTTTTTTTTTTTTAGTTTTTTTTTTCAATGAGAGAGATATCTGGTGGTGAAGTTGATAAACAATAAATGGCAAAAGAAAATTCTATGCCTCAATGTATTTTGAAAAATAATCTAATTCGTTATTTAATTTTTATTCTAAAATAATTTTATGCGCATCTTCTAACATGTTTAGTTCAAAAAATAAAATTGAAGCCTTTGGTAGAAAAAGGATATAACTCAATTCTGATAAATTCAGAATTTAATGATTTAGATTTAACACCTTTTAAAAATAACCAAACTCAGTAATCCAGAGACTTCGCTCTAAGCAGATGTTCAGTTTAATCATTTAACTATCTGATGTTGACATTTTTAATTTCCTGAAACTAAAACTGATACCATGAAGTTGTAAGCAAAACGGAACTTGTTTATTTTTTGGTGAGTTAATATTGGGTTAGTGCAAAAATAATGCAGGTTTTGAAAAATTTTTTGTTTAAGCAAGTGATTCCCTAGTGAACAAAGATAATACAAAGACTGGTAAATGGTGCTAAACAATGGTTATTGATGTTGTTTTTCCTCAATGATTAGTTTACTTTGTGTTACATTTTCTATGAGTAAGGACCTCTGAAATCCACTATGTCGAAACAAAATTTTCGTCAAATTTATTTTTACGAGTTCAAACTTGGTCGAAGTGCGGCTCAAACCGCGCGTAACATCAATGTTGTTTGGGGTGAAGGAAGCATCAGTGAACTTACAGTGCAGCGATGGTTCCAAAAATTTCGTCTTGGAGTTTTTCTTCTTCGAGATTCTTGGAGAGATAAGGAAGGTCGCGGTTGGCCTTCTGTTGTTGATCACGACCAGCTGAGGGATTTGGAAGAAGAAAACCCTTGCGTAACTACTCCGGAGATAGCGAGATAAGTTAAGTGTTGACCATTCAACAGTTTTTCGCCATCTGGAACGAATTAGTAAAGTAAAGAAGCTCGATACGTGGATACCTCACGAATTGACCGACAGGCAAAAACATCAAAATTTGCAATTCTCTTCTGTTGCGCAACCAAAATTAACCATTTCTTAATCGAATCAAATTAATTAATCATCTGATGAACATCTGATGGAAACATCTGATGAAAAATGGATCCTATATGACAACACGAGACGGTCAGGCCAGTCATTTGGACAACTTCTTAGGGGGAAAATTTTTTAGAGACCGAAGTGAAACCGCAAATGCCTTCCGCGAGTTTATTGAGAGTTTAGATACAGATTTTTTAAAAACTGGAATAAAAATTATTGTAACACGTTTGCAACGATGTGTTGATAATGATGGAAAATATTTTGAATAATAATCTTAGTTTCATAAAAATTATAATGCAATTTTTTTTGTCACATAAAAACCTGCATTATTTTTGCACCAACCCAATACCATAAGTTAACCCAATTTGTTACAAATAAATAAATAAAACTAAACATACCAGTACCGGTCAAACTGACAGTTTTCAAAGTTTTGTTACACTTTATTACACATTATTAAACGTTATAATACCGTTATCAAACTACATATATGACAATTCTTAGAATATGCACACAATATTTTCTTCATTCTTTACTTCTAGCTATTTTTTATATTTTCCAAGAAAATATTTTATGTGGCCTAGTTATCGCGGTCAGTGAATATGACCGTGGGATTAAATCACAAAATAATAAATTACACTACTCTTACAGTACTTATATAAAAGTAAGCAGAAAAAAAAAGTTCCCAACATAACTCAATAGAAATAGAAAAAATCAATCAACGTATACCAGAAAATATTAGAGTTTAGACTTAATTTTTTTAATTTGGTGTAGATATGGCAGACCAGATGGCGAGGAAATACTGCGTGAAGTCGGAAAGTTGTATTAAATGTTTTAAAGTTTCAATAAGTAAAACCTGCACGCCCACATATTTTTTTTTTTTTTTTTTTTTTTTTTTTTTAGGCCTACTCACAGGGTAGATTCAAATCCAATTTGACTCCTATTTTACCTACTTAAAATATTTCTATCTAAGTTTCCTAAATTTATATGGACTCATCATAAATACTAAACACTTTAATATTTCTTTAAGAGTGGTTCTAATAGAAGTTTTCTCCCCAGCTAAAAAACGATGCAAATATAAATTCTTTAAATCCTCTGCGTGATGTAATATTTTTCACTCAAGATTTAACTCGATTTGGAGCCAAATGGATCCGAAGAATCGGTACTCCAAAAGAGAACTCGCCAAATCCGGATCTGGGCTAACAAATCGTGAGGCTCTGGAACGAAACTTGCTCTTTTTGGTAAGAGAGTAAATTCCCAGCTTTGGAGTCTGCGATAAGGCACAGCCAGAAAGGAGATAAATTTAAGATTTTGGGGTACCTAATGGTCCCATGTCTGCCATCTCATAATGGTCTAGTATCCTTCTTTCTCCTTCCCGCCTCTCTTTCTTATTTACGTTTTCCGCTCCTTTGTAACAATTCGAAGAATTTGTTCCATATTTGAAAAATGATATAATAAGGATTTTTTATATACTTCTATGTGTTGTAGTTGATGAATGTACAGACGGGGTAAAGGAAAATTAAAGAATATAATTTCGTTTTAAATATTTAAAAATGTAAATCAGTAACAAATTAATTGAGTCGAAAAAAGAAGTAAAAATGTATATTATTTTTATGGCCCTTGTTTCAAATGATCATGTAGATCACAGATCGATCCGTACAAATCATTTTTTGATAATTTGAATACAATGACAATCTTGGATAGAAGCAAAAAAAAATTAAAAAATATATTAATGTAACATGCCTTTTAAATTTAAATCAATTATTATTTTAAAATATTATACAGAAAAATTATTTATAAATTAATTTATAAAAATAACTACATTGATATTCACAATTTTGTAAACACCTATACTCTTACAAAATAATACCAATGATTCTACCGAGGAGGAAGTTGATAGGAAGTGATCATACATCTTTTTTCTACCGGTGGTATAAGAATATCTAGAAACAGTGAAGTTGGCAGCATTGTAAGAAGACATTGATCTCTTGTTCCTTTTAACCATTCGTTTCGCGTTTCCGACAAAGAGCGTGATAGGAAAAAAAAGAGCAGATAACTCCGATGTATTCTTTGGTTCGTACTTTTTCTTTCTCTTCAACTCCACTAGCCTCAAGTAGTTCCTTCATTGAGATGACTCTTCTTTCTCGAATGAACGATTATTCGGTTGCCTTTGTCGACTTCTGTGAGATTTGCTGCCTGATACCTATGAAGTTGATAAATTAGTAGTATGAGCCGCATTGGAGTTTCGTTCTTTTCTTAGGATCAGATTTTCATATGATATAAAAAGCAAAATACTAAAGAAATTCGCACCAAAATTCATAAAAATCTATTAAAACATAAAACAAAATTGTGCAATAATTTAAGAAACATATATGAATGTGAAATAAAACTTCAAATATTAGAGTTTTACTGGATATGATATACATTTATTAAAATTTAAAACAAAATTATCTTCATTAATATATAAACCCCCTTCTTTCCCAAAACTTAAAATTTAGAATTTACAAAGTTATTATTCTTCATTTGGTCTTGTACTGTACTGTACTGGGTTCACATGTTTTTACGAAAGAACCGTTTCTGCTTCAACGATTTACATGAAAGGATTTTGATGATTATTTTACTTAGAATACTCTTACTACTTACTTACTATCCTTAGTACTTTATAGAGGCTGTGTTTGCCGCAGGAGGGTCCCCACCCCCTACATCGAACAACGTCTAGTGTGATAGGGTAGAAAAGTACATGGCATTGTTTCCTTAGGCTCTGCATAGCTTTGCTGAATTAGGCCTTTTAATCACGTCAATCGAACAAGATCTCGCCGACCGCAGAAATAGCTGCAAATGCACCGGCCAACCAGAAGCAGGAGACAGTCGTAAAACTGGCCGTTATAGAGATCGCAAGAGGTGAAGGAACCCATAATATAAATAGCGGGCCTAAGTCAACTCGATTAGTGGGCCTCTTCTCCACTTTCAACTTATTCGATAATCGATTCTGCACTATCCCTTTAAGGGTAAGCGTGTTCCTGTTAAGGATGAAGTTACAATCGATAAATCTCAACTAGCCTAGAAGGTTTGATCATTAAGATAGTTCCGATCCCCTATATCAGTTTCATTGCCTACTTCCCTTGCCAGCAAGCCTTTTCTCCTTTGGAAATGCTACCATTTCCGAAATTCTGATTCCTTGGAAATCAGGATTATTAAATCCTACTATATCAATCTTCCTAGGGCAGACTTTTATATAAAAATAGACAATATTTCTTCTTATTTTCTTCTCAATTTGGCAGGAAGATTATTTATATCTTATAAGTACTTAATAATTAGCAGCTTAGCTTCCTTTTTTTCACAACTATTTATTTTCTCATTACACCATGTTGACATTTCGGGGCTGCTTCCCCATTCTCAAAACCTGTACATTAATTTTTATATCTGTTAACATTTAATGATCCAGTCACTAGTTTAATAATTTAGATAAAATTAATTAAATATAACTTACATAAATAATTTCTCAATCGTATAATTGATAGTCTTTTAATAAATATTACAATAAATATATCAATGTCATATGCTAAAATACACTGTTATACATTTTATATATGTCAGCTCATACTTTTCCATTTCTAATTGACTAAAGGCTGCTGGACTCTGTTCTCTTTATTTTCACCCTGTTAATACTAAATCCCTTGTCCCCCAGCTGATTGTGATAATTATGTTTTTTTGTAATTATTACTTCACTATTGTTGATTAAAATCTTAATTAATGTACAGGTTTTGAGAATGGGGAAACAGCCCCGAAATGTCAACATGATGTAATGAGAAAATAAATAGTTGTGAAAAAAGGAAAATAAGTTGCTTAATTAATCAGTACTTATACAATATTTATTTTATTTGAGGTCACAGATTTTATTTAAATATTTACAATATGTCTTTATTTACCTTTGTTCCTTCATCATAACTTATTCTACCTATGTTCCTTTATCATAAACTTACTTATTTTTCGGCATTCAAGCCGTTTTCATGGTAAGTATACCAGTGACGATTAATTTTTATTTCAATTAAATATGATAAATGCCCTTGTCAATCAAATTTAAAAATTATAATAGTCAAAATTTACTTTAGTCTTCTGAAATTTACTTTCAAGCTTCTAGAAAATAAAGTATTTTACTGTTATAATTTTTAAGTTGTCTTTGGCATCCTATTTAATTGGAAAAAAAATTTAGGTCATGGTATACTTATCATGAAATTGGCAAAATATCCAACATAAATAAAATAAATGAGGTCATAATTAAGGATCAATTTCTTAGTATTAACATGTTAAAATAGGGCATTTACTTATTTTGCCTACTACATGTAACAAAAAAAGGAAGGATTAATGTAAAAATTTATTCCTGTCTTCAGTTAAAACTTTACCAAGAAGAATTGGACTACAGGGCAAGTTATAATTCCTCTCAATGAATTTTAAACCATTTATACTTCCTTGCTCCTACAGAATTTTTACAATCTTTTGCAAAACTATTTGGTTTATATGGTCTAATTAGTATTTTAAAAAGAAATGATTAGTTAATTTAATGAAGAAATAGCTCTCTGTTATGAGTATTAAAAATTGTTTCTGCTGACTGCCCCATTCACATCATGTTGAACATTATCCCTGGTATTGATTGTTATCCCACGTAACAGATTCATTATATTCTGTTAAGAGGTAAGAAGTTATTTATTGTTACTTTTACTGTCATGACAATATGTCATGAAATGTTGTTTGCATGCCTCATCAGGATTTTACCCCTAAATCTGTGATCTGAATCCTTTTTAGGCAGTAATATATTACATTACTTCATGTTTAAAAAAAAAATGAACTCATTGCATTAGTTCTGAATTTAAACAATAATTTATAACATAGGGAAAGAGAATACATCGCCTTCTACCAACAGAACCTCCTATTCTCGCCTATGATCAAGATTTAGCCATCAACTCAACTCTTCGGTATGATATTCTTTCTGGGAATGAGAAGGAATTGTTCTTTCTTGATCCCCACAACGGAAGCCTGTTCTTGGAGAAGGAAGTGGATTTGGAATCACTCCCGGATTCTGTTTTCGTGCTTCAGGTATCTAATTTCATTTTACTATTAAGTGTATGCGCTATTTCATTGTTTAATTATATTTGATATTTTATTCAGAGGGTGTAAATCAATGAATTCAATTTAGAAATTATTTACATTTAGATAATATTATAGTTATAAAAATAATATAAATAATATAGTGTAATTGTTTTATTGCTTTAATAACACTAATTTTTTCTATTAGGATCAGAGTTTGAAATTAATAATTAAAAAAAAGAACTCCGGCCAAAATTTGTATCTGGAATTTTTAAAAATCATTTGATGATTTTAATGACTAGTAATTTTTTAACCTATTTTTTTTTCTTCAACCTAAGTGGAAAAAATCATAAACATTTTGCTATAAAAGAATACAAACTTTATGATTGAAAATAATAATTTTTAAACCAGAAATACATACAAATTATTTCACTGTTCTCTAAGAGAGATAGGTATATCTTTAGTATGTTGTACTAACTGAAGAATAGTGTAATTAACATTTAGCTACAGGACATGGTTATTTTTTAAATGCATTAAAACTTTTGGCTTAAAAAATATAAAAATAAAAGCTGCGGAGTCTTCCTCTCTTGGTGGAAGTGGAAGAGTTAAATTTCAAATTTGGAATTTTTCCGAAGTGCACAGATGTCAACGAGTAGCTACATGTTAACATTCTTTGTTGAACAGTTTTTAGGGAATCCTTGATACACAAATATATAATGTATGTATAAGTGATCTAATAAATATAATATATGTATAACTATTTTACACAACATAACTATTACAGAATACAAAGAGTAACGGATTTCAATAAAATACCTGGATATAGCATAAAATGTATCTTCTAAAAGGTGGTTTTTTCTTATTAACTTTTTTTTGTCTTTTTCTGATTATTGTTATTTATTTAATACTTTACCACTCAGTGAGTGATCATTTGTTTATTGAACTAATAAAAATCAAATATCGATTTAAATGTTTATGTATAAATCAAGCTTGATTTTCAAATTAAAAATCAAACAGAATAATCATATAATTTTTTGGGGGAAAAAGAATTATCAATTTCAAACCGTGATTATTCCTATAATAATAATAATAAAAAAAAAATGGATTTCTTAATTAAACCTTAAAGAATTGTACTTTCCTGCCAACAGATAGAAGCTTCACAGTTAGACAATCCATTAAGAAGAGGTATGGCTAGGGTAGAAGTGGAAATTCTAGATATCAATGACAATCAGCCACAGTTTGAAGTTGGAAGTTACAATATAAGCATTGTTGAAAACCTTCCGAATGGATTCAGTGTGTTGCAAGTTGTTGCCATAGATATGGATCAGGTATGTTCTAATTTTAATTTATGAATTACCTCTTCAGACAATTGAATTGCTACGATATATTGTTTTGATACTGTACTATTCTGGATATACTAATGTGCTAAGACTTTGTCTAGTTATATTACTTCCACTGTATATTTTTTAATTTTTTTTAAAGGGAAACAATGCTGAATTTGCCTATCACCTGGTGGATCCTAGCCAGTCATTCAGCCTTGATAGCAGGTCAGGTTGGTTGACTGTCAGGAACCAAGCCAGACTGGACAGGGAGACGAGGCCGTCCCTCAACATGAGGGTGATGGCCAGGGAAAAGACACCATCGGTGCTTCAAATGGCTAGGTAGGTCATCAAGTCACTAAAATTAACAGACATAAAAAATGGCCTCAACATCTTCTATATACATTTTTTATTGGTCACAGGCTAATTTAAAAAAAAAAAAAAAGAAAATTTTATATTAGCCATCTTATAAATATGCTCTAGTGATAAATTTTCTTTTAGGATCCGGAAAAACCTTTCTGGATTTATTTATTTATTTTTTTTATAATATAAATTATTTTTATCAATTCATATTGACAGTTTGTATTCATTCCAGTTGATTAAGTAAATTACCACGATTACTGCTTGCAAATTCATTTACTCTGAACAGTATTTATAACAATTACCTATATAATAGTATTTTGACAAATAACTGAATTGTTTTTTTTATTTCAGTGACTCATCAGTTAATGTTGAAGTGACACTTTTGGATGCAAATGACAACAATCCTACATTTTTGCCTAGCAACTTGTACGAGTTCAGTGTTACGAATCTCGCACCTATAGGCTTCATTATTGGCAAAGTAAATTGTAGTTAATTTTATATTTGAGGTTTAGAATTTTTTTTAAAATATACAATATAAAAAAGGTGTGTAGTAATCATTTCACTTATTGTTTTAAAACAAAGGTTGTAACTATTATTTTCTGCTAAAATGAAATTGTTGGTGATTCTTTTTTACTGTTAAATTTAATTTAAATGTTTGTGATTTCTTTTACACCTTATTTTTAAACCAACTTTAGTTTTATTAATTTTGTTTTTTATTTGACCTTTTATCTTCATTTTAAAAAAATAATATAAAATCGAGGGATAATTAATACTCTAAACTTACTGTTTTCTTAAAATTAAGTTTAGATTAGTTAATACCTTGTAAACCAATCTAGCTATATAAATATCTATATAATACCATAAATGTAATTGGTCATAAGCTGATTTTAAAAATCCCAGTTACTAAATAACTCTAAGTTCATAACATAATACTTAAAGACACTCATTTCAGGTAAAGGCTGTAGATCCAGACATCGGCAGAAATGGTCTTGTTCGATATGAACTGAAGAAGGATAACAAAACTTTAGACACCCAGACATACTTCAGTGTGTCTCCTTTAACTGGAGAAATAAGCGTGATCGGTAGCCCCCTGCCTGTCGGTAGGAGATCTCTTTTCATTGAAGCATCAGACCAGCCTGAGAACCCTTCAGAAAGGCGGTTGTCATTAGCATTGGCAAGCATTGAAGTTACTCTTTCAGGTAATCATTGACTTATACTTTTCTGAAATGTTTGCTAGGACTTTGAACTTATGATTCTCAACATTGATATTATAGCGAAATCAGGAATCGCACCGGACTTCGTTGGTGCTCCATACGAGTTCTGGGTTGGTGATGATGTACCAGTTGGAACCAGTGTAGGTCAAATTCGAATATCTGAAGCAGTCGATAAATCACGTGTGGTTTTTGATCTACTTCATTCTTACCATGAAGGAGGTAATTTACAGAAAAAAATAAATAAATAAAATATAATAGCATCAACTTAAATTGTCTTTTGCTATAAAACTTTTTTTTTTTTTCTTTAAGTTCCATTTGCAATTGAAGAAAGATCAGGAGTTATAACTGTTGTTGATGAAATACCCAAGTATGAAAACTCACTCTACGATTTTGAAGCAGTTGTGACAGATGAAAAAAGAATGACCCTAGTCACAAATGTCACAATGCATATAGTTGAAAGTGCCGTTTCACAGTAAGTTTCAAAAGTATTCTCTGTTTAAACAATTGGTGGTATTATTAAAAATGTTTTGTTTTCTATAATAATGCTGCTAATTTATATACTTCTCAAAAATATGGTTTTTACAGTATGGAAAAACCTTCCCTTTTGGAATTCTGTGTTAAGGAGAATAAAGCAGGTGATATAGTCGGAAGAATCGTTGTAGGTGTGAAGAAAGGAAATCCCAAATTTTCTTTGCTAGATGATTTTTCAGCATTTTCTATTGCTCAAGATGGAACACTATACACTAAGGCAGCTTTGGACAGAGAGCTCAGATCATCATACTTCATTACCGTTGTAGCACAAATCGGAAGGGCAGAACGCTATTATCAGGTATAGTAAAGATATCAGTTTACCATCTGTTGATCAGTTTAGACAATAATTTAATCTATTTATTCATTATTTATTATATCCGATATAATCTATAATCCTTTCCTTGATAAGAAATACACATGAAATGTTAAATTAAGTTTGAAATATAAAAAATTATAAAGAATATTATAATTTCAAAATAGAATTGCATTATTGATTTACTATTATTTACTATATTAATTGAAACAATTATTTGGAATTTCAGGTACATGTAACGGTGGAAGATGAAAATGATAATGCGCCAAAGTTTACTCAAACACATTATGATATCCGTGTGCGGGAAAACTGGAAACCTGATGCTCCTTTGCTGAGGTTATCAGTGTCAGATGCGGATCTGAATTCTAATGTTTGGTTGTCCCTAAAAGGGAAAGGGAATGAACTGTTCACACTGTCCCAGTCAGGTAGCCTTCGCCTCAACAGAGCTTTGGATAGGGAGGAGAGATCTGTCTATACCTTCAGCATTATTGCTAGGGACCAAGGTATCTAAAAATCCAATCATTATGTTTCTATATTTTATATACTTAATGAGCCATTTACCCTTAAATTTTTACTTCTCTGGTTAAATTACTTATTTTAGTAGTGAGGCAATTGCGTTTACTAAAAATATGAATAATTTTAATGTTGTTGGGAAGCAACAGACCTTTCTTCTGTTGGGAAACAATTAATAGACTGAAATCCCTGGAAATATCGTAATGCTGATAAGATTTTCTTTTTCCTCCAATATTATTACTTCGAAAATTTAAAATCTAATATTCTTTTTCCATATTTTACTTAATGTAGATACCACAGCAAGAGTAATACAGGATTCCCTTACATGTGTGCCACAAGTGATTATATTCCCTATATTTATTCTTTTGAAGCTTACTTAATCTTTTTTATTTCTATAGAAATAATTATTATTTATTTTTTAAGCTAGAAATCTATAAATTCAATTGAATAAAATATATAATTTATATAGGTAATGACTTTAACATAATACAAAAATCTGGTGCGTGCGCGCAACACACAACTTTCACTTACCAACTTACTTAGATTAGAAATTAATGCGTTTTTGTGGTCCCCTCCGTTTGACCAATTTTGATGAAATGTTGGCTATCACATATTTGGCATATACATACATCAAATACCCAGTTTGGTCACAATCGAGAAAGCCGTTTTTGAGTAAATAAAAAAAGCACGTAAAAATGATACAAAATTTATTAAGTAAAGTGCCGCCTGTGGTTGATCAATTTTGATGAAATTTTTACAGACATATCTCGGGCATATAAATAGATCAAATACTAAGTTTAATCAAAATCGTTAGAGCCGTTTTTGAGAAAATCAAAAAAACACGTGAAATGTTACAAAATTTATTAAGTAAAGTCCCCCCTCCGGTTAATCAATTTTGATGAAATTTTCACAGTCATATCTCGGGCATATAAATACATCAAATACCCAGTTTGATCAAAATCGTTAAAGCCGATTTAGAGTAAATAAAAAAAAACACGTGAAAATGTTACAAAATTTATTAAGTAAAGTCCCCCCTCCGGTTAATCAATTTTGATGAAATTTTTACAGTCACATCTCGGGCCTATAAATAGATCAAATACTAAGTTTAATCAAAATCGTTAGAGCCGTAAAAAACACGTGACATGTTACAAAATTTATTAAGTAAAGTCCCCCCTCCGGTTAATCAATTTTGATAAAATTTTCACAGTCATATCTCGGGCATATAAATACATTAAATACCCAGTTTGATCAAAATCGTTAAAGCCGATTTAGAGTAAATAAAAAAAAACACGTGAAAATGTTACAAAATTTATTAAGTAAAGTCCCCCTCCGGTTAATCAATTTTGATGAAATTTTTACAGTCATATCTCGGGCCTATAAATAGATGAAATACTCAGTTTAATCAAAATCGTTAGAGCCATTTTTGAGAAAATCGAAAAAACCCTAAAAAGTTATTAAGTAAAGTACCCCCTCCCTTTAAGCAATTTTGATGAAATTTATGCCGTCACATCGCGGGCACATACCTACACTAAATACCTAATTTCAGGATCGCACGGCTTATAGTTTTTGAGCTAGTCTGCTCACATACACACACACACACACACACACAGACACACACACAGACCATTTCGCGGGACTTGGTCATTTCGACTCAGGGGACCTCAAAACGTGTATTTCCGTTGAAAACCGGAAGTCGAAAATTTTCACGATCGCAATACTTCCACTTACTATATATTTCATATATAGGTAAGTGAAAGTAAAAATTAATAGTCATGTATATATTATCGCTTATATTATTCATATCCTTTCACCATACTATTTCTTTATTTTTGAATTTGCCCCTACCCAGCGGGGTCATTAGCAATTTTTTTTTATACTCTATTATAAAATCTAGTAATTTTGAGAAAATGCACAAGTTTTTCCAAACTTCCTGTGAGTGATGTGCTCAGTTTTCATTTTCTTCTGATTTGTAGATAATTTTTGCAGTCCTCTAATATATGCTGAATGTATCTAATATATTAAACTGTCACTAAGGCACTACTTTAAACACAAGCTGGATTTTCAAGGTTCACCATGCTAATATCTGATAAAATGGATTAGTTTGTTTTAATTTGATTTATTCAATAGTGAGATTTGAGTTGAGAAATCAACTTTATTAACATTATCTCACCTGTAAACATAATATTAACAATCAGTGAATATGCTGATATAATATTTAAAACAATGGTAAGAGAATCATGAGGCAGAGCATAGCGGAATGACATCTCCTACTTGTTTGATACTAGGATTGATTATCAGATGAGAAGCTCTCTCATCCAGCTACTCCTTAGCCTTTTGCAGGTGGCACCTGGCATGAGCGTTGTGACCAGGTCATCAATGAGTGAGGTCAGGTGCCCTTGTAATTTGTTGGTTCGTTGACAGTTGGCATGTGAAAGTCAGTGTGACCTGAGCCATTTTATATTGGAGGTTCAGTTGATTAATATTCCTAATCATTACTATATATCTCTATCGCTGCAGTTGAAGTATTGCTGGAGCTGGAGCTAGTGTGGAGGCTATGGAAGAATCGGAAACTCGTTGCTGGTTGGTTGTGGTGGAGCCTCTGCAGAATATTGTGGTTGTTACAGCTTTTTCTGAGCTCTTCAGAGTTATGCCATACCTATAATTAGTGGGATGTGGTTGTCAAATCAACTTAATTCTAAAAATAAAATAAAAACATTCAGGCTCTAGCAAACATAATAAGTCATGTTATTATTATTATTTATTTTTTTTAGGAAACTTAAGTTCTGAAGCAAGTGTCACTGTGCATGTTGAAGATGAGAATGACAACAAGCCCAAGTTTGTCGATCTTGCTGTATTGAGTGAAGAAGCTAGAGTAGTGCCTGGGACTGGTGACTTGAGAATTAGTCTTGGAAATAAAACAATTTATCAAGATCCCCCGACCAGAAAGAAGAGAGAATTCCCTACTCTCATTATCCCTGAGACATTGGCTTTAGGTGTGTCTGCCTTCCGCCTTCAAGCCACGGATCTAGACCTTGGAGAAAACGGAACGATCACCTATGGGATTGCCAGTGAAAGTAATATTCCCTATGGACCAGTTGTCAAACTGATCACTACTCGAAATTTCGCTGTTCACCCAGTTTCAGGAGAAGTCACTCTTGCAGGTCTGCCAACCCCTGAGTCAGAATATATAGTGAACTTTACAGCTATTGATGGTGGGGGACTACTTGATTGGTCAGTGGTTAGAATTAAAATTGAGGATATCAATAACAATTCACCAATATTTGAGAAAACCTGGTATGATTTTGATGTGTCTGAGGGATCATATAAGTCTTTCGGTATTGGTAAAGTAACTGCCAAAGATGCTGACTTTGGGCAGAACGGTAATGTCACATACTCAATATTACAGAAAAAAGAAAACTTCTCAATCTTTCCATTCAAAGTTGGTCCCCAAAATGGAGAGATCACGGTCACTGGGGAGCTGGATCGTGAATCCATTGATCTGTATTCTTTCAAAGTCCTCGCTCAGGACAATGGGCCTTTTGACAACAGAATGAGATCAACAGTTGAAGTTATGATTCGGATATCAGATGTAAATGATAATCCTCCTGTCTTCTATGGATATGACAGGGCTTTACAAACAACACCATCTCAACTGTTAGGTTCAGATAGGAAAGATACTTTTGAACGTTCCATTTTGCTTCCTGTCTACTTTGCATCTGTTGCTGAAAATAGCGCACCCGGCATACCCATTGCTAGAATTTTCACTAATGACTCAGATCTTCCTGACAATGGAAATGGAATTGTTGTTTATGATATTTTGAGAAAGAAGAACCATCGACAACTTTTTGCCATTGACAAAGAAGGAACTGTCACAGTGACATCATATTTGGATTTCGAAACTCAAGCTGTCCATAATGTTACAATAATAGCTTCAGATTTAGGAAACCCTAGCCTAAGTGCAACAGCTCTTCTCATTGTTACTGTTGTCGATGTTGTTGAATCGACTGTTGAAGAGAAAGACAGGAGCTTGATACCCAACAATTACTATGAGCTTGAGGCAAGTACTTATTCATCATTATTGTTATTTTTTCTGGTAGTTATTTTAATAGTAATTCTTAAAACGTAAATCTATAAGGCAGTAACAGCCTGCAAGTCAAATATGCTATGGATCTCAGATGAACAAAAAAAAAAAAAGTAGTAAAATAATTTAATTTCATGTGTTTGAGAAAAAAAAAATTGTTTTATGTTTTATTTATACTCCATAATTTTCTCGGGGAAGATTTAATTGTAACTATAATAGTAAAAGGATATTTTACTATGTCTGGTTATCAGTATGTTAAATGAAATAATTAAAACCAACTTATGTGTTAAATTAATTTTTTCATTAAAAAATCGAAACGTGGAAATGCATAAGGGTCTAAGTGCCAAAAAAATAAAACAAAGTTTTCTTTTGGCAAATTGTTATATGCGCCAAAGCCATTCTTCAGAAATGGGTATAAGTAATGTTTTGTTGTTAAAAAAGAGTTCATTGAGCTTATGAAAGGTGGCATGGGTGTAAGCAATGAACGTGGTTCACCCTAGAGGGTATAATTCACAGCATTTCTGTAAAAATTTCCTAAGGCACTTATACCCTTATGCATTTCCACGTTTCAATTTATTTTGTTAAATAACAAATGTTTTCTCTTCACTAATAGGTTGATGAAAACTGTTATGTCCCCGTGGAACTGCTTCAAGTGAATACTACACAAAATGGACTTCAATTCACGCTTATAGAAGGAGAGGATAGTTCTTATTTCTCTGTTGGTGAGAGAAATGGTTCTGTTTACCTTATCATCAGTCCGGACAGAGAAAAACAGGTGATAATTTTAAAGTTAATGGTTAAAAATATATTTTCTAATGGTTAATACTCTTGTTTTAATTAGACTAAAGTTTTTTAAAAAAGTATTTCATAAATAAAGATTGTTTTCTTTTATAGTCTCTACTGAGAACTAAAATAAAAGTGGATTCCATTAAAAAAGGAAGAAAGCTAGTTTATCCTGTTTATCCTTCTGATTTAGGTATGATAATTTTGTAATTTACTATTCATTAATAAGTTTGGATGATTAATATTCTCTTTAATACAATATTACTTAATTTCATAGATCCAAATGAAATTCGTATAGTAGTCCGCATAAAAGATGTGAACGACAATGCTCCAAGGTTTGTTCCTACTGGTAGACCTTTTGTAGCTGCTATACCATCTTCAGCAACTTATGGTTATCCTATTATTCGCCTCCATGTAAGTTTCAATTTTTTTCTATCTCTCTTTCTTTTTTTTTATCACCTGGCTACTACGAGTGGAGAAATATTTTCCTATTTATTTCCAGGCAGAAGACATAGATGAAGGAATAAATGGAGAGGTACACTATGAAATAATGGGTCGTGAGGATTCTGATAGGTTTACAATTGACCCAATTTCAGGACATGTTAGGGCGCTTACAACTTTTGTAAAGGAGAAAGGTCGAGTGTTCGGCTTTGATGTCAAAGCTACTGACAGGCGTGGAGCTCATGATGGAAAAGTAGCTATTACCAATGTTTTTGTAAGTGAAAAATATTTTGTTTCTTACATTGATTTAGCAATGATTTTTTTTTAATATTAGCTTTTCTCTATTAATTTATTTTTCTTTTTATTAATATTTTGTGATTTTTGTGTACACCAAATTAAATCTATTTTTACTAACCAAAATAACGTTATATTTAATGTAATCTCCACCTTCTATGAGGGCTTGTTGTATAGGCTAAATAAAAAAATATTATTGAAGTTTAGTACCTCCCTTTTTTATTTAAGTTGAATACAAATATAAATATCTGGTGCGTGTGCGCAACACACAACTTTCACTTACCAACTTACTTAGATTAGAAATTAATGTGTTTTGTTAATTGCCACTTCTCAAAGTTATAGATTTTCCCACATTAATTTCTTATTTTTGTTTTCATTTGCTCAAAAAAAAAAAACACTAATTTCTTTTATTATTAAATAAAAGTTTTTACTTGTGATAATTCGGCAATGCAAGCATAATACTCCAAGTCGTCAGATTTTATAATTCTCTATGTACTTGTTGAATATTTCATTTATTTCCCATGAAACAAATAATTCTCATTAAATGAACAGAACATCTTTAATTATAACGCATTAGTTTGTCATTAAAGGCGTACGGCCCATGCGTGAGCTCAAAGTGTTTTATGAGTTAACAATATTTTTCTTTTTTTCTCCTGTATTTGTTTACTTGATTTTTTTCATATATCATATTTAGCCATTTCTTATTTTCAGACGTGATGAGAGACAGTTAATTTCTCAATATAAACTAAAACAAAAGTACTTTATAGGAAAACAAAAAAGGCCCCTTCCCCATTTAAGCCCCCTCCGAAAATTTGAATACTGATGAAACTTACCTGATATTATTGAACACCTAATTTTCATTAAACATGACGAATTTGATCAAAATCATTAAAGACATTTTTGAGATAATCAAAAAAAAGGTAAAAATTGCAAAAAAAGTTATGAAATAAAGTGCCCCCTCCGTTCGACCAATTTTGATGAAATGTTGGTTGTCACATCTTTGCCATATACATACGTCAAATACCCAGTTTGATCAAAATCTTTAAAGCCGTTTTTGAGTTAATAAAAAAAACACATGAAAATGATACAAAATTTATTAAGTAAAATCCCCCCTCCGGTTGATCAATTTTGATGAAATTTTTACTGTCACATCGCGGGCATATACATACACTAAATACCCAATTTCAGGTTCGCACGATTAATAGTTTTTGAGCTAGTCTGTTCACACACACACACACATACAGACACACACACAGACCATTTCGCGGGACTTGGTTATTTCGACTCAGGGGACCCCAAAACGTGTATTTCCGTTGAAAACCGGAAGTTGAAATTTTTCACGATCGCAATACTTCCACTTACTATATATTTCATATATAGGTAAGTGAAAGTAAAAAGTATGTTTGGATAAGATTCAATCTATATTTCTCTATTAATTTATTTCTCTTTCGCAAATGTCTTCCTTCGTCTTTGGATGTCTAATAAGAGTTTAAATGCAAAACAAATTCATTTAAACTCAGTTCTCATTGGATATGAAGAAAATAATCTCATGACATGGCAAGAAAATAAAAACCAGGCATAATATTACAGATTATATATTGTCTGAAATATTATGTAAATAATTTCATTTATGTTTTAGGTTTATGTGTTGGATGATGACAGGAAATTGGCCATGGTTATGGGTGCCAGGCCGAATGAGATAGAAGTTAACCTTCGCAACATAACTAGGTAAGTGGATTTCTTGTTTTAAAAAAAATAATTGCCAGAATGTACGTAAGCTAGTTTTAACATAATTTAATTTTTAGGGCATTATCCAATGTGACAGGCCTTGATGTCAGAGTCAGAAAATTAGAGCCCCACTTTAATAAAGAAGCGTAAGTAATTATAAAAATGATAAAATCAAGCTCTATAATCCATGGTTTAAAATTTGTATTTATGAAAACATATAGAAAGCCTTCAATGATATGATTTTTAATTTAACACATTCAACGCCAACGCCATATTCTCTAGCTGAACCAGGTGGCCAGAGGATTTTGGGACATCATTGAGCCGGTACAGCCTCAGGCTGTAATCGGCCACCAGAGTCGCCAAAGAGTTTGTTAACCCGAAACGCACCAGTTTAAAGGGCTGTTAACTTACATTTCGTTATTTATTTTTTTTTATGTTTCATGTTACTGTTATAAAAAAAAATAAAAAAAATAAAAAAAAATAAATAAAAAAAGTGAAGAGTAGTTCCTTTGAAAGTTAAACTAATTGTGGGTATGGGAATTTTCATTTAAAAAAATCATCATCAAATTACTGTAACACATCATTATTTTTTTCTTTATAAATTTTATTTTTAAAAAACATCATGTATAATAAAAACTATAAAAAATAAAAATAATAATATATAACAAATAAAAATAAATAATACAAATAATAATAAGGGATTAAAATTATAATACATAGAGAAATTGCATTCTTACACCTAATTATTTTAAACTAACTATAATTACACTATTTATAATTTTTTTGTGACAAGAAATCACTCAAATTTATATATACATAACGAAAAAAAATTAATAACTAATATATATATATACAATATTAAAAAAAAATAATATATACAATACAATAAAAAATATATACATATATATAACACAAATTTACATTGTCTTATGAAACTCCCCGAAGCAAGGGTCAATGCATAGACCGGGTTGCCCTTCACAATCGGGACAAATCACAACGGTAGTTACCCGACGATTTACATATAGTTTTTTTATTCTTTTACTAATCCATTGTAACTGGATAATGTAATATAATGATAAAATATAATATAAGTAGTGAGAATAGCTTTAAAATTAGATATTATAAGCAAAATGAAAAAATGGAATAGTTAAAAAAAAAAATTAATTATAAAATACTTACTTCTTTTAGATGGCTGTCCACTGGCATTCCTCTTCTTAGGTCCCATTTTCAATTACATTAAATTAAAATTAAAAATAAACCACTTAAATTAACAAAAATTCATGGAAAACTTTAAAAATTCACAACTCCGGCTATAATGCAGATATCCGGAAACCAAAAACGCCGAAATGACTATCATGGACTAGTGCAAGTGGCTGACTAACAAAAGTAAACACTTTTCTACCTGGCCATCGCTTTTAAGTGGAAAAGGTAAAATATACCTGATTACAGCCCTGGGCTGTAATCGGCCACCTGGGCTCGACCCCCGGTACAGCTCAGGGCTGTGACCGGCGTTGAATGTGTTAAAAAAATATATTTAAATAAAAATTACTTTATTCTGTTGTTTATTTATTTTTCCAGAACCGATATGTACCTCTATGCAGTTGATCCACTAATGAATGTTATAATTGATTCGGAAACATTAAAGCAGTAAGTTATTTTATTTATTTAGAGTTGTTTTTTACTGCAGATCATAAAGTACATTGCTGATTCTCAAACTAAGGGCAATTATTATGTCCCAATGAGATCTATAAATAGAATACATTTGTTATATTTTTATATGCTCCTATAAAAATAAATTCCTAGTAATTTTTAAAATGATTCATCTTATATTGATCAAATTATTTTCATAAACTTGTACAAAAATTGTATATTATTTTCATAAACTTTTACAAAAATTGTAGGAAAAAATAAATCTTAAAGTGAATATATTGTAACATATATATATATATATATATATATATATATATATATATATATATATATATATATATATATATATATATATATATATGTATATATATGTTACAATATATTCACTTTAAGATTTATTTTTTTCCTACAATTTTTGTAAAAGTTTATGAAAATAATGTACAATTTTATGAAAATAATTTGATATATGAAATAGATGATATGTATACTTACATATATATATATATATATATATATATATATATATATATATATATACATGTAACAATAGATTCTTGGTAACACACAAATAAATATATGACAAGCTTTAGAACAAGACTAACTCTCCAGTCCATCGCTCCTTATATTTAGCCATAAGAAGAACAGCCTCAAAATTTCTAGGCCAGCATAGATGGTACTTCAACATCGTAGTCACAAGCATGTGCTTTGGATAAACATGTTTGTTCCAACTGTTAGTTCATTCCAACAACAAGTCTAGAACTATTCTAGACCATTGGCGGATCCAGGGGGGGGGGCTGTGGGGGCTGCAGCCCCTCCCTTTGGAAAATTTTTCGTCTTTTAAAGATAGAATTTGACTTTCCTCAATGTAAGGAAGCAATTTAAAAAACAAATAATGTGCAGAACAAGTAGAATTTTAGTTGTAGGAAGGGAATATAAAAGTAAAAAAGCTGATTAGCAGATCCAAATGAAGGGATGTGGGGCTGCAGCCCCCCCTTTAGGACTGCAGCCCCCCCCCTTTACGATCGGCTGGATCCACCCATGTTCTAGACCATATGTTTTGTGTTTTGTTTCAAGTTACAATATAAAAGCACTTGCTTAAAAAAACAAAATTGTATTATATTTACCTATTGCTGGTCGATCAGTTCCACACTAAGGATTGTCTTAATTCATCATTTGGCTCACTTTAGATTTGTATAATGTTGTTAAATGATTACGATACTCTTTCTCTTAGTTTGTCAACAAAAGAGAAGAATATATTTATTAAATATAAATTATTTAAGAGGTAAGTTTGATATTTTAATAATTTAATTAATATGGAATTTTTTTAAATAAATAAATTACTAGCCAGCTATAACCAGTTATTAATTTGGTTTAATATGAAAAACTTCCTATTATTTTATTGGTAATTAAGTTTAGTTATATTATATTTCTTATAATAATAATATTTTTTTTTTTTAATAAGTACTTGATGATATTTTTCATAGTGTGCTAAGAGCACGCGGAGGCGAGGTTCGAAGAGCTGTAGAGCCCTACCGCCTCCTAGGATTGGCTGAGGGAGGAGAACTCTCAGGAACAGCTAAGAGCAGGCTCAATTTATCAGCTCTTGAACTGGCGACGATAGTGTTGGGCTGCATCGTATTCTTAGGAGCTATCACATCTGCTTTATGTGTTGTTTGTTTGCACAAGAGGAAGTAAGTTGTTTATTTTATTTTTTAATATTTCCAGTTACTACTTATATAAAATATAATCTACTTTACAATAGGTTAAATGATAATCAGGATTTTCAAACTGAAAAAAGCCAACGTTCCGATCCAGCTTGTGGATCTTAATCAAGGCTTTTGAGTCCAGGTAGAAGAAAGACCTTGGAGCATTTGTATCATCTTAAACTCAGAAGCCCTGATGAAGATCCACAAGCTAGATCGAAACGTTGGCTTTCGAAAATAATTTTTTTTTTCATACTGAAAATCCTGATTATCATTTAACCTATCGCAAAGAATAACAGTTGACTATCTCTCACCTCAATAATCTACTTTAGGTTTTAGCACTGTTTCTTGACCTACAATCAAGTTCTTAATGGTAAGTGAATTATAAAATCTAATGAAACCAATATCGAGTCTAGTGGTGATGGCTAGAACTCAGTCAAGGTGTGTTGAAATTAATTTTGTGATGCACTCACGGAATCGGTTAGCCTAGGTTAGTTATATCTTAAGAATTATTCCTATAGGCCATAGATTTTCAGAAAGCAGTAAACTAATGTGAAAATAACCAGTTAGGACAATAATTTTAGCTAACTGAATCCTCAATAAATATATCATGGCATTGGTCACCCAAAGGATTCTGAAATTAGGCTTTTTTCACAACATTTTTTATGAATCTATTAGGAAAAAATTTTTAGAATTTCAAGAGAAGAAATTAATATTACAGAATATTAAAGAAATTAATATTTTCTTCGTTATGAAATTCGTGGTTCATAATATTTTTTGATCAACCAAAATATATTTTCTTAGATTCAGTTTTATGTTCATAATTTATTTAAGAGTCAAGCTTCAATATGGTTGTTGCAGGAGAAAAGTTGATACCTTCAAAATGGGTGTTACACCTTTGAGTGCTGATCTGATGTTTCACACTAAAGAAATGAAGGCGAGAAATAATTTCAACCCAAGTGCATTCACTGAAGGATCTACAGATAGTTATATTTCAGGAAACAGGTGAATAAATATTGTTTTCTTTAAAAACTCTTAATGCTTATTTTTTATTGTATGTTTTCTGTCACTAACATTTTCGGATTTTCTTAAAAGTGATTGTTCTGTTAATCTTGAACTTCTTGTAATTACTAATCGTATTTATTTTACTTCTTTCAAAAAGGAACTGATGACTCATACCTTTTTATTTATTTAGTAAGTGATGTGGGGAATATGTTAACAGAACTGTACCTTATATGACAAAGTTTGAACAGAAATAAAGAGGACTATTTAGACTAACATATTATCATTAACTTAGAAACTTTTTCTTACCAAGCTTAGAGTAATAGAGCACAAAAGTCGGGGAATAAGTGCAATTTGTTTTCATTTAATTAATTAATTGTAGTATTGGTAATACCGGTTCCAAAAAAGCTGAGGAGTCATCACTTTCAAGAATCAGTGAAAGGATTATTATTTGCCGACGATATTATCGCCATAGTTTCCCAAAATGATTCCACAACGTGTCCAGCTTTGTCCCTAAAATGTGTTTGTAAATTGAAGACATTCTTAGATCACCCACTGAACTCAGTTCAATAAACGAAGATCCCGATGGGCATGTACTTAAGGATACAAATACAAAATCCTTCAACCGGGGAATTCATAAATCACTCACAGAACTCTGTTTGAATTTGAACTCAGTTCATCCTAAGATTGGCATTGCATTCCCTGCATGGTTAAACAGGTATCCAAAAATAAATAAATCAATTGCAAATGTCTACAAAGAAATCTAAAGGCCCATCCCAGATCAAAGGCTACATCGTGGAACTGATAGAGAAGTATGCAGACCACAAGTGTATACTGATGCACCGAAGATAGCCAATATGGTAGGATTTTCTGTGGTCACTGGTTCAGAAAGGTATTTATACAAGCTGCCAGGAGAATACCTTACATTTTTAGCCAAAGAACAACCATTAGAGAGATCCTGAACCTGAATGAAAACATTACCACTCTTGACATAGCCCTAGTGACAGATTCAATTTCTGTAAATAATGCCATTGAAAATACCCAGCCAAAACATGACTTTATTTGAGAGATTAGAAACACGTGGTGGAGGCTATGCCAAGAAGGCAGGAGTGTTGTTTTTGTTTGGGTCCCTTTGCACTTTGGAATACCAGAAAATGAAAGTGCCGATCATGTTACTCACTTATTATAAATTTATTCATATGTAAAATCATTCAAGAAGTTTTATAATATGCCTACTATTTTTCTGGCTAAAGTTTGTACTGTTGTTGATTTTGTAGAACAGGCTCAGTTATTCTATTTAGTTACTCAACATGTTTTTGTATTATTTAAAGAATAACTCATATTTAGAGATTGTTTTTGGTCATTCTGTTCAAAAAAATACCATAGAAATAAGGAATGAGTTAATTGAAATGTTCTTAAAGAGTATCAAAAAATAAAGGAAACTGTTTGTTGTATTTTTTGCCATCAAACTTATTTCAAGTATAAATGTGAAAAAAAAAAAAAAAAAAATGGTTGATGCATTACCTCTTATATCTAATGCATCTTTTATGAATCAATGTCAATCAATTATCATTTTCATTTCAATCCATGTTATCTTGACAGGAAAATTTCAAAAGTAGCAAATCTACTGTTGCTGCGAATATCTAAATTTTATAGTATAAGCAAAAGAAAAATAATTCAAATTCGTCTAAATTGAAGGGATCTTAGATTCAGGAATTTTGTAAGTCCTCTCGTGTCGATTTACAAACATCAAGTGAAAGTGTTTTTGAGCCCATCAGCATTTTAAAATTAATTTTACAATATTCTAAAGTAAAAATTTAACTTTTATAGTTGTGTCATTATACTTTCGGCTCAGTGATAAAAAAGAACAATTGAGTAGTCCACTAATTTCACATTACTTTTGGATTATACCACCCCATCTTGTTTTTTCCTTCATTTGAACTTTCCATTTACAAAAAAATTTATTTATCTAGCGAATAAAAACAATTATTAGTTTGTTATATTTTAGTATGATAGATGCATTTTTAGTTCAATAAAACAGACTTGTTGATCTTATTAACAGACAGAACTGCTAAACAACACTACTGGCTAGCAGCATATGATTTCCAACCAGCTTCTATATCTTCTCTCTTGCATTTAACAATAACAATATTTATTGAATGTATTATGAGCAATGGCTTATTGAAAAATCTTTTGTAATCCATTATTTTGACTATTTTACTTTGGTTTCCATTTTAGAAATACTTCTCCTCTTAAATATTCTTTCTGCGCTAGTCTCATACCTTTCTCCATTCATTTTTCCTTGTTATGGTGTACTTAATCGCAGAATGCTGTAAGATGTCTCTATTTTATTAATTTATGGATTCTATCTTGAGTTTCCTTTTCTCTTTTTCTTTGAACCTTGAAGAGGTGATGGAACTTTCCCCTTGGCAAGACTTTAACGGTGCCAACTTCTACTTTAAAATGAAAGAACCGATATGATGAATTATTATTTTTCTCAGGTTTCACCAGGAATGCGAGCGCAATAGTGTTTGTCCTTCCCTAAAATATGAGGAAACTGATAATGGGTATTTATGAGTATCAAAATTACTTTCAATTTCCACCTCTTATTCTGTTTCTAGATTATGATATTTACAGCATAGTATTTTATTTGTTCTTTTTCCCAATAAATTAATACTGTTGAAGGTCTGAATGTGGATACAGAAGAGATCGCCGTGAGAGGAGGTCAATGATACAGCCTCGGCCGCAGCAGGCACTCAAAGCCTCCTTAGCCAGTGTCCATTCCAGCGGAAGGGACTCAGGGATTGTAGAGGCACCCCACTGCTGCCCGTGTTCTCATTCTCCTTCCCACTCATCTGCTAATAGCAGTCAGTAAGTACAATTACCTTTTTTGTGTAAATAAAACCAAAGTAAAAATTAAATATAAAAAAGGGTATACTATAAACAATTTAGAATTTCCTTAAACCTTAACTAAAACAATTATTGAAACCTCAATATCACTAAAGTAATAGAACCCGTCTTTACTATTCTAGGAATCTTTCTTAGTCTTACTTTTGCTGGACAAATAAATTTATTCAATTCATTTATTGCAGTGGGAGTTACGAAGATTCATTGAAAAGTCTTCAGCGAAGGCAGAGTGACAACAGGAGGAAGAGCATGCGCAGTACCTCGCTCCATCCATACCCTCCACCACTGCCTCCTCCAGCTCTTTCAAGGCATCCATCTGGGCGCCACTTTCAATCATAGCCTCATTTTTAATATAATGTGATAACAGTGTACATCATGTTGTTTTACACATATTAAGATATTCAGAAATATAAAAAAAATGTGATGAATTAATAGGATAGACCAAAGAATGTTTAAATTTAAAAATTTACTCCTGAAAACAGTAACATTCTTCAGAACTGAAGGGCTTAATAATTATTCTATAGAATATATTAACTAGAGAATATTATAATTTTTTAATAAAGTGATGAAAAATTAAAATTAATTAATTATTAATTAAAGTATCTTCATGAACAAATTGTTATATTAAGATATCTGGATATAAGAGCTCCTTGGACAAAAAATAAAATTATTATTTTAATACTTTATGAATCTAAGGAAAAAAACATTTATTGACAGCATATTATTTGTTGCATTCTACCAGAGCTTTCTTTCTTTCTTATTATTCTGTTATTATTTCCATTCATGTTTATTCTATATTCACTTGTTTTTTTTTCTTGAAAATGTTTGTTAATGAAAAGTACTTTGTAAGTTTAAATTGGTATTCGTTCATATTATATTGCTGATTTTTTGTGCTTTTAGTCTAAAAATGATTAAGGCTCTTGTACACCATTTCCAAGCCATTTTTGTGCTTTTTGCATCAGCTTAGATTATTGCATTATAAATCAAAATGTATTTAAATAGTTGTATTATATATTTGTTCTACCTTGGTTTACCAAATGAGCTTAATCCCACATTATGATGGTAATACTTTGATTTTATTATTTATTTCATCTTCTGTGTATGTATTTAAATATTGTATTTTAATATTTAAATATTATATTTTAGAACTGATGGTTACAAGTTTTTGCTTTTGATTATTTTTTAAATGAAATTTATATTTATTATTTAAATATTGCTCAATCGAAAAATGTTTATTGATTTGTAAATTATGTATTTAAGTCATCCAAGAAATTGTAAATATGTTTGTTTTATATTTTTTTCTTCTTGACTTCTGATTGTAAATATGTATTATTCAACTTCTATGTATTTTTTAGCTTAAATGATATGTATTTATTCCTAAAAAAATAGTTTTAAGGAGTGTTATACAGTGATTATACAATTTAACATTATTGTTTTGAGAACAATATTGTTTACTAAGTAATGTTTTTCTTATATGTATATTTTCATTATAGAAATCTAATGTTTTACCAATATATACCATTACATATTTTTAAGAAAAACTAGATAATATTGATTTTGAAGCAATCAAATGTACAAATTTTGTTGTTTTTTTATTAGTATTATATGTCTTGCCATATTTAATTTTTGTAATAAAAAGTTTTATGTATTTAATTACTTTTTTATTATTTTTCAATTACTATTATTTTAGCTTAATTAAAGCTTGGCTACAGAAATAGTCGGCTTAGCTAGACCAAAAGATGCGAATTTCTTATAAAATGGAATAAACTGTCTGGGCAACATAGTATTGACAAATGGGTTCTATGAGCGATTATTAGTGATTAAACATTTATGAATCACAAATACAAATAAAAAGATTGATGAATTAACAACAAAAGAATGTAATTAAGATTAAGAAAATATATAAAAATGAAATATTTAATCTTTAACCTGCTACCTCTCTTTACTATTTTCACTCAGGTTAAGAAACTATGATCAATGATTTGCCTCCATAGGTAGATTGGTGAAGACTCCTGGAGATCACTGAGCTTCTCTAGTTTTGAAAGCCATTGTAGATTGACTTGTGGGAGCAAAATCTCAGGAATGTTCATTAATGAAGACCCTGAACATTGCTAATATTCAGTAATAATGTAGCTTGGAAACAATTTAGGAACTTTTTATTATTTCTTAAATAACAAAAAGTCTAATAACATCAATTTTTTTTTTTTATCTCCCTGCAATTCCATCTTAAAAGAAAAGAAAAATGTTATGAAGTTTCATAATATGTCATAAACCTTCATTAAAATAATTGAATGATTATTGTAGTGTATCAATAATAATAAATCAATATAAATAAATTATTTATTTTTATAAATAAAATAAAATTAGAGATAATATATCTCCCATCAGTTTAATTGATTTGGTTCTTAATTAACATAATTGTTTCAATCAATTCGTTTTGACAATGTTTGATAGATTGCTTGTGACTTCCTGTTGAAGTTATTGAAATTCACTTTTTAGAAACTATATTTTCCATTTAGGAAAATCATAATTTTCTCTTTTGTTCTTTAAATAATAAATAAAGAACAAAAGCAGGAATTGTAATCAAAATCAAAATTAGGAATTTTTTTAGGAGCTCATTATAAATTTTAATTGGATCAGGATATCATTGTAATCTTTCACTGACACAAAATATGAGTTACTATTAGTAAAATATAGTGGGAATTCAATGGGAAAAAAACTGGTGCAGTGCGCACATAACATGAACTCTCACTCACTAACCTCCTTTCTTTGGCTTAATATATAGGGGAAAGCGTGGTTGGTTGGCCTAGGATGTAGGTTGGCCTTTTGCTTACAATTTCCGTCACACCTCTTGCTAAGGCGCCACAATCGTACCATGTGACCCGCTCGACCTCGGAAGTCCTGTCCTGAGGTTTCAGCTGGATGCTAACAGTGTAGAGAAGAGTTTGCTTCATTAGTTGATTTTACAACATTTAAGTAAATTTTTATATTTTCAGTAAATTTGGTTTAAAGGCATGGCAAAACATTTGACTCCGATTTTGTTCACATAGCCCTAATCTCCTTTGAAAAACCTAACCTTTCAACTGACCAGTTTCTTGTTTCGTTGGTTTGTCCTGGCAGCCATCTTTCATATGATTTCTCATGTGGGGTCAGTTGGCTATCTTCAACTGGGGTTTGTTGGCGCAGTAGCAAGTCACAAAAGTAAGGTAAACATAAAAAAAGGTGAAACTACTACTTGTCTTTAGTTCCAGCGAGGATGAGGAGAGCAATATTTCCTGAGCAGAAAGTGATGACAGTCTAAACTTAAACAGAATCTTTAGGAACAACGAAACAGATAATGACATTAAAGATCACCTTTAGCCGCAATCGAAGTTTACTGATGAACCAGCCATACCTCGCTACCTTGAAAATTAAACTAGTGCACCGCAGACACTTTCTCATGATACGATTGAGGGGCCAGAGAATATTTATCCTACCTAAAGTTTTTGAAGAGGTGTTGAATTCGTTTTGTTTTATGAAAAATTTGTTTACATTGTTCTAACACAATGATCCTTCTAAGCCATTACATGTTTCTAATTTCTGCTGTTTGAAATGTTATATAATTTTGTTCAATTGAAATAAATATGGTAAAATGCAGTCATTTGTCATTCTATTTTCCCTTAATAGCTGTTAAAAACCGATTCAAAATTATATTATATTATAGCGCAGCTTTTAATAACAATAATATGAGTCAGGCAGTACTTGAATGAGATGGCCAAACAACACCACCTTCTAGGCCAACCTGCCCCACACGGGGGGTTAATTGGCATACTCTGGCTTGACGAATTCTTAAATTTTCTATGATCATAGTGTTAAATATTATGCGTTGAAAAAAATACTTGAAGTACTCTAATACTCTGGGTTTACAGTGGTATAAACCCTATTGGGATTATATTAACAGGACCGACTCAACAATCAAAAAAGTGAAAACTGTTGCCAACCAACCCCGCTCTCCCCTACCCTTATTTTTGAAAATGGTGTACACAAGTGTCAGAGGAAAGGGAACAGAATTTTTTTTTCCTCAATGACAATTTTTTTTTATTCCTTTGGAAGGCAGTACTTCACAGAATGCTGTTACAAGAATGAAGTGGGCACCATTTAATCATGGGACTCAGTATTTTCAGGGGGATCATAGAAATAACAAACGAGTTTAAGACTGTTATTAAGATGTACCTCCATACCTTAATATTTTTTTATAGTAAACTTTTACAACTTTATAAACTGAATTCATAATTTCTTAAATTATAAAAGAAATAAAATCGAAGTTTTGTTAACGTTTTTTTTTGGAAAAATCATATATTTTTTGGGTGTTTTATTTGATTATTGAATCCTATCATATTTTATATTTGGCCATTTTTTGTTACTAGTGATAATAAGGGACTATAACTCAAAATAAAAAAAAATAAATGCATTTTATAGGGAGATTTTTTCTTAGCCATTTAAGCCCTATCAGATCGTTTCTATGTTAAAAATACCTACCTCATATAAAAAATAGGTAATTATAATCATACATGAAAGTTTAACTAAGGATTTGCAGTCCTTTTAATAATCGTCATTAAAATTTATTTATATCGGTCGTGTTTTGATAAACCATGATGTGAACATGCGACTCAGCTTCGATTTGTACCTAAGGCCAGTGAACAGAAATATTTTTTTAGATTTTGGTGTTTTCTAAACGGAACCATAGATATTAAAAGTTGATTTTTTGGTTGTGAAGTTATTCTTACTGTTATATTTTAGACAAAAGGAAACTAGGAACGTATTTTTTATTAACCACAAGTACATCAAAACTCAACTTGTAATAATAAACAACAATGCATTATCATGTGACATCTAAAACATTTACATTTTATATCAATCGATATTTACTTTCGATTCCAGATACCACACTTACGAATAAAACTTTAGATGAAACGGCGTATAATTTTTCTTAATTTTATTTCAAATCGAGGTAGGTGATGTTTCCACAATGACGGTAGGATATTAAAACTATCTAGACCTGGAAAATGGTCAGTTTTGGTCCTTTCAAGAAACTCAGAAGTGATGACCGTGATATATTATATAATTCAGGAGAAGACGAGGAGTGGTGGAGTAGGAGTGAACGTAGGCGTTACAGATCAATGTTGGGGCTGATCATTCCAGCCAAATCCTGGAAGATCGAGGTTCCTTTTTCCAGGGCTACGGTTATTATTAACTGACCGATAAGTCTATTAAATAAATAAATAAATTATTAAAGGAAAAAAAAAAGCTGAAGAGTAAGAGTGATCTCTGTCAAATAACATCCTTGACAAATAAAATGTGCAATCTTGTAAGTTACTGAACCCTAGATCTCGATGGGCTGCAATAATGAAAACGCAGATTATGAATATCTTATTGGACAATATTGGTCGACGTCTCGGACTTCAAATCTTATAAAAAATTTATATAAGACGAAACACTACCTTTTAGCTATCCCAGTTAATTTGTCTTAGCTCGGCAAGAAAAAATTAATAATTTAGCGAAAACGACTACAGGAGGTCGAGAGCAAAGGTCAGGCATATCTTATACATCGTGGCCTCGGTTGCCTACTGTCACACTCATCGCCACTGCCCACTGTTTACTTTATTAGAACCAATTTTAAATGTCCTCAACGGCGTACATCGACCCACTCGGGGTAGGGCGTTTCAGTGCTCTAAAGTACCCTTATCCATTGTGAGGTGAATATAGAAGAAGCGGGAGTAAATTTCTTGTAATGCCCCCCCCCCTGAAAAGTGGGACCTGGGACGGAGCTTAACTTAGTTATTTACATATAGTGAAAATGTTTGGAAGAAGAAACCGAACAGTGCTCAGAGCAGAGTCTCTCCATCTTGTATTTGTTATTTATTTATTTTTTGGCCTTACTAGATAGATAGATAACTAACTAACTGTAGGGCACTGTAGTCCAGTGAGGACCTGGCCTCCTCAACTCCTCTGTATCCGCTGCTTTTCGCCTCCACTTTCTCACACCCAATTTTCGGAGGTCACCTTCCACATCAGCCACGAATCCACCCTTTCATCTTTGTCCTCCTGGGTTTCCCTCGAGCATAGGTTTCGAGATTCTGGCCTCTTCCGAGCGTTGTACATTTCAGATCTTAATCTTCCTTTCTTAACATAGTTTACTAGATCGGCTCTTCAAATAAACATTGCAGTTCGATATTTGTTTTTTATATACGCCACCTGTTATCTTCAAACACAACCCTATTATACAAAATTCAACTCTAATTTCCTTTTCCTCAAAATATGGAGATTGGCGCTTAGCTCACTTTGGCGTTAAATCGACCAAATAATAAAGAAAAGAAACTAGAGCTAGAACGCATTTAAACTTCGTCTCTATTGGTTCATCAACCGGGTGTGCAGCTGTTTAATATAAATAACTTCATATAAGTATACTTTTTGCAACAAATGATGTATTATATATATATACAGGGTGTTTCGGAATTGCACGGCACTATTTTAGGTACGTGTTCTCTAACACAAAATATACAAAAAAGTTCATATTAACATGTATCTCAAACTCATTTATTAAACAGATATCAAAGGTTAAAGATTTATTATTACTATTTATTTATTATTATTACAACATTTAGAGTAAATGTTCAAAGGCGCCTCCGTTTTGTTGAATGCAACATTCAGCACGACGAATCCATGCTTCTCTGGCTCTTCGTATAGCATCAGGATGGTGGTTGATAGTTACTGCGGCTTCCACGATCCGATTTCTTAGCTCTTCTTGCGTGTCAACTGCCGCAGAATAAACCATAGACTTCATCCAGCCCCACACAAAATAATCTAATGGCGTTAAATCCGGAGATCGTGGTGGCCATTTAACAGGTCCGTTTCGACCAACCCATCGGTCTCCATAAGTTGCATTTAAATAATCAGTGACACTATGAGAAAAGTGAGCTGGAGCACCGTCATGCATAAACCACAGCCTTTGCCTAATGCCTAGCAGAATATCTTCTAGAATATCATGCAGATTATTTTGCAAAAAATGCAAGTAAGATATACCTGACAGCCTAGGTGGCAAAAAGAAGGGGCCGATGATTTTGTCGCTTAGAAGACCACACCAGACATTTAAAGAGAATGTATGTTGGTAATGTCCAACAGCAGTCGTATGAGGGTTTTCTTCGGCCCAAGTATGGGTATTTCGAAAATTAAGAATCCCGTTTCTTGTAAAGCAAGATTCATCAGTAACCAAAATGCAGTTCAGGAAGTTAGGATCTCGTGTGCATTGTCGAATTAACCGCTGGGAGAAATTTCTGCGCTTGTTATAATCTTGTGGTAACAAATCTTGCCTACTTGATACGTGAAATGGATATAATTGTTGTTCGCGTAAAGTTCGCCATACGCTGGTAGAGGAAACATCGAAACGACGTGACAATCTTCTGGTACTAGTAGTAGGAGATAACTGAACAGCATCGAGTATTTCTTCTTCTACGTTTGCAGTTCGTCGAAATCGTTGTCGACCGGCGTTCACTCGTATAGGTTTTAGCGTACCATTATCCCTAAGACGTCTTTCAATGGCCTCAAACGTTTTACGATTTGGTATTCTTCGGTTAGGAAATTTTTCACGATATCTTCGAACAGCAGCAGCACCGTTTGTATGTACCTCACCATAAGTTAAAAGCATGTCTGTTTGTTCATCAAAAGTGAATAAATTTGTGGTATCTCCCATGATAATCATAAATTGAACTGTGTCACAAGATTCACTCACACTAAAACACACAGAACTAGACAAACAGATGAGCAACTACTGTCATTGCTTATCGTTCATTTGTTTATCAGGTAATTAAAACCTTTTATTTAGTATTAAACACGTTAAACGTTGTACAGTCAGTCTTAATGCAGTAAATAAATAATAAATCTTTAACCTTTGATATCTGTTTAATAAATGAGTTTGAGATATATGTTAATATGAACTTTTTTGTTTATTTTGTGTTAGAGAACACATACCTAAAATAGTGCCGTGCAATTCCGAAACACCCTGTATATATATATATATATATATATATATATATATATATATATATATATATATATATATATACATATATATATATATACATATAGATAAACTGTTCAGAGGTAATAATATTATAATATCAGAAGCTCAACATTGTCAATCAATATTTGTTCCCGGGTCTAATTTACCCACTCCAAACTGCGCCCCTAACAAAGCTACGTCCTGAAATATTAGAAGGCATCGACACCATGATTCGCAGGAGTGTCAAGGCCATAATCGGACTACCTGCGAACACCTCCACGGCGATGTTGTACGCTCCCAGGAGATACAGAGGATTAGGACTGATCCGCTGCCAATGGGAAGCTCCTTTACAACACTGGTCCATTGCTCAGCGGCTGTCAAATATACCGGATTCCTTGTTCCAATCTATTTTTGATTACTCCGCTGAAATAGCTAAGTGTGCGGAGAGATTGGGAGTTGAGCAGGGACACCGGAGTGTGAAAGCTCTACGACAGTCGCTACGAGAAAACTCGTTTGAGGAATGGGCCAACTGCAGGTGGCAAGGCATTGGAGTACGCCATTTTAAAGAGACCCCGAAAGCTAATAGACTCATGTATGAAAAGCAAGTACTTTCGGGATCTGAATGGTCTAATGCCTTGAAACTTAACATCAACTATGCACCCCTGCGAGGAGTCCCAGGTGTCAGCGGACAGGTCAGAGAAGTTGGGCCCCTCTGTCGCAAATGCGACAGAGAGTCTGAAACACCAGCACATGTGCTGGGGAAATGCCCCTACAACTCGCTCCTGATAACACGCCGTCACCACAGAGTCAAGCACGAATTGATGAGGCTCCTTAAAGAAAGGGATTTTGTGTGCTATGAAGAGGTTTACTGTGTGGATACAGAGGGATCCACGAGATATGCTGATATAGTGGCGTTTTCTAAGACCGGAAAGTCAGCAATCATTCTGGATCCCACTGTTAGATACGAATCAAATGACCTCGACCAGGCGAGCAAAATTGAAAGGGAAAAGAAGGAAACTTACGAAAAATGTATCCCTTTCCTTAAAGAGAAGTTCCGTGAAGGCTTCGGCGAGAGAGACTTCAACGTGAGAGGCCTTTGGTTCGGAGCCCGCGGAACTATACCAAGTTCAACGAGGAGCTTCATGGAGGATCTTGGTGTCGACATCAAGGACGTATCGAAGATTGCAGAGTATATTGTTCTCGACTCCCTGGGAATCATTCACCACCACATCCATTCTTAGAATTTAAATTACAAATCGTTGAAGGGCCATGTATGTATGTATGTTATTTATTTATTTATTTATTAGTATATATTTACAGCTAAACGTCCTTTATTTATATATTGTTCTTTTTGTTGTTGCTTTGTTTTGTCTTTTATATCTTTTTATACCATTTTATATAAAACTTTGAGCTGATGTTTGATATTGTTATTGTTATGATGCTGTTGTTATTCCATATTATTAATATTTTACCCAATTTTTTTTAAATTTTTAGTTATTACATACAGACATTACGTAATTTTCAGAGGCCAGTTAAGCCTAGAGAGAGAAAATGTTATAAATGTATAAAAAAAAAAAGAAAAAAAAAATGATGTTTCTTTGTATATTTATATTAGTTTTATTAGTACTTAGATTTAACAAATAATCTTTATAAGATAAATCAGTATGCTGTGTTATAAGCAACCCAATATAATTGGGCAGCACCACTATTCTCAATAAAGTGTTTCTCTCTCTAAAAACCTACGTCAAATCCCAACACGCATAACGGTAAACGCAATATTTATCATTTCATTCTAAGCTATAAACAGAGGTATGTTAGCTGATATCTCTATTCCTATGATTCCTATACCTTTCAGCATCTAAAACATATCTGAATATTGATTTCCAACATTGACTAATTAATTACCCTTTAGTTTCAATTTTTCTAAGCCATTTTTTCCTACAATCTGCTAGGGTCGGAAATTTTACAAAATGGAAAATTCATATTCATCTTCATCTAAATGAAATATTAATAATTGACATTGCCCTGCATATGTATCGAAATAAAAAAAAAGAAAACCTAACTGTTCAGACGCTTTTACGCTTCTTCAGATTTCCTTCATAATAAGATAATGATGGCTTACAATGAATAAACTTAATCCAAGAATGTTCCCAATATTAAAAACAGAAGAAGAAACTCGTCTTTCCGATATCTTTATCAGAAACTCTGCTAGAGGATAGGCATGAACGATTAAAATAGGATTTAAACTTTATTGGACACCAATGACTCGTTAAGGTAGAGGTGTAAAAAAACTAATAATTAAAAAATAAAAGAAATGTATTTATTTGTACATCTTTGATCGGACCTCGCTCATTTCGAATCATCGTAGATCAACCTTTTAGTATAAAATATTGTATAATTTATGACAAATGAAATGAAATAATTTCTCTCATATATGATATGAAATAAAATGTTATAATAGTACTTAAAATTTCTGGTGATGATAATATAGAATGGATTTTAATGAAAGTTTTCAGTAAATGGTTGCATGGTAATACCTCATCCACGCATGCCGCTAAAAACAATGTTCCCCGCCTCCTTAAAACAATTTGTCGCCTCTGAGTATATGAAATTTTAATGAGAATAGGAATTTGCAATATAATCAATGAAGAACAAATCTTAATAGAATATATACATAACTTAATATGCATGAAAGAAATATTTATATCAAGGTTGTGACCAATTTTTTTTTTTGTTTGAATTAGTCGAGGTCTTAATGTGTGGGCTCGGCTTACACCTGGGTCACATGAAATTCGATCTCAAGTATTCGGCCATGATTCAAAAATGTTGATAGTCGATCGGTTGACCTTACCTATTTACAAATTCTGTTCAATATAAAAATAAAAATAAAATAGATTCAGATATCAGCATTAATTATTATAAATACGGAGCATTTATTCACTACTGAATTTCAGTAAAATACTAATAGTACAAAATTAACCACATTGAACCGGATCCAATCCATTCGAAACTTTTATTTATTAATTTTTTCTACTTGTCGAAGAATTGTATAAACAATGCGATATATCAGTTTTTTCTCTACACGTGTGGTCTAAGATCGTCGTGGAAAATTAAAAAAATATTTATCTGATCATTTAAATAGTGTTTTTTGAGAAGCTAAGTGATTCAGGGGCAGGCTATTTTTTTCAACATATTTCAACAGGTCTTTGATTGAATTTACCTCATATATCCGGTGGCAAGATCTTCGATGGAGGGCGAAGGGATAGCGTGCGAAGAGGTCGACGGCCAAGAGACCTAGTTTTAAGAAAATCATGAGACTGCTATCGATTCCCCTTAATTGTCCGGCCTCAATGTCGATTTATCGATTCCTGTCCTAGTACTACAATATCGATCCCACGATACTACTCTACTACGAGGGGCCGGGGAGGGGGCGTAGGCGATTATTACTACTACCTCGCAATGCCACCGGTTGCGCCATCTAGTACTTTTTTAGTTTAGTTTTCTAAACAACTCACCCCGTATACCGAGCGAGGAAAATAAAGGGCTGCGAAAAAAAAAAAAAATAATAAACATCAAAGTGCTTATCTCACTGATAAATTCGAAATGGATTTGACACTAATCACGACTTCAACTAATTTAAGAAATTCTTAAGCTTATTCTGAGGATTTATACTCAGATAATAAACTAGATTCAAGTTTGAATGATGCATTATATATGTTACTTCATACATCAGGATTAGGAGTTTTTGATTTTTATGTTTCGATTAAAGTTCAATACATACTTCAGAAAAATATATTAAAAAAAAAATTGTGTAGTTGCATACTGTTACAGTAAACCCTCTTTATTACGAACTCGGATGTAACGAACACCTCGATATAGCGAACCAAAGTACTATCCCCCCAAAATTACTATTATATTTCTGCTGAACCCCTCGTTATAGCGATCCCACCGGTTAGTGCGAACTACGAACTAAATTTGATAAGAATTATTATATTCTGTTATAACGAACTGCTAGAATTTTATTATTTTTTTTTTACTGTATTACGTAGATTGAGCGCGGGAAGACGAAGTAGCACCGGTTTATAGAATTGAGGTGTTTTTTTACTCTTAACTAATCCGATTTCCTTAAGCTCTCTCTCTCTCTGATTCTATTGACTTTTTACTCAAAACTAGCTCAGTTCTGTTTCGAGTTCTGTATTATTCGAATCAGTGTTCTGTAGTCGTTTATACTGTGTTTTTTATTAATACACAATGAGTTCTTTGGTAAACGTGTCACAAATGTAAATCCTTATCAATCGAGGAAAAATTAAAAATTCTTCAGGATATTGAATCGGGAATTTTAAGTAAGAAAACCATCGCAGAAAAATATGGAATTCACAAATCAACATTGTCAACCATTATAAAAAGATAAAATAGATTCAACCGCAGCCCAAGGATTAACTTCAGCATCAAATAAACGACTGCGCTCTGGGACTCATGAATATTTGGAAAAAATAGATAAATTGCAGTAAACAAATGAGATTTCAAATACCAATCTCAGACCCTCTTATTAAAGCTAAGGCTAAAGAACTCTCAAGTGAACTTGGCAGGTAAATTAATGAATCACATTGTTTAATTAATATGTAGTTTAACTAAAAATAAATTACATACATGCGTTTTAATTTAACTAGTTCTAATGAATGAATTTCCTTCTAAATATGATCAAATTAGTGCGGCCTTGGCTAAAAAAAAGATAAAAAAAAAAAAAAGAATCCTCGGTTATAACGAATCTCGTTATAGCGAACTATGAATATCAAACCCCCTACCAGTTCGCTATATCAAGGGTTTACTGTACATGTTTTTGTGATCGATAGCGCATGATGATCACTTAGTTAGCGCACATGGATCAACTTAGTCCTTTCGCAAAGACCAGACTGGCTGACGACACTATTAAAGGACCCTCCTCCCTGATTGGAGATTAAATGACCTCAGATTATCCTTTACTGCATTAATAATTTCCTTTAGCAGGATAAGCTCTCGAGTCCCTAGGGATAACTTAGCCATGCCCGATGGTCACGCGAATACCACGGCCTTTGTAGTGATAAGTCTTTATAAAAATCCGGTTATATGGCAAGTAAATGTAATGGTATAAATATGCAATATATTTTCTTTAAGAAGAAAAAAAAATCATATACTACACGGTTTTTATAGGATTGAAGTGCTTAATTAATATCCTGTACAAGTGCAGAAGGCGTTACATGCACGTTCCAAGATAGCGAAAAATAAGTTTAGAAACCTTTTGTACTCTAGGAAGATCCTCTAAACATTGAAAAAGACCCACACGTTATGTAAATGTTAAATGCCAGGGGACATTAAATAATACTCGGCATCAATCCCCCATCTACTCCCTTGGCCCGGGAAATCCTGTATGGCTTAAATGGCAAGGAAGGAGAGACCAAAAAAAAAAAAAAAGAAGAAAAAACATGGTGTGTAAATTTGATACATACTATGAATTTTCCAAACATTTAGACGGCATATACGAGTACATATTATCACATCATGGTAAATGTATTGGTTTGTAGAATATTTATAAAATCAAATGTAAACTTCCGAATAGTATAGAATAGTATGTAGAGGGTCTTTATGTGTTGTTCAACTATAGATTGTTTGAAGTGAATTCGTAGAGTATGGTTTTTCACATACCCAGATGTATTTGTTTTGATTTATCACAGTCAAGTCGAATTTTCCGTACTCTAAAGTACATAAGTCGTGTAAGACATTTAAATGTTTTATTATATGTTTTAAAGCATTTCGAACTAGGAACAATATTATTATTGGTTATATACCTCTTTTTTCGCTGGAAGTTCGTTTCCCCAATCTAATATCACTCATCCAATGCTGGTCTAGACCAAGATTGATCAAACTCAGAATCTTTTTTTTTTTTTTTTCAGGAATTGCCTTCAAATTTTCCTCTTCTAACATTGTTTATGACCTCGTATTGGACGCGGTAGTGATGATCCTGAAGCATTTTAACAATAGAATAATGCACTCAACTGATTTAACAGATTGTTTAGTAAGGAAGGGAAACTTTAATTGGCTCTCCTAAAAAACGTTTTTTTTTTTTTTTAGTTACACAAGTGTTCTATTGATCTAGCAAAAAAATATTCCAACTGGGAGATCATAACTGGAATGTCTGAATCTAATAATGAGTAATGGATATGAACTTTTTTCTTGCTAATCAGGGTTTTAAAATCCCATCCACACCATACAAGAGTGATAAAACATAGTCCCCCAGTAATTTTATTGATTTAATTGAAGACCCCACTATCGGACGTGTTCAGCCACATTTTGCAAATTTTACAGGATAGCAAAAAGAGTGTTTAAATCTTGAATAGAACACGAAGTAGTAGCTCTAAGTCAATAGGAAAAAAATAGTGTAAGCCCGATATATTTTCAAACAGTGGTAATGTTAACTAAAATACAAATACATTATTTGTTAGTCCAAAAAGAATCAATGACGAGAAAAGAATTCTAATAGCATGTGCCCCCAAAAAAGAATTGTAAATATCTCAAGGACTGAACACGTTGTTTTCGTGTAAACTACACAGATTTGTAGTACACGAAATGGTTTATTATAATGCGCTTTAAAACAATATTTACAAAAAAATGGACTTAACACGTTCTTAGCGTGGGGTCTTCATTTATAAAATTATAGTTTATTAGCAATAGATTGCTTATGGTCTATTCCAAGTTTAGCACTACTTTCCTGGTAGTAATTAATATAGGTAGTATTAATAATGGTAGATAGTAAAAAAACAATTTGAAAATAAAAAATAAAAAACCCACATATATTTTGACAATATGTTTATGTTTTTGCCACGAAATTTCTATAACCTCTAAAAATTCTTTAAAAACCTGCCATTCAAATTTAAATAGCAGAGTTTGCCCATCCTACTTTGTCAAATGGTGTTAGATGTTAATAAAGCTGAAGGAAACACTTATCTTTTACGCTCCGATATTCCTTTAGAAATTAGTAGACGCGTCTCCCAAGCTTTATTAAGGATTGGTCTCCTGTCACTTATTAATAATGAATACATGAATAGATTATTAAGTTAACAATTGATAATTGTTAAGTTTAAGATATCTAAGGAAGTTAATATGTAAATTGTAATTAAAAATGAATATGCGATTTTATATGAAGATGCTGAGTGAAGTCCTGCCATCGATTGTTTCCATCAACATGTCATCATTCCATCTTGCTTTGGACCGGACTCCACCCTCGATTTGGATTGTGGTAGACCATCGATCTCTACCACCTACGTTCATTCTAACATTAGCCTCCAGTAATTGATGGAATCCCGAGCAGGACCGTTTTCCTCCAGTTTCTGGGTCAGGCACACTTTAAGATGGTTCACTGTTTACCAATACATTCCTTCCCAGCTTAATCAGACTATAATTCTTCAGATGTATTTTAATAACATCCATTCTTTTTCAAACAACGTGTTCTATAATACAGAGGGTGTTTCAGATAAGTACATACAGAAAGATACCAGCAATTGTATATCAAATTGCCTACAAAAATTTTCCTATAAGAGCATTGTCTATTCCCTATTCTTTTCGATTAACCACTGTTCCATATCACTTTTTCATTATCTTTAAATATTAATTGGTTTAACACTATAAATTTAGTTATTGTTACAGTCGTTCATTAGAGTTTTAATTTTGACTATAACATAAAATAGTTATAATATTTTTAAATTTTAATAAAAGTAATTTCATTTGTATCGTTGCTGGATGTAAGGATGTTAATATTGATTGCCACTTAATAATGGCCGGGTGGCCGAAACGTTATCCCTGAATTATAAAATATAAATTTAAGGTTGTCCTAGAGTATGCTTTTACACATGTAGTTGAACTTAACTGAATACAATATAGTTTTTTTTTTTTTTTTTTAAACTAAATGTTAAATAATCCCATATTCAGTCTCAACCTACTCATTTATTTATGACACTCTAGTTGACGTTCGGGACTTTTGTCCATAATCATCACCCTCATTTAAAAATTCATTTTCACCCTAAACATTAAAAACGCTGCACTTGAAATATTTAGAACAACTGTAACAGTTTTTAGGATTACTTGGATCTCCTCTTCATATTATCTTGGTAGAATGGTTTCCTTTTGATTAATTAAATCTTAAATAATCCCATATTGAGACTGAATATATTCATTCATTGCTTACACAGTAGTGGACGTTTCGGAAATTTTGTCCATATTCTATATTGTTTACATAATGGTTTTTACAAAAACTCTTCCGTCACACGGACGTCGGTGTTAAGAAGGTTCTTTCTTTTCAAAGAGGTTCTACTGCATTATAAATAAGTCAAGAAGAGTAGGAAGAAATTCAAATGTTCCTGTCGGAGACAAAACTTAAAATTTTCTTTATGAAATTACCGGACAGAACTAAATTAGCCTCTTCACCTACTCAAGTTCACCTCCTAGTAAACACTTCACCTACTAGTAAACCTATCTGCCAAGAGACGGTAATAAGATTAAAAAATAAATAGTAAAGATATAGCTATGTTACTTCTGGGCGCGGCCTATCTCTAGGTTATGTGACAGATATGATATAAGCGAACTCCTATCACATCATTTTCTGTAAAAAATGGCCATGGTGAGTTTATTGTATCCTAGCTTAAACTCCCACTGTTAGCTCTTAAGAGATCCTTTAAAGTTGAGATCGGGGCCATATTGACTACCCCAGAATTACTATGATCCCAGCGATACTTGAACTGTAAATTATATGAAAATGGCAGAGAACCATTTAGCCTCCTCCTAACTCTACTATTTTCTATATTCAGTAAATCCACAAGAAAGGGAGATAGGCCCGGCGAAGTGGAAACTAATCCAGGAACCTGAAGGATATCTGGGAGGAAGGAGTGGATGTAAATAAATCCGAGTGGAGTAGAGGCAGTTGGGAGAGCCTCGCGAACTCTGACCTTTAGCGAGAGCTACCTCCCGGGCTAACATCAGTTCTTAGTTCCGGTCGCGCCATCCTTCTACAATAGATTAAAAAAAATCTTCAGAGTCTCTGCGATAATAGACTTTTATAAGAAATTTGGGGAAAATGTTATTAAATATCAGGCACACATCTCACTCAGTTTCATATCCAACTAGCTCTACCCGACTACGCTTTCGTATGTCTTTCTCTAATATTAACTTATATTAGAGAAATAAATAACTGTATTCCGGTAAAATTTACCCAAAATATCATTACAGCCTACTTTAAATTACTGTTGAAAAAGGGAGGATTATAAATTTTCCCCGACATGTTTTATATTTTATATATAACGATAAATACTCCTCCTCTAATGAACATAAAGGAACATTGAATATTCCATTCTTTGCATTGGGAATGACAGCGGATATCACGGTAAAAAAACAAGTAAGCAAAAATAAAATAGGGTGGGATTGTTATTATTACCGTAAATTTTAAAATAATTTATTTTTTGAAGAGAAAAGATTTGGCTCCGCCGGGAGTCGAACCCGGGTCTCCTGCGTTACATGCGAGGATGCTAACCGCTACACCACAGAGCTCGGCTCAAGGCAGAGCAAATCCTTCCTCTTCACTGATACCTACTCCCCCTATCTCACAAGTTTTGCGAGTAGTAGCGGGAGGTGGACAAATTTTGTCCAATTTACGATATTTATTGACATAAGTCAATTTTTTTAAATTATTTTAATTAATCCAATCTTAAATTGTGGCTGACCACCAATTTTAAATTATTTTTTAAATAATTTATTTTTTGAAGAGAAAAGATGTGGCTCCGCCGGGAGTCGAACCCGGGTCTCCTGCGTTACATGCGAACAGGAATCAGTGAAGAGGAAGGATTTGCTCTGCCTTGAGCCGAGCTCTGTGGTGTAGCGGTTAGCATCCTCGCATGTAACGCAGGAGACCCGGGTTCGACTGCCGGCGGAGCCAAATCTTTTCTCTTCAAAAAATAAATTATTTAAAAAATAATTTAAAATTGGTGGTCAGCCACAATTTAAGATTGGATTAATTAAAATAATTTAAAAAAATTGACTTATGTCAATAAATATCGTAAATTGGACAAAATTTGTCCACCTCCCGCTACTACTCGCAAAACTTGTGAGATAGGGGGAGTAGGTATCAGTGAAGAGGAAGGATTTGCTCTGCCTTGAGCCGAGCTCTGTGGTGTAGCGGTTAGCATCCTCGCATGTAACGCAGGAGACCCGGGTTCGACTCCCGGCGGAGCCAAATCTTTTTTCTTCAAAAAATAAATTATTTAAAAAATAATTTAAAATTGGTGGTCAGCCACAATTTAAGATTGGATTAATTACCGTAAATTGTTTTAAAGTACCATAAAACAGATATTTGAAGTGGCCGATATTTGGTTAAGCAGGACGCTCTGTAAGAGTTTCAGATTTATCCGTCCGCTAATTTTCGAGTTTTGAGATAACAAACATACATCCCTCAGGTTTTATATATATAACATAAACGGGAGAAAATATATGTGATAAATAGACCCCGGATTTATACGCATTAAAAACTCCTCAAATATGCCATATAATATGCAAGAAAAAAGTGGGAAATATGCAACAAAATATGCAATTAAATTTCTTTTCATTTCAAGTATGATTGATAAGAATAAGTTTTTCTGTACATTACAACAACGAAAAAAGGTAAATCATAAAATAGAAGAGCAATTTTGTTGTAAAAATTTATTAGAATTAAAAAAATCAGTAATTTTTCTTTAAAATAATAAAATAACGTTACTGTGAATTATAAAATTATTTATAATTAATAAATTACTACCAAATACATTTGTAAATTATTTTCTGAAAAACTGTGCCTCCGATCACTTAAAATATTCTTATAAACAGAAAATGATCTTTCCACGTCTGCCGAAGTCAAGGGTGCGCACTTAAACGCCGAAATAAGTTCAGGGTCTGTGAATTTTTCAATTTTTACAGATTTATCACCTTCTAAAATTTTATTTATGTCACGTAATACTTAAAGACCAGTATTTTCTGAAAATATTTCCCTTAACTTCTTTTTTTAAGATGGTTCCCACTTGACCTGGGATTTTCTTGACCTTGTCACTTATATCATTTATTAATTGAAAACTGACAGTAAGAGGCATGTTTCTTGTATCTAATTTTGTTATTGTCTCTGATAAAAACGATAAATGGCATGAAATAAAAGCCAAGTCATTAAAAATCTCCCCCCTTCTAAAAACTGCTAACACTTTTAGGACGCTCAGTGCATCTGGGTCCTTTTCTGCTATTTTTTCCACAACGGTAGAGTACTTGTCAAAATGTTTAGCATAAAACAGGGCTGCATTTAGCCAAGTTCCCCAGCGAGTAACAACAGGGACTGGAGGTAACGGTGTGTCGTCCATCTCTTCTCTGTAAATAATTATACGGCTGGGAGCTTTCAAAAACATTTTCTTGCCGTTGCTTATCAGCTCATTAACGACTGAAAATGTTTCTCTTATTTTTTCAGTGAAACGATTTAGTGCGTGTGCCACACAGGTGACGTGTTTCATGTTACTGTAAAACACATGCGTCAGTCACTAGAATTAGCACTGTCATCTCAAACCCAGCATCTGACCATAGCAGTTTCATACTGTCATTAACAAAACGACTAATTGTTTCAGCGTTAGTTTTTTCTAGGTGCTTTGATGCCAGTAAAAATAGCGGTCCTGGACCGCCTGTACTTAAAACAGCCATTAATAAATTTGCTATATAAATGCCTCTTGCATCAGTGGTTTCATCAACTACAAGGATATGTAATTTTGCTGAACTGTATTCTTTATGTTTTCCATGATCTTATTATAGCATTCTGAAGGATAATTTTTTCGCAATGTACTCTCATCGGGAATTTGACGTGAAGTGTATTTTTCCAAACAGCGTTTAAAAAGCAGGTGATTTAATTTATTAAAAGGTATGTCAGATGAGACCATTGCGAAACACTAATCTTCAAAAAAATTATCTTTTGTGGGTTTAGAAGTAGCCGGCAATAAAATTTGTAAAGAAAATTTTGACTTTACAGCATTTACATTGGAACTTGAAACCCCATTCAGATTAATTAATATTTTTTAGGATAACGAATTAAATTTAAAAAAAGAAATAAATACCTGTATTAGCATGCTGAACTACTTGAAATTTTTTAACACATAATTTGCTTTCCACACTCGTTACAAAACACAATCTTTCCGTCTCACGTGAACACTTGATTTTCGGAGTTAAATGGTGCGATCCATTCACTAAATTTTTTTTGTTTCAAAGAAGATGAAACTTTTGGCATGGTAATAACTACGTTTCCCTTAGGCTAAACGGAACTGTACTGACTTGGTTTTCAATGTAGAAGGATAAGCCAATCTATACTGTAGGAAGAGGTTTCCAGAACTCCCAAGTCTTCCATCAAAAGACCAACAACTCACCAGATACTAAGAAAACAAAAGCCCTTGCTTTCTTGTTTTGACAAATATCACTGCAATATTAAAGTTTTTGAAAACGTAATTTATAAAATAAGAGAAAATTTCCCAAATTACGATTTTTATTCAAATATGCAAATATATGCATTTATCTCCCAAAAATGCAAAATAAAATTTGGAATATACGTCACATTTGACATGGTTCGTATAGATCTGCGATCAAACATTGAAAAACTTCAAGCAGAAAAAACATGCAATTGCATACAAATCCGGGGTCTAGTGATAAAAAATAAGAAAGGCCCTAATGCTGCCTTAAAATGCCTAAGTCTTATTTCCGTGATTTCTTTTTCATTTTGTAGCAAAGAAATACAACTATAATTGTTTTAATATTATAAATATTAAAAAAAATAAAAAAAAAAATATTTTTCCCTTTGAGGTAACATATATATCGGGCCTTGCATTTTTTTTTTTTTTTTTTTGTAAGACAACAAACCATTTTGAACAAAAATAATGGAAACAAAAAATCGAAAAAAATATTTTTGTATTCTTTATGACATTTTTCACATCGAATATATTAACATAAAAAGTAGATGTTGCCCCTATTTTGGCTAACAGCAAAATTCTGTAAATGTTTCAGATTTATCCATCTGCCTCTTCGAATTTTGAGGTAACAAAGATTTTCAACTTTTTTTTTTTTAATGTGGCCACCTTGGGTCTATTGTGCGCCCGATATAATGTCTGAACCTTAAAAGTTATTCTAAGGACATCAGTAAATTTTATAGAGTTTGTTGGGTCGACCAGGTCGTTTGAAACCGACCACACCAACAGACTATTCAAAGTAAATCATAATAATGCCTTTCATCCATCTTTTCTTAGTCTGCTGGTGTTCCTCAAGGTAGTATCCTCGGTTCCGAACCTCAACACAGTTTATACAGCTGACATCCCAACCAATCCTAATACTGTTATCACCACGTACGCCGATGGCACATCTGTGCAAGCAGTTAGTAATGACCCATTCCTTGCATCCCAAGCTCTCCAATCTCACATCACCACCATTGAAGAATGGTGTGAGAAATGGAGAATTAAAATCAACCCCGAAATATCCCATCAAATCACTTTTACCCTTCGTCGTAAACCTACGACCTCCTGCCCAACAGTATCCTTCAATAGCATTCCACTTATCCCTGTCGACCAGATCCGTCACCTGGGACTTCACCTGGACAAACGCCTTACTTGGAATCCCCTCACAAGACTGAAACGACAAGAAACCGCTCGTCGCTTCCGACTACTTCAACACTTACTTGACAAACGTTCAAAACTCCCAATCTATTGCAAAAGGCTAATTTATACGACAGTAGTAAGACCGATATGGACTTACGGAATCGAGCTTTGGGGCCCTACTAAACCATCAAATTCCTCTCGAATCCAATCCTTGCAATCCAAAATCCTTCGTAAAATCCTTAATGCTCCTTACTTCGGTCACAAATAAACTCATCCATAAAGACCTTAATATTCCTTTTATCGCCGATTTGGCCCGATCAAGATACCAGTCCTTTCATAATAAATTCCCGGCCAACCCGAATCCTCTTGTTTCCAGCCTTGCTTCCTCCTCTATTCCAGCGTCTGAAAAGAAGATGGCCTAGGGATCTTCTATGCTAATTGTACCTACTAGTTGATTGCTACCAATATGCAGCTTCTCATCATGCTATTTCATGACATATTATTTCCTTATTATTAGCTCATTTACTATATGTATTTATTAAATACAGTTGTAAATTTCAATAAATAAAAAAAAATGTTTTTAAGTAGAATACAATTTGTTTAGAGTAGATATTAAAACCTCCCTAGATATTGAACTTTTGACAACTCAACATCGTTTCAGATAATAATCGAGTTTTTTTCTTTCTTTGAAGACAAAAAAAAAAAAATACAAAATTCTAAATTTTAAACAGTCTCTTTGATTTATGAAGTCCGTGTTAAATGTTTCACATTGCTACTTAGATTGAGTTATAAAAAAATGAAGATCTTGCAAGGAGGAACTACACCCTTAGGGCATTAAGAAAAACGTGGAGGCTGACCAGGTTATAGGGAGGAAAGAGAATGGATGAGAGAGTTTGGGTGATGTAGTGTTGAAGAGTGAAAAGTTTGATATTTGTCGTGTAAGTAAGATTTTAGTGTTGGTACGTTCATGTCATTGTGCAGAGTGGGATTTGAAATAAACCAGAGTGCATTAGAAATTTTTCTGAGAATATCGGATTGAGAGATTTGTATTTTGTTGATGTGGGCGTGTTTTGCGGTACCCCAAATTTCTACACCGTATGTCTAAAAAGGTCTTAAAATAATAGTGTAAATTTTTATTTTACATTTATAATAAATTACAAATGTAAGTAAAGTACATTGTAAATTTTATTTAACGTTTGTTTCTTAAGTGATTAAGTTTAATTCAAAATTTGACCATTTTTATTTTCCCAAAAATATTTTTAACTTTCCATTTTTTCGTGTATTTACAAACTTTAACGGATTGCCATTAGCGATCATCAATATAGCGATCATGCGTGGGCGAAGCAACTGACCCGTGTGCGCCCTCCTACGCGCATTGTGATGCTGTACATGTACATTTCTTAATATAGATGTAATTTTTATAAAGATTTTATATAATATAGGTTTTAATATAGATTATTATTAATGTAAATTTTAATATTTTTTTTTAATATCCAGATTAATATATATATATATATATATATATATATATATATATATATATATATATGCTACGAATTGTTAACCATACCATTCAGGTTGTAGCTCTTTATGATTTTTTTTTTCAATTAAAGCATCAACCATACAAAGATTCGATCACGGCCGGGAATCGAAACCAGGTCCTCTGCATAAACTATGAATCGTTTATTTATGTATCGTTGGTCAAGACGAAACGTTTTACGAGGCAATTAATAACAATGGCTTAAAATTACCAATTAATTTTATTATAATGTAATGCCGAATCTCTCAAATCGTTCCCTAAGTATTTATTTGTTTGACTTGCTAGGGTTTATTATAAAAAAAAAAAAAAAATCCTCTTCCATTGAAAGGTCATTCGTTGGATGCCTGTAAATTGGGAAGGAGGGGGGGTTTGGTACCTGGGATCTAAAGATAGATCGGAAATTGGAGCGGAGTCACAAGTCTTATTTTCCCTCCACTTTTAGAAAAAAATGAAAATAACATGACACGTGCCTTCCTTGTGAATATGATTAAAAATATACGTCAGGACATTGTTTTATACATAACAATCTGTCTGAGCTTGAAGCCATTCCCACGCAAAAATTATATTCATAAAAAAAATTATTTTATTGAACATTATGTGTGTTTCATTTGAAGGATCATATGGTGTTTAGAAGCCGAAGTGGATAGATAGTTGCTCCTGCTGTGTTCCCGTTCTTCAAACCATAAGTTCTAGCCTTAAGTTTTTTCTTCTTCTTAATTAGTAGTTTATTAGTCATAGAACCAATTTATTATAAACATATAAGTAGATTATAAGGAAATACTTAGGTTTAAGTATAGAAAGTAAGATTAGGTTAGCTTAGGTCAGGTAAACATGTGCGATCCACCCTACGGTGGATTTCGGAAGAGAGGGCGTTTAAAACTATCAACAGAAACATTAAATTTAACATTTATGCCTAAAAGTAGCCCTAACTACCTTATCGTAAAGAGAATTGGTGAAGATGATTTTAAAAAAGTTTCACCATTCTTCATTCATAAATTTATAGTTAATTTGATTGGGGATGTAAAAAACATTAAAAAGTTGAGAGATGGTACATTATTAGTAGAGACAGCCACAAACAGACAAACCGAAAAGCTACTAAGTTGTAAAGACTTTGGAGGCCAATTTCAAATTGAGGTTAGCCCTCATAAATCTCTAAATTATTGTAAAGGCGTGATCAGGTGTTACGACCTTCAGTTTGTTGAGATCGAAGAAATAAAAAAAGAACTCGGTGATAGAATAATTGATATCAATAGAATAAAAATAAAAATTAACGGCATTGAAAAATATACACATACATACGTTGTAACATTCCCGGTACCAAAATTACCCGAAACGATACAAATAGGATTTCACACAATACGGGTCCAACCATATACACCGAATCCGATGAGATGCTATAATTGCTTAGGGTTCGCTCATCCTACTATAAAATGCAAAAAGTCAGCAATTTGTGCTAATTGCGGTGAAGAAAAACATTGTAACAATAATACGTGTAATAAACCACAAAATTGTATTAACTGTAAAGGGAATCATCACGCATTAGATCGTAAATGTCCAATATTTATAGCACAGAAAGAAATAAAAGCTATTCAATTCAGTAATAAAGTCCCCTTCCATGAGGCAAAAAGAATTTACAGGGAAAAAAACCCAACATATTTCACAAAATCTTTTGCAGATATTGTAAAACCCAAAATTATTGAAAAGAAAGACGCCGCCGTACAGGCCAATGTTTTGTTTACATTTTCCCAACCCAGTTGCTATAGGCAACCAAACAAACGCCAGGAACAGACCGCTGCGGCCGGCTCTGGGCCGTCCCTCCCCCCTCCCATCTCCACCCTACCCCCTCCTATCCCCTCTCCGCAGCCCTCTGCTAGCTCTGTCGCTAGCCCCGCTCCCAGGCCTCGCTCCCCCGTAGCCTCGTCTGAGAGCGATTCAGATCTCGATTCCGACCTTTCTGCTCCACCGGCTCAGTTGCCTGGATGCACTGAGGAGATGGACGTAGAAAAATCGGAAATAAATATAGTTAAAAAAGGAAGAAAGAAAAATAAGTCTTCAAGTAAACAGAATAAATCATAAATAATTATGTTTTTAAAAAAATCGAATATATTGTTTTATAACATAAAATATGCAATGATAATATTGCCTTCCACAAATACTAGACTTTCTATTTCTTCTACTTCTTATAATGCTTTGTTCACTTATCTTTGTCCTAGTTCCTATTTATCTTCATCTTTTCTCCTCTATAATTATCACTATCAACTATCTGTAACATCTTTCACACCATGACCCTCGTCCAATGGAATTGCAATGGCATTAAAAGTCATTTCAATGATTTGAAGATCTTAATGCAAGATGAAGATCCCTTCGGAATATGCCTCCAAGAAACCCATCTAAAACCTTCGGACAAATTTTCCATTAAAGGCTTCGACATCTACAGGAAAGACTGCACTTCAGACTTTGACCGAGCGTGTAGAGGAGTAGTTATAGCGGTAAAGGATTCCATTTATTCCCACCATGTAGAAATAGATTCCCCACTTCAAGTAATAGCAGTTCAAGTTCATCTAAACATTTCCTTTACTATTTGTAATATCTATCTTCCTCAGGACAACGCCATAGAGACAGGACACCTTCTCCACATCCACAGACAATTGAAGAAACCAGTTTTATACACCGGCGACTTTAACGGCCACAATCCACTATGGGGCTCTCGCGATACCAACTCTAGGGGTCGAATTATAGAAACTTTTTTAGAATTAACTGATCTCTTGTTACTGAATTCCGGCGATCCAACATATTTAAGTTCCACCTTCGGCTCTTTATCATCCATAGACCTATCCTTTTGCAGCAGTTCCCTGATTGACTGGACAGTTCTACCAGAACCCTATGGAAGTGATCATTTCCCTATACGTTTAAAATTTAGGAGTGCGAAACACGAAATTTACAGGGTGCCTAGATGGATATTAGAAAAAGCATACTGGCCACTATTCACTTCTTTAGCTAGTCCGCCAGAATATTCCCCCAATAGTATGACCATTGACGAAGGATGTAAAGCCATAACCAAGACAATTCTGTCAGCAGCAGAGGCCTCAATCCCAAAAACCAAGGGCAGTTACAGAAGACCGCCTGTTCCCTGGTTTAATAACGACTGTAAAGAAGCTATCAAACAGAGGAGAAAGGCTTTCAAGAGATTTAAGAAGAATATGAACCAAGAAAATCATATAGAATATAAAAAACAAAGGGCAATATGTAGAAGAATTCTTAGTGAAAGAAAAAAAGAATCTTGGAAATCATTCGTTGAATCCATTAATTCCTCTACCCCTTCCAAAGTTGTGTGGGAAAGAATAAAGAAAATAAGAGGAACAAGCTCTACCTCTAGGTATACCCTAACATGTGAAGGAAAGTTGAGCGATGACCCAGCTGTAATATGCAGAATATTCGCTAATTATTACACAGGAGTATACAATGAAACTCCTAACGACAATAACTTCGATCAATTAGACTTTTCCACTACCGATTCGAGCATAAATTATAATGCTACATTTTCTCTTTGGGAAATGCATACTGTACTAAATGGTGTCAAGGGATCTTCACCTGGACCAGATCTAATCCACTATGCCATGCTCCAACATCTGCCTGAAAATACCTTGAAATGGCTGTTGGATTTCTACAATCACATCTGGATCTCTGGTTATTTTCCTAGTGATTGGAATCAATCATTAGTGGTCCCCATTTTGAAATCAGGCCAAGATAAGCGGAATCCATCCAGCTATAGACCCATCTTCCTGACAAGCTGCTTGTGTAAAATATTAGAACGAATGGTGAACAAAAGGCTAACATGGATCATAGAGAAAAATCAACTCATCCAAAATTTTCAGTGAGGATTCCGAAAAGGGAGATCTACTATTGATCATTTAGTTCAAATGGAGGCCGAATTACAGTATACATTTGTCCGGGAAGAGCAGGCAGTAGCTATATTCTTTGATATGCGAAAAGCTTTTGATAAAACCAGTAAATTTTCCATTTTAAAGAAGCTTCATTCGTTAGGATTTAGGGGTAATTTTCCTAAATTTATCCACGAATTTCTTTCTTGTCGCTCCTTTCGAGTACGAATTGGTACATCCTTATCTCGACAGTGCATTCAAAGGAGCGGAGTTCCACAAGGGTGTGTTCTAAGTACGACCTTATTCGCCTTGGCCATTAGTGACCTGGGGTCAAATCTTCCTCGAGGAGTAAAAACGATGCTCTTTGTCGACGACCTAGCAATATTCTGCCGAGCAAAGGATACACATTCTATCAAATGTAAACTGCAAGATGCGCTCGATCGCATTGATGGATGGTCTAAATCATCAGGACTCCGTTTCTCTACTGATAAAACAAAATGCTTACATTTCCATAGAAAACGGAAATCACCGCCTCCACCAGAACTACGTCTTGGAAATGTCACTCTACCTTACGTCAACACCTGCAAATTCCTAGGATTATTCTTTGACAGGCGACTTTCCTGGCAGCAACATATAAAATCACTTCGAGAAAGATGCTCTGGAAACCTCAAGGTATTGAGAGTACTCAGTGGAACAAACTGGGGATCAGACAGGACTACTATGCTGAAGGTTTATCAAGCCCTAATATCTTCGAAAATTGATTATGGCAGTTTTATTTTTGGCTCCGCTTCTAAAAGTACTCTAGCTATGCTCGATTCTGTGCATCACGCAGGTATTCGCCTAGCTACCGGAGCATTCCGAACCAGTCCGACTCTTAGTCTTTGTGTAGAATCCGGCCTACCACCGCTTTCTTTCAGAAGACAAAAGCTTGCCATTAATTATATCACGAAGTTGTACACCAGTATCTCGAACCCTGCCCACAAATACGTATTTCAGCCCAAATTTTCGACGAAATTTCAACAAAAGAGCAACGCAACACTCCCGTTAGCAGAAAGAATGGCCTATGCCGTGAATAGATTAAAAGTCATCACTTTAAACGACATAGAAAATAACATACCCCCGTGGACCTATGTACAACCGAAATTAAAGTTAGATCTTGCCAAATTTAAAAGAGACAATACAGATCCAAATGAATATAATGAACTATTTGATAAAATCATTCATTCATTGCCCGAACACCTCTTGATATTCACCGATGGTTCCAAATCGGATACATCAACGGCTTCCGCCTTTGTCACACCCGATTCTACATATAAATGTAAGCTACACCACCTTTGTTCGATATACACCGCTGAGATTAATGCCATCGCAATGGCTCTACAACATGTCATGAACACGCCAGCTGATGAGGCAGTGATAGTATCCGATTCCTTAAGTGCCCTGAGGGCGATGAACGACATGTATGCCGACCACCCAGGAATAAAAAAGGTTCTAGAGCTAATAAAAAAGCTACACGATTCTGGAAAATCTATATCTTTCGTCTGGGCTCCAGGCCATACAGGAATTAGAGGAAACGAAATGGCAGATAAGGCGGCGAAAGAAGCTCTTGCTCTTCCAGGACGTGGCAAAACCTTCCTAACAGCGTCGGAATTAGCGCGACCACTAAGAAAAACCATATTTCAAGATTGGCAGACATTGTGGGACAACAGCCCTCCGAATAAATTGAAGGCTATCAAAAAGGAAGTTGGAGCATGGAGCAGCTCCAGCCGCCGCAGTCGCAGAGAAGAAGTGGTTCTAACACGACTCAGGATAGGACATACGAGGCTTACGCACCTCCACCTCATAACAAAAGAAACTCCGCCCAGATGTCCTAAGTGTGATGAAAGATTGACAGTAGCTCACATCTTCGATGTTTGTACTTACTACAAGAGAAGGCTACAAGACCAGGGTGTACCAGCAAATATATCCACCGCATTGGGAAATGAAGAAAAGTTATTAAATAAGGTCATTTCTTTTCTCTCGAGGGAAGGACTTCTTAAAAGCATTTGAATTTTTTTTTTTTTTTTTTTTTTTTTTTTTTCTCTTCTGTCTTTTTTAAATTATCTATCCTTTTCCTAATTTTTAATTAATTTATCTTTAAATTTTTCTAAATCAGATTTATCTCTCTTTCCGTCTCCTAATCTGATTAATCTTGTTCTCAATCTTTATTATCATTGCTTATTTATTTATTACCAATTATATTCTTTGAAAGTATGGTTCCAATCTAAATCACAAAAAAATTAAAATCAATAAATTAAAACAAAATAATATAGACGTAAACAACGGCGTTTATGACCAAGAGGTTTTACGCCTTCATACTAAAACAACCAACCAACCATTTGAAGGATGAATTAAAAATGCTTAGTTCAGCATTATCTATGTACTATTTTATCTATGTACATTATAATTCATATTCTCAACAACATACCCTCATAGGTTTATTAAAGTCCAGTTCTAAAGTAGCCAAGTTATCATATCAGGTTTGTCAGATAAAATCAAAATGAAGAGTAGGTAAAAAAAAAATTTCCTGTCTGCATAAGATAATTTTATTCGGATTTACAATTAAATCTGCCAAATTTCAGTAAGAAAATGAAATCCGAAGTCAAAAAATCAATGGAACATTTTTTTTCATACATTGTGTTGGTCTTTGCTGTGGCAAATTTCTATTTCTGGAAAATTTTTTATTTTTGTACTTCCTTCTATTTTTGGTAAAAAAGCTATTAAAAAATTCTTAATTTATGTGCAATAGAAATCCCAAATAGTTTTAGTGAGTATAACCACGGGATAATTATTGGAAAGAATGTAATAATTATTGATTTTTTCAGAACTATTTTATTCTCAAATGATTGATTATATCTATTAGAAAGAATATTTTTCGTATTGAATGAAGTAAAATGTAATGAAGTAAAAAAACAAAAAAACATTTTACAATGAAAACTTTTAAAATAATTTATATAAAACCCTTCTTTCAGGTGTTGCCTAACTTTATATTCTACGAGGCTTAGAGCCGAGGTGAGGAATACTAATTATAAAATTGATTAAATGTAGTAGAGTCTGTCCTAAGGTTTTGATAACTAACTAAACCACTTCACACATTTTCACTGTTTCTTTTATTGGGTATTCTAAAACTCTTACAAACAAATAAATGTATATTTAAAGATAAACTTCTTATCTTTCTAAATGATGTAAAAATATTAGCTTTGACAGTGAACCCTGGTCTATTACCTCAAAACATAGAATCCAAATCAAACCAACATAAAATGAAAACCAGACAAGATTAGATGAAGAATCACAAGGAGCCTCGGATTAAAATCAGGAACTGAAAATGTTATTGAAGAAAATAGGACATGTTCGTTTGGTTGTTAAAAGTGAATTAAGTTAAAATTCAGGGTGTTAAAACTAAGTTAAAAGAATGTTGTAGGGTAGGATGGTCAAATTAGATCAACGGGCAAGAGAAAGACTTAGAAACAATTGGAAGATAAAGTCAGAGCTGCAACCGAATAGAGTTAGAATAGAGTAGAGGAACTATGAGCAGTGAAATGTGTGCTCCACCCATCCTTGGTTAAGTAACAGTAGATCAGTGTTTGGTGGAAGTTTTTGAGTATTTAGTACTTTCAGAACGGTTGGAATGTTCTGGTCCTTTTCTAGTAAAGCATTTCTAGTAAAGCCACATCTCTCTTAATACTTTTGAATTTTGAGAAGATTGGATTCTTAAGATATTTGAGGTCTTTGCAGCACCCCATAGGTCTATCCCGGTGTGTCCATGGAGGTCTCACTTAGAACTTCGTACACTGTAAGACCGCTGGTTAAAGATAATTTAGAGCGACTATCAAGTAATCTTGATGATATTCCATATCGTTTGTTTAGTACCTTTATTATCAGAGATGTGGGTTTTTTAATGCCAGTCTGTTGTGCAGTTGAAATCACAAATACCGTCCTTCCTGAGGATTTTGTATTGGAGAGAGAGAGAGAGATAAACACTTCATAAATGGAATGCTGCCCAACTACATTGGGTTGCTAATACACTGCTTACTGTACATCTATCTTAGGCTATTTGTAAAATTTTATTGCAACAATAATATTCATGCATACTATTAATTTTTAAATTTCTTCCATTTTCTCTTAATTTACTAAATACATCCATATGGCAATTACTGAACACAAATCACAGATAGAATCACAAAAAAAACAAAAAAACAATCAATACTTACAAGCATTCAACATCAGAAATAAAAATATATTAACGTTTAACTAACAATACAATAAATAAGAACTTTAAAATAATAACACATAAAATAAATAAATGAATAACACATATACATTGATGTCCCCCTCAACAGTCTTTGGTCTAGCTACTAGAAGAGAAAAATTTGATAATAACTAAAGTTTCCCCTGCATACAAACGATTTTTTGGTTGTGATATTTTATAATAATAATTTTACATCTAATCGCTCCCCCCAAACAACCTCTGAGACCGCGTCTTGCCTTGTTTCATTAGGAAGATATTAATTTAGCCTTTCGTATAATAAATAATGTCTAATCTAGAGAACGTAATTGTTTTACTCATACTATTAAAGCCTAACAGTTTAAGTACAATGAATGCCCTTCTATGGAGAAAAGCAGTAACTCAAAAATTGTGAAATAATGATTGATTGGATTCGTTGTGAAATTTTCCATTCGTTGTTCCTTAGAAAACGGTAAACAGTGTTCAATTTACACTTTTTAGAGTTTTCTAAGATATAGATAAATGAATTGATGTAAATAAATCTCGTAGTGTGAAGAAGCTACGAGCAATCTGGACAAATAGCAGTTGTCCCATATCCCCTGGTGGAAGAAGATAAAAATTCCGAAGACGCGAGGAGGGCTGCTGCTATCCTTTGTGGAGGAGATGGCCATTGTTGGCCCTAGCTGTACCCGGCCAATAGCCTCGTCCCATTGTTGTCTCCTCATTGCCAGCAGCCGCTTCCCTCATTATTTATTGCTTCGCTAATTAAACACGGCGCTGTGGCCCCTTCTCAGTCGTCCAAAACATGATGAGCAACGGATCAAAGATGACTTTTTTCAGTGACGCTATAAGGCATTGTTGAAAACAGCCCTCTATTACATATTAAGAATCCTATACCTTTAAAAAGGTCTTTTTTACGTTAATGTTATTTTTGAATATAGACCAGTGGTTCCTAAACTTTTTTTGTGTTCCAGCGCCCTATACCTTTCAGAATTTTTTCGTCGCGACCCTTGTCAAATCTCAAGCCAAACGTTATGCTTTATTTCGAATTCTCCATACGCATTTATTTATCTATAACTCTTCTGCTGCCAATTTTATGATATAAATAATTAAAACTCCAGTCTTTAATTTTCGACAAAGTGAAAAATTAAAGGTGAATACTATTTTTCCTTTTTAATGCTTCAAAATATATTT